>CM024692.1:24107881-25329014 GCA_014182735.1 Corymbia maculata | reverse complement strand
GCACGGAGACTCATAAGACGCGCCAGGCCCTCTCCTTGGGTGCTAAGCAGAACGTCATCGAAAGTCTCTGAGCGAAGTACGGATTCTTCATGAACAAAAGCCTGCTTGCTACTTCTCTCTTCCATGTTTCGTTCCTCCCTATGGAGACTCTCTTTTCTCTTCAATGCACCGAGGCAGTCTGCTTTGTCAATCTTTCCATTCGGTTTCGGAGATAGAAGTTCGGTAGTTGCTCGATTAGGAAGAAACTTGCTGGATTCCTCGACCCCCATCCTAAACTGCCGAACGAATTGGTTCTCACCACACAAGTCAAACATCTGCAAATTGCCCGCTCGATTAGGTTGAAACGCTGCTGGACTGTCATCTCTTTCAAAACTCAATGTACCATAATTGCAAGGATTTTGAACCCTTGAATAATATACATCCTTCGCGCTTTCATTTATCCCTTGCTCCATTTCTCTGCTCCCTTCCATATTTCACATACAAAAATACACACTTGCATAGACGCTTCTGCAAAATCCAACAGTGGTATCAGAGCCATGTTTTTGGTTTGGAATGGGCATTTGTCCTACCTACCCGTTCCCCAAACTACCCATCTAAATATCTAACAACTAAACTATGGCCAATGGCCAACTCTACCTTATCCTCATTTCCCGTTCTTATCTTTGGTGGGAATAACTATGACTATCAGAGCGTAAATGACCTCCTTCTTGATGGCCCAAGACTTATGGAATATCGTGATAAAAGGTGACAAGGCTCCGCAAGAAGGTGAAAGTGTTTCGAAGATCAAAAGGGTGTTATGTGTTATTAAGCAAGCACTCTCGAAAATGGTATTTCTGAGAATAATTGAAACGAAGACCGCAAAGAAGACTTGGGAGACATTACAAGAAAATTTTGAGGCAATGAAAAGGTACGGGCTATTCAACTTCAGACTTTGAGAAGGGAATTCAAGAATTCTAAAATGAAAAATTATGAGACAGTTCCAGAATATTATGGAAGGCCGAAAGAACTAGACAATCAAATGAGAGAGTCTATGGAGATCAAATCAGCAACCAAAGGGTTGCAGGAAAAATATTGGTGTCACTTATAAGAAAATACAATCCTATTGTCGCCACTGTAGAAGGAATTAAGGATTTAAAGACCCTATCACCGACTGAATCAATTAACTCTTTAGAAGCATATGGAAAAAAGTCTAATGGCACAGGAGACAATAATCGGTCGATAGAAACGGATAAATAAATAGTCAACAGAGCGATTTTAACATTGAGGATGTATGAGCGGAACCCATTAGAAGGATACAAGGCTCCCGTGAACGGATCCATTAATTCGTTCTCACTCTGACGCTATTAGAGCATGAATAACAGCTTCACTGCAATAGATTGGTTATTTTGGTGCAAAGTTTGTGGTTTCGTTGCTCCCAACTAAAAATAATATTTTCGGCTAGCTGACTTATCCTAGTGTAACCTCAGACTAAGATTGCCACCCCAAACCGTAAAAGAATCAATCTGCACGAGTTCTTATTTTCCAGTAACTTTGGAAAAGGCCACGGTTTCTCAATTCGATCCTTGTTGCCAGTGACAAGAAGATCAAGTAATTAAACCAACCATAATTTGCAGATACCGTTTTACAGCACTCATGTAGAATTCTGAAACTCACCTGTCCTCTACAAGAGTCTATGCCTTCAACCACCTAATCTCTGCGACTTGTTTTCTCTGCATCGAGTTTTGACAGGTAGATTGAAAGCGTACCTGAAGGATATCCTGGTGAGAGAGAGAGAGAGAGAGAGAGAGAGAGAGAGAGAGAGAGAGAAGGCAGCAGAAGCCAAGCTCAGTCTTCATGCGCTTGAAGAATAGCAGCAAATTGCTGCACCACTCAAAGACAATTAGTTAAGTACCACAAACTTTCTTCACATGCTGACCACCTTGTCAAGCGTGGAAAATTTAATGATGTAATGGAATCTGTCACACTAAAATATTATGTTTGTTACATGAACTTGGACTAGTCTGGTCTGCAGCAATTGCTGATATTATAATGGATCGTGCATCGTCATTGCAGGAACCAATGTCGAAATAAAGTCCCCCAAATAAAGTCCCCCACCTGGTCAATCACCTGGTCAACAAAAATATTTCACTCCATGTTCTCTTCATCGACTGCAGAACTGGAAAAGAGATACTAGGTAATGAGTTAATTTGCACCAGGTGGGACGAGAGTGACAACTTTGAGATCTGTTGTTTCTGTCTCGTTCTCTCCATGTGAAAGGACTGTCCAAAATGAACTCAGACACTATGGTATGTCTAAAAAAGTTGATCCAGACTCACATGAGCGTAAGGTGAATTTTTAGGATCCAGTTATAACTTTCAATACGTCTTGCTATCTTCTCTATGGAAAATCTCTCAAAAATTGCAAAACCTCTGGACGAAATTCAAATTACCTATTGCAGACATGTTCAATCAAAGTAAGAATACAATATACCAAATGAAAAATCACGCAACTCCACAATTCTTTAGGCTGGTTAGATACTTTTTGAGGTCCAAATATGTACAGGCTGTGAGGGTGGAGACACCAAATTGTCCTGAGGAATTGCTTGTCTGGAGAAAACAGAATAAGGTCAGGTAGATGAAAAGGTTGTTCTAGGGACAGAGGTGCTGGATCGCTTAGCTTATGTGAAAAGGGAAGAGCGAAGAGATCAGAGACTAGTTCAAGGGCCTCATTTGTGCAGCGAGCCCTTGCACTAAAAAGGGTTGAGGACTGCAATTGATTGTTTGAGGATTTCATAATATATCAATCAGTTGGTAAATCGGTGTTACAGGGACAGACCGAAGTCAAGGTGCATTCATTTCCACATTGCAAATCTATAAGAAGGGATTTTCCGGGATGATTAAGTTTCAACAGTTCAATGTCATGTCTTGTCAGACAATATACAGCTGCAGAACTTGATCTTGAGTTAACTAGAACAGGATAAGAAATTTATTGCAATTGTGAACATCCTGGACTGAGAACAGGAGAAGGTACGAAAGAGAACATACTGATAGACAATCAAAGCCTACAGCTGAACATGTGCTTCATCTGCACAATAAAAGTTGAGCATAGACTGCAGATTTCAGAACAACATTCCAATTCTTCAATTAAGAGATCACATTACCATGGGCTATGGTACTGGTCATAATCGAAGTCATAGCCAATCCCTGCTCTGGAAAAGTTAAAAAGCAAAATAACAAATAAATATAATCCACGAACTAATCATACGCCCTTCAGAAAAATTTAGAAGAACAGCAAGTAACTAACATGGGCAATGGACAGAATCATACCCTATGAACAGCCATTGTTGTCCCATAATTTTTGTACTGCAGGTTGCACAGAGCATCCAATTTGCTCTCATCTATGCAAAGCTTTTCAACCATATAATCTACAGAAATATAATAAAGATAAGAGGACACACATCAGAAATTGCACTAACAAATTTATCTCCTCGTCAAGTACAGTTCAAATAGAGAAGACAGTTGAGGCAAGACATGGCCAATTTACCTTGAATATTCTCAAGGCATCCTTTGGCAATGCCAGAACAGAGCGGATAAAGGTTGTCATCTAAATCTGCAAAATGCATGTCGAGGACAGCACTTTCTCATCCATCTTGCCAATCTCAAATGAAAAATGCAAACATTTGAGGACACATACATAAAAAAGAGATATCCAAAGAGAAGGCAGTCATATTTGGGACTCTGAGATGGGCAAAACTGGTCCTGGAACTCCATCTCCATTGAAGTCTCAAGTCCCCTAAGGTTGTCTGAAAGTTCCGCCTGAGTTTTAAAGTGAGGAACTTCATGGCTGGTATGAAGCCAAGAGTCTTTGCTCAGATGTCAGCCAGAGAAAGGACACAGCTAAAGAAGATGGGTGGCCATTAGCAGATGGATGGCTTGGTTTTGTTGAGAAAACAAGCCATGAACAACCAGCACCAGCACCAGCACCACCACCGTGGGGTGGAGGTAAAAGAACAATTGGACCACTGGATTTTCCGTCGACTGAACAAGTGGTCCATCCACCTCACTTAGGCGCGACATGGAAAATTGGTCTCGATCTTCAAAATAGCATCAATAAAAGAATATGTGAACTTGTCGGCCACGAGAAAAGTTGTGATGAAATCCAGAAGACAAACGAGCATGATGAAACGACATCAGATGAAGTAAGCAAAGAGGAACAATGTCATTTTATTAAAAATTGGTATTTCCTAATTGCATGGCATTTTCAATTTCAAAATATGTAAGGATGGCACCAATCTTGACAACAACGAGCCACTGGTAACCTTCCATTTGGAAGAGTCGATTGATTTGGAGCTCTCAATTAAAAAAATAAAATAAACAGACGAACGAATGTGGGTCAACGCGAAAGGGCAGAGAGAAGCAAGAGAGAGCGGGGGAGGAAGAAGGGGAGGCAGAAATGGGAAAACATATAGGCAAGAAACCAAAGGGCTTTTCGGTTCATTGTCACGAATCGCCTTCATATAAATAATCTATTGTTTTAGCTTGTTCACGTTTAGTTGATTAAATAAATAATTTTATCTTAGTGAAAATGAAGTTGACAAGAAACTATACTATACTTACCTAACCCAAATAAAAAAAAAGAAAATTTTAAATAAAGGTGTTAAGTATTACCATTTTCTCAAAAAAAAAAAAACTCAGAATGGATTTTGTTTTAGATAAGTATATGAAGCGACTACAACAGTTTCTAATAACAACCTAGCTTCACCATTTGACCAAATATTTCAATCAGTCAAAGACATTTTTGTCCGAAGACAATTTTTTTTTTTTAAATTTCTGTCTCTTCCCTCCCTGTTCATCTTCTTGGTCCAGCATGGTGAACAAGGAAGAGTGGCCAAAGCAACGGCCTTCATGACCTGAGCCGTATGCAAGCACAACTAGCAATATTAATGGTGCCGGTCATGGGCAAGGGTCACAAAGCCCTCACTGGTCGTTGGGCAATTGTCAGCAACCAGCGAGGCCATGGCAAGGCTAACCTCCCCCAGCCCATCACAGATATTGCCTTACCTAGATCTGGTGAGACTGGCCTTGTCTGTGGCCACAATGGCCTATCCAGATCTTGACAAGGCCAGGTGATCATGGAATTTTTTTTTAAGGGCGATTTGGGCGAGGCCATGGCCGGGTGATCACGGAGTTCTCCTCGCAGAAGCAACCAGTTGTAGTCGGTAGACTGCTTGCAATAGTTTGACCAAGTTAAGAGTGGTGGGCCCAAGAGAAAAGAAAAGAGAAAAAGAAAAAGAAAGTTGAAAAGTCAAAGAGAAAAGGGCAAAAGGAGCGAATCTCAGCTTAGAATGAAAGAAAGGCCGAGTGCTCGCGCGAGAAAGAAAATGGAAAGAGAGAAAAGGGAAAAGAAGAGAGAAAGAAAGGGAAAGAAAGGGGAGGGTTTTTGCATGTGCATGTCACGAGAGCCTTGTCAAGCAAGAGTTGTTTCTCTTAGTAAGGCCCAGTATTTGCGGCCATGTTCTTTCAATTGGAGTAGTTTTCTTGTTTAGGACTCAAATTCGAAATTTAGTAAAAATTGAGCCATGAAGTCCGATTTTGTGATATGGAGCTTTAGGATTTCATTAGAACCGATTATGGCATTGTGAAGCTGTGGGTTTGACATGAGTTATTTTAGAGCAATGGTTTAATTAAGCAAGTTTTCGGGGTTTCGAGATGTCACGCCCCGACTCTCGAGCTCGCGGCAACCCCATTACCTTGGTCGATTGAAAACGACGTCCCAGGACCCGTCGATGACCATTCATTTTATCTTTCGTTAAGCGCAAGCGGAAGACGAACCATCCCCAGACAAACAAACAATCAAACGGGGATAGAGGGATGAACAACCGTAACAACAAAGAACTACTCATTTATTCAAATTACTTGGATTAACCAACGGAGGATCGTTTCCGAATTACAAGCCCGACAAAAAGGGCTGATCCATCCTCTAAGAGAAACCAAAAGAACTAGGCTAATGTACACAAAGGTTTCGGATCGGACTGAGTTATTTTAGAGGCTGAAAAATGGTTGAGATAGCGAGTTCTTCCCCCTAAGCCCCGGTTAGTACGCCAACTCAACCCGAGGTATCTCTCCAGAACCACCCCTCACTCAACCCACAACAAACAACCAAAACCAAACAATAGCCAACAACAGATAGGGCAACCCACAATCAATATTCGGTTCGCATGCAACCTTACCCGGTATGCCATACCCCACGCGTCCAATCTCATACAATGCAAGCAAGGCACATGGCCGTTAGATGACACAATTCATCAATCACATGCGAGTCGCGCCACAAGCGATCTCACCTCGGCCATTGCCACACCCCCCCGCACGATTGTCAACTCATGCGTGCGTACCACAAATCATCACGACATTAAGAGCATGCGAATAATCGAGCATCTCACACAACTTTCTCATGTCTCACACTCACACATGCTCCGATTATTAACGCCCCCTCGGGCCAACGGCACAACCTTATGGTTGGCGGTTCCCGGCTAAACCAGCTTCGTCCTCTTTACCTCGAGGCACGGCGACGTCGGGGTCATCCCTTCCCTCCGACGGCATTCCCGAAGGAGCATATGACCCGCCCACTACCGCAGTCCCGAATCGACGGGAACATAGGACCCGCCCACTACCGCAGCCCCGTCACATGTCCCCGTCGGGCAACCGACAAAAGTCGGGACGACCAAACGGCCACGGCACAACCCCATAAGGATTGGCGGTCTTCCGGCAACGCCGGGTTCCTCTCTTAATGTGATCATGCAACACATCATCAAGCAATCCATTTATAACTTTGCTCGTCGTGAATGCAACATCGCTCATGCTCATGCGACATGCCATTTCACATAACTCACGTAATATTTCATGCGATCTCACTCGACAATTTCAAAATCCAAATCCAACCAACACTCGATCACGCATTTCATCATCAATCATGAGTATAATTAGCAATCGGCACTTCAATTAATCATAACAATCAATAGCACATCAAATTCAGACAAAAATTAGTTTCCGGATGAACAGTGCCGTGAACAGTAATTATGAACAGTGATTTTCCCGAAATTCAATTAATTAAAAAATTTAATCCAGAAATTAAAAAAAACATTAATTAAAACAATTAATCAATTCAATTAAAGCAAATCATGCTTAATTAATCACATAAACACAATTAATCCCAAATTAAGCACACTTAAGCTAAAATAAGTAAAATTAAACTAATTTAATCTTAACCATCTATCTAACCACCTATCTTAGGGCTAATACAATTTAATTAAACCCCTTAAACCAAGATTAACACTAACTAACCAACCCTAAGCAAGTTTAGGCACTAAATAGGGATTAGGAGCTAAACTCACCCGTTAAGCGGGCCGGCGACACGGACGCGGGGGCGGCGACGAACCCGACACCCGGGGACCTCACTCACGACGATCCAAGGCAGTCCCGGGGCTGAGAACAGCAGCAACAAACTCGAAATCCCTCTGCAACTCTGAAAAACTGACTGCACAGGAGGAAAGTTGCTGACCGGAGTTGAACGGGCTGCCCGGAGCTCCGGCGAGCGGCGGGCCAGCGACCAACGGCACCTGGGGGTCGAGGGGGAACCACTTGTGGTTGGTATGGGTGGTGGTTTGGCTGGAAATGGAGAAAAACGGAAGAAAAGGCGGAACAAAGTTGCTGCAGGCGGAATAGTGACGGTCCGGCGAGCAGCGACTTCCGGCGACCGTACGGGACGGTCGGCGACTCCGATCAGAAAAAGGCCGACGCTATCTGAACGGTTTTCGTCTTCTGAACACAACGGCGGGTGGCACGAGATGAGATTCCAACGGGAAGGCAATGAATAACTCAGATTTCGGTGAAAGGTCAGAACCGAAAAACAGAAGGAAGGAAGGAAACCATGGGAGAGAAGTGTGCGGTTTTGGAGAAGATGAAGAGGAGAGAGAGAGTGAAGTGAAGGCTGAAGGATAAGCCTTATCCAAGCCATCAAGGCTTGCCCCACTTGCCAAACAATGACCTCATCTTATCTCTCTTCCTTTTTGACTTTTCTTCAAAATATCCAAGGGCATTTTGGTCATTTCCACTTTGCACATTTCCCAATCTGTCCTTGGGCTGAAAATGGAGGGGCGGGCCTAGGAAATGGGCTGGAAAATGAATAGGAACGGGCTCGGGAATTTATTGGGCTTGAATCGGCTCGGTTTTAAACAATGGGCTCGGAAGGGTAAAGGGTCGGTTTGGCCCAACGGGCTCACTTGCTTGCCTCGGGCCTTCCATGGTGGCTGTCCCACCTTGGGCGTGAGGCCCACACCGATTTTGCCCGGCCCACGTCCTCATAGGCTCGTTTTCTTGGTCCGAAAATCCCTTTTCCAAATACTCGGCTCAACCGGGTGTGTCTGTCTAAGAAGCATCGTCCAAAAGTCCTTCTCGAACATTCCCGAAAATTCGAAGTCCAATATTGGATTCTCATGCCATGTTAATTTCGCCCGAATGCCATTTTGGTACTACTCAGACTGACAGGCGGCTTCGAGGATTCACGCGTAACCGACTCGTGCCAATTCACGTTCAAGACTTCTCGACACATGGACGTCCTTGACTACATGAAATTGCGAAGGATCGATTCTTATTTCAAAGTACACGATTACCAATGATCGACATAGGGCCGTTCGTGAGTTCGATAACAGTAGACGGAATCACCTGTCATCCCATTATGTTCTGTCCGCAAATCGACTTCTATTCGTCCTTGGAATCGGCCTGCATATCTACAGGATCGTCCTTACGCAAGTCTCACGGTCGAGTCGTTTTCCCAAGTCAAGTTCTTTAGTCGCACGAGTTCTGTCCTCATTAGCCTTTCCCCTCTAGGTCAGTATCTCAGGAGTGATCAGTTCCGAGTGAGATCAACCAACAATGCATTGACGAAATTAACGCTCGTTCCTCCCTAAAAGGACTCGAATTTCAGGATGTTACACGAGATCGAGTTTCTCATTGTATTTAGGTTTGACTTATCACTTCGGGTGAGTGATTTGTTAGAGCATAGGGATTGTTTTGTTAGTGTTTGGACATAATTTAGTTGCTTCATAGTTTAGGTAGGGTTTTCTCGCTTATTTGTTAGGATTGTGAGTTCGATGATTAGAGGAAGGTGTGTTGTTTGATCATAGGCAATCCGAGGAGAGTGGTACTTCTTTTCTTTGGTTTTATAAAACTCATATCTTGAAATGATAAAAATATGCATATTATGAGTTAAGGAGGCATTACATATTTGATATTTCTTTGAAAAGGGAAAGTAATGTTTTAAGCATTATTGTTGCATAATTTTGAATCGAGCATTTACTACTGTATTTGTTATCTAAAATAATTTAAGAAGTGTTTATGAAATGAGTTGTAAAAATGGAGTTTTGGTGGATGAGTTAAGCTAGGTTGCAGAAATATTGTGTTTTGATTTGTGAAACTGATTTTTTGATATACATTTGGTTTGGCTTTGTGAATCGAGGAGAACGTTGTTGTGAATTTTTATTGGTTTTCAATATCACTGTAAGCCTAATGAGGGGCTTGTGGATATACATGCTAGTTCAAGATATCATTGTGAGCCAACCATCGGTAATAGAGATTGAGACCTTGCCAAGGGGACTCGCCTTGTCATGGTATGTTATGCGTGATCATAGTTGATATTTGAGCTTGAGATTAGTCATTGGAATGGACCAATGACTTGTGAGATTAATCAATGGACCTAACCATTGTTATTTGTATCGTGATGATGGATTTAAAAAAGTACTTATGCTATGAAAATGTTATGTTGAACTAATATATACGACTTGTTTTAATCTTAGATTTTGTTGTATTCCGGATTTGGTATAAACAAGTTAACATGTGATTGCTTGATCTACTTAGAAGAGATGTATTACTCATTAAGTTGTAGTTGCTCATTCCACTCATCTTTTATGTTTTTTTAGGCCTCTTGGTTAGTGGTTGTTAGAATGAGAGCGTTATTGCATATAGTTTTAGGAGTTGGATAGAGGTTGTATCCTTCATGTGGAAAGACGGTTGTCTCATCCCCATCCCTATAGAATTCGGAGTGTGACATCGCTCTTCTTGTCTTTGCATCTAGATCTGCTCGTGCAAGCTCTATAGTGAGTTTGCACTTCTCGAACTATGAATTTATGATTGGATTTTTTGTGAGTGCACGTTCTTTTGATTTGTGATTGTGGAGTAAATGATTGATTCAAGAAAGTTCTCCGACGTGCAGAATTTACAATCTCTTTTAACCTTTTTTTTTTTTTTTTTCCTGTTTATTATGGTTGGCAAGGGTTGCTTGAGCTCACTGATCACACTAGCGAGAGTTGCGACCCTCACCGGCCGATGTGGAGATTTGGGTGAGGCGAAGCGCTACGGTATAGAAAATTCTGACAAAATCCAGCTTATCGCCAAAAAAGAGCAAAATCGCAAGGAGTGTATGCTTTTTTTAGGAACTTTTGTTCGTTATCAAACACGAGAATTAGGATCGGGTCACTTTGCAAATGCCAACCGGCCTCGAACCAAAAATCAACATCAGGGATGGAAACATCAAGACGAGCTCAGGCGGTTTCAATAAGTCAAACGAAGAGCATATCACGAACCTGATGGTGAAGACCCAGCCATGGCGTGGGCACCCAGTGATGAGGCAGCATTGAAATGTCCGGTAGAGATTCGAGACGCGGCGTTGTAGGCGGTTGTGGCTAGGCACACACGATGAGTAGAAGAAGATGAATACAGAAGAAAAAATGAATTTTTGGATGAAAAAATGCCTCTGATCGGCTAGAAGATTTGACTAGTGGTGAATGAGAAAATATTAGGTAGACTTGTGATTGACACGTAGACAAAATACTAATCCATTTAGTGAGTGACATGTGTCCCCTGCCCTTATTTCTGATTTTTCACAAAATTTCCTCACTTGTCTTCTTCCCTCTTTCTCTTCCTCCGTCTCTCTCTCTACTCCATCCCTTCCTTCAGAAACAGAGGCCGAGATCTCAGTTGTTTATGGAAGTCGGTCCTTCCTTCACCGAGATCTTGGCCTTAGTCGACTGGCTGGCCATGGAGGCCAAGATCTTGATGCAGGGGAGGAAGGCGGTGGCATCTCGAGGTTGAGCTTCTTGCTAAGGAGCTTGTTGGGCATGGCGGCGATGAGGCCTAGCTCGTCGGCGAGGTCCTAGGTGAGGATGGTCTGGGCAATGGGCATGCCAATGTTGCTGGCCCTGACAACGGTGATCTTGTGTGACACTTGGAGGGCGACAACGGAGTCGATGATTTCACCACCCCAAATCCGTCGTGATTTCACCACGGGCTCTGCCGTCGACCAGGAGGGGGGCAACTGCCACCCACGGTTGGTTGCCCAAGACTCTCTCCGGGGGCAAAGCACGAGTCGGGAGGGAGAGAGAAGCGATTGTCGTTGCTGCGTTTGGGGAGGGAGAGAAGACCGTGAAGAGAAAGAAGGGAGAGAGATTCAGCAATTTTTGAAAGTTTTGTGAAAAAATCAGAAATATGGATCCACGGGACACATGTCGCATATTAAATGGACTAGTATTTTGCTTATGTGTCAATCGCAAGTCTACCCAATATTTTCTCGAGATGAGACCCATCTTTGACATTGACATGGGCACTTCACGCTTTTATTTGAAACTATATTTAATTTGTACATTTATTTTTTTTGAGAAAATAATGACACTTCATGTCATTTTAAAAAAAAATTATTATAAACATTTGAAATATATTGGGGGAGAACCCATCGAGATTGGCATTTAAAAAGCCAAACAAAGAAAAAAAAGTTGTACTTACTAAACTCTTTCTAACTCATGATTTTTTTTTTGGTCGATTTTGCTTTATTACTATTCTAACTCTTAGTTTTTGCCCTTCCTCCTTATAGAGAATGAGAATCGAAACTCATACTTGAAACTAAATTGTTCTTACTTTGTCCGCACCTTAACACTTTTTGAGAATGTGGGGATTCAAACTCCCCATATTCTCCTTCTCGTGTGAGAAGGGTGGCTATTAGGGCAAACCCGAATAGTTCTTACTCATGAATTCAGCTCCACATAATATGTAGTCCTTGGAGTGGGATTCACTTATTTATTTATTTATTTTTTAATAGAGAAGGGGTCTTTTTTAAATTAATTTATTAATTTCAAGCCATAAAATATATTTTTAACTATATAAGTCATATATAAGAAAACAATTGGGTGGTTGATTCATACATAGAGTTATATCCGCATTTATTCACATATAAGGGGCCTTTCCATCACTACGGGGTCAATTTCACAAGGTTACTCTAGGCATTATTTTGATCAACTTATTAACTCATTGTGTGCAATCCAGTCTATAAAATAAAATCTCGTATATCCCACTCTTTTGATCAATTTGTTCACTCATTGTGTGCAGTGCAGTCTATAAAATAGAATCTCGTGGGACAATTTCCATTCTTTTGATCAACTTATTCACTCATTATGTGCAGTCCAATCTATAAGTTAGAATCTTGTGGGATAATTTCCAAAATGACGCGTTAGAATCTTGTGGGATAATTTCCAAAATGACGCGCAATGATGGGCAAATCATGAACTCAACATCTGGTCATCCACAAAAATAATGATCAAGGAGGATGGCAACCTCGCATCAGGCCATCTAAAATGTTCTTGATGAAAATGTAATTTAACATCAACATGCTATGATAGCCTCCATTAGACATGATTAGGGCTGTCAAATATATGGGTCGGGTCAGGGTCAATATGATCCAATCCCTATTGAACCATTTAATTTGTTTTGACTAATTTCAATGCAATGTTAATATTATGATCCATACCTAACTCAACTCATACATGATCCAACTAATATTATCAAAGTACATCAATATTTCCAATTTAGGAAAATCTATACCTACCCATTTAACCCCCTTTAAGCTCTTAGTGTATATATGCTACATATATAAAAAAATTCACATCAAATTAGAAAAAGTAAATTAGCACAATAAAAAATTAGTAATCAAGTAAAAAATGTAAAAAAAAAAAAAACTTATCAATTGAAATACTTATAAAAGCTCTTGATAAAAGTTCGAGAAGCTAACCATTGACACGAGAGTAACATTTGCTTGAAGAACTCTTCTAACCTGTGACAATGTGTTCTCGAAACATTTGGAGGCATTGGAGTCAGCATATCGAAATAGCATCGACACTTGAGATTCCTGAAATAAAAAAACGTTCCCAACTTCGAACAAATATAAAAGCTCCTTTTATATCTAGTTCCTTTTCCTAGGGAATACAGTCATTGGGTAATTATAGTTGCACCTTAAGGTAGTAGTCAATTCCAAGAATTGTCAATCAATCAGATTTTCTCAAGCATAAGTTACCAGTCCAATATTATCGTTTGCCTTATCGCTAATTGGTATTTCCTTTGTCTTAGCTAAAGCTACATGTACATATACATATAGCCAAAAGCAACATCTTGAGACTACCGTCGTTCCAACAAATTTTAGTATTTCAATTACCATGGAGGCAATTGGCACATTACTTTTAACCAATCATGCATAAAATTTAGCTTATTTTCTAAAACTATCTTATCAAATTCTTGCAGTACTATCGTATTAAAACTCTTTCATGTGCCCTTATTGTCTAAATACCCATCTTTTTACCCGTTAATTGCCCAACATATTCAGCAGTTTCAGCAAAAGTTCTTAGCATCCTTAGCATTGCTCATGAAGGGACCATGTTAAAGTCCATCCACTGTGAGGGAGATGATGCTGGCAAGGAGTCCAATCTAGGAATGACAAGAACCAGATGGCTACCATGAAAATGAAACACATTCCAGAAGGGAGAGTTAAAGCCTTCTTGTAATTTCCTAATCTAAAATTTGACCAGAGTACCGACGTTACCCAGCCGGAATTCAGGCCCAAACAGAGGAACCAAACTCCAACACGATAGCCTGAACATCATTACAACTACAGGACAACATTACACAATTTACACGAATCAAGACGGACATAATCAGCAAGAGACAGAGACTAGAAACTTTACCATTGACACCCATTCCACTAATGAAGCAAGCCCACAACGAGTTCAAACCCAAAACATGGATTTTATAAATTTAACAGAAGCTATACGCATTGACACTTCTACATAATTGCAGTGTTGGGGCTTTGCAGAAGACAAGATTACTATCAACCAAACTGATACTTAAACACATGACCCTGTTTTGGGTTAATCAGACATGATGCGAAGATGACAGAGAGTGCATAATCTTTGAACGAAAGAAGATATCACATAAGCACATACATGACACATGGTGCTCATTGTTCAAAGCCTGTGCAGATATACTCACAGTATTAACGCAATCAATGCAGGACCCGTGCCCCCCCCTCGAGGCCACAAAATTCCCATTGTAAAGGAGCGATTGAGGAGCATATGGACTTATCACAGAAATCGGAACGTTAAACAACAACATTACTTACCGCACGAGTGCAAAGCCGGCGGTGCTGCAGACAAATGAGTTGGATTCCTGCCTAAGATGAGCACGAATTGTGAGCAAAAGGTCTAATGTGTGATATTGTGGACGAGAACTTGGATTTGATCTTCTAGATTTGTAACTAGAAGCAAGCTGCAAGTTATTTTTGCAGGGTAGTGCACATTCATTGTGGGCGACTAAGTGTGGGCTTTGAAAAAAAGGAGTTAAAATATGAATCATTAAAGCAATCCATTTATTATGACAAAAAAAAAAACCCCATTTATGACTTTTATTAGGCTTTATTTTTTGAACTCAATTTAATATATTATACAAATATATGAGTTATCCATAACGAATTTAGCCCATTAAATCTTAATCACGAAACGCCGGCCCTAGATGTGATCATAAGTTAGTGGCCTTGGGAAAGCAATTCCCTTCTTAGGCCTGACCCATCCACTTTGTAATAGTAGGTTTGGGTGTCTTTGTCAAAAATACATTTTCAAATTCAATTTTTTTTTTTCTTTTAGTATCGCAGGAGACGTTTTGCTTGACTAGATAAGGCCTATAGCTAGAAAGAAGAGTTCAACAGATAATAAAGTAAGTGTGTATGTTCATAGGTCTTGATTGATTTTCCTTCTTGAAGACGGGAACATGTGAACCCACCACAAGAATGGTCCAAGAAATGGCTTGACCTATTATGGTTATATTTCTATTTTTAAATTAACAAAAAAAATGTTCATTCCAAACACTAATAAATTTTTGTTTCGGAACTATGAATTTGAGGAACCTGCGTATTTGACTTTTCATTCAAATCTGGATACCATTAATCCCTTATCTTCTTAGAATGAAAGAATGATAAAGTTTTAGCTTTACTCACCTTGCTCTATCTATAGTAATTGGACCATAATTTACTAATAGAGAAAGTGGCATTGTGATTGAAAGTATGACGCTCTTGGAATTTTAGCTATGTTTACCTTACACAGGGATATGTACCTATGTGAACAATTGATATGCTTGGAAGCTGTTTAGTACTTGATTCAATTATCCTTTAGTAACAATTACGATCAAAACAATTGTCACGACCCGACCCTCAAGCGTGCTACAACCCCTGTCTCGTTTGCAGTCATTTAATTGCGACGTCTTAGGATGTGTCGTCGACCCTTTCTTTTTATTTTGCTATTAAGCACATGCGGAAACGATTAATAATCCCCAATCAACATAACAATATGGATAGTCAGGAAAACCAACCAGAAAACACATTTAACAATGCAATTTTAATTATTTACTGATTAATTCTAGAAATTTTACATGTATATACCCTTATAACGGACAACTTTCTATTATGCTAACAAAATGAGCCAGTAGAGCTAGGGTTAATCTACTCCTTAAAGAAAATGCGGCAACGAACTGCACCACTTGTCGATTCTCCATCCTACGAACCTGAAAATGGTTATATAATAACCAGGGAGATAAAATCTTAGTAAGTTAATAGCCTAAGCTTCGATTAGGAGACCCACTTGTCTCGGATGCGCCCTAAACGTGCAATCTTTCTATTGCTAATAGATAACAACATTAAACTACTTGTTTAGCCATTAGTAACATAACAACACGAATATGCCATAACTCATATGTAGTCAATATATATGCCTTCACAGGTATCCTTACCTTTTGCGACACGCATAACTTACATGATACAATTTATTACATGCCTACCTCAATGCAACAAATATATCAAACAATCAGAACACATTTTAGGCTTTTCCATGTACCATGCACTCACTTGTGTTCTAATTATTAGCAACTTTAGGGAAATTTACTTCAAACACATGAGTTGGTAGTCTACCGGCCTAATGGGTATCGTTCCATCCCATTGGGCATGGCTACATCTGGATCTCCCACTCGGACGGCATTGCTGAAAGAGCATAAGTCTAGCCTCTACCGCGACCCACATCTGGACTCACGTTAGGTTTTTCAATAAAACATATTTTTTCAACCACAGATTCCCTACTTGGTGATGGGCTCTAATGTGATCACGTAAGCACACCAATCACTTATGCTCATTTCATTATCTTCCACTTTGGCCAATGCAATAATCTACCAAAAATAATTAATTACAAACACAAATAATTAATTATTTACTTCCAGGGATTAATTCTTTATTCCACACATGTCTATTTAATAATTACACAATAATAATTAACCAATGCCCAAAAATAATTAATTATCCATAACAAATTAATTAATTATCCTCAAAAAATAAATAAATAATTACTACCCAATAATAATAATTACTTAATTCCAAAAATAACAATATTTATTTATTACCAACCGTAGTTACTTTATCCAAACCACAGTTAGTTAACCCGACTGCGTTTATTTTAGTCAACCACGGTTACTTTATTCAAACTACGGTTAATTAACCTATCTGCATTTACTTTATTCAACTAAACCGCAATTACTTTACTAAAGGATAGTTAATTTAACCAACTACTTAACCAAGCTTAACCACACAAATTTAACACTAATCACTAATCATTAATAGCACAAAACAATATTAGTCCTAAACTAATCACCCATTATGGAGTTTAATACTCTAATCAAGGATTAGGAAATTAACTCACCGGTTTGCGATTCCAATAACACGAGCACGACAGCGGATGGTGCGGGCGATGCGTGGTTACATCCAAAATGGCGAGATGAGCGACAATGAAAATGGGTCTTGCAGTGGGGTGGTTTCTGGTTTGGCAAGAACGGTGGGCGGACGGCTCGCGGATGGGTGGCACAGCTCATTGGCAGTGGACGGCAGCTTACGTACGATGATGGTGTGCGGCTGTGGTGTAAGATGGTGGCTGGTTCAGGGGAAAAACATAAAAGAAACTAAAGAGAGAAAGATAAGAGGAAGAAGGAATGAGAACATGGGGTAGTGGGCTGCACGTTGGGGGTGGGAAGAAATGAGGAGAGAGAGAAATGCAAGAAGCCAAGTCCAACTTCCCATACTCTTCATCATTTTCCTTCATAATTTCCCTTGACTTGTCTCTCTCTTTTGTCCCCAAAAATTTAATGCAAGAAGGGCAATTTGGTAATTTTCCAAAAGTATAGTATACCGTACCATACACATATATGAGCTTGAATAAAATTGGCTTGGGCTCAAAAGGAAGAGAAACAGGCTTGAAAAATGCAATTGGGCTCAAAATTTTGAAGTTGGGTTTGGTAGGCCGAATTGAGCCCACTTGGGCTAGCTTGAGGCCCACATGGCTGACCCCTAATAGGCGCGAGGCCCATTGGGCCTTCGGTCGGTCCATCTCCTTTGGTTCCAATTTTTTGGCCCGTTAATCCATTTCCGACAATTTTTGATTTTACTGATAAATTCCATAATCAATGAGGTATTATTTAATATTTTAGTTTCGATATTCTTAAAAGTTCGATACCCGAAATTAGATTGAAATTTGTGGTTAAAATCAATCAATCGTGACTTTAGTACGACTTAACTTTTGGGTGGCGTTTAGGGGTTTTCGTGCATTTGACCCGTGGTTGATAGCTTTTCACTCAACGATCGTGTCTATTCAAATCATGTTATTCCTTGATTGTCATGTAATCATAAATGATTAATTGCTCACTTTAATAATAAGGCCAAAAGGAAATCGATTTAATTTAGTTCGCAATTAATATTGAAATAGTGTGGAATCACCCGTAATCTGACCTCGTATTTCTACCGAGTCGATTTATTTCCATTTGTTAATTGGTTTGCAATAGAGTGGTATCATCCCTCTTTGATCCTTATAGTCAAGCGGTTTATCCCTAATTGAATTAACTGGTTGTACGTGTATCGATTTTTAATTACCTTTCCGAATAATTAGTTAACTCATGAGGGGCTGACTTAGAATAAACGTAACTAACGGTGAACTGATAAAATAACTATTTCATATATCTTGAGATGGGTCAAAATTCAAAATGTCATAACAATGCTTTTTCCTCACCGGAAAAATGAGACGTGACCACTGTTTTAAAGCACTGAGATCGTATGGTCGTGACACAAAGTGTCAAACAAGGGACCTTTCAAATAAAAATCATTAACCTGTCTGGTAAAACCCCAGTATATACATGTTGAGGAGGATCATGAGCGGCATTCCGATGTCCCCGGTCATCTTTTGATTTTTGACAGCTGCTGTTAGTGACGACATCATTTTTGCTCCTTCAACTATGCGCACAGATCCATCTTGCTATGCCGGTTTCCAAGTAGAAAGGGCATATAGAAACCGTCCTTTCCATCCTAGCAACAGCCACTTGCTAACTTCGTCTACGACGAAATCTTTGTGGTAGCGCGAAACCATCTGCTTGAAGACGAACCGCACGAATTTCCTGCAAAAGGGCACCTGCACAAACCCAGCCCTCATGTTGCGTAATTGCCACTGCTTGTATGACTCCGGTCTCTCCACTCTCTCCCATCCCTCACAGGCTATCGAATTCAATGCCTCCCTCCCGAAAATATCCTTCTCGATCAGCATCCTCTCCTGGTTTTCGCGAGGTATTATAGTGTCAAGCATGTCGAATAGAGAAGAAAAGTGATGCAGAGCCTCCCGAAACCGAGTGACGAAGAACGGGGCATTGTGGCTCCCGTTGATAACACCGTGGATGAAGAGATCCGGCTGGGCTCTCCTTATCAGGTTGAGGACAATGTCTCGCGAACTTTCTTCCGCGATAGTCTCGTCGAACAAGTTCTTGAACCTGAACATGCAGTTGACTATTGTCACTTCGTCCATATCGATCTTGAGTTCCTCTAGTTTAATGAACTCCCACCTCTTCGCAATGGCGTTGAATTCAAACGGCACGTTGAAAGTTTCAGCGTAATTTGCCAAGCGCTGACCTGTTTCCTTGACTCTTTCTGCGGGCCTGAATCCAGGTTGAGGCAAGTCTATGCCGGTGATCCGGAGCTTCGTTGGACTAGGTCTCTGGGAAAGCTTTTGAATCAAAGTGGGCCATTGGAATCCATAAAGAATGCCGAAATCAATGACGTGAACCCTCGTCTTATCCCCCACTGCATCCAATATCGTCATGATCGGGACGGTATTAGAATACCTTTGGAATGGACAAGCCGCTAGGTACAGGTGGTACGCCTTCAGCATATCAGACGCTGTTGTTTTCTTATTGACAAGGCCTCTATATATCTGGCTGCCTGTGCCGGCCAACCGTGCCTCAAGACCATTTGCGAAGTAGTGAGCGAATCTCTGGGTCCCATTCCCAAAAGGCGAGGAGTGTTTCCTGATCTCACTCAGCAGAGCGTTCGCACTCCTTTGATCATTTGATGCCACGGCTTGTGCACACCGGATGAGGAGCGTCCTCACATCAACTACTTCCACTTTTTCTCTTTTCTTCTTGCTGTGACGTCTACCACATTTGGGCTCTTCGGTCTTGTGTTCGATTTCGTTCACTTTGTGCTTCAATGATGCACGGAGATTCAGAAGATGCGCCAGGCCCTCCCCTTGGCTGTTAAGCAGAACGACATCGAAAGCATCCGAACGAATTACAGATTCTTCATGAACAAAAGCCTGCTTGCTACCTCTCTCTTCCATGTTTCCTTCCTCCCTATGGAGACTCTCTTTTCTTTTCAATGCACCGAGGTGGTCCGCTTTGTCAATTTTTCCATTTGGTTTCGGAGTTAGAAGTTCGGTAGTTGCTTGCTTAGGAAGAAACTTGCTGGATTCCTCGACCCCCATCCTAAACTGCCGAATGAATTGGCTCTTGCCACACAGGTCAAGTCTCTGCACATTGCCCGCTCGATTAGGTTGAAACGCAGCTGGATTATTATCTCTTTCAAAACTCAATGTGTCATAATTGCTTGGATTTTGAACCCAACCAATATTGGCATGGTATCCATTTTTCCAACTGAAGATAGTGCTAGTATTTCCAGTGCTGTCTAAGAGACTGTCATTCAAGTGTTGGTCATTGTAGGTGATGCGATTCGTGCAACTTGGCTCAGGTGAAGGCGGGTACTTTTTGCCGAGGACCTCATAAAAGGATTTTTCAGCTGACAATAGACCCAAAGAATCTTGAAGCATGCATGTCTTCTCTTCTACGTCTTCTTCCATGAGTATGTGACTTATGTATTTGAAGACCGCATTGGAGAATTCAGTCTCTTCGGTGTACAGTGCATCACGACAATCATTTGAAAATGGGGCAACATCAACCAAATGATGCATCTCTCCACATTTGTCGGGTGTGCTTTGAAAAGTCGGTCTAGAAACAAAAGAACGATCTACAACAGCAGATATTGACTGATCGTCTGAGCAGTTAGAAGGATACAAGGCTTCCATCAATGGATCCATCATCGCACACTGATGATAATAGAGCATGAAAATACCAGCTTTGCTGCGATAGACTGGTTATCTTAGCTCAAAGTTCTTGGTTTCGTTGCTCCCAACAAAAAGATAAGTTCTTATCCAGAAGAAGATTCTTGGCTACTGTAACCTCAGACCCAGATTGCCAACCTGAACCCTAAAAGAATCAATCTGCACATATTCTGATATTTTACAGTAATATTTGAAAGGCGACAGTTTATTGATGCTGATCATTGATGTCAGTGACAAGGAGATCAAGTAACCAAACCAAACATAATTTGCAGATGCCCTTCTACCGCATTCATATAAAATTCCCTAACTCACATGTCCTCTACGATAGTCGATGTCTTCAATTCACCTAATCTCTGATAATAATTTTGTTTGCATCGAGTTTTGACAGGAAGATCGAAAGCATACCTGAAGGGTACCCCGGTGAGAGAGAGAGAGAGAGAGAGAGAGAGAGAGAGAGAGAGAGAGAGAGAAGAGGCAGCAGAAACCAAGCCCTGTCTTCACGCGCCTGAAGAACAGCAGCAAATTATTGCCACCACCGAAAGAAAATTTTTTAAAGACCACAAACTTTCTTGACATGCTGACCAGCTTGTCAAGCGTGGAAAATTTGATAATGAAATGGAATCTGTCACACTAAAATATTATCTGCTTTATGTGTTTGTTGATTCGTATGCATGTGCTCAGACTAGAAAACTCCTGAACAAAGTCATTGTTTTCATTTCATAGTCTGGTTTGCAGCGATTGCGAATATTATAATGGATCGTGCATCCTCAATGCAGGAACAAATGTCGAAATAAAGAAGGTCCCCCACGGTACGAGGTAACGAGTTGATTTGCAACAGCTGGGAGGAGACCGACGACTTCGAGATTTGTCGTCTCTGTCTTGTTCTATCCATGTGAATGGACTTGCCAAAATGAACCCAGGCACTATGGTATGTTTAAAAAAGTTGAACCAGACTGACAGGAACATATCATATGGCGCAATTTTTAGGATCTAGCTGCAACTTTCAATAAGTCTTGCTTCCTACTTCTACGGTATATCTCTCGGACATAGCAAGACCTCCTGACGAAATTCCTGTTACCTATTGCAGACATGCTCAATCAAGGTAAGAACGCAATATACCAAATGAAAAATCATGCAACTCCACAATTCTTTAGGCCAGTCGATTACTTTTTTGAGGTCCAAAAATGTACAGGCTGAGGGTGGAGACACAATCATCCAGAATAACTACCTTGTCCTGAGAAAACAACAGAGGAGAGGAAAATGAAAAGGTTGTTCTAGGGACGGAGGTGCTGGATCGCTTAGCTTGTGAGAAATGGGAAGAACGAAGAGATCGGAGACTAGTTCAAGGGCCTCATTTGTGCAGCAAGCCCTTGCACTAAAACGGTTTGAGGACTGCAATTGATGGAGTTGTTTGAAAATTTCATAATAGATTAATCAGTTGGCAAATCAGTGTTACAGGGACGGACCAAATTAGAGGTGCACTCATTTGCACATTGCAATTCAATACAAAGGGATTTTTCCAGGATGATTCAGTTTCAACAGTTCAATGTCATGTCTTGTTAGACCATATACAGTTGGAGAATTCGACCCTAACTTAACTACAATAGGATATGATATTTATTGCGATTGTGAACATCCTAGGCCGAAAACGGGAGAAGTACAAAAAAGAACATTTTAATATACAATCAAAACTTGCAGCTGAGCATGTGCTGTATCTACAGAATAAAAATTGAGCATAGACTGCAGATTTCCAGAACATCATTGCATTTTAAATTAAGAGATTGCATTAACATCTTTCTAAGCAGTCACGGGAGTCTTGACCATGATTGCACCTGAGTCACTGACTTCCGACTTCAAATCAGCTTCCCATGGTTCAGGCACTGCTTCCCTCTGGTTGCGAATGCTTTCCGATGCATAGTCTGCGCCTTTACATAGTTGAGAAGCTCCAACCTGCACATGTTCTACAATCTTCTTCAATTTCAGTAGAGTGAAGATTTTGGTATAGGACTCTAGTTTTGAGTCTCCAGCACGGTGTGAAGTCCAATTCTTTTCCCTACATGTATGTTTTTTTTTTGGTAATGGTAAATATTATAAAAACTTTTCAACCATACAGCTATACAAAGGGGGGGTGAGACTTGGCCCCAGCCCACACTCAACGAGACAACAGGTCACTAGAGTGGGGGGGGCCAGATTCACAAAAGAAGAAGCATATACATATAGGAGCCAACATCAGCAGAACCTAACTCTTGCTCCACAACCTATACAAAAATATTACGGTCTAACCTCCAACTACGCTGCAATCTCCTATTTCGTAGGTTATCAGTTACCGATTTGTAGGAAATGGCCTTGTCCTTTACCAACCTGGTAATGTACTGTTTCATAGCAGGCATAGAAAGATTGGAGGACCGGAATATTATGTTATTCCTAGTCTTCCAAATCACATAACAGAGAGCTCCAAAAGAGGATCTAGCGATGTCACCATAGAATCCACTTCTTGATAAATTGTTGCTTACCCAGCTAAGATTTTCCCCCCAAGGTCGGTTACTCCAGGGAATATTGCACTTTGCAGCCCAAAACGTAGCAATCGAGTTGGAAGCATGACAATCAAAAAAGAGGTGATTGATAGAATCGGGTCTACCATTACAAAAAGCACAGTGCACCAAAGGCAGTCTACCATAAGACATAAGGAAAACCTGGGTTGGAAGCCGATTCCGAGATATCAGCCACAAAAGGAATTGGTGACGAGGAGCTAATACCTTGTGCCATACAAAAGAGGCCCACGATACAGGCGTTGCTTTCCAGCGGATGACCGACCAGGCAGACGCCGTAGAGAAAGTGCCAGAAGGATGCATCAACCAGGTGAACTTGTCACTTAGTTGGTTTATAGAAGGGATTAGGATCTGCCAACGGCGTATCTCATTTAGGATGACTTGTCCATCCAGGGAGAAGAGATCTGCAACCTTTGAATCCCTATCAAGGGTAGACCGGTATATATAACTATTATCAAAAATAGAGTTTATGGGACCCAAGTCCATCCACGGATCAAACCATAGCGAAGTAGTCAATCCATTTCCAATCTTCCACTTGAAGAAGTTAATACTTTCCCTTCTTAAAGTAAGCAGTTTCCTCCAAGTCCATGAACAAACGGATGGGGGGGATGTTATCCAAAAATGCTTCAGTTTCAGATAATTGGTATGAATCCACTTACACCATAGGGATTCCTTATTAGTGAATAGGATCCAAATGTGCTTGACCATGGCTGCTTTGTTGCTGTCACGGATTTTCCGAATCCCTAGCCCACCTTCTTGTTTAGGGAGGCAAACGTCATCCCATGATACTTTTGCCCCCCCGGCCCCAAGGCCAGGACCTTTCTAGAGGAATTGCCGACATATTTGTTCAATTCTGTCAACAACTGATGCTGGGAGCCAGAAAATGAACACCCAATATGCTTGTATAGCATGCAAGACTGATTTTATAAGTTATAGTCTACCCGCAAACGATAACAAGCGATGGGTCCAAGACTGGACTCTATTTGTGAGAAGACATACCAGGGCGTTGCAGTCCGCCTTGCTCAATCGTGAGGTGATGATTGGGACGCCTAGGTAGAGGACCGGCAAGGAACCCCTTCTGAAATTTAGGATTTGCAGCAGTTGGGTTTTGGTTGCCTCCGTGCCGCCCGAGAGGAATACCTCACTCTTATTGTTGTTGGGAATCAGCCCACTCCATTGTGAAAAGATATTCAGCCCTTCCTTCATGCAGGATACTCATTCTGGTTTTCCTTTACTGAAAATGAAAACATCATCCGCAAAGAAAAGGTGAGATAGCCGGGAATTCTTGCATCTCCAATAGAATCGATACTCAGGCCGATTTGTTTGAGTGTCGAGAATTCCCTACATGTATGTTGTGAACGCTATCATCAAAGAATATCTGAGACACAAGAACAAGATAGGAGAAATTTTACACAGTATAATGACATCAAAAGAGGTCAGCTGCCAAAATGGCTGTTAAAAATAATATCCCTGTTCTGTGAGAATTGACGTCGGCAATCCTAAGTGCTTGCTCTATGGCTTCCTTGGATGGTTTACATACAACTGGCGTCTTTGAGAATCCCAAAACCAGATGGGGTCCTGATAAATGCCCAACAATGTAAAAAATCTTTGAACTCCCACTGTTATTCCGCAAACTCAACGCTGTCCTCATCGCCAGATGCAACATTGCCGGGAACAGTATTTGACGTCTCAAAGCAAACGATCCCTTCAAAGTAGTCTTCTAGACCGAGCCTGGTCAAGACTTTCGCGGCATGGATCTTATCTGCATTCGTGGATATCTGGCCAATTTACAGAATGATGTTAAGAGATGTTTCAAGGGTACTCATGAATAACTGTGTCAAGTCGAACAAGAAAAAAAGAGTCGTACTTTCTGGACTCTTTCTACCTCGTGGATTCAATTGCACGGCAGAATATGTAGTCGTAATTTCTGGTCTCTTTCTGTACTTGGATCCGCTTGTTTGTTTCTTTTTAATAGAGAAAGGGTCTATTTTAAATTAATTAATTTTGAGTCAATAAATATATTGTTAATTATATAGGTCAAATATAAAAAAAAATTGGTTGGTCGATTCAGACATTGAGTTATATGCGCGTTTTATTTGCATATGGGTGGTCTTTCCATCACTACGAGGTCAATTCCAAAAAATTGGACTCTAGGCATTGTTTTGATCCTTATTCACTCATTGTGCAGTCCAATCTATAGAATAGATTCTCGTGGGACAATTTCCAAAACAATGCGCAATGATGGGCAAATCATGAACTCAAAATTTGGCCATCTACAAAAATAATGATCAAGACGATGGCAACCCCGAAGCAGGCCTCATGAAATGTTCTTGACGAAAGCACAATTTAATTATATGTGGTGATAGCCTCCATTAGATGTGATGAGGGCTATCAAATGCGTGGGTCATGTTGAGTTGAAAATGGTATAACCATGTTGACTAATTTAACTTGTTTTAATTAATTTTCATGTAATGTAAATTTTATGACTTATACCCAATTTGACTCATATTACTAAACCACATTAATATTTAACTTAATTTAGAAAAACCCATACCCATTAATTTACCCCATTTTAACCTCCACGTATATACGCTACATGGATAAAAAAATTCACATCAAATTAAAAAAGTAAATTAACATAATAAAAAAATTGATAAATAAAGTAAAAAATGTAAAAAAAATTGAAATACTTATAAAAAGTTCTCGATGAGAGAAATTTCAATAAGCTAACTATTGACATGAAAATAACATTTGCTTATAAAAACTCTTCTAACATGCGGCAATGCGTTCTTGAAACGGTCATGGGCATTGGAGTCTGTATTACATCGAAATATTATTGATATTTGAGATTTGTAAAATCAATAACTTCCCAACTTCCAACAAATCTTAAAGCTGTTTTTATATCTAGTTCCTTTTCCTAGTGAATACAGTCCTTTGAGGATTATAGTTGCACCCCAATGTAGTAGTCAATTCCAAGAACCGTCAGTCAACCAGACTTTCCCAAGCAAAGTCACCAGTCCGGGACCATCGTTTGCCTTATTGCTTACTGGTATTTCCTCTATCCTAGCTCAAGCTACATGTAAATATACGTATAGCCAAAAGTAACATCTCAGGACTACCCTCGTTCCAACAAATGTTAGTATTTCAACTCCTATAGAGGTAAGTGGCACTTTACTTTCAATGAATCATTCATGAAAGTTAGCTTATTTTTTTGAAACCATCTTATGAAAGTTAGCTTAATTCTTACAGTAACTATCGTACTGAAACTCTTTCATGTGCCTTTATTGTCTAAAACCCATATTTTTTCTCGTACATTGCCCAACGTCTTCAGCAGTTTTAGCAGAAGTTTTCATTTCCTTTGCATTGCTCAAGAAGGGATCCGGGGGCTACCGTTGAATAATATCGTCTACTTTGGGCCTTCGGCCCTCGTGGCTTTATAAATTAGCTTAGAACTCCCCCTAAATGATATAGGACAACCCAAGCCTTATAAACTAGTTTAGGACTCCCTTTGAAGTGATGTGAGATAAGAGATGTGTGCTTAAGTTCTTGGGTCGCCTGCTGGTGCAGCCTCCTCTACCATCCTGGTCATGCCCTCAAGGTTACCACATTCTCCACCCCTTATGGCATAGCGCTCTCGCTCTAGCCCACACGTTGTAAGAGTTGGCTTTGATATCACCACTAAGGACTCGGAGTTACCACTACATAATATTGTTTGCTTTAGGCTTTCAGCCTTCACGACTTTAAAATGTGCTGCATGGAGTAAAGAACCCAAGTCTTATACACTAGTGCATGACTCTCCTTAAGCAATATGGGATATGAGACATGTGCTTAACTTCTTGGGTCGCTCGTTGGCGCAACCTCTCCTGCTATCTCGGCCACACCCTCAAGGTCACCACGCTCATTGTCACATCCCCCAACTACAAGAAAATAAGATATGACACGGCCATCCTTCCACACGAAGGATGCAACCTTAGTATAACCAATAACCTGATATCAACATATATGCATATCAAACCACACACACACACACACACACACACACACACACTAGATAGATCAACATGTTGGCTACACACTAGAGTTTCTATAATCCTTCAAAATAATATTTACAACTAAAGCTCAGTCAATCCAAAAGATAGTAAACACCATATACATTTCTTCCTTAAGCCATATCCAAAAAGAATCAAAAGTTTCCCCCAACGGCACTTTCACTCTACTTGTTGCTAATCGAGGAACCTGCAAACATAAAAAACAAGAGGAACAAGTAACCACAGTTCAATGAGTAGTACATATATTTTAAGTAGATCGAACAAGCACTATGCATGAATACAGAACAATACTAGAACTTTATAACTCAACCCGATGTATAAAATACATAATAAATCACATAGGAGTTACTTCTATACTCATGAAAAACTCATTTAAACCACCATCATAATACAAGAATTAATGGCCAAGTCCATTGGATAATCTCCATTAAAAACCACACATCAATGGTCCATCTGTTGACCAATCTATTGCTCGATATCTTACCATGGTCACGACATAACGCTTTGTGACAAAGTGACCAAGATTCCTCCCTTGGCAAGGTCTTCACCTACAATGTCGGTGGCTCGACCTAGAAGGATATCCTAAATCTGATATGCATACCAACATGCATCTTAATGGGCTTATAGTAATAATGAGCATAAATAACTATTCTCCAATACCAGAAAACCAATCCAGAAATCAATATCATAAACCAAACAAATATTTTTTTGCAACATCGCTATCCGCCATTTCTTATCCATTTCTTCAGTCATTCATATACCTTTCCATTAATCATTTGCAAAGCAATTACAAATATATTTTGCCTTTCAATATTTTGCATAATACGCTTTCAAAACTTTTATAAACAATCAAAAAGCAATACATACTCAACCCAACTTTTATGCAATAACAATGTTTTTTCATAATCCCATACTATATATAGTCCATAGAATTTTCACAACATGACTTTTACAAATTCAAAAAAAATATAATACCACTAACCTTGTTGCCTATGACCAATTAAAACGGTATTTGTATTGTCAAACTCGTGGCCCTAACAAATAATCGAAGAATAAAGTTAAAATCAAAGAAAATTCTACCTCAATTACGAGACAATTAAACTATGCCCTAATGCTAATAAAATGACCCATACAAGCTAACAAATTGCCTATTCAAAGCGATTAATCAAAGCTATTAGCAATGCGAGGCTTGAGCATAAATCTTAATTATGCCAAAACTTCCTCACTTGAACCCTGATCCAAGTGATCTTGTAGTTAAAATGAACATAATTCCAAGCATTAGAAGACCCACAAGTTAGACAACCTGATTTTGAGCCAAAACCAATGAAATAAGACCTCAAAGTGGCTGGGCGTGTACTGTTCACCATGCATGGGAAAGTTCGAAATTTCATTCCAGGCAAGCCGTAAGCTCAAATCCAATTTTGTAAAATCCTATGGGTCCATAACATCATAAATAATCATTCTTATAATTTTTTTTTTTGGTAATGTAAGTATATTAAGCTTTCAACCAAGAGATTCTGTACAGAAGAGAGACCCACGGCACCATCAATCACTCTATGGGACAACATGTCACTAGAGTGAGGGGGTACCATAGACACAAGGAAAGGAGAAAAATTACAGATTCACAAAGGGGCCTAAGCGGCCCTAGAAAAACCTCACTCAGGACCTGTACTAAAGATACAGTGGTTTATCCCCCAGCTTTGTTGCATCCTCCTATTACTAGAGTTATCCTCCACCTGTTTAAAAGCAAACACTTTTTCCTTGACCGCCTTATAAAGGTACTGTTTCATGGCCTGGATATAAGGAGTATGCGCACGGAAGAAGATATCATTTCTAGTCTTCCAAATTATATAACATAGTGCACCAAAGGAGAACCGAGCAATCTCCTTGGAGAACCCACTTCCTGATAGAGTATTGATGGCCCAACGAATATTGTCCGTCCATGAAGAGTTATACCAAGGGAGATTGCACTTAGAAGCCTAAAACATGGCTAGCGAGTTGGGGGTACCATAGGCAAAAAATAAATGGTCAATCGAGTCGGGTTGAGTATTACAAAAGGCGCATACCACATTAGGAATCCTTCCAAAGGACCTAAGGTATACCTGGGTTGGAAGACGGTTTTTGACAATCAACCAAAGGCAAAATTGATGACGAGGGATAATGGCCTTGTTCCATACAAAGGATGCCCACTACACTAAGTGCGCTACGAATAGTAGCCCATGCCGATGCCACCGAAAATTTACCTGAAGGCTCATTCTTCCAGGTAAAGAAGTCCAAGCCATAGGATAAGGGGGGGATCATAATTTGCCAAGATAGAAGCTCTTCGCGAAGCACTTGACCTAAGGGAGTGTATAGGCTCGCCACTTTTGCTTGCCTATTGAGATCCGATTGGTAAATGAAGGAGTTCGAGAAGAAGGTAGAGAGCGGACCAATATCAAGCCACGGATCAAACCAAAGCGAAGTGGTCAATCCATCCCCTATCTTCCACTTGAAAAGGGGCAAGGATTTACCTCTAAGGGCAAGGATTTTCCTCCAAGCCCAAGAACATTTAGTAGGAGGGTTAGAAGTCCAGAAATCCTTGCTTTTGAGATGGATGGCATGGATCCATTTGCACCATAGAGACTCCTTATCAGTAAAGAGATTCCATATGTGTTTCATCATGGCAGCTTTATTACTGTCCCGAATCCTGTGGATTCCTAAGCCTCCTTCCTGTTTGGGAAGACAAACATCTTCCCATGACACTTTTGAACCTCCCGGTCCCATGACCGGCCCCTTCCATAGGAACTGTCTACAGATTTGTTCTATTATGAGCACTACTGATGACGGCAGCCAGAAGATGGATGCCCAATATGTATGGATTGCATGCAAGACAGAATTAACTAGTTGTAATTTGCCCGCAAAAGAGAGAAAGCGATGTGTCCATGATTGGACTCTAGCAGTTAAGAGACATACCATGGCGTGGCAGTCCACTTTCTTCAGCCTCAAGGTAATGATGGGTACACCCAGATAGTGAACCGGAAATGAACCCAATCTATAGCCCAAGACTTGTAGTATTTGGTCTCTGACCTCCAGTGGACCCTTGGAAATGAAGACTTCACTTTTGCTGGCATTCGGAGTCAAGCCGCTCCAAGTAGAGAACATGTCAAGCCTTTCCTTCATGCATGAGATAGAGTCTACACTTGCTTTACTAAACAAAAAGACATCATCAGCAAAGAAGAGGTGAGATAGGCGAGATGCCCTACACCTCTAGTAGTAGCGGTATTCTGGACGCCGGGTATGGAAGTTTATAATCCCTATGAATACCTCCATGGCCAGAGTAAAGAGATAAGGGGATATGGGATCGCCTTGCCTCAAACCACGCCCACTAGTAAAGAAGCCATGTAGTTCACCATTCAAAGCAATAGAGAATTTTGGAGTGTGAACATAGGTCATTATAAGATGTATGAAGTGGTTTGGGAACCCAAAAGCTTGAAGAGTTGTTTCCAAGAAGTCCCAATTAAGCGTATCATAAGCCTTCCTGAAGTCAACTTTGACGGCACATTTCGGGATATACGGCTCAGTATGAAAACCACAAAAAAGCTCTTGAGCAAGGAGAATATTATCGGTAATTCTCCTCCCTTTGACAAAAGCAGTTTGTACTGGACTAATGAGGTTTGGAAGTACTGTTGCCATACGCTTCGAAAGAAGCTTGGTGATGCACTTATAGATAGTATTACAACATGTAATAGGTCGATAATCTGACACCAAGGTGGCATTAGGAATTTTAGGCACCAAGGCAATGATAGTGTTGTTGATCTCCTTTAGCATGCATCCAGAACCAAGGATATCCAGGACAGCTTCAATTACTGAGGGGCCCACTATGTCCCATTTTTTTTTTTAAAAATCGCATTATACCCATCTGGGCCCGGAGCTTTGTTCCCAACAATGGAGAACATAGCATCACGGACCTTCGATGGTAGGAAGGGTTGGGATAAGAAAATAACCTGGTCCTCGTTAAGCGTAGACTGGATGACCTCTGTGAGCTCCTGAATGGATGGTCTCAGAGGCACCTCGACTGAAGCAAGGATCTTCTGGAAGTATGAGACAAATACCCTTTGGACAACCCCCATATCAGTTAGCAAAAGCCTAGAATTATCCCGAACCGAGGTGATCCTATTACGCAGGTGCCGATGAGTGACTGATTGATGAAAAAATTTGGTGTTCAAGTCCCCCTCCTTGAGCCACCTAATTCTAGACTTTTGCCTGAATAAAGATTCCTCCTGAGATCTGAGATTATAGTAGTTCTTGATTTATAGATGCTCTAAGTCCACCAGTTCCCTATTAAAAGGGTCTAGGAGCAGAGCTTCTTGTGAGGTGATAAGAGCCTGCTTAGCTTCAGATGTTCTAGTGGAGATAGCTGAAAAAACTTCTCTATTGAGAATCTTGAGATGGCATTTGAGGAGCTTGAGATGACCATAGAGCTTGAACATTGGAGAGCCCCTCAAATGAGTTTGCTAAACCTGGGAAACAATCATGGAGAAGTTTGGATGATTCATCCACATATTGAAGAACTTAAATGGCGATCGCCGAGGGTTGGGTGCTAGAATCCTCACTACCATTGGCGTGTGATCCGATATACCCGGGGCAAGGAATGACGCTTATGAGTAGGAGAACATAGTGCACCAAGAATTGTTAACAAGTACCCGATCTATTTTCCGTTGTTTCTTGTTAACACCTGAGAAGGACGACCAAGTGAATCGGAAACCCACGTACCTTAGATCAATCAGTTCCGCTTATTCTAGGCATTCCTTGAGCTCATCAAAAGCCGGGATCCATATGTCAGGGCTGCCCATGCGATCCGAGGAGTCCAGGATTCCATTGAAGTCACTTGCCACTATCCATGGACAATCCTTAAGAGAAGAGCTTAACCGAGTTAGATCATTCCAAAGAGGTCTCCTGGCAACAAAAGAGTGCTCCCCATACACCACTAAAAGGGTTAAACTAGCCCCATAAGACAAAGTTATAAGAGAAACGTGAATAATCTGACTAGTCATAAAGAGAACATTTATATCCACCAAAAGCGGGTTCCATCCAATCCAAATACGGCCACGGGCAGCATAATCATTATTAGCAATCCAAGTCCATCCAGGAAGGAGACCAGAGGAGATGGTTCTAAATCTGGGAGGGGGTACTTTGGTCTCAATTAGTCCAACACAACATATATGGTTGGATTTAACAAAATTCCTGACTTCAGACTGCCTAACTGGGTCTATAAGACCTCGGATATTCCAAAAACCAAAATTCATTTATATTATCTATTCCATTGTGACCCCGGAGACCTACCTCCTCCTCGGCTATCCACAGCGTCCAGACGATAAATAGTTGGTGGGGGGGGATAGAGACTTGGATACTGAGCTGCCAGGGGGCTTAAGCCAGAGGTTTGGGAGTTGATCTTGTAATGAGCCTGACCCATGAGAGTGCTAAAGTGGCACTACCTCATCATCCAAGTCATCCTCCGAAGAAAAGGAGGCTGAAGTGTAAGGGTCCGCCACTCCTTTTGCAGCCAAGGAAGGAGGAGGAGCAGCTCGGGGAATGGCCTTTTTTGTAGCATTTTTGACCAGTGTAGAGAAGGTCGGCCTAGACAGAGTTGGCCGCGTAACCGACGGACGGGGGACTTCTCTCTTGCGACCTTTGACTTGTTGCCAACCCTCCGCCACAACAGGATCAGCAAGAGGGGGACCCCGAACACACACCCGGTACAAAGAACCCGAGCGTCTACTCGGGGAACCTGTACATACAAATCAATGGCAGCAATTTCCATAGAGCGAGGCGAGGATTGAGTGACACTACAAGTGTCCACATCAGTCTCTACATGCAGGGGAGGGGGTCCCCAAACAACAACAGAATCTTCAGTTATGACAGGAGGCCAACCCATCAAGGGGGATGCCTAGATGTCATCAGCAACCACTAGGGAGGGACCAAAACCAGTAACATCCATGGAAGTCCTCTTTGGCCCTGCATCCACCCGAGCATCAGCTGCTTGATTAGAGGTAAGAACCAAAGGGGGGCGAGCTAAACCAGCCAACGTTCCAGCTCCATCTGCCATCCTCACTCCAGTCACAGCAGCGGGCGTCCTAGCTGCTTCAAGCTTCCGAGTTCCAGCATGGAGGACAGCAGCTTCAGCAGGTAAACCAGCCAAACTAGAACACTCTTTGGCTACAAATGAGGTAGTTGGGGCATCCCTTTCAGCTGCAATACCAGCGGCAATGCAGTCCACAATAGTTAGGGGTTCCACTGCAACTTGAGGAGCAGTAGCTCGTTCCACTTGTGATGGAGCTTGCACGGGACATTTATGTCCAAAAGTACCATAAATTTTACAAGAAATCGGTTTCCACTCATACTCTACCTCCACCATACGGGGTTCCCCATTTAAGTCAATCTTCAATGACTCACAACAGTCATTTGTTGCTGTAATTTCAACGCAAACTTGTGCATATGAGATTAACTTTAGCTGCTCCGTGCGTTGATCAACGTACAAGGGCTTCCCAACTCGACTAGCAACGGCACTAAGTCCCGGGGTTGTCCAAAGAGCATATGGTAGATTTTTTAGCCTTATCCAAACCGGGACAGCAGTGTGGATTCTTTTACGCAGCTCTAGCTTGGGTAGCCATTGTTGTAGAATTAACGGGACCCTTGCCACAGTCAGTGGTCCACCCTCAACTACCTTCCTCCGGAATTCATGATCCGATATATGAAAGAAATAAAAACCTTGATCATTGGCCTTTACCTCCTTCAACTGGTGACCCCATAGATGTTTAAGTGCAGTTTCTACTAACTTGAAGGGGAGTTTCTTGCCAACAAAATACCCCACTAAGCTTCCCTTCCAAAGAGAATCGGCAGCTTCTAGAATTTCTTCCGAGAAGTGCACAACATCATCATCTATATTAGCAGGTGGAATATATGACAACGAATAACCGGTTGCGGCAGATTTAGCCACGTTCGCCCAAGAGCGGACTGTTGAGGACGAGGGTCCTCTTTGCTGGGGCAATGCCGGCATATTTCTATTTGCCATAGCCATGTCTTGGCCCCGCCGAGCTCCAGCTGCACCTGCACCGGGGAAAAGGGCCTACCTGAATAGCAGAGACACCCCCTCCAACACTAGAATCCAAGCTAGTAGAACCCTTGAACTATCCGTTTGTCTCTTGCCAGACGTTCACGAGATTGAGGTATGGCGTTTGGCGGTCTGCTCTGACTGCGAGCACGACCTCCGCCCATCCTATAGTGGCTATTACCAGCTAGAGACTCAATCACACGTGCATTTGTAGATCTAACAGAAATTTCAGCAAAGTCCATGGAAAGAAAATCGAGAGGAGCCCTAGCATTTCACAGCGAACTGCTGGAAGATACGGGCTTACCAGGGGAAAATCAAGATGGAGGAAGCGAGGTCCAAGTCTGCTCTACATCTTCTCCGATTCGCAGCCACAATTGTCGCCGGAGGCCGCTCGAACAAGGGTGCCCTGTGACCGGAGCTACAGTAACCAGGGGAGAAGCTCGGGAGCAGAGTTGGGAAAGTTTTATCATTCTTATAAATTTTCATGGCTCAATAACTCAAAAATTGGACTTCGCCGCTCAATATTTCCAAAATTTCAAATTTGAGCCCTAAACCTAAAAAATGCTTCGATTGGAGGAATGAGGGGGTGCATGTATTGTTAACACCTAAATTTTGATTGATCATTCGTAATTTAATGCATGAAAATTTAGGGATTAATTTTAACCCCTAAAAAAAAATATTATGATTAAATTGCATAGCATATAGTTTTAGGAGCATTTATTATTGCATTTCCATTGGACATATGGCAGATAGGCTTCAATTGATGGTTCTAAACTTTAATTTAATAAGTTGGACTAAACCCGCAAGGAAAAAGAATTTGGCTAGGCCCTTTAAAGGGTGATGAGTCGGAATATGAGAAATATGAGAATGTTTCTGAGAATATTCGTATTATTCTTTCAATATTTAGGGAAATTGATCATTCGTAATTTAATGCATGAAAATTTAGGGATTAATTTTAACCCCTAAAAAAAAAATTAGGATTAAATTGCATAGCATATAGTTTTAGGAGCATTTATTATTGCATTTCCATTGGACATATGGCAGATAAGCTTCAATTGATGGTTCTAAGCTTTAATTTAACAAGTTGGACTAAACCCGCAAGGAAAAAGAATTTGGCTAGGCCCTTTAAAGGGTGATGAGTTGGAATATGAAAATATTTCCGAAAATATGAGAATATTCCGGGAATATAAGAATGTTTCTGAGAATATTCGTATTATTCTTTCAATATTCAGGGAATGTGTCGAATGAAATATTGAAAAAATATTGCATATGGGATACAAGAGCTAAATAGACAACGTGTAAATTTATCATTTTCCTTAAATAACATAGTCCTCTCACCTATAAAAAACGGGCCACACACACTGAAGGAGGACACAAAAAAAAAAACACAGCAAAAAAAAAACACAAAAAAGGAGAGAGAGTCATGAAAGATAGACCAAAAAAAAAGGGGAGGGGGAATAGAAAGAGAGAGAGGTAGATACGGCTGAGAGAGTTCTCTCGTGGGGGGCTTTTCGTGTGTTTGCAACCGCCCATCATTCACGCCCACACTTCACGAGAGATTTGGCTATTGAAGACCCGCTACCAAGGCAACAAGATCTAGTCAACACTGGGAGCACAAAAATCCAGAGAGAGACTAGAGGCTAGAGCGAGGTCCTTTCTTCGCGGTCTCGGCTTCACGACTCTTCCCACCGCTGAATTGTGCGCCGGCTTGCTACAACGCTTCCCCCATTAGAGCCACGACACCAGCTTGGTCAAGTCTAGACAGCAGCATCGCACCGTTGCCCTTGAGTCGCCCTTGAAAGCGCGCAACGGCCTCGCTTGCACCCACACCGGCGCTCTTGTCGCTCAGCCACGAAATTCATTCAAGATTCTCTCGTGACCGCAATAAGTACCTGCACTGTTTTTGATATCCCACGGCTATCCTTTGCTAAATTTTCTTTAACAGGCTTCCAGGCGGTCATAAAGAACATACAAAAGAAGCAATGTGGCGGTGAAGCCTTAAAGGGCAAAACAAGAAGTGGAGATTGAGAAGGCAAACCGTGCCTAATGCCAATTGCCACAAGCACCGCTGTCACCCATGGCCAAGCAATTTCATCGTGCGCCGCTGGCCACACCAAGACCTACCTCGGCTGAGACATCTGAGCCATCACTACCTAAGTCGAGCACCACCACAACTCGTTGATCTCGCTGTCCGACGAGCTCCGATTTGGAAACTTTATTTGTGTGATATCAAAAGCTAGGTGAGAATCATGATTAATGCAATTTTCTCATATTTTATTGCCTAGTTCGTGGAATTGCAATCTTAGTTAAATATTTGATCAATATTGTCATATCCAAAAGATTTCATGACCCCTCGTGAACTAGGAAATTTTTCTTACTTCACAACGTGCGTATGATTGTCAGTCCGATTTCATGCCCGAAATATGACTCGCGATCGCATGGAAAAATTGTCAATCCGATCTCATGCCCGAGATACAATTCACGATTTCTTTTAAAAAATTGGCCAATCCGATCTCATATCCAAAATACGATTCGTTAATTTATTTCTAAAATTAGACGAACATGGATAATATATTGCCTAATTTGTTGCCATGCTTTCTTGATGCCTTTGCTCAAATTGATTTCGCTTATAAAAAAAAACAAAAAAAATATTGTTGAGTTGGATATGATTCTTGTTAGAATATTTTCTTTTAGGATTGTTTGCATATAGGTTGTTTCTTAATTTCGAATTTTGATTATTAAAAAAAGAAAACATAAAAATTGCCATGCTCAAGTCATGTAGAATTAGGTCATCTCTTGTGTATCATCTAGTCATTGCATGTTTATGGTCATTTGAATGCGTGACATACTAGGGTAGTTGCATTAAATATTTTCTAGCATTAGATTAAATAATTAATGTCGCATGACATATAGTTTGCATATTAGGTTGCACATTGCATGCTATTATAGTTAGATATTTTCGTACGTCATTACATACATTGCGCATAGTTTTGGGCCTCATTAAATAAGTGAAAACCTTAAAAAATAGTTGAATGAGTGCGTGTTAATTATAAATTATATTTAGGACCATTGATGTAATTTTTAAGCTAACATCACAGATGCTTTTATAACTTCAAGGTAAGTAACTTCCTCATTTTCCTTGCAATTTATTTATTGCTTTGCTTTATCGAGTGTTAGATAATTGTTGTGCACTCACATGATCACATTGCATGTTATGGAGTAAATTAAAATCGACACAAACTGCCTGCAAATATTTTTTTCAAATAAAAAAGAAAAGGTACCGAAAGAGCGTTAGAGAAATCTAACGAAATCAAGTCCCCGATCCCATAATCTCTGGTTTGCAGGAGTAAAGTAATTCTTCCGTTACTTGGGTTTCTAATCAACCCATCAAAAATAGATTAGTGGCAACTCTTAAGTAAAAATCATTTGCATACTAAAAACTTAAACTCTAAATCGCGAATTGGTATGGACTTGGGAGAGCTCGAGCAAAGTTTAGGCTTAGTAATCTATTAGCCAAACCTAGGTGGTGCACCCGAGGTGAGGTCGTGACATGTATTCACTAAGCGTTGCGTAAAGTAGTCAAGTCGGCTTTGCAAGGCTCCCATGACATGCACGTGGGAAACCCCTCTTCTTCTTTCTCTTCTTTCTTATTTCTCTTCCCCTTTTCTCTTCCTCTTTTTCCCAAGCGTATTTGGGTTCTGGAATGAGAGTGAACCCACTTATTCTCTCTCCTCTTTTTGACCTTGCAACTCTCTTTCTTCTTCTTCTTCTTTTTTTAAAACCAAGTGGGTCCCACTAGTAAAAAAGAAAGCTTGAATATTACATCATACCATCTTTAAAAAAAATTTCATCATCGAAATTTGAATTTGCCTTAACCATCAAATAAATGCGGATATTTGTATTTCACTTCCTCCACAAGTCTCGAGTAACCTCTCTCTCGGTATGGTTTTGCCATTGTTTTTTCACGTAAGGAATAGTTCACTATTGCAATACCTAATCCCTGTTATCGATGATGCGAATAGGGTGCTCCTCATACGTCAAGTTTTCTTTTAACTTCAATGGTGAAAAAATCCAAATGTGGTCAAGATTTGGCACATGTTTCCACAACAAAGATACATGGAAAACATTATGAACACCTCAGAGTGTCGGTGGCAAAGTCAGTTTATAAGCAACTTCACTAATCTTTTCCAAGATCAAGAATGGTCCCACGTGTTTTCGACTTAACTTTCCATGGGTGTCAAATCTCATTATGCCCTTTGTAGGAGAAACTTTTAGGAATACGTGATAACCAACGCTAAATTCTAATTTGTGTCTCTTAAGGTTTGTCAAACTTTTTTGACGACTTTGAGCCGTTTTGAGACTTTCTTGAACCAACCTAACTTTTTCTTCTGACTGTTAAATGAACCCAAGGTCAATTAGTCTTTTCTCACCAATATTGTCCCAACAAATAGGGCTTATGCATTTTCGGCCATATAAAGCTTCAAAAGGTGCCATCTTAATGCTGGAATGATAATTGTTGCTATAAGAAAATTTTGTGAGATGTAGATGTTCATCCCAAGAACTGCCAAAGTCAATGATGCATGATCTCAACATATCTTCTAACATTTGGATCATTCTTTTTGATTGCCCATCCGTCTGCGGGTGAAAAGCTGTACTTAAGTTTAGTTTAGTGCTTAACGCTCTTTGCAAACTCTTCTAGAAGTTAGACATGAATCTAGGATTCCTATAAAAAACAATGCTTATTGGAACTCCATGAATTTTCGCTATCTTATTAATATATTGCTTTGTCATGTCTTCCATTGAAATGCCAAATTGATATGACAAAAAGTGAGTGAACTTAGTCAATTGATCAACGATCACCCATATAGCATTCTTACCACTTGGTGTCCTTAGTAGACTAACCACAAAGTCCATGATGATATGCTCTCACTTCTATTTAGATATCTCTAGGGGTTGTAACTGCCCACCTAGTTTCTGATGCTCTATTTTCACTTGTTGGCAAACTAGACATTGATCAACAAATTCTTCAACATCCTTCTTTATGTTGACCCACCATAAGTTCCCTCTCAAGTCCCTCTACATTTTATTACTTCCCAAATGAATAGAAAATCTAGTACTGTGAGCTTCCTGCAATATTTCCTTTTTTAGCTCTAAATCATTGTGAACACACAGCCGACCATGAAACCTTAAGGACCTATTTACATGTAAACTAAAATCTACTTGTCCTCCAACTTCCACACCCTCTTTGGATTTCTGCAACTAAAAATCTTCATTCCGTTTTGCCTTGATTCTGTTAATGAACGTCGGTTGTACTAGAAGATTAGCTAATTGAGCACGAAGATGATGTACCAATACCTCTAAGCCCAACTTCCTCATATCTTCAAGAATATGTTTCTAAGAAGCAAGTAAAGTTGTCATATTTCCAAAGGACTTATGACTCAAGGCATCCACCACCACATTAGCTTTACCTAGATGGTAATTGATAAACAAGTCATAATCCTTTAAAAGTTCTAGCCATATTCTTTGTCTCATTTTCAGTTTCTTTTGAGTAAATATGTACTTCAGACTCTTGTGATCAGTAAAGATTTCACATTTTTCACAGTATAAATAGTGTTGTCATATCTTCAAAGCAAATACAATCGCCGCTAGCTCCAAATCATGAGTGTGGTAGTTCTTTTCATTTGTTTTCAATTGTCTAGAAGCATAGGCAACAACTTTTTCACCTTACATAAGAACACGACCCAACCCTTCTTTAGACGCATCACAGTAGATTATGAAGCCACCACTTCCTGAAGGTAGAGTTAGTATAAGAGTTGACATTAGCCTTTTTTTAACTCTTGAAAACTGTGCTCACACTGATCTAACCATACAAATTTAACTCACTTCTAAGTTAGACGAGTAAGTGGACCAGCAATCTTTGAGAATCTTTCCATAAATTGCTTATAACAACCAGCTAGCCCAAGAAAACTCCTCACTTCTATAACATTAGTAGGGCGGTTTCACTTAACAATTGCTTCAATCTTCTTTGGATCCACTAATATGTTATCCTTTGAGATTACGTGACCTAAGAATTCTATGTGGTCAAGCCAAAAGTCGCACTTACTAAATTTAGCATAGAGCTTCTTTTCATGCAAAATCTACAAGACAAATCTCAAACGTTGCTTGTGTTCCTCCAAACTCTTTGAATACATGACTATGTCATCAATAAACATTGCAACAAATTTGTCAAGATACTCCCTAAACATCATGTTCATCAAGTCCATGAAAGTAGTTGGTGCATTCATTAATCCAAAATGCATGATAAGAAATTCATAATGGCCATACTTTGTTTTGAAAGCAGTTTTAGGCATATTATCTATTTTTATCTTCGACTAATGGTATCCTGAACAAATGTTGATATTGGAAAATGCTTGAGCTTCCTGAAGTTGATCAAATAAATCATTAATCCGAGGCAAAAGATAATTGTGTTTGATCGTTGCCTTGTTAACTTCTTGATAGTCTATACAAAGTCTCATACTACCATCCTTCTTTTTCACAAATAGAACTTGAGCTTCCCAAGGCGAAACACTAGGTTTGATACAACCTTTATCCAAAAGTTCTTGTAGCTGCATTTTCAACTCTTTCAATTAGTGGGTACCATTCCGTATGGTGCCTTAGAGATCGGTATTGCATCAAGCATCAAATCAATACAAAACTCAATTTCTCTATCAGGAGGCAAACTTGGTAAATCCTCAAGAAACACACTTGAAAACTCTTTGACAACAACAACATTTTCCAACTTCACTACAACCTTACTCGTGTCTTTTACACAAGCTAGATAACCCCTGACAACCCTTTCTCAAAAGTTTTCTCACTTGCAAAGCTGAGATCAACCTTGGAAAAGTGTCTCGACAATTTCCCAGAAAAGAGAATTTACGTTGATTCGGAAGTCTAAATATCACTTTCTTTGAAAAACAATCAACAATAGCACGATATGTGGATAACCAATCCATACCTATAATAACATTGAGGTCTCGAATATTTAACTCCCTAGATCCAGAGGCATTTCGACATTATTAATTCGTAGCACACACTCTTGAACACATGATAAGCAATCAAGAAATCCCCAATAGGAGTATCAATATGCAATTCACATTCAAGAAGTGTAGGCAACACATCAAACTTCTTCACAAATTCAGTAGAGATGAAGGAATGCGTAGCACCCAGGTCAAATAATGCATAAGCATATTGTGAGGCAATAGAAATATTATCTACAACAACTGCATTAGATGCCGCCACATCCTCCTTTGGTATTGCAAAAACTTCCCACTTGTACCTTGTCTTTGTTGGTTCTCTTGAGGCCTATCGATGGAAGGGGCATTCCTCTGTATAGAACAATGGTGTGATATGTGCCCTAGTTGCCCACACAAATAGCATGATCTCCTCTCAATGGTAGGATTCCTCCATGTAGGACAATCTCGCCGCATGTGTCCCGCCTTCCTGCATAAGAAACACACTCCTAATTTTTGGTAACACTTACTGCTATGATACTTTCGACATGTATTGCAGGGGCCTTGGTTAATTGGATTTTTGAATTGTCCTAGCCAATTGAAACCTCTTCCTTTTACACTATCACCAATACGGCTATCTTGCAAATTCGTGGGCTTAAGCCTCTTGGGTTGAGGTGCTCTTTGTGTGCCATGCTTCAAAATGCATTGTTTCACAATAATCGCTCGTTTTAGCATATCCTTATAAGTTGCCAGTATCAAAGGACCAAGTACGGAATTAATTTCAAGTCGAGGCCCTTTGAGGAAATGGTCAATCTCATATTTCTCATTCGCTACAAACTACTCGCAAATCTACTCATTTCATTGAAGCGGATTGCATACTCCAAAACTGTAGTCACCCTGAGATATATTCACAAAATTACCCTTCATCTTTAATTGGAATGATACAGGGAAGAATTGATCATTGAAAGCATTCATAAAGTCCTCCCACGATATGGTAGCATCTCTACCTCCAAAGGCTGACCTTATCCTTTCACACTAATACTCTGCTCCTCCCTCTAAATACTAGGTGGCAAATCTAACCTTTCGATCCTTGGGAATACCTTCAGCTCTAAAGATCCCATATGTCATAAACTAACCTTCGAGTGCACGACAACTCCTGTTTCATTTGATTGCATATGAGTTGTGGCCTATTCGTGTTGTTATTAATGGCTTAACATGTAGTTTACTATTATTATATGTTAGCAATAGAAAAATTGCACATTTAGGCGCACTCGAGGCGAATAGGTCTTCTAACTGAGGCCTAGGCTATTAACTTACTGAGATTTTATCTCACTAATATTGTATAACAATTTTCAAGTCCGTAGAATAGAAAGCCGATTGGTGGTGCCATTTATTACCGCACTTTCTTTAAGGAGTAGATTAACCCTAGCCCTACTCGGGGAAAAACTCTAACCTACAGTTGGTGTCTTTCGACATAACCAAATATTGTCCCACCCTGTTAGGCATGGCGTCATTTTGGACCTCCATCAATCGAACGGCATTCCAAAAAGAAGCATCGGTCCGATCTCAACCGCGACAAAGCTTTTGACCCTCTAGTCGGAAATTTCGATAAAACGGACTTCATCAACCACAGTTCCCCTATTGGGTGACCAGCTCTTATGTGATCATGCAAGCACATCAATCACTAGGATCGGTTCTTTCTTTTATAGTCAATGCAAACATGATTCAAGCTTGCACTCCACATGCAACAATTCTTTGCATACTTTAAGTACACGTTGTCACACGAAGATGCTTAATAAATCAACTTTCTAAACATACATTTTTCAGATTTTCCTGCCTTAGTTCACACATGAACATGTACTCATATACCATGTTTTATGCAATAAACATAATTTAGTTAATTGCAGTAAACCACTTGTAACAATAATCAAGTCTCACTTATCAAGAAAAGTTTAGATATTCATAACACAATCCAAGTGGAAATACACGTATAATATTCATTCTCAAAGAATTACTTACTTGTAACGCCTTAGAATAATCCAACAGATATTGCTTAATTATAATAAATTAATATCCGAAAATAATTAATTACTCAATAATTAATCAATTATCATTCAAAAATAAATAAATAATTATTACCCAAAAATAAAAATTAATTAATTCCAAAAATAATAAATAAATAATTATTAATTACTAACCATGATTAACTAAACCTAACCCATGCAAACCATGGTTAATTAACTAATCGTAGTTAATTAACCTAACCATAACCATGATTAATTAACTAATCGTAGTTAATTAACCTAACCATATACTAACCATGATTACTTTATGTAACTGAGATTTATTAATTATGATTACTTTATTCAAATGGGGTTATTTTATTCAATTACAATTAATTAACTTAATTGAGGTTCCTTTATCCAACTGTAGTAAAATAACTAAGGGGTTAGGACATTAGGAGTGCCATAACTTTCGTACGACACTCACTTTGGTGCCAAAATTTTTTTTTCGTTCACTTGAGTGCCACATCGGAGTGAAATCGTTTAGTTAAGTGCCACTTCCAGCCAAAAATCGTTAAGTTAAGTGCCAAAATGCATACGTGGAATTTTTTAATGATTTTTTTTTTAATAAATTTTGACGCCGACGTGGACTTTTCAGGCAAAACGACGCCGTTTATACTCTTTTTAAAAAAAATTCAATTTTTTTTGCTTTTTTGCTTTTTTTTTTGTTAGGGATGGCGAGGGCCACCGGTGACCCTCGCCGGCCTTAAAGAAAAAAAAAAAAAAAATCAAAAAAAATAAAAATCAAAAAAAAAAAATAAATAATAAAATATATTAAAATATTGTTCACCAAAGCCACCACGTCAACTTTTCCGGCGGCCACGTCGAATTGGCACTCAAGTGAACATTTTTTAAAACTTGTGGCATTCAAGTGAGCGAAAAAATAGTTTTGGCACCAAAGTGAGCGCCATACAAAAGTTATAACACTCCTAGTGTACTTACCCCAATAACTAACTATAGTTACTTTAACCAATATTTTAACCAAGGTTAATAACATAGTTTAACACTTAGCAAGATTAAACAAACAACTTAATACTAATCACCAATCATCAATTGCATAAAACAAGATTAGTCATAAACTAATCACTCACAAATTGAGTTTAGTACCATAATTAGGGATTACGAAATTAACTCACCGGTTTGCAATTCTAACGATATGACCATTATGGCGGTGGCGCAGGCAAGGTGCAGCTACGTCTGAAACAGTGAGACAAGTAGCGATGAAAATGGGTCTTGTGATGGGGTGGTTTCTAAGGGGCGGGGGGAAAGGAGTAGCGGATGGTTGGGCACGGCTCATGGATGGGTGGCATGACACGCGGATGGAGGACGAGTGGTGATAGCTTGGTAGTGCAGCGGCATGTGGCGGTTCAGCATGCATGACCAAACGGCGAAGAACGGTGGTGGCAAGGATGGACAAGGGGACGATTGGGTGGGAAACAAGAAAAGGATGAAAGGCAGGAGGGAAGTGAGGTGGGGGAGGGGCAAGGAAAAAGGGGAAGAGGGGAGAGAGAGAGAATTGTGGGGAGAAAGAACGTGGGGAAGGGGTGGTCAACGGAAAAAAAAAGTGAAAAACAAAGAAATAAAAAAAATAAAAGAAATAAAATAAAATAAATAAAAATTTCTTAACAAGCCAAGAATTCTAGAAATGGGTATTTTGGTAAAAATTTGAGAATCAATGAGGCATTATCCAATATTTTGGTTTTGGCATCCTTAAAAGTTTGATATCTGAAATTCGTGATTAAAATTGATCAATTACGACTTTTGTACGACCTAACTTTTAAGTGACGTTTAAGGTGTTTTTGCCGTGTTTGATCGGTGGTTGATAGTTTTCAATCCATGATTGTGCCTATTCAAATCATAGTGATCCTCGATTTTCATGTAATTATGAGGAATTGATTGCTCACTCTGAGTACAAACCCAAAAGAAAATCGGTTTAATGTCGTTTGCAGTTAATATCAAAATTGTGCGGAATCACCCGCAATCCGATCTCGTACCTTTGCCGAATCGATTTTTTTCCATTTGTTAATTGGCCTACAACAATGTGGTATCATGTTTAATTATTATGATCAAGCGGCCTATCCCTAATTGAATACAATGGGCGTACGCGTATCCATCCTTAATTGCCTTTTTGAGTAGTTAGTTAGCTCATGAGGGGTCAGCTCAGAGTAAACATAACTAATAGTGCATTAATAAAATAACTATTTCATATATCCCAAAGTAGGTGGAAATTGAAAACATTACATTGTCGATCTTTTTAATCCATCGCTCAGCCATAAGAGGATTAGTTTCTCGTCATAAGATGGAATCGCCTTCTTGAATTGGGCAAGGGTGCTTGAACTAGCAACTCCATCTCCACTTAGATCCCTTGCATGGCGATACCAGTTGATTATCGCCTACTCAAACTCAGTTGAAGGAGGCAGCTCTTGATTCTTTTATTTATCTTTATGCAAATCAGGACTCTTATCAAATTGGTCCTCCAGCCTCCTCCTTATAGCTGCACCTCAAGAAGCTTGAGGCATATCTCTTATGTTGGGGGTAGCAACTCGCTTGCCTTTGTTGCTTCTACGAAGCAAGGTAATCGTCTCAAAGTCGGTATGCATGATCACTTGAATCTAGGAATGAAATCATACCTTAGTATCTAAAAGACTAATGTACCAAAATTTATCACTCAACTTACAATATCTCATAGCTATATTTAAAAAGATCAAAACTTAAACTTTGATACCAAAAGATATCACATCCTAAAACTGCAAGAAAATGGAACATGATACAACCGTCCTTCCACATGAAGGACGCAACCTCAATAAAACCAACAACTTGATATTAACATATATATCTCAAACCAATATACGTGACAAGGATCTGGGCTATGATTAAAGAAATGATTAATAAATTAAGACATACTTAATTAAGCTTAATATTAATTAATGAATTAGCAAATTAATATTTAATAACAAATTCAATGTACTAATTGTGATGATGAAATGAAGCAGATGAAGCAAAATTATAATTGAGTAAAATGAAATATAATTGTAAGCATAAGAGTAAAACAATAAGAAGAAGTAAATTGATTATAATTGAGTAAAATGAAATATAATTATAAGAATTCAATTTCTGTTCTTCTTACTGTTTTATCCTTATGCTTATAATTATATTTCATTTTACTCAATTATAATTCTACTTCATTTCATCATCACAATTAGTACATTGAATTCGTTATTAAATATTAATTTGCTAATTCATTAATTAAGATTAAGCTTAATTAAGTTTGTCTTAATTTCTTAATCCTTTCTTTAATCACACCCCAAATCATTGTCACGTTGTATGGTATATATATATTAGACAGATTAATATGTTGGCTACACACCAGAGTTTCTATAATCTTCCAAAAAAATATTTACAACTAAAACTTAGTCAATCCAACAAATGATAAACACTATACACATTTCTTCCTTAAGCCATACCAAAAAGAATCAAAAGTTTCCTCTAACAATGCTCTCACTCTACTTGCCGCTAACCGAGAAACCTGAAAACGTGAAAGATAAGTGGAATGAGCAACCACAACTAGTGAGTAGTACATATCTTCTAAGTAGATCGAACAAGCACTATGTATGAATACAGAGCAATATGAGAACTTTATAACTCAATCCAATGTATAAAATACATAATAAATCACATATGAGTTAAACTCATTTAAACTACTATCACAATACAAAAATCAATGGTTAAGTCCATTGGATAATCTTTATTCAAAACCACACATCAATGGTCCATCAATTGACCAATTTATTGCTCAATATCTTACCATGGTCACAACATAACGTCTTGTGACAATGCAACAAAGATTCTCCTTTAACCTACAATACCCGTGGCTCGGCTCGGAAGGATATCGTAAATCTCATATGCATATCAACATGCCTCTTAATGGGCTCATAGTAATAACGATCATAAATAACCATTCTTCAATACCCAAAAACCAATATAGAAATCAATATCATATACTAAGTAAATACATTTTTGCAACATCATCATCTACCATTTCTCATCCATTTCTCAAGTCATTCATGTACCTTTCCAAAAACCATTTGCAAAACAATTACAAATATATTTTGCCTTCCAATATTTTGCATAATACGCTTTCAAAACCTTTATAAACAATGAAAAAGCAATACATACTCTCCTGACTTTTATGCAATAACAATGTTATTTCATAATCCCATACTATATATAGTTCATAGAATTTTCACAACATGAGTTTTACAAATTCAAGGAAGATATAGTACCATTCATCTTGTCGCGTATGATCAGTTAAAATGGTATTTGTATCGTTAAACTCATGGCCCTAACAAATAATAGAAAATAAAGTTAAAATCAAATAAAATTCTACCTCAACTATGAGACAACTAAACTACGCCTTAACACTAACAAAATGACCCATATAAGTTAACAAATCGCCTATTCAAAGCGATTAATCAAAGCTATTCGCAACGCGAGGCTTGAGCGTGAAACTTAGTTATGCCAAAACTTTTTCATCCCAATCCCGATCCAAGCACTAGAAGACCCACAAGTTGGACAACCCAATTTTGAGTTGAAATCGACTAAATAAGACCTCAAAGTGGTTGGGTGTGCACTGTTCACCATGCACAAAAAAGTTCGAAATTTCATTCCGAGCAAACCGTAAGCTCAAAAATCAAACTTCGCCGATCAATATTTCCAAATTTCCCAATTTGAGCCCTAAACCAGAAAAATGCTTCGATTGGAGGAATGAGGGGCATGTGTTCTCACTAGACATTGTGTAAAGTAGTTGAATTAGTTTTGCGAGACTTCCATGGCGTGTACATGTAAAACCCATTTTCTTCTTTCCCTTCTTTCTTTCCCTCTCTTCTCCTTTTCTCTTTCTCTTTTTTTCCCAAGCGTGTTTAGGTTCTGCAATGAGAGTGAACCTACTTATTCTTTCTCCTTCTTCTTTTGACTTTTCAACTCTCTTTCTTCTCTTTCTTCTTTAAAAAAAAAAAAAAAAAACCAAGTGGGTCCCATCAATTCAAAAGAAAGCTTGGATATTACACTCATGGCGAGGGAGATGATGCTGGGGAGGAGTCCAATCTAGGAATGACAAAACCCAGATGGCTACCACGAAATTGGAACACATTCAATGAGCGAGGGTTGAGGGCTTCTTATAATTTCTCAATCTAAAAGTTGACTTGAAGACCGATGTTACCCAGCCAATGGCCAAATAGAGGAACCAACTCCAATGTGACAATCAAAGCATTGTCACAACTATAAGACAACATTACACAAGTGATCGGAATCAAGACGTGTAATATATGAGCCATAAAGTCCAACCAATTTCTTTTCTTAAAGCTAGCGCATGTCTCTTGCAAGCCCAAGCCCAACCCTCCTTTTTTTTTTTTCTCTTCTTAATTGTGCTCGTGTGTTAAGGAAGTGAAAGAAGCAGAAGTAAAAAATGAGAAGAAGGGAAAGAGAGAAAGAGGAAAGAAGAAAAGGGGAAAAGGAGAATATTTTGGCGTGCTTATGATCCGGATGACTCGCAAAGCCAACTCAACTCCGATTCGCAACATTCAGTAAATGATCGTGCCCCTCATTCGTTAAATTGGAGTAGTTTTGGACTTAAAGCTTGAAATTCGGAATTATTAGAGATTTACACAGTGAAGTTCGATTTTTAAGTCGATGAGCTGCATATTTTTATGAAAATGATAATTGAGAATGTTATGAAGTTATAACATTTTACAGATCTCAATTTGAGCTAACGATTTGTTTGGAATGAAAATTTTAAGTTAAGCACTAGTGTTAGTTAGGTTTTGAATAGTAAACTTTGAGGCCAAATTTCAGCTACTTTTGGTAAGGTTTTGGGGCAACTGAGTTGGGTTTTTGTAGTATATCAAAATGGTTTTTTAAGGATTATAAGTTGGCTTGAAATGGACTTTTGTGAAAAGTTATGATACAATGAAGTTTAGCGCGTGAGTCACGTCTAGTGGACAACAATAGGTTTTTGCTAGAGGTAAGCTTTCCATGGATGTGTAGGTGTCATTTTATCGACAAATAGACGTAGTATAGTCAAGTTGTTCATTAGAATGTCCTTTTACTTAGTCTTTTAATATTATTTTTCAATTAATTATAGGAATTTGAGTATGTCGGCTCAGGTGACTGTTGTAGTTAGTTTTTAGCTTTTCCTATGTAAGTGATATTATTTCTTTTTTATGCTTTAAACTCATATTTTGAGAAACATTATGGATTATATATGCTATGAGTTGATAAGTAGCATCTTTTGTTGCATAAAACATGATTGAGCCTTTATTGTCACTTTATTATTTGAAATGGGGAGTTATCTTTCGACTTTAGTTTGAATAATTTCCTTGAAATAAGTTGTAGAGCCCTTTATGAAAGAAGTTTGAAATTCATGATTTATGAATGTGTTTCTTGAAAAGTGCTTTAATATTTATATATCAAATGCTTGAGTTAGGAGATGGTTCTAATTCTGTTTGTGAATTATCGAAAATTTGTTATTAATGGTTGATGCTCAATGTCTTTGTGAACCTTGAGAAGTGGGTGGTGGGTATGCACATACTAGTTTAGGATATCCTTATAAGCTGAGTCATCGGCTTATAATTGATGAAGACCTAATCAAGGAGAGAATCTTGATTGTTTTGTCATGAGCATTAAGTGTGATCATGATTGGACAATTAAGCTTGAGTTTGGTTAATGGAGTGGATCATTGACATGCAATCAAAGTTTAATCGATGGAATGGACCATTACCTATATTTTAATGAGTTTAGTCAATAGATTGGATCATTAGCATATGGTTTATGAGATTGACCAATGAATTGGACCATTGGTGTCGCCTATTTTATTATCATATTGAGATACTTATATTATCAATATATTATGTTAAAAGTAAGTTATGTTTGTGCTTAATATATGGATAGTGATTTTTCGATTCGTTTAGAAGAAATGTGTTATTAACCGAGTTATGGTAGGTCACTCCTCCCATTTACTTTTTTTCAAGTTCTTCAGCTAGTCGCAAGTAATATGTGAGCATTCGTATCGGGGAGGACTTTTTGGTAGTAGGGATTTTATAATATGAGTTGTGCATAGTTGTTGAGCTTGTAAGTTAGTGGCTTTGGAGGTATATATCTTTGTGGTGGTTTATAGACAACTCTAATATTGCAACAAATGCTATCGGGCTATATTTTGATTATGTTGAGGCTGTGTCATTTCATGAAAGGACAACTATGTCATGCCCTTGTTCTTGTAGAGTTGGGGTGTGACAAGACAAGCATAATTAGCAAGAGATGGAGACTAGAAACTTTATAATTAACACCAATTCTGGTAATGAAGTAAGCCCACAAGAAGTTCAAACCCAAATCATGGATTCTATAAAATTAGTAGAAACCATATGCATCGACACTTCCATGTAATTGCAGCAAAAAGTGATTGGGGTTTTACATAAGACAAGGTTGCTATCAACCAAACTAATAACAGAGATGATACGAAGACAATAGAGAGTAAATAATCCTTGAACGAATGAAGAGATCACATAACCACAAGTATGACACATGGTGCTCATTATTTAAAGCTTGTGCAGATATACTCTTAGTATCAACCTAATCAATTTAAGACTCGTGCCCCCCTTGAGGCCAAAATTCCCATTGTAAAAGAGCGATCAAGGAACTTATAAACTTATGATAGTAATTGAAACACTCAAAAACAACATGACTCATCGTAGGGGTGTGAAGCCAGCGGCTCCAGAGACAGATGAGTTGGATTGCCACCTAAGATGAACACGAATTCCAAGCAAAAGGTTTGATGTGTGATAGTGTAGATGAGAAGTTGGATTCAATCGTCTAGATTTGGAACTTAGAGTGAGTTGCAAGTTATTTGGGTTGGGTCGTATGCATTCGTAGTGGGCACCTAGATGCAGGCTTTGGAAAAACAAAATTAAAATATTGATCATTAAAGTAACTCATTTATTACAACCAAAAAAAGTTAACCATTTATGACCTTCTTTTTTTGGCTTTATTTTTTGAACTCAATATAACTTATTTTACAAAGAAACAAGTTATCTATAACGAATTTAACCCATTAAATTTGAATCACGAATCGTCGGCCCTAGATATGATCATAGGTCAGGTGGCCTTGGGAAAACAATTCTCTTTTTGGGCATCACTCATCCACTTTGGAATAGTAGGTTTGGGTGTCTTTGTCAAAAATGCATTTTCAAATTCAAAGTCTTCTTTTTAGTACCGCAGAAGAATTATTGCTTGACCAAATAAGACATGCAGCCAAAATGAATAGTTCAACATATAATAAAGTAAGTGTGTATGTTCATAGGTCTTGATTGATTTTCCTTTGAGAAGATGGTAATGTGTGAATTCGCCACAGGAATGGTTTAAGAAAAGGCTTGACCTACTCTGGTTATATTTCTATTTGTAGAATAACAAAAAAAAATGTTCATTCAAACGCTAATAAATGTTTGTTATGGAAAGATGAATTTGAGGAACCAGTGTATTTGATTTTTTTTTTTCAAATCTCGGCACCATCAATCCTTTATCTTCCTCGAATGGAAGAAGGACAAAGTGTTAGCTTTACTCATCCCTACTCTATCTATAATAATTGGTCCATAATATACTAATGGAGAAAGTGGCATTGTGATTGAAAGTATGAGGTTCTTGGAATTTCAGCTATGTTTACCTTACGCAGGGATATGTACTTATGTGAATAGTCGATATGCTTGGAAATTGTTCAAGTACTTGGTTCAATTATCCTTTAGTAATAATCATGATCAAAACAATGCTTCTTCCTTATTGGAAAAATGAGATGCGAAAGAATCACTACTTAAAAAGACACTAAGATTGTGACACAACGTGTCAAATGTCACACCCTAAATCTTGAAAGGATGAGGGAGTGACATAGCCATCCTTTCCTCAAAGGATGCACCTTTAAACTATACCTAAACATTCAGCTCCTAAAAGCTCCCATAATAATGCTCTCGCTTTAACGGCTATTAATTGAGGAATTGGAAAAACATTATAAGAAGAAAGGAATGAGCCACCACAATTTAGTGAGTAATATATTTTTTCTAAGCGGATCGAGTAATCACAATGCATATTTAAAATACAAACATAACTCACTTTAACATAATATATTCATAACACAAATATTCAAGATTATAACAAAGTAAACACCAATGGTCCAATCCATTGGTCCATCTCATAAAAGGCATTAATGGCCTATTCCATTGATTAATATCATCAAACCACACGTCGATGGTCTATTTCATCGACCAAGTTCAAATTGCATGTCAATAGTTTACTCTATTGACTGAACTCACCCTTAAGTATCTAACCATGGTTATAAATAATACCTGTGCAAGGTGATCAAGATTCCCTCTTGGTTGGGTCTTTATCTATTATAAGCTAGTGGGTCAGCCTATAAGGATATCTCAAGCTAGTATGCACATATCCATACACCTCCCAAAATTCACAGAGACATTGAACACTAAGCATCAATCACAAATCTCTAATAATTCATCAAGCATTTGATATATAAATATCAAAACGTTTTTAAGAACCACAAACTTTTTAAGATTCTTTCATAAAAGGTTTTGAAAACCATTTCTAGGCAATCATTAAAACCAAATTGAAGTTAAAGGATAACTCCCCATTTTAAATAACAAAATTGTAGTAAAAACTCGATTGTGTTTTAAGTAACAAAAGATGCTATTTATCAACTCATAGCATATATAATCCATAATGTTTTTCAAAACATGAGTTTAAAATACAAAGAAAAAAAATATTATTACTCACTTGGGAAAAGCCAAAACCCAATTATAGTAATAACTTGAGCTAACGTACTCTAATTTTTAACAATTAATCGAAAAATAATATTAAAAGACCATGAATGATTTGACTATATTACATTTATTTGTCAATATTGATACCTACGCGCTAACAAAAGCTCGCCTCTAGTGTAAAACTATTACTGTCTGTTGGGAGCAATTTGTGCGTTAAACTTCACCGAGTGATAACTTCCTTCACAAAATTCCATTTTAAACCAACTTATAGTCCTTAAAATGCCATTTTGACATATTACAAGAACTTGAACTCAATTGCCCCAAGACCTCGTCGAAAACTATTGAGGCCATGTTTGGTTTAGCATTTGAGGACCCCATTGGCCAAATGCTGGCATTTGGAATGCTGAAAACTCAATGCTAGTCTCCACCAATATTGAGCTTTCAGCATTGCAAGAATGCAAGTCAACATCTTTGACTCTCTTTTTTTTTTTTTTTGGAAACCATTAAGTGGAGCCGGCAACCGCCGCTGGGTGTGACCTCTGGTGACCGCCGTCGGAGGTAGCGTGACCCCGACCCCCGGCGACCGCTGTCGGAGGTCGCGCGACCCCCGGCGATCGTTGCACAAGGTCGCCAAGGTCACGCGACGCCGGTGGCTAGATCTGGCTGGCCACCTACTTGTTTAAAAAAAAATTAAAAATAAGAAAAGCTATTTGTAGATGCAAGTTTACCAAACGGTATTTACACCAAAGTCATTTCGAAAAGCTCAATTTGCCAAACACTTTTGTTTTCACCAAATACCCATTGAGTTAAAGATACATGGAGAAATGCAAATGCATTCCCCAAAAGTTGAACCAAATGGACCCTAAAATTTGGCCTAAATTTTGCTGTTTGGAACTATGTCCGAAGAGTGCACAGAACTTAAAAATTCTGTTTCAGGCAAATTGTAAACTTAAATGAAATCTCCAAAATGCTATAGCTTTACATCTTAAATTATCATTTCTATAAAAATACACAGCTAAACGACTCAAAAATAGACTTGGCTGCACAAATCTCCAATAATTCTAAATTTCAAATCTTAAATTTGACAATTCCTTTGAATAGACGATTAGAGGCTTCGATCACTTTTCGACATTATACAGTGGTGTTAAAACGGGTTGTTGGTGCACGTGCAAAAATTTCTCTCCTTTCCCCCTTTTCCCTTCTTGCAGACGATGCCCCTCTCTTATCGTCCTTTCTCATCTTTGTCCGCTCCTTGTCCTCATCCAAAATATCTAGAGAAGAGAACAAAAGAGATGGGCTGAGCTTTTCTATTAAAGACATGGGCTTGGGATTAATGGGCTATTATTACAATAACAAGTGGATTTTCAAATAAAACCCATTCACCCGTGTGGTAAAACCCCAAGTATAAACATGTTGAGGAGAATTATGAGCAGGATTCCTATGTCCCCGGTCATCATTTGATTTTTGACAGTTGCTGTTAGTGACCTCATTTTTGCTCCTTCAACTATGCGCATATATCGATCTCGCTATGCTGGTTTCCAAGTAGAAAGGGCATATAGGAACCGTCCTTTCCATCCTAGCAACAGCCACTTAAGACGCATATGGTAACTATTTTATTTATGTTTATGGAATAAAAATCCGTTTAGTAAAAAAATTATTTTTTTATTTCTAGAACAAATTTCTATTCCAAAAATAGGTTAGGATAGAAATCAAAAACAAAAAAATTTTACTTTTCTATTTTTGGAATAGAAATCAGAAATTATTTCTCTTTTTCTTCTTCTCACCCGAAGGAGTTTTTTGCCATCCGCCGCTCACCATCACCACCACCCACCGCCAGCTGCCATCTCAGCCGGTCGCCGGCCTCTGCCGCCGCCAGTCGCCCGTCGTTGCCCCCCCTAGCCGCCGTTGCCGTTGCCCCTCCCATTACTGCCGCTAAGTGAGAAAGTGAATTTTTTTTAATTATCAAACGAATTTCTATTTCAAAAGTAGAAATTTTTTGTCGTTATCAAAAGTGTTTTTGGTTTAGATATTCATCCAGAAATAGAAAAATCTATTTCTCTTTCAGAAATCAATTTTTGGCTAGAAATATTATCATTCACGCTCTTACTGACTTCGTCTACGCTGAAATCTTTGTGGTAGCACAAAGCCATTTGGTTGAAGACGAACCACAATACTTTCCTGCATAAGGGAACCTGCACAAACCCTGCCCTCATGTTGCGCAATTGCCACTGCTTCTACGTGTCCGGTCTCTCCACTCTCTCCCATCCCTCGCAGGCTATCGAATTCAGTGTCTCCCTCCCAAACATATCCTTCTCAATCAGCATCCTTTCCCAGTTTTTGCAGGGTATAATGGTATCAAGCATGTCGAATAGTGAAGAAAAGTGACGCAAAGCCTCCTGAAACCGGGTGACAAAGAAAGGGGCATTGTGCGTCCCATTGATAACACCGTGGATGAAGAGATCCGGCTGGGCTATTCTTATCAGGTTGAGGATAATGTCTCGCGAGCTTTCTTCCATGATGGTCTCATCGAACAAGTTCTTGAACCTGAACATGCGGTTGACTATGGTCACTTCGTCCCTATCGATCTTGAGTTCCTATCGTTTAATGAACTCCCACCTCTTCGCCATGGCATTGTACTCAAACAAATGCCACGTTGAAACTTTCAGCGTAATTTGCCAAACACCGACCCGTTTTCTCAACTCTTTTTGCGGGTCTGAATCCGGGTTGAGGCAAGTCTATGCTGGTGATACGGAGCTTCGTCAGACAAGGTCTCTGGCAAAGGTGCTGAATCAGATTGGGCCATCGGAATCCAAAAAGAATGCCGAAATCAATGACGTGAATCCTCATATTATCCGCCACCATGTCCAATATCTTCGTGGTCAAGACGGCATTAGAATATCTTTGGAATGGGCAAGCTGCAAGGTATAGGTGGTACTCATTCAGCAAATCAGCCGCTGTTGTTTTCTTATTGACGAGGCCTCTATATATCTGGCTGCTTGTGCCGGCCAACCGTGCCTCAAGACCATTAGCGAAGTAATGAGCGAGTCTCTGGGTCCCATTCCCAAAAGGCGAGGCGTGTTTCCTGATCTCATTCAGCAGAGCGTTCGCGCTTCTGTGATCATTTGATGCCACGGCTTGTGCACATCGGATGAGGAGAGTCCTCACATCGACTACCTCCACTTTCCCTCGTCTTCTTGCTGCGACATCTAACACCTTTGGGCTCTTTGATCTTGTGCTCGATTTTGTTCACTCCGTTCTTCAATGATGCACGGAGACTCAAAGGATGCGCCAGGCCCTCCCCGTGACTGTTATGTAGAACGATGTCGAAAGTCTTGGAGCGAAGTATGGATTCTTCATGGACAGAAGCTCGCTTGCTACTTCTCTCTTCCATGTTTCCTTCCTCCCTATGGAGACTCTCTTCTCTTCAATGCACCGAGACGGTCTGCTTTGTCAATCTCTCCATTTGGTTTCGGAGATGGAAGTTCGGTAGTTGCTTAGGAAGAAACTTGCTGGGTTATTTGACACCCATCATAAACTGCCGAACGAATTGACTCTCAACATACAAGTCAAGCATCTGCAAATTGCACACTCGATTAGGTTTAGTCGCCGCTGGACTGTTATCTCTTTCAAAACTCAATGTACCATAATTGAAACGATCTTGAACCCTTGAATAGTATTTATTTTTCACACTTTCATTTATCCCTTGCTCCATTTCTCTGCTCCCTTCCATATTTCACATTCAAAACTGCACACTTGCGCAGATGCTTCTGCAAAATCCAACAGTGGCATCAAAGCCATGTTTTTGGTTGGAATTGGGCATTTGTCCTACCTACCCCTCCTAAAGCTACCCATCCAAATGTCTAACAACTAAACTGTTGCCAAAGGCCAACTCTACTTCATCGTCATATCTCCCATTCCTATCTTTGGTGTGAATAATGTAACATCCTGAAATTCGAGTCCTTTTAGGGAGGAACGAGCGTTAATTTCGTCAATGCATTGTTGGTTGATCTCACTCGGAACTGATCACTCCTGAGATACTGACCTTGAGGGGAAAGGCTAATGAGGACAGAACTCGTGCGACTAAAGAACTTGACCTGGGAAAACGACTTGATCGTGAGACTTGTGTAAGGACGATCCTGTAGATATGCAGGCCGATTCTAGGGACGAATAGAAGTCGATTCGCGGACAGAAATAATGGGACGACGGGTGATTCCGTCTACTGTTATCGAACCCGCGAACGGCCCTATGTCGATCCTTGATAATCGTGTACTTTGAAATAAAAATCGATCCTTCGCAATTTCATGTAGTCAAGGACGTCCATGTGTCGAGAAGTCTTGAACGTGAATTGGCACGAGTCGGTTACGCGTGATTCCTCAAAGCCGCCTGTCAGTCTGAGTAGTACCAAAATGACATTCGGGCGAAATTGACATGGCATGAGAATCCAATATTGGACTTCGAATTTTCGGGAATGTTCGAGATGGACTTTTGGACGATGCTTCTTAGACAATCGACACTGCCGGTTGAGCCGAGTAATTGAAAAGGGGACTTTCGGACCGAGGAAACGAGCCTACGAGGACGTGGGCCGGGCAAGAACAGTGTGGGCCTCACGCCCAAGGTGAGATAGTCACCATAGAAGGCCCGAGGCAAGCAAGTGAGCCCGTTGGGCCAAACCGACCATTTACCCTTCCGAGCCCATTATTTAAAACCGAGCCGATTCAAGCCCAATAAATTCCCGAGCCCGTTCCTATTCATTTTCCAGCTCATTTCCTAGGCCCGCCCCTCCATTTTCAGCCCAAGGACAGATTGGGAAATGTGCAAGGTGGAAATGACCAAAATGCCCTTGGATATTTTGAAGAAAAGTCAAAAAGAAAAAAGAGAGGATGAGGTCATTGTTTGGCAAGTGGGGCAAGCATTGATGGCCTTGATAAGGCTTATCCTTCAGCCTTCACTTTACTCTCTCTCCTCTTCATCTTCTCCAAAATCGCAAAGACCTCTCTCCCATGGTTTTCCCTCATTCCTTCTGTTTTTCAGTTTGACCTTTCACCGAAATCTGAGTTGTTCATTGCCTTCCCGTTGGAATCTCGTCTCGTGCCACCCGCCGTTGTGTTCAGAAGAGAAATTCCGTTCAAATAGCGTTGGCTGATCGCCAGAAAGAGCTGCCGATCGTCCCGTATTCCGGCCGAAAGCCGGCTGTCGCCGGACCGTTTTCTGACCGCCTGCTGCTGTTCTGTTTTGCTGTTTCGGCCATTTTCCTCCCTTTTCGGCCAAACCACCACCCATCCCAGCCTCAAGTGGTTTCCCCTTGACCCCCAGGTGCCGTTGGTCACTGGCCCGCCGCTCACCGGAGCTCCGGGCAGCCCGTTCAACCTGCGATCAGCCACTTTCCTCCTGTGCAGTGTAGTTTTCAGAATTGCAGAGGGATTTCGAGTTTGTTGCTGCTGTTCTCAGCCCCGGGACCGCCTTGGATCGCTGTGGTAAAGGTCCCCGTGTGTCGGATTCGTCGCCGCCGCCGCGTCTGTGTCGCCGGCCCACTTAACGGGTGAGTTTAGCTCCTAATCCCTATTTAGTGCCTAAACTTGCTTAGGGTTGGTTAGTTAGTGTTAATCTTGGTTTAAGGGGTTTAATTAAGTTGTATTAGCCCTAAGATAGGTGGTTAGATTAGCTTAATTTTGCTTATTAAGCTTAATTGTGCTTAATTTGGGATTAATTATGCTTATGTGTTTAATTAAGCATGATTTGCTTTAATTGAATTGATTAATTGTTTTAATTAATAATTTGTTTAATTTCTGGATTAAATGTTTTAATTAATTGAATTTCGGAAAAATCACTGTTCATAATTACTATTCACGATTACTGTTCACGGCACTGTTCATCCATAGGCTAATTTTTGTATGAATTTGATGTGCTATTGATTGTTATGATTAATTGAAGTGCCGATTGTTAATTATATTCATGATTGATGATGAAATGCGTGATCGAGTGTTGGTTGGATTTCGGATTTTGGAATTATCGAGTGAGATCGCATGACATATTGCGTGGGTTTTCAGAAATGGCATGTCGCATGAGCATGAGCGATGTTACATTCACGACCAAGCAAAAAGCAAAGACAAGAATGAATTGCTCGATGATGTGTTGCATGATCACATTAAGAGAGGGAATCCCGGCGTTGCCGGAAGACTGCCAATCCTGATGGGGTTGTGCCGTGGCCGTTTGGTCGCCTGACTTCGGTCGGATGTCTGACGGGGGACATGTGACGGGACTGCGGTAGTGGGCGGGTCCTATGTTCCTATCGCGCGGGGCTGCGGTAGTGGGCGGGTCCCGTGCTCCTTCGGGAATGCCGTCGAGAGGGAAGGGATGACCCCGACGTCGCCGTGCCTCGAAGTAAAGAGGACGAAGCTGGTTTAGCCAGGAACCGCCAACTATAAGGTTGTGCCGTTGACCCAGGAGGGGGCGTAAATAATCGGAGCATGTGTGAGTGTGAGACATGAGAAAGTTGTGTGAGATGCTCTGATTATTCGCATGCTCTTGATGTCGTGGTGATTTGTGGTACGCACGCATGAGTTGACAATCGTGCAGGGTGTGGCAATGGCCAGGTGAGATCGCTTGTGACGCAACTCGCATGTGATTGATGAATTGTGTCATCTAACGGCCATGTGCCTTGCTTGTATTGTATGAGATTGAACGTGCAGGGTATGGCATACCGGGTAAGGTTGCATGCGAATCGAATATTGCTATGTTGGTTGCCTTATCTGTTGTTTGGCCTGCTGTTTGCTGGTTGTGGGTTGTTGGGTTGAGTGAGGGGTGGTTTTGGAGAGATACCCCGGGTTGAGTTGGCGTACTAACCGGGGCTTAGGGGGAAGAACTCGCTGAGATTTTATCTCAACCCGTCGTGGTTAACATTTTCAAGTCCTTAGAATGGCGTACCCGCAATGGAGAATCCTGCCCCCGCTTCTCCAGTGATCGACTCGACGGAGCTTGAGTCTGATGGGTCCAAGTGACCATGGTGTTGAACCCGAGGGTTCTTTGTGTACTGTTGGATTAGCCTAGTTCTTTTGGTTTCGCTTAGAGGATGGATCGGCCCTTTTTGTCGGGCTTGTAATTCGGAAACGATCATCCGTTGGTTAATCCAGTAATTTGAATAAATGAGTAGTTGCTGTTGTTCTGGTTGTTCATCCCTCTATCCCTATTTGATTGTTTGTTTGTCTGGGGATGGTTCGTCTTCCGCTTGCGCTTAACAAAAGATAAAATGAATGGTCGTCGACGGGTCCTGGGGCGTCGCTTTCAATCGACCAAGGTAATGGGGTTGCCACGAGCTCGAGAGTCGGGGTGTGACAAATAACTACGGCTTTTAGAGCATAAATGACTTCCTTCTCGATGGCCCATGACTTATGGGATATCGTGAAAAAAGGTTAGGTTTTGCAAAAAGGTGAAAGTGTTTCGAAGGATCAACTACAAAAGGATGCAAGGGTGTCATGTGTTATTTAGCATGCACTCTCAAAAACGGTATTTCCAAGAATAATTGGAACGAAGACTACAAAGAAGACTTGGGAGACATTACAAGAAATTTTAAGGCGCTGAAAAGATACGCACTACTCAACTTCAGAATTTGAGAAGGGAATTCAAGAATTCTAAAATGAAAAATTATGAGACTATTCAAGAATATTATGAAAGGCCAAGAGAACTAGACAATCAAATGATAGTCTATGGAGATCAAATCACCAACCAAAGGATTGCAAGAAAAATATTGGTGTTGCTTTATAAGAAAATATAATCCTTTTGTCATCACTGTAGGAAGAACTAAGGATTTAAAGACCTTGTTAGTGAGTGAATTAATTAGCTCTCTAGAAGCGAATCAAAAAAAGTTTGATGGCACAGGAGACAATAATTGGTCGATATAAATGGATAAATAAATAGTCAATAGAGCGATTCTAACATTGAGGATGTATGAGCGAAACCATTAGAAGGATACCAGGCTCCCATAAGCGGATCCATCATTGCGTTTTCACTCTTAACGCTGTTAGAGCATGAAAATACCAGCTTCACTGCGATAGATTAGTTATCTTGGCGCAAAGTTTGTGGTTTCGTTGCTTCCAACTAAAAAAACATTTTCGGCTAGCTGACTTCTCCTAGTGTAACCTCAGACTCAGAATCAATCTGCACAAGTTCTGATATTTTCCAGTTACTTTTGAAAAGGCCACGATTTCTCGATGTGATCATCGTTGACAGTGACAAGTAGATCAAGTAATTAAACCAACCATAATTTGCAGATACCGTTTTACAGCATTCATATAAAATTCTGAAACTCACCTGTCCTCTACGAGAGTCTATGACTTCAGTCCACCTAATCTCTGCTAATAGTTTACTTTCCATCGAGTTTTGATAGGAAGATTGAAAGCGTACCTGAAGGACATCCTGGTGAGAGAGAGAGAGAGAGAGAGAGAGAGAGAGAGAGAGAGAGAGATGAGGCAGCAGAAGCCAAGTTCAGTCTTCTCGCGCCTGAAGATAGCAGCAAATTGCTGCACCACTCAAAGACAATTAGTTAAGTACCACAAACTTTCTTCACATGCTGACCACCTTGTCAAGCGTGGAAAATTTAATAATGTAATGGAATCTGTCACACTAAAATATTATGTGTGTTGTTTCGTATACATGAACTTAGATTGGTCTGGTCTGCAGCGATTGATAATATTATAATGGATCGTGCATCCTCATTGGAGGAACCAATGTCGAAATAAAGAAGGTCCCCCCGCCAGGTCAATCTCCCACAAAAAGATTTCAATCCATGTGCTCTTCATCGACTGCAGAACTGGAAATGAGGTACTAGGTAATGAGTTAATTTGCACTAGGTGGGATAAGAGTGACAACTTTGTGATCTGTTGTTTCTGTCTCGTTCTCTCCGTGTGAGTGGACCGTCCAAAATGAACTCTGACACTATGGTATGTCTAGAAAGGTTGATCCAGATTCACATGAGCATAAGGTGCAATTTATGGGATCCGGTTATAACTTTCAATACGTCTTGCTATCTTCTCTATAGAAAATCTCTCAAAAATTGCAAAACCTCCTGACGAAATGCAAATTACCTATTGCATACTTGCTCAATCAAAGTAAAAACACAATATACCAAACGAAAAATCATGCAACTCCGGAATTCTTTAGGCCGGTTGAACACTTTTTGAGGTCCAAATTGATATTGCTAGTATTAATACCAATAATCAATAAGAGATTAAGGGATAAGAGAAATTGCACATGAATATTATAGCAGTTCGGCTTAGATCAAGCCTACGTCCACTCTCCCACGCTAATAGCCTACTAGCTAGATTCCACTATGTGATCAACAATAGATTACAACTTTGAGTGCAAACACTCGGCGATAGATCACACTATTTCACTAAGTCACTCTTGTGTATTTCTCTCACAATTACATACTTTTAAGCTCACACAAGACAAGAGTACTTTGGAATTATAGATTCTATATTCTGTCTCTTACTTGCTCTCCCGTCCCTTGATCTCCTTATATACTCCTCAACTTTCAAACTAGCCGTTGGACAATATCCAGAGGATTGTCTTCCAATCTACCCATTGAACGGAATTGTATTAAGAAGATTTGGTAGCCGCTGAGTGACAAAAGCAGAATCCCTATCTTGATTCTGGTCACCCATACAATCGGAATCTAGGTTTTCATAAGTAGAGCTTCTCCGTTAGGAAAGTTCTTGTCTTCGGGATTTAATTGCCAATCAATTAGATTGAGTCAATCAAATCTATTTTAGTGTAGAATCTAAACCAGATTACTAGCCGTTACATATTTTGGTTTGCATATAATAATATTATGGGTCTATGTCTGGTATTGTCAGAATGAGATTATGCATCTGCTTGTATTCTCCATCTGGTACATATAGACTTATAGACGTTCTATTGATTCTCCATCTGAGACTCGTAGACTCAGAAGCCTTTGATTTATTTTGTCATCTTTAAACATCATAAAGGATTTCCCTAACAATCTCCCCTTTTTATGATGACAAAACAATTTCTAAATATGCAGATGTGCAATTATGCTTTTAAATATATTGATAAATCAAAGCATCATAAGCACATAAAGCAATCTTTTCCTTCCGTAGTAATCAAAATCAAAATCAATTCAAAAAAATTGTCATATTTGATCAATGCTCCCCCTCAATTTGTTGCCTTTTTGAAATGATCACAATTCTCCCCCTTTCTTTTTGCACTCACTTTCTCCCATTGTCCTCATGACAGTATTTGTGATAATACTTATCGCGGCTTGTGCACGTTAAACAGAATGTCAACCCTTTATTTCCTTTGTAGCAACGACAACTGCACTATTATCTTGCTTTTGAATTTTGAGGTAGAAGTTTGTTTTCTTCAATCAAGCTCGTCTCAAATTTAATATGTACAAACTTAACAAACTTTCTACACAAATGCACTTTCATATGACACGTTAGGGGCTACTCAATAATTAGTGAGAATTTTGTGCAAGAAGTAGAATTTCTATGCCTTCAAAAATAGTATAAAATCTCCATAATTTTGGATCAAACTTTCTCAATCTCATATAAAAAGATTTTTTGCCACCTGCAAATCCTTGTAAAATAGATAATAATCTTTGCACAATAAAAAATATCACGCACATGCTTTCCTCCAATTTGCGGATCAAACTTGCCTGATATAAAAGATCTTCTAAAATTATAGCAAGTGAATCCCAAAATGCAACAATATCTTTCAACATTAAAGGAATTTCCCTTAAGCATAAATTTTAACAGGAAATTATTGATGTAGTATGCAAAAAGAAAGTAGATATTTTTATCACGTGCCAAATCAAGTAATAAAAATGTGCAATATCTGACAAGAGATTTTTTGCAATATAAATCACACGTGAGTCATAAAAATCATCCAGAATCATAAAAAATTGTGTAGAAATTTGAAGGCATGATGATAAAAATGAAATACCCAAGGTATATATATTTAAAATATACCATTAAAGATGATCCTTGTCGATCTTTGCCTAAAATATGTCTTTTGATAATACCGTGATATGCGGAGACTTGCAAGCGAACTTCCATATGTTGTACTTTTTTCCATCAAAGTATGGTGGTTGAGTGTTGCTTTGTCCCTCAATCAAACCTGGTGTAAGAATATTAGCCATGGAAGATCTTTAGCTTCGAAGTAAAAACATTTCAAAATAATGATCACGGGGCTCTGATACCAATTGATATTGCTAGTATTAACACAAATAATCAATAAGAGATTAAGGGATAAGAGAAATTGCACACGAATATTATAGTGGTTCGGTTTAGATCAAGCCTACGTCTACTCTCCCACGCTAACAGCCTATTGGCTGGATTTCACTATATGATCAACGAGAGATTACAATTTTAGGTGCAAACACTTAGCAATAGATCACACTATCTCACTAAATCACTATTGTGTATTTCTCTCATGATCACATACTTTTAAGCTCACACAAGACAAGAGTATATGGTCGAAGTACGCTCATAGTTTGGAATTATAGATTCTACATTTTGTCTCTTACTTGCTCTTTGGTCCCTTGATCTCCTTATATATGACTCAACTTCCAAACTAGCCGTTGGACAGTATCCAGAGGATCATCTTCCAATATATCCATTGGACAGAATTGTATCAAGAAGATTTTGTAGCCGTCGAGTGACAAAAGCAAAATCCTCATCTTGATTCTGGTTGTCCATACAATCAAAATCTAGGTTTCCATAAGTAGAGCTTCCCTGTTAGGAAAGTTCTTGTCTTCGGGATCTAATTGCTAATCAATTAGATTGAGTCAATCAAATCTATTTTGGTGTAGAATCTAAACCATATTACTAGCCGTTACATATTATGGGTTTGTGTCTAGTACTATCAGAATGAAATTCTACGTCTGCTTGTGTTCTCCGTCTGGTACACGTAGACTCAAAGACATTCTATTGCTTCTCCGTTTGAGACTCGTAGACTCATAACCGTTCCTTTGCTTCTCTGTCTGAGACTCGTAGACTCAAAAACCTTTGATTTATTTTGTCATCTTCAAAACATCATAAAGGATTTCCCTAACACAAATATGTACAAGCTGTGAGGGTGGAGATACAAAATCATCCCGAGGAGTTACTTGTCCTGAGAAAACAGTAGAGGATAGGTAGAGGAAAAGGTTGTTCTAGGGACAGAGGTGCTGGATCACTTAGCTTGTGTGAAATGGGAAGAGCGAAGAGATTAGAGACTAGTTCAAGGGCCTCATTTGTGCATCAAGCCCTTGCACTAAAAAGGGTTGAGGACTGCAATTGATAGAGTTGTTCAAGGATTTTATAGTATATCAATCAATTGGTAAATCGGTGTCAGAGGGACAGACCAAACCCAAGGTGCATTCATTTCTACATTGCAAATCTATAAAAAGGGATTGTCCAGGATGATTAAGTTTCAACAGTTCAATGTCATGTCTTGTCAGACAATAAGCAGCTGCGGAATTCGATCCTGAGTTAACTAGGACAGGATACGAAATTTTGTGCAACTGTGAACTTCCTGGACTGAAATCAAGAGAAGGTACAAAAGAGAACATACTAATATACAATCAAAGCTTACAGCTAAACATGTGCTTCATCTGCACAATAAAAGTTCAGCATAGACTGCAGATTTCCAGAACGACATTCCAATTCTTCAATTAAGAGATCACATTAACATCTCTCTAAGCTGTCACAGAAGTCTCGAGCATGACCGCACCAGAGTAACCGACTTCCAACTTCAAATCAGCTTCCCATAGTTGAGGCAATGCTTCCCTCAGGTTGTGGATGCTTTCCAATGCATAGTCTGTGCCTTTATATCATTAAGAAGTTCCAACTCACACATGTTTTACAATCTTCTTCAGTGTCAGTAGAATGAGAATTTTATTACAGGACTCCAGTTTTGACTCACGAGCACATTGTGAAGTCCAACTATTTTCCCTGCCTGAATGTTGCCAAAGTTATAATAAAAGAATATCTGAGACATAAGAAGTAGATAAGAGAAATGTTACTTAGTAAAATGACATAAGAGCAGGTCAGCTGCCAAAATGGCTGTTAAAGATAATCTCACTGTTCTGCGAGGATTGCCATCAGCAATCAGCAATCCTAAGTGCTTGCTCCATGGCTTCCTCAGATGGTTTACGTGCAATTGGCTTCTTTGATAATCCCAAACCCAGAGTAGGTTCTGAGAGATGCCTGACGATGTCTAAATTCTCTGAACTCCCACTATTAGCAATGCTACGTGATTACACAAACTCCACATCGTCCTCATCGCCAGATGCAACACTGCTACCAACAATATTTAAAGTCTCAAAGCAAATCATCCTTTCAAAGCAGTCTTCTAGACCGAGCCTGTCAAGACTTTTGCCACATGGATCTTATCTGCATTCGTGAATATCTGGCCAATTCAAAGAATGATGTCGGAGGTGTTTCAAGGGTACTTATGAATAACTATCATTAGCTGGAATATAGATAGCAAGGCACATATAATTTTGCGGTAAGGCAGGCTGAGCAAGAGACTCCTAAGTACTGGGTCTGGTTTCAAGTTTTCGAAACAAGAACTTCCGTGGATGAAACTGTAGACCCCACAATGCTTTTAGCCACATTCATATCATCAATGACATAGAAAGAATTCTTCATCTAGTCCATGCGGTTTTTAATCAAGGGTGATTTCACTTGGTCTTACCTACGGTACTGGTCATAATCGAAGTCATAGCCAATCCCTGCTCTGGAAAAGGTAAAAAGCAAAATAACAGATCAATATAATCCACGAACTAATCATGCGCCCTTCAGAAAAATTAAGAAAAACGGCGAATAAATAAAATGGGCAATGGCCAGAATCATACCCTAAGATCAGCCATTGTTGTCGCATAGTTTTTGTACAGCAGGTTGCACAGAGCATCCAATTTGCTCTCATCTATGGCAAGCTTTTCAACCAAATAATCTACAGAAAAATAATAAAGATAAGAGGACCCGCATCAGAAATTGCACTGACAAATTTATCTCCTCGTCGGCACACAAGTACAGTTCAAATAGAGAAGACAGAGAGTTGAGGCAAGACATTTGGCAGTGCCAGAACAGAGCGGATAAAGGGTGTCATCTAAATCTGCAAAATGCATGCCAAGGACAGCGCCTTTTCATCAATCCTCCCACTCTCAAATGAAAAATGGAAAGATTTGAGGACGCATACATACAAAGGAGATATCTAAAAACATGGGGCGGGAGGTTCACATTACAAAAGAGAAGGCAGTCATATTTGGGACTCTGAGATGGGCAAAACTGGTCCTGGAACTCCAACTCTGTTACAGAACCTCGAAAAGAAACTGAAGAGGCATGTGTCATGGGCTGATCGTTGGGAATCGCGACCATGCCCCATTGACCATGGAAACCTCTGCTCCGTGACACATGAGTACTGCGTTCCATTGAAGTTTCAAGTCCCCTAAGGTTATCTGAAAGCTCCACCTGAGTTTTAAAGTGAGGAATTTCATGGATGGTATGAAGCCAGGAGTCTTTGCTCAGACGTCAGCCAGAGAAAAGAAACGGCTAAAGAAGATGAGTGGCCATTAGTTAATGGATGGCTTGGTTTTGTTGAGAGAACTAGCCATGAACAAACCAGCACCAGCACCACCACCGTGTGGTGGAGGTAAAAGAACAATTGGACCACTGGATTTTCCATCGACTGAACAAGTGGTCCATTCACCTTTCCTAGGCGCGCGACATGGAAAACTGGTTTCGATCTTAAAATAGTATTAATAAGAGAATATGTGAACTTGTCGGCCACGGGGGAAGTTATGATGAAATCCAGAGGACAAACGAGCATGATGAAGTAAGCAAAGAGGAATAATGTCATTTTTTCAAAAATTGGTATTTTCTAATTGCATAGCATTTCTAATTTCAAAATATGTAAGGATGGCACCAATCTTGACAACAATAAGCCACTAGTAACCGTTCATTTGGAAGAGTCGATTGAATTGGGGCTCTCAAATATTAAAAAGAAAGAAAGAAAGAAAGATGGACGAATGTGGGTCAACGCGAAAGGGCAGAGAGAAGCAAGAGAGAGCGGGGGAGGAGAAGGGGAGGCAGAAATGGGGATACATATAGGCAAGAAACCAAAGGGCCTTTTGGTTCATTGTCACGAGTCGCTTTCGTATAAATAATCTATTGTTTTAACTTGTCCACGTTTAGTTGATTAAATAATTAATTCTTAGTGAAATTGACAGGAAACTATACTATACTTGCCTGACCCAAATTAAAAGAAAGAAAGAAAGAAAGAAAAAATACAAATAAAGGTCTTGATTGTTATCATTTTTTCAAAAAATGGACTCAGAATTAATTTTGTTTTATAAGTGTATGAAGTATCATGATAGTTTCAAATAAAAGCCTGACTTTACTATTAACTCAATATTCCAACTGGTCAAAGACATTTTTGTCCAAAGACAATCTCTTTTTTTTTTTAAATACAAGTTTCTTTCTCTTCCCTCCCTATTCACCTTCTTAGCCCAATGTGGTGAACGAGGAAGACAAGCCAAAGCAACGGCCTTCATGACCCAAGCGGTATGTAAGCACAACCAACAATATTGATGGTGCTGACTATGGGGAAGGCCACGAAGCCCTCATCGGTCATTGGGCAAGGCAGCCTCGCTAGCAGCCAGTGAGGCCATGGTGAGGCTAGCCTCACCCAGCCCATTGCAGATGTGGGCAAGGAGACTGCCTTGCCTAGATCTGGCAAGCCTGGTCTTGCCTGTAGCCATGATGGCCTCCCCAGATCTCAGCAAGGCTGGGTGATCATGGAATTTTTTTTTTTAAGGGCGATTTGGGCGAGGCCATGGCCGGCTGGTCACGGAATTCTCCTCGTAGAAGCAACTAGTTGTAGTCGACAGACCGCTTGTAATGGTTTGACCTAGTCAAGAGTAGTGGGGCCCAAGAGAAAAAAAGAGGAAAAGAAAAATAAGGTTGAAAAGTCAAAGAGAAAAGGACAAGAGGAGCGAAGCTCGGCTTAGAACGACGAAAGAGAGGCCGAGTGCTCGCGCAAGAAAGTAAGTGGAAAGAGAAGAAGGTAAAAGAAGACAGAAAGAAAGGGGAGGGCTTTTGCGCACGACTCCTCGTCAAGCCGGAGTTATCTTGCTTAGTGATGCCCAGTAAGTAATTGAATATTTGGGGCCTCGTTCTGTCGTTCTGTCAATTGAAGTAGTTTCAAGTTTAGGGCTTAAATTCCAAGTTTAGTAAAAATTGAGCTGCGAAGTTCGATTTTGAAATATGGAGGTTCGGGGTTTCATTGGAATGGTGGATTATAGTGGTGTGGAGTTGTGGGTTTGATGGGAGTCATTTCAGAGCAACAGTTTAATTGAGCAAATTTTTAGGGTTTTGAGATGGAGTTGGGCATTGCATATGGGTTGGACTTTTTGCTTCAAATGAATGATTTCTTAGAGTATAGGAGTTGTTTTGTTAGCATTTAGACATGATGTTTCATAGGTTAGGTAGAGTTTTATTTGATTTTAACATTCTTTCTCATTTATTTATTAGGATTGTGAGTTTGAGGAAGGTTTCTTGTTTGATGGTAGGCAATTCAAGGTAAGTGGTACTTTCTTCTTTGATTTTATAAAACTCATATCTTGAAATAATAAAAATATACATATTATGAGTTAAAGAGGCATTACATGTTTGATATTTCTTTGAAAAGGGAAAGCAATGTTTTAAGTGTTATTATTACATAATTTTGGATTGAGCATTCACTAATTTATTTGTTATTTGAAATGATTTAAGAAGTGTTTATGAAATGAGTTGCAAAAATTGAGTTTCGGTGGATGAGTTAAGTTGGGTTGTGGAAATATTTTGTGTTTTGATTTGCGAAACCAATTTTTGATATACATTTGGTTTGATTTTGTGAATCATGCAAGATGTTGTTATGAATTTATGTTGGTTTTCAATATCACTGTGAGCCTAGTGAGAGGCTTATAGATATGCATATTAATTTAGGATATCATTGTGGCCTAGCCAACAGCAATAGAGATTGAGACCTTGCAAAGGGGACTCGCCTTGTCACATAGCGTTATGCGTGATCATGGTGATACTTGAGCTTGAGATTGGTCATTATAATGGACCAATCAATTGTGTGTTTTGAGATTAATCAATAGACTTGATCATTGTTATTTGTATTGTGACGATGGATTTAAAAAATTATTTATGCTATGAAAAGGTTATGTTGAGCTAATATATATGACTCGTTTTAATCTTAGATTTTGTTGTACTTCGGATTTGGTGTAAACAAGTTACATGTGATTGCTTGATCTGCCTATAAGATGTATTACTCACTAGGTTATAGTTGCTCATTTCACTCATCTTTTGTGTTTTTCAGGTTTCTTGGTTAGTGGCCATTAAAACAAGAGCATGCAAAGATTTTAAGGAGTTGGCCTTTGGGTGGTTTTTGGTTAAGCTGTATCTTTCAGGTGGAAAGGCGGCCATGTCATCTCCATTCTTGTAAGATTTAGGGTGTGACACCACTATCTTGCCTCTACATCTGGATTTGCTTGTCCAAGCTCTAACAGTGAGTTTGCACTTCTCAAACTGTGAATTTATGGTTGGATTTTTCATGAGTGTACGTTCTCTTGACTTGTAACTATGGAGTTAATGATTGATTCAAGAAAATTCTCCGACATATGTCGAATTTACAATCTCTTTAGGCATTCTTTTCTTTTTCCTTTTTTCCTTTTTTTATGGTGAGTGAGGGTTGATGGAGCTTGCTAATCACTAGGCCAGGGTCATGACCCTCGCCGGCTGATGTGGAAAGTTGGGTGCGGCGAAGCGCTTCGGTACAGAAAATTCTAACAAAATCCAGCTTATCGCAAAGCAAGAGCAAAATGGCAATGAGTGCATGCCTTTTTCAGGAACTTTCTTCGTTATCAAACACGAGAATTAGGATTAGGTCACCTTGCAAATGCCAACCAACGTCGAACCAAAAATCAGCATCAGGGATAGAAACATCAAGACGAGCTCAAGCCGTTTCAATACGTCGAACGAAGAGCATTTCACAATCCTGATGGTGAAGACCCAGCCACGGCGCGGGCAGCCACTGATGAGGCAGCATGGAAATGTCCGGCAGAGATTTGAGAAGCGGCGTTGTTGGCAATTGTGGCTGAGCACACACGATGAGTAGAAGAAGATGAATATAGAAGAAAAAAATATACTTTTGGATTAAAAAATGCCTTTGATCAGCTAGAAGATTTGGCCACCAATGAGATTAAACCCTTCTTTGACATTGATATGGGCACTTTATGATTTTATTTGAAACAATATCTATTTTGTACATTTTTTTGAGAAAATGATGACACTTCATGTCATTTTCTAAAATATTTTTTTATAAAAATTTGAAAAAAAAATTTGGGGAGAACTCATCAAGATTGGCATTTAAAAAGTCAAACAAGGAAAAAAAAAGAGTTTCAAACAAGGAAAAAAAAAGAGTTGTACTTTCTAGACTCTTTCTAACTTGTGGTTTTTCTTTTGTCAATTTAACTCTATTATTACTCTAACTTTTAAATTATTGTTCTATCTCCTTATAAAGTATAGGAGTCAAAATTCACATTTGAAGTTAAATTATTTACACCCTGACATCTCCTAAAAAGGTGGGGATTTGAATCCCCACCTCTCCCTTCCTATAAGAGTGGCCATTGGGGTAAAGTTCAGTAGTTTTGACTTGTGAATTCAATTCCATGGAATAGAGAAGGGGTCTTTTTTTAAATTAATTAATTTCAAGCCAAAAAAATAATCTTAATTATATAGCTCAAAATAAGAAAAAAAATTGGGTGGTCGATTCATACGTAGAGTTGCACATTTATTCACATGTAGGGGGCCTTTCCATTACTACGAGGTCAATTTCATAAAGTTAGACTTTATGCATTCTTTTGATCAACTTATTCCCTCATTGTGTGCAATCCAATCTACAAACTAAAATCTCTAATTTCCACTCTTTTGATTAACTTGTTCACTCATTTTGTGTGGTTCATTCAATATAATAGAATCTCGCAGGATAATTTCCATTCTTTTTATCAACTTATTCAGGCATTATGTGCAATCCTATCTATAAGTTAGAATCTCGTGGGATAATTTCCAAAATGATGCACAAGAATGGGCAAATCATGAATTCAATATTTGGTCATCTACAAAAATAATGACCAAGGGGGATGACAACCCTGCAAAAGGCCATATGAAATGTTCTTGATGAAAGCATAATTTAACATCTACATGCTATGATAGTCTCTATTAGATGTGATTAGGGTTGTCAAATGTATGGGTTAGGTTGGGTCCAATATGGTCCGACCTCTATTGAACCATTTGACTCATTTTGACTAATTTCAATGCAATGTAAATGTTATGATTCATATCCAACCTAACTCATATATGACCTAATGCATATCATCAAAGTACATAAATATTCCCAATTTAGGAAAATCTATACCCACCCCTTTAAGCTCTTCATGTATATATTCTATGTATATAAAAAATTCACATCAAATTAAAAAATTAAATTAGCACAATAAAAATTAGTAATAAAGTAAAAAATGTAAAACAAATAAAATAAACTTATCAATTGAAATACTTATAATATGCTCTTGATAAAAGTTCGATTAGCTAACTGTTGACACCCGAATTTTTATTTATTTTGTTCTAATTGCCCATTTATTTTGCACTTATAAATACATATCAATTTACAAAAAAAAATCAGATGGGCTCGTTTAGCTCACTCCTCTATTCGCCCATTTCTTTTTCTTTTCCTTATTCTTTCAGCCCACCTCCCTCTTATTTTGGGCTTGGCCCATCCTCCCTTGGATTCTTCTTCTTCTCCCACATTCACATGCACACGGGAAAAACGCAGCGGAGGAGCAGAACGTGGGGGGAGAGGACAACGACGCCACAGGAATAACCCCCCACGACCAAGGAACGAGCCGGGGGGGAACGACCGAAGGAGAGAGCAGAAAGAGAGAGCTCGAGAGAGATAGACCGGGGGACCGAAAGAACAAAAAAGCAAAAAAAAAGAGAAGGAGAGAAAAATCAGCAAGCAAGAGAGAGCGGAGGGCGGTTCTGAGAAAAAAACAGATCTGGGAGAGGGAAAGAGGAACAGAGAGCCCGAGACCGGGAGAGAGAACAAAAGAAAGGAGAGAGTGAAATCGAGACGGCGGACTGAGAAAGAGAAACCGGGAGAGGAAGGGAGGCAAGGATCTTTTTCTTCTTCCCATTTTCTGGTTTTTTTAGAGGATCATTGGGGGAGAGAAAAAAGAAGAAGAAGCGCAGACACAGAGGAGGATCGATGGGAGGAGGGTGCCAGTTTCTGGTTCTCGGAGAAAAAGGCTCAAAAACCTGTGCAGAGAAAAACAAAAGAAGACCGGACGTCCGAGAGAGTGAAACGTGACAGAGCAAACTGTGAGGGAGAAGGCAGGCTCGAGTCTGCGTTTGGTCATCGCCGGAGGACTTCCCGACCGTCCCTGCCAGCTGCGGTTTTTCCTTCGAGCAAGGTAGGTTCTCCAAACACCCAGTATGTTATTTCCAAAAACGCGGGCCGGAGCTCGCGTCGACCAGTTCGCGCGAGCCCCGGCCCCCGACGCTCCTCCATTAATGTTTTTCTGCATGCTAGTATGATTAAATAGAAGCTCGGTCTCGGCCTCAAGCCTGCTCGAGTCGAATAGCCTCGTTTTCGTTCATGCACGAAACCCGTTCGATGAAATGCCCGAATGAAATCCAGAAAATTTCATGGTTTAATCCATCCTCGACGACCTGTTTTTGTAGATCTTTGACTGTATATGGCTTGATATCGTGTTTATATTAGCATTTTAGTCAGTTTCATGTGATTTCCGCACGTTTTGGAGTCAAAAAGAGATGTTTTTATTTTTCCGGCGACGGTGAGCTTCCGGGATCGCCGGAGGTCATCGCCGACACGTCCGGCGTCGGTCGGATGGAACGGTCGACGCCGGACGATGCTAGGGCGACCCCTTTTAGGGACAGTGAGGTCTCGCAGCAGCGCTCAACGTCGGTCCGGTGAGGCGGCTTCACGGGCGTCGGGCATGCAGACCAAGGAAGAAGAAGACGTGCGGAGAAGAGGAGAAAATATTGAGTGAGTTCAATATTCCACGTGGGATGGTGCAGCACACCACTCAGTTATCGACACGTGTCCATCCGGTCCACGCTGTCTTCCTTCTCTCTCTCTGTCAGATCTGGGCCCACATCAACAGCAGACCCTCTCTCTCCTCCCTCTTCTCTCTCTGGTTTCGACGCTCCTCTCTCCTCTCTCCTCTCTCTTCTGGTTCCAACGCTCCGTTCCCTTACGGAGGAAAAAAAAATGTTAAAAATCGATTTGCTCGAGGGGCGACGGCGGGGCTTGGGGAGGCAATGGCGGCGTCGGCGAGCAGGGGGCGCTTCGCGGAGAAAAGAGAGAGAACAGAGTGGAGGTCGCGAAAAGTGAGGGGAGAACGAGGGAAAAATGCGACGGCGGAGACGGGGCCGACGGCAGAGGCGGAGGCGGTGGCATCGGCTTGTGGTTCGCTCTCAAAGACGCACTTCTTCGCGGAGGAGATAGAGCGATTTTTTTTTCCTCCATAACTTCTTCACGGAGGAGAGAGAGCGGAGCGTCGAAACCAGAAGCGAGGAGAGAGGAGCGTCGAAACCAGAAACCAGAAACCAGAAGAGAGGAGAGAGGAGAGAGGAGCGTCGAAACCAGAAAGAGAGAGGAGAGAGGAGAGAGGGTCTGCTGCTTATGTAGGCCCGGATCTGACAGAGAGAGAGGAGGAAGACAATGTGGACCTGGATGGACACGTGTCCATAGCTGAGTGGTGCGCTGCACCATCCCACGTGGAGTATTGAACTCACTCAATATTTTCTTGGAGGAGAGAGAGAAAAAATGCATGCAAAAAAAAAGACAAAAGTGAAAAAACAGCAATAAAAAAAACAGCAAAAACAAAAATAAAAAAGGGGGCTGAAAATAAAATGAAAATTGGCCGGACTGAGAATTTTTCGAATGGGCTGGGTCTGAATGTGGGCCGTTTGTTGGTGTTGGCTGAAATTTTAGAAATAGGGAAATGGGCTTTTTATTCTTTTATTTTATTGTCGATGGGCCATTTAGAGTACTTTTCGACCGGGCCGTTCGGCCAGCCCGGTCATTGCCCCGGCCCGATAGGGTCTGGGTCGGTTTAGTAGGGCCGGGTCTCGCGACCCGGTCCGAATCACCCTTTTTTTTTTAATTTAAAAATATCTAAAAAAAGAAAACAAAAAATTTCAGAAAATCAAAAAATATTAAAAAATATGAAAATTCAGAAAATGCATGGAAAAATTCAGGAATCTGGAAGTTTCGAAAACAAATATTTTTATTTTATTTTATTTTCGAAAATATTAAAATATTAAAAAAATTTCCAAAAAAATAGAAAAAATCAGAGAATTCTAAAAACATTAATAAATATTTTTCTTAAATTTTCGGAAAAGTCAGAAAATATCAAAAATCTCGAAATCTTGTTTTATTTAATTTCGAAGAATTCGAAAATATTTAAAAATATTAAAAATATTAAAAATTTAGAAAAATTCAGAAAAGTCAGAAAAATTCCAAAAAAATAGAAAACCCTTAAAAAAAAAAAAAGACTAAAATTGAATAAGCCTTTAGGGCTCCACAATAGGTTTTCCTAGTTTATGTTATTAGGATTATTCCTACACCTTATTTTTGCGATGACATTTTGAACGTTATTTTCTCACTTTAGAATAGTTATGACAGATCTTAGAATTCTCGAATACATTCTATGACCTCATTAATACATGATCAAGTTAGGTACCGAAAAGGGCGTTAGTCGCATGATTAACGTAATCAAGTCCCCGACCCTAGACCCTCTAGTTGCGTAAGAAGCGAGACACGCTCCCATGTCTCGCTCGATTCCTAGTCGACCTCAATAGACTAGTGGCGACTCCTTGTTTGAAATTTTTTTACGAATATCCCAACGTCGCGCAGGGTATGGGCTTGGGAGAGTTCTAGTTAATTAAAAGCCGTCGGCCCGAAATTAACAATACCCCTAAATCTATTATTTTCGAAAATTTTTAGGTCGCGACACTAACCATTGACATAAAAGCAACATTTGCTTCAAGAACTCTTCTAACTTGCAATTATGTGTTCTCGAAACATTTAGAGTCATTGGAGTCAGTATTACATCAAAATAGCATTGACATTTGAGATTCCTGAAATCAAAAACTTTCCCAACTTCGAACAAATCTAAAATCTCTTTTTTTATCTAATACCTTATCTTAGAGAATACAGTCATTGGGCAATTATAGTTGCTCCTTAAGGTAGTAGTCAATTCCAAGAACTATCAATCAACTAGACTTTCTCAAGCCAAAGTTACCAATCTAATATTATCGTGTGCCTTGGTATTTCCTCTATCTTTAGCTCAATCTACATGCACATATACATATTGCCAAAAACAACATCTTGGGACTACCTTGTTCCAATAAATTTTAGTATTTCAACTCCCGTGGATGCAAGTGGCACATTACATTCAACCAATCATGCATAAAAGTTGGCTTATTTTCTAAAACTCTTATCAAATTCTTGTAGTATTATCGTGTTGACACTTAAATTTTGACTAAATGTTTAAATTTAAATTCCCTAGAAAATTAGGAATTAATTTGGCCCTAACAAAAAGGATTTCGGCATCACTTAAGTATTAATATTATTTACCTTTACTAAGTTTTATTTTCCCTTATTTTACACTATTTTTCGGATAATTATTATTTTAAAAAAAGGCCCATAAAGTGGATGGATTCTCTTCTTCCGTCTTTCTTCTTGTCCACGCAGGCCCACGTAGGTTGGGCCTTTGCGCCCAACCCCCTTTTTTTATTCTCATGGGTTTGGGCCCATTTGGCCCCCTTCACCCTTGTGGCCCGGCCCTCTCCATCTTCTTCTTCCCTGCATGCGAGAAGCAGGAGAGCAGAGCGGAAGAGAGAGGCTAGGGTAGCCGGCGACAAATGGGAACTCCTCGCATGCGTCATTAATGCCATCCAGTGGAGCAGCGCGAAGACCGGCTGATGACCCGGATGGATAGGACGTGTCTTCAATGCAAAGCAGGGGGCGACTGAGGGGACGCCGGTTCAGCCGAGGAGGAGTCGGTCGACACGTCCAAGACCGGCGGTCGGAGCACCTCCGTCGACCGGACTCCTTGCCTATAAATAGAGGCCAGCGGGCGAAGAAGGATGGCAGCTAGAAAGAGAGATTTGGGAGGAGAAGCAGGAGCTCGGAAGGTTTCCCTTGGAGAGAAATCCAATAGGCCGGAATTCCGAGCGACTGCCGATTTGAGAGAGATCTGAGAGATAGAGAAATCGAGGGCAAGCCGGCGGCGAAAAAGAGAGAGAGAAGTGAGATCTGAGAGAGAAGAGAGAAAGAAACTGAGAGAGAGATCTGTGAGAAAGTCCAGAGAGAGGGGGGAAACATCTGAGAGTTTGAGAGAGAAATCGGGGGCAAGCCGGCGAAGGGAGATCCGAAAAGAGAGAGAACCCGATCTGAGATCAGAGAGAGAGAGAGAGAGCTGAGGAGCCGAACCCCGGCGTCAGTCGTGGGCAACGCGAGTTGCGAGGCCTGACGCACACCCGACGCCGCCTGCTCACGCCACTCCGCCGACGACCGTGCCCAAAGCCATCGCTATTCTGTCCCGCGACGACGAAGCCGCTCATAGATCTCAGCTTAACCTCTTGTCGTCCGAGCTGGCCGTGGCCCCTGCTTCCGCCAGCCGTCGTTCTTTCGGCTGGTCTCGCGAGATCGCCGCCGCTCGCGTGGTGGGGCCGAGAGGCGCTCGGCCATCCCCCTCGGCCCGCGGAGCGGCTGCAACAAAGAAGGGGGAACGAGGGTAGGTTAATGACCGGGTCGAGCGCGACAACCCGGGTCGACCCTTTAGGGTTTGGTTCTTGGGCCGAGATAAGTCAGGCTTGTTGGGCCTTTTCCGTCTTGGGCTGGATTTGTTTTATTTTGATTGGGCCTGACTATTTATTTCTATTTATTTCAGGTACTCCTCGCGGGCCAAACGAATTCAGCCCATAGCCGAGGGCCCTAGGTCATCGAAGCCCGGGCCGAACCCGACCCGGTCCGGCTGGATGACCCGACCCGGTCCGGCCGGTTTATTATAATAATATATATTATTTTTTTAAAAGTATTTAATTAAAATAAAAAATATTTTTTTCCAGAAAAATAAAAATAGTTTATTTTCAAAAAATACCAGAAAATGGAAAAATATTTTATATTTTTCAGAAAAACAGCAAAAATCCTAAAATATTTCACATTTTCTAAAAAAACCAAAAATGTCTAGAAATTTTTATATTTTTAAAAAAATTAGAAAAAAAAGCCAAAAAATGTTTGTTTCCCCAAATACTGAAAAAATCCTTGAAAAATTCAAAATTTTCAAACATAATGGTTTAAACAAAATTAGGTATCGGAAGGGTATTAGTGATTAACTAGTGTAATCAAGTCCCCAATCTTAGTTTATCTGGTTACGTGGAATTAAAATATTTCTCATAATATTTTACTTAGGTTTCTAATCGACTCATTCCAAACTGATTAGTGGCGATTCCTTTTTAAATAAAATTGAATTGTGGGTTATAAAACTCGGATTTTAAGTCATGAATTAATAGGTTTGGGAGAACTTAGGCTAAAGCCCTAATAAAGGTATTTAGCCGAACCATTAGCCTCCTCGGATGCGAAAGGGAGGTTGCTGACATATTGTATTAAAACTCTTTCATGTTCCCTATTGTCTAAAAACCCATCTTTTTACCCATACATTGCCAAATTGCTCATGAAGGGACAATGCTAAAGTGCATTCACTGCGAAGGAGATGACGCTGGCAAGGAGTACAATCTTAAAATGACGAGACCCAGACGGCTACCGTGAAAATGGAACAAATTCCAGGAGGGAGAGTCAAAGCCTTCTTGTGATTTGCCAATCTAAAATTTGACCAGGGTACCGACGTTGCCCAGCCGAAATTCGGGGCCAAACAGAGGAACCAAACTCCAACGCGACAACCAGAAGATCGTCACAACTACAGGACAACTTTAAATAATTTACACAAATCAAGACAGAGATAATCAGCAAGAGATAGAGGCTAGAAACTTTACAATTAACACCCGTACCGGTAATGAAGCAAGCCCACAATAAGTAAATAATTTACACAAATCGAGACGGAGATAATCAGCGAGAGATAGAGACCAGAAACTTTACAGTTAACACCCATTCCGGTAATGAAGCAAGCCCACAATAAGTTCAAACCCAAACCATGGATTCCATAAAATTAACGGAAGCCATACGCATTGACACTTCTACGTAATTGTAGTGTTGAGGTTTTGCAGAAGACAAGATTGCTATTAACCAAATTGATACTCAAACACACAACCCTGTTTTGGATTAATCAGACATGATGCGAAGATGACAGAGAGTGAATAATCCTCAAACGAACGAAGAGATCACAGAAGCACATACATGACACATGATACTCATTGTTCAGAGTTTGTCTAGATATACTATAGTATCTACCTAATTAATTTAGGACTCTTACACCCCTCGAGGCCGCAAAATTCTCGCTATAAAGGAGCAATTGAGGAGCATATAGACTATGGCAAAATCAAAACACTCAAAAACAACATTCCTTGCTGCAGGGGGCACAAAGCCAATGCCCCAAAGACAGGTGAGTTGGATTCCCGCCTAAGATGGGTATGAATTGCGAGCAAAAGGTTTGACATGTGACAGTGTGGACGAGAAGTTAGATTTGATCATTTAGATCTGGACCAAAGCAAGCTGCAAGTTATTTTGGTTGGGTAGTGCACATTCATAGTGGGTGACAAGATGTAGGCTTGGGAAAGGTGGAGTTCAATTATGGATCATTAAAGTAACCCATTTGTTACTATCAAAAGAAAAAAAAATTAACCCATTCATGACTCTCTTTTTCGCTTTAATTTTTTAACTCAATTTAACCTATTTTACAAAGAAAAAAGTTATTTATAATGAATTTAACTGATTAAATCTGAATCACAAAATGCTGGCCTTAGATGTGATCATAAGCCAGGTGACCTTGGGAAAGCAATACCCTTCTTGCGCCTGACCTAGCCACCTCAAAATAGTAGGTTTGGGTGTCATTGTCAAAAATGCATTTTCAAATTTAAAGTATTTTTACTTTAGTACCGCTGGAGACTCTTTACTTGACTAGATAAGAGCTAGAGCCAAAGAGAAGAGTTCAATATATAGTAAAGTAGGTGTGTATGTTCATAAATCTTGGTTGAATTTCCTTCTTGAGGATCAGAACATGTGAACCAACTGCAAAAATGGTTCAAGAAAAGACTTGATCTACTTTGGTAATATTTCTAGTTTTAGAATAACCAAAAAGAAAAATTTCACAAGTGCTAATAAATTTTTGTTCCGGAAAAATGAATTTAAGGAACCAATGTATTTGATTTTTCATTTAAATATGGACACCATTAATCTCTGATCTTCCTGGAATGAAAGAACAACAAAGTTTTAGCTATACTTGCCCTTACTTTATAGTCATTGGTCAATAATATACTAATAGAGAAAGTGGCATTATAATTGAAAGTATATTGAAAGTATGAGGTTCTTGGAATTTTAGCTATGTTTACCTTGCACAAAGATATTATCTATTTGTACAATTGATATGCCTGGAAATTTTTAGGTACTTGATCAATACAATGATTTTTTCTCATCGGAAAAATGAGACATGAAAGAATCGCCACTTAAAAGGGCATTGGGATCCGATGGTTGTGACACAATGTGTCAAACAAGGGGACTTGCAAATAAAAACCATTCACCCATCCGGTAAAACCCAAGTATATACATGTTGAGGAGAATCATAAGTGGGATTCCGATTTCCCCGATCATCTTTTGATTTTTGACAGCTGCTGTCGGTGACGACCTCATTTTCGCTCCTTCAACTATGGGCACAGATGGATCTTGCTATGCCGGTTTCCAAGTAGAAAGGGCATATAGAAACCGTCCTTTCCATCCTAGCAACAGCCACTTGCTGACTTCGTCTACGACGAAATCTTTGTGGTAGCGCGAAACCATCTGGTTGAAGATGAACCGCACTACTTTCCTGCATAAGGGCACCTGCAAAAACCCAGCCCTCATGTTGCGTGATTGCCACTGCTTGTACGACTCCGGTCTCTCCACTCTCTCCCATCCCTCACAGGCTATCGAATTCAATGCCTCCCTTCCGAAAATATCCTTCTCTATCAGCATCCTCTCCTGGTTTTCGCGGGGTATTATAGTGTCAAGCATGTCAAATAGAGAAGAAAAGTGATGCAGAGCCTCCCGAAACCGAGTGACGAAGAATGGGGCATTGTGGGTCGCGTTGATAACACCGTGGATGAAGAGATCCGGCTGGGCTCTTCTTATCAGGTTGAGGACAATGTCTCGCGAACTCTCTTCTGCAATGGTCTCATCGAACAAGTTCTTGAACCTGAACATGCAGTTGATTATAGTCACTTCGTCCCTATCGATCTTGAGTTCCTCTAGTTGAATGAACTCCCACATCTTCGCAATGGCATTGAATTCAAACGACACGTTGAAACTTTTAGCATAATTTGCCAATCGCTGACCTGTTTCCTTGACTCTTTCTGCGGGCCTGAATCCAGGTTGAGGCAAGTCTATGCCGGTGATCCGGAGCTTAGTTGGACAAGGTCTCTGGGAAAGGTGCTGAATCAGAGTGGGCCATCGGAATCCATAAAGAATGCCGAAATCGATTATGTGAATCCTTGTCTTATCCCCCACTGTATCCATTATCGTCAGGGTCGTAAAGACATTAGAATACCTTCGGAATGGACAAGCCGCGAGGTACAGTTGGTGCGCATTCAGCATATCAGCCGCTGTTGTTTTCTTATTGACATGGCCTCTATATATCTGGCTGCCTGTGCCGGTCAACCGCGCCTCAAGACCATTAGCGAAGTAGTGAGCGAGTCTCTGGGTACCATTCCCAAAAGGCGAGGAGTGTTTCCTGATCTCACTCAGCAGAGCGTTCGCGTTCATATGATCATTTGATGCCACGGCTTGTGCACACCGGATTAGGAGCGTCCTCACATCAACTACTTCAACTTTCCCTCTTTTCTTCTTGCTGCGACGTCTACCACCTTTGGGCTCCTCGATCTTGTGTTCAATTTCCTTCATTTTGTGGTTCAACGATGCACGGAGACTCATGAGACGCGCCAGGCCCTCCCCTTCGCTGCTAAGCAGAACGGTGTCAAAAGTCTCCGAGCGAATTACGGATTCTTCATGAACAAAAGCCTGCTTGCTACCTCTCTCTTCCATGTTTCCTTCCCCCATATATAGACTCTCTTTTCTCTTCAATGCACCCAGGCGGTCCGCTTTGGCAATCTTTCCATTCAGTTTCGGAGGTAGAAGTTCGGTAGTTGCTTGATTGGGAAGAAACTTGCTGGATTCCTCGACCCCCATCCTAAACTGCCGAATGAATTGGCACTCACCACACCAGTCAAGTCTCTGCACATGACCCCCTCGATTAGGTTGAATCGCCGCTGGACTAGTATCTCTTTCAAAACTCAATGTGTCATAATTGCTTTGATTTTGAACCCAACCGATATGGGCATGGTATCCATTTTTCCTATTGCAGATAGTGCTAGCATATCTAGCGCTGTCTAAGAGACTGTCGTTCGAGTGTTGGTCGTTGTAGGTGATGCGATTTGTGCGACTTGGCTCAGGTGAAGGTGGGTACTTTTTGCCGAGGACCTCATAGAAGGATTTTTCAGCTGACAATAAACCCAAAGAATCTTGAAGCATGCATGTCTTCTCTTCTATGTCTTCTTCCATGAGTATGTGACTAATGTATCCAAAGACTGCATCGGAGAATTCAGTCTCTTCGGTGTACTGTGCATCACAACAATCGTTTGAAAATGGAGCAACATCAACCAAATGATGCATCTCTGCACATTTGTCAGGTGTGCTTTGAACAGTCGGTCTAGAAACAAAACAGCGATCTACAACAGCAGATATTGACTGATCGTCCGAGCGGGACCCATTAGAAGGATACAAGGCTTCCATCAGCGGATCCGTCATTGCCCTTTTCACTCTGACGGTAATAGAGCACGAAAATACCAGCTTCACTGCGATAAACTATTTATCTTAGCCCAAAGTTCTTGGTTTCGTTGCTCCCAACAAAAAAATAAATTCTCATCCGAAAAAAAATTCTCGGCTACTGTAACCTCAGACTCAGATTGTCAACCCGAACCCTAAAAGAATCAATCTGCACTAGTTCTGATATTTTCCAGTAATATTTGAAAAGGCGACAGGTTTCTTGATGCCGATCATTGTTGTCAGTGACAAGGAGATCCAAGTAACGAAACCACCCATAATTTGCAGATGCCCTTCTACCGCTTTCATATAAAATTCCCAAACTCACATGTCCTCTACGATAGTCGATGTCTTCAATCCACCTAATCTCTGCTAATAATTTTGTTTGCATCTAGTTTTGACAGGAAGATTGAATGCATACCTGAAGGATACCCCGGTTCTAGAGGAGAGAGAGAGAGAGAGTGAGAGATGAGGCAGCAGAAGCCAAGCCCAGTCTTCATGCGCCTGAAGAACAGCAGCAAATTACTGCCACCACCGAAAGAAATTTTTTTAAAGACTACAAACTTTCTTCACATGCTGACCACCTTGTCAAGCGTGGAAAATTAAATAATGAAATGGAATCTGTCGCACTATAATATTATGTGTGTTGATTCGTACGTATGTACTTGGATTAGAAAACATATGAATAAGGTCATTGCTTTCATTTCGTAGTCTGGTCCTGCAGCGATTGCCATTATTCTAATGGATCGGGCATGGTCATCGCAGGAATCAATGTCAAAATAAAGATGGTCCCCCGCCCGGTCAATCTCCCGAGAAAAGATTTCACTCCATGTGCTCTTCATTGGCTGCAGAACTGAGAAAGAGGTACAAGGTAAAAACTTATCTTGCACCAGGTGGGAGGAGAGGACCACTTCGAGATCTGTCGTTTCTGGCTCGCTCTCTCCATGTGGACGGACCTGCCAGAATGAACTGCAGACACTATGCTATGTCTAAAGAAGTGGATCCAGAATCACCGGAGCATATCATAAGGCGCAATTCCAGTTGTAACTTTTATTAACTCTTGCTATCTGCTTCTATGGTAGATCTCTCAAAAATAGCAAAAGCTCCCAACGAAAAATTCCCATTACCTATCGCAGACATGCTCAATCAAGGTAAGAACACAATATGCCAAATGAAAAATCAAGCAACTCCACAATTCCTTAGGCCAGTCGAATTCTTTTTGAGATCCAAATATGTACAGGCTGTGAGAGTGGAGATTGGCGCAACCTACCCTTCGAGGTGCCACCCTCGGCAAATAGGTTTAAAGGTATTTGCTCGCAAGATGGTCCAGATGGTATACACAAGTGATTGTCTCAAATAGTCTGTCAAATGATAACACCGCAAATGGTCCATCAATTTAGAGCATAGGCTCTTCCAAACCCATACCTTTCATAATATGGAATTTTATTTTAAAATTCTTAACCATTTAAATATTTCTAAGAATTGCCACTAGTTATTATTGGGGGTAAGCTAGAATCCAATTGAGACATGAGAGTATTGTCTCAAATTCTTCTCAGCTAGAGAATTCCAAGGATGGGGATTTGCTCATGCTAATGTTTCTATTAGCTTTCTTTTGGTACCTAACTTGAAAGTGTGTTATCTAAGTGACCGACCACTCTTGATTACCATTTATAATCTGATTAGTCCACTAAGTGACTATACAGATACATTTGTAGGGAATTCATTGAAATTATAATATTATACCATTCTATTCTAGAAAAGGAAATTGACAATCAATATATTGAAATGACAGTACGATAAATAGACACTCAAATAATTGAGATGCATCTGCCTAAGTAAAAGAACTGAAAACAACTCCCAACTTGTTGGGTAAAGAATTTTACAAGCTTTTATTATTAAGTCTTGAGATATTAACCCTCGGATGCTTGCTATTTGAACTAAGGCAACCTTAATTCTTATCAATTGATTAAGGTGAAATCTAAGCTAGACAATTCCAATCGTTTATTGAAACGTGAGGCTAAGTCTATTTGACTTTTTTAACAAGCATACGCTAATTAGGCCACCAATGTCTAAACTAGGCTAATTGCAATTAATATAAGCTAAACTGTTACAACAATTAAGGCTGGCTTGGACATCGGCCTAACACCACCACCGGCTCCATTTGGCCGCCACCTGTTCGGGTCACCTCTGGCCACTGCCCATGGGTATTGGTTTCGTCCGTTCAACCATTCAATCAATGCAATCAAACTGATCACAGCATTAGCAATTTCATTCAAATAATACAACATGTCACGGTCACAAGTAAAGGTATTGAAACACAAACTTTGAACAAAAAGATTACATTTGATTTTATCGCCAAACCACAAACAAGAAATTTAAACATCTCACAAGAACATTCATCTTCCGAAATATATTGTCTTATCAAAAATAAAGAAAATCAACTCAAATATTTCAAAGAAGATTTTTTTTTTTTTTTTTTGGTCGAAACCCAATATGCATTGATTTATCCCAAGGGATTAAGGCCCGATAATTGGGCATCAGTACAAAGCAGGTTGCGAGCAAAGCGGGGGGATTTGACCCAATCCGAGGGTAAACACTTTTTGCGATGGGTTTTAGCCACCCAATCGCACAAGTGTTGGCCTCCCGATTACAAAAGACGACCTGACTATTGGGCAAATGCGACAGAAAATTCCTGCACTGTTGGTGTAACATCCTGAAATTCGAGTCCTTTTAGGGAGGAACGAGCGTTAATTTCGTAAATGTATTGTTGGTTGATCTCACTCGGAACTGATCACTCCCGAGATACCGACCTTGAGGGGAAAGGCTAATGAGGACGTAACTCGTGCGACTAAAGAACTTGACCGGGAAAACGACTCGACCGTGAGACTTGCGTAAGGATGATCCCGTAGTCATGCGGGCCGATTCCAAGGACGAATAGGAGTCGATTCGTGCGTAACATAATGGGACGACGGGTGATTCCGCCTACTATTATCGAACCCGCGAACGGCCCTGTGTCGATCCTTAGTAATCGTGTACTTTGAAATAAGAATCGATTCTTCGCAATTTCATGTAGTCAAGGACGTCCATGTGTCGAGAAGTCTTAAACGTGAATTGGCACGAGTCGGTTATGCGTGAATCCTCAAAGCGCCGCCGTCGCCCGAGAAAGCACCAAAATGGCATTCGGGCGAAATTGACATAGCATGAAAATCCAAGATTGGACTTCGAATTTTCGGGAATGTTCGAGAAGGACTTTTGGACGATGCTTCTTAGAGCCGACACCGCCGGTTGAGCCGAGTATTTGGAAAAGGGATTTTCGGACCAAGAAAACGAGCCTATGAGGACGTGGGCCGGGCAAAATCAGTGTGGGCCTCACGCCCAAGGTGGGACAGCCACCATGGAAGGCCCGAGGCAAGCAAGTGAGCCCGTTGGGCCAAACCGACCCTTTACCCTTCCGAGCCCATTGTTTAAAACCGAGCCGATTCAAGCCCAATAAATTCCCGAGCCCGTTCCTATTCATTTTCCAGCCCATTTCCTAGGCCCGCCCCTCCATTTTCAGCCCAAGGACAGATTAGGAAATGTGCAAGGTGGAAATGACCAAAATGCCCTTGGATATTTTGAAGAAAAGTCAAAAAGAAAAAGAGAAGATGGGGTCATTTTCTTGACAAGTGGGGCAAGCATTGAAGGCTTTGATAAGCCTTATCCTTCAGCCTTCACTTCACTCTCTCTCTCCTCTTCATCTTCCCCAAACCGCACACCCTTCTCTCCCATGGTTTTCCTTCATTCCTTCTGTTTTTCAGTTTGACCTTTCACCGAAATCTGAGTTGTTCATTATCTTCCCGTTGGAATCTCGTCTCGTGCCACCCGCCGTTGTGTTCAGAAGACGAAAACCGTTCAGAAAACGTCGACCGATTGCCGGAAGGAGCCTCCGATCGTCCCGTATTCCGGCCGAAAGCCACCGCCGGCTGGACCGTTTTCTGACCGCCTGCTGCTGTTCTGTTTTGCTGTTTCGGTCATTTTCCTCCCTTTCCGACCCAATCTCCGCCCATACCAGCCACAATTGGTTCCCCCTCGACCCCCAGGTGCCGCCAGTCGCTGGCCCGTCGCTCGCCGGAGCTCCGGGCAGCCCGTTCAACTCCGGTCAGCAACTTTCCTCCTGTGCAGTCAGTTTTTCAGAGTTGCAGAGGAATTTCGAGTTTGTTGCTGCTGTTCTCAGCCCCGGGACCGCCTTGGATCGCTGTGGTAGAGGTCCCCGGGTGTCGGGTTCGTTGCCGCCGCCGCGTCCGTGTCGCCGGCCCGCCTAACGGGTGAGTTTAGCTCCTAATCCCTATTTAGTGCCTAAACTTGCTTAGGGTTGGTTAGTTAGTGTTAATCTTGGTTTAAGGGGTTTAATTAAGTTGTATTAGCCCTAAGATAGGTGGTTAGATAGATGGTTAAGATTAGATTAGCTTAATTTTGCTTATTAGGCTTAATTGTGCTTAATTTGTGATTAATTGTGTTTATGTGTTTAATTAAGCATGATTTGCTTAAATTGGTTGATTAATTGTTTTTATTAATGTTTTGTTTAATTTCTGGATTAAATGTTTTAATTAATTGAATTTCGGAAAAATCACTGTTCATAATTACCGTTTCACGATCATCACTGTTCACGGCACTGCTCATCCGTAAGCTAAATTTTGTCTCGAATTTGATGTGCTATTGATTGTTATGATTAATTGAAGTGCCGATTGTTAATTATACTCATGAATATTGATGAAATGCATGATCGAATGTTGGTTGAATTGAATTTTGGAAATTGTCGAGTGAGATTGTATGACATATCGTGTGGGTTATCTGAAATGGCATGTCGCATAAGCATGAGCGTATGAGCGATGTTGCATTCACGACCAAGCAAAAGCAAAGACAAGAATGAACTGTTTTGCCGATGTGTTGCATGGTCGATTAAAGTTGATAGCCCGGTTGAGCCGGATGACCGCCAATCCTTCGGGGTTGTGCCGTGACCATTGGGTCGCCCGACGGTGGTCGATGCGGAGTCGCAGATTGAGGCCGGGCCCATGCTCCTTATGGAATGCCGTCGGTGGGGAAAGCCCATGACGTCGCCGTGCCTCACGGGGAGGACGATGCCCGGTTTACGACCGGTTGACCGCCAACCATAAGGTTGTGCCGTGGCCTAGAGGTCGTAATAATCGGAGCATATGTGTGGATCTGAGACATGAGAAATTTGTGTGAGATGCTCTGATTATTCGCATGCTCTTAATGTCGTGATGATTTGTGGTACGCACGCATAAGTTGACAGTCGTGCAGGGTGTGGCAATGGCCAGGTGAGATCGCTTGTGGCGCATTCGCATGTGATTGATGAATGTTTCATCTAACGGCCATGTGCCTTGCTTGCATTGTATGAGATTGGACGCGCAGGTATGGCATACCGGGTAAGGTTGCATGCGAACCGAATATTGATTGTGGGTTGCCCATCTCGTTGTTGGCTATTGTTTGGTTTTGGTTGTTTGTTGTGGGTTGAGTGAGGGGTGGTTCGGGAGAGATACCCGGGTTGAGTTGGCGTACTAACCGGGCTTAGGGGAAGAACTCGCGAGATTTTATCTCAACCCGTCGTGGTAAACATTTTCAGTGTCCTTAGAATGGCGTACTGCAGGTGGAGAATCCCGCCCGCTTCTCCGGTGATCGACTCGACGGAGCTTGAGTCCGATGGGTCCGAGTGACCATGGTGTTGAACCCGAGGGTTCCTTATGTACTTGTTGGATTAGCCTAGTTCTTTTGGTTTCGCTTAGAGGATGGATCGGCCCTTTTTGTCGGGCTTGTAATTCGGAAACGATCCTCCATTGGTTAATCCAAGAATTTGAATAAATGAGTAGTTGCCGTTGTCATTCTTTGTTCATCCCTCTATCCTTGTTTGATTGTTTGTTTGTCGGGGATGGTTCGTCTTCGCTTGCGCTTAACGAAAGATAAAATGAATGGTCGTCGACGGGTCCTAGGACGTCGTTTTCAATCGACCAAGAGAAGGGGTTGCCGCGAGCTCGGGGGTTCGGGGCGTGACAACCCCGCCGGTTTTGGTATCAGAGCGAGGTTGAGACTTGGAGTGATAAGGTGCGTGGGATTTTTGGGATAGTGAGATAGGGATGGCTTTTAATTATGTGCCTGTGATTGCTTTTGTGGTTTCGTGTGGTGGCGGGTTGCTCATAGTCCGAGTGATGAGCAATCCCCGGCGATCGCCCTTAGGCGTAGGGCGTTGTCCGGTCAAACCAAGTGCTTGAGGTAGCGTGTAGGCGGATCCTAGGTTAGTTGGGATCTTGCGGCGCTAGAGACCTTGTTAGGACAGCAAGCCGTGTGCTTTTGCCGTGGTCCTTGTGGTTCCCCTAGTGAGAGGAGAGGTCCGTGAGAGACCGATGCCTAGGTTGGTAGAGTAGTTCCCGAGATTGCAGCCACCGAGGTTCGGTGGCGTGGGCGACCCTAAAGCCGCAACCCTTTGGATGAGGGATTTCGAGAGGACTGTTTCGGTGTTGAGGTGTTCGAGAGAAAGACAGAGTGCTTCCCGGCGGTTTATCGCCTTCAAGGAAATGTCGGTACATGATGGGAAGCCACTCAAGGAAGAGTGTTCCCCGAAGGCACGGCTCGAGACTTGGGGTGCCTTTCGTGAGGCTTTCAATGAGAGATACTTCTTGGACAGTGCGAGAGAGTCAAAGATGGCAAAGTTTCAACAGTTTCGTCAAAATCAGATTTCAGTGGATCAGTATGAGGCAAAGTTTGCCAAGTCGGCATATACTAAGCCGAGATTAGTGGAGGACCTTTGGATAGGGCGAGATAGTTCGAGATGGCTTGAAACCGGAATTGAAAGCCAGCTGGTGCCCTTGAGTTTAAAGAGTTTTGATGAGATGTACGAGAGGACCCAAATAATCAAGAAGAATATGATTGAGAGGACGACCGCATTTGGCTCGCGGTTCGTGCCTAATAGAGACAATCGTCGATTTGGAAAGGGACCGATGATGGGGAGAAGGAATCTCATCCCACCCAATAGAAAGTAGATTGTCATGGAAAGACAATTCGTTTAACTCAGTAGTGGGTGATAGTTTGGAGTTTGTGGGAAATCGAGGAGGACCCTCAACCCATTTGAAATTGTCGTTGGAAATAACTCGTTTATTGGACGAAGGTTGCTAAGGTTATTGGACAACCGAGGTTAATTGGTTAGTTGAAGAATCAAGGATGGATGACTTGTTTGACCCACTTCAAGGAGCTTCGATATGTCCCGGAGATAGACCTAAGGACGGGCTATCGGTGGTTGAGGATTAAAAAGGAGGAAAAATTAAAGACGACATATCGTGTGTGATTTGGTCATTACGAGATTATTGTACTGCCATTTGGATTAACTAATACGCCGATTACTTTTATGGATTTGATGGATTGAGTGATTAAGGCGTATTTGGATTGATTGTAATTGTGTTCGTGAGCAATATATTGGATTATTCGAGGAATTTAGAGGAACACGGACAGCACTTAAGGGTGGTCTATAGACCATTCGAGAGCATAAACAGTATGCCAAGTTTAATATGTGCGAGTTTGGGTTTACTCGCGTTGTTTTGTTGGTCATATGATTTTGGACGAAGGAATTTCTATGGATCCGTTAAGATCAAGGCAGTCATGAATATGCCGAGACTTATGACGGTGACAGAGGTTCAAAGTTTTCTAAGTCGGACAGGTTAGTACGACGATTCGTAGAAAGGTTCTCTACGATAGCTACGCCCCGATACGAAGGTTACCGAAGGACGTAAGAATCTGAATGGACAAATAAGTGAAATTTTTAAGAGCTTAAGTATAAGCTGATTATCGCACCAGTTTTGAGGATTTAGTCTATTATTGGAGAATACGAGATTTGCAGTGAGGTGTCGTATAAGGGATTTGACTACGTGGTAAGGTAACAAGGAAGATTGGTTGCTTACGCGTCACGACAATTGAGGTCCTTGGATTTAATGGAAGTAAGATAAGTTTTATCTTAATGATTTGAGGAGTTGTAGGTATGGGATCATAAGAGATGATCTATTAAATGGTGATGATCTTTGATAAGGATTACGGTGGATGATTTATTGCTCGGAAGTCTTAGATTCGATTAAGCTATGATTTTACCCAAGGTGGATTATTTCAAGAGATATATGAAATAGGGATGTGAGGAATGGATTTTTGTCTTCGGTGGATTAAGAATTAATTATCCCTTGATGCTAGATGGATGAGTGAGGAAATGGCATTGTCGATGATTTCTTCTTGAGGTATCAGAAAGGATTTGAAGAAGTACCCGAAAGCTTTTGGTGCAATAAATGACATTTGGTTATTAAATGGACGTGAAAGGAATGTTGAAAGAAAAATCGATAGTTTGTGGAATTCGAACAGCGATTTAATGGAAATTCAGTGAATCAGATTTTAAGTGTCGATAAGTGACCTCGCAAGAAACGAGCTCATGGGTTGACGAGCTGGAGAAAGTTTTGCACTTTGAGGTGGATGAGGTTAAAACCGTGAGGCTTGGTATGGGACAGGCCAAAGCAGATAATACCTCTTTGAGATGGTGTATGTCAAAAAAAAGGATCTTTGCTAGTAGTGGTGCAGTTCGTAGATGCCCGTGACGACTAATCCGACGAGGGCGGGGAGTGGTCGCGGGGCCGAGTGCTCGAGCAAGGAGCGACTCCGGCAGTGCTTCTAGGATGTCGAAAGGGGCAGAAATGAACTGAACTACGCACCGTGCAAAAAGAGAGTGTTTGTGAGATAAGATTTTATCGGAGCGGTATAGCAGAAATATGGTCAAGTTTGTGGAACTCTAGTCTATGGAACAAGGTCGAGAACCGGGAATCGCTGGTTCAAAATTGGGTTTAGCGGTTATTGAATGTAGTTCGATTATCGAGACATTAAAGACTGCTCGTAGTCGTCGAAGAGTTATGCGAGATAAGCATCGTAGACCGTTGGAGTTTAAGGTGGGCGATCGTGTGTTTCTGAAAGTATCACCGATGAGGGTACTTCTAGATTTGGCAAGAAAGAAAAGTTGTTTGAGGTACGTTGGACCCTTTTAAAATTTTGGAAAGGATCGGAATTTTAACGTATCATCTTGCATTGCCACCGAAGCTTGCTCAAGTACATGATGTTTCCACGTGTCCATGTTGAGAAAGTATCAACCGGACTTGACGCATGTTTTGAATTTTGAGGAACTGGACATAGTCGATGTGGTGTCGTACGTGGAGAAGCCGATACGGATAGAGGACCGTAAAGAGCAAGTACTTCAAATTAAGACTATCGCCTTAGTTAAGGTGATTTGGCAAGATATCATGGATCATAGGGAGCTACATTGGAAAGTGAAGAAGTGATGAAGCATCAACACCCCCATCTTTTGAGGATTTGTTAGTAGCTACAAATTTCGAGGACGAAATTTTTATAAGAGGGGAAGAGTTGTAACATCCTGAAATTAGAGTCCTTTTAGGGAGGAACGAGCGTTAATTTCGTAAATGTATTGTTGGTTGATCTCACTCGGAACTGATCACTCCTGAGATACTGACCTTGAGGGGAAAGGCTAATGAGGACGTAACTCGTGCGACTAAAGAACTTGACCACGGGAAAACGACTCGACCGTGAGACTTGCGTGAAGGATGATCCCGTAGTCATGGCCGATTCCAAGGACGAATAGGAGTCGATTCGTGGGCAGAACATAATGGGACGACGGGTGATTCCGCCTACTATTATCGAACCTCGCGAACGGCCCCGTGTCGATCCTTAGTAATCGTGTACTTTGAAATAAGAATCGATTCTTCGCAATTTCATGTAGTCAAGGACGTCCATGTGTCGAGAAGTCTTGAACGTGAATTGGCACGAGTCGGTTACGCGTGAATCCTCAAAGCCGCTCGTCGCTCCGAGCAAGTACCAAAATGGCATTCGGGCGAAATTGACATAGCATGAGAATCCAAGTATTGGACTTCGAATTTTCGGGAATGTTCGAGAAGGACTTTTGGACGATGCTTCTTAGACAATCGACACCGCCGGTTGAGCCGAGTATTTGGAAAAGGGATTTTCGGACCAAGAAAACGAGCCTATGAGGACGTGGGCCGAGCAAAATCAGTGTGGGCCTCACGCCCAAGGTGGGACAGCCACCATGGAAGGCCCGAGGCAAGCAAGTGAGCCCGTTGGGCCAAACCGACCCTTTACCCTTCCGAGCCCATTGTTTAAAACCGAGCCGATTCAAGCCCAATAAATTCCCGAGCCCGTTCCTATTCATTTTCCAGCCCATTTCCTAGGCCCGCCCCTCCATTTTCAGCCCAAGGACAGATTAGGAAATGTGCAAGGTGGAAATGACCAAAATGCCCTTGGATATTTTGAAGAAAAGTCAAAAAGAAAAAGAGAAGATGGGGTCATTTTCTTGACAAGTGGGGCAAGCATTGAAGGCTTTGATAAGCCTTATCCTTCAGCCTTCACTTCACTCTCTCTCTCTCCTCTTCATCTTCCCCAAACCGCACACCCTTCTCTCCCATGGTTTTCCTTCATTCCTTCTGTTTTTCAGTTTGACCTTTCACCGAAATCTGAGTTGTTCATTATCTTCCCGTTGGAATCTCGTCTCGTGCCACCCGCCGTTGTATTCAGAAGACGAAAACCGTTCAGAAAACGTCGACCGATTGCCGGAAGGAGCCTCCGATCGTCCCGTATTCCGGCCGAAAGCCACCGCCGGCTGGACCGTTTTCTGACCGCCTGCTGCTGTTCTGTTTTGCTGTTTCGGTCATTTTCCTCCCTTTCCGACCCAATCTCCGCCCATACCAGCCACAATTGGTTCCCCCTCGACCCCCAGGTGCCGCCAGTCGCTGGCCCGTCGCTCGCCGGAGCTCCGGGCAGCCCGTTCAACTCCGGTCAGCAACTTTCCTCCTGTGCAGTCAGTTTTTCAGAGTTGCAGAGGAATTTCGAGTTTGTTGCTGCTGTTCTCAGCCCCGGGACCGCCTTGGATCGCTGTGGTAGAGGTCCCCGGGTGTCGGGTTCGTTGCCGCCGCCGCGTCCGTGTCGCCGGCCCGCCTAACGGGTGAGTTTAGCTCCTAATCCCTATTTAGTGCCTAAACTTGCTTAGGGTTGGTTAGTTAGTGTTAATCTTGGTTTAAGGGGTTTAATTAAGTTGTATTAGCCCTAAGATAGGTGGTTAGATAGATGGTTAAGATTAGATTAGCTTAATTTTGCTTATTAGGCTTAATTGTGCTTAATTTGTGATTAATTGTGTTTATGTGTTTAATTAAGCATGATTTGCTTAAATTGGTTGATTAATTGTTTTTATTAATGTTTTGTTTAATTTCTGGATTAAATGTTTTAATTAATTGAATTTCGGAAAAATCACTGTTCTCATAATCATCGTTCACGATCACTGTTCACGGACTGTTCATCCGTAAGCTAAATTTTGTCCGAATTTGATGTGCTATTGATTGTTATGATTAATTGAAGTGCCGATTGTTAATTATACTCGTGAATATTGATGAAATGCGTGATCGAATGTTGGTTGAATTGAATTTTGGAAATTGTCGAGTGAGATTGTATGACATATCGTGTGGGTTATCTCGAAATGGCATGTCGCATAAGCATGAGCGTATGAGCGATGTTGCATTCACGACCAAGCAAAAGCAAAGACAAGAATGAACTGTTTGCCGATGTGTTGCATGGTCGATTAAAGTTGATAGCCCGGTTGAGCCGGATGACCGCCAATCCTTCGGGGTTGTGCCGTGACCATTGGGTCGCCCGACGGTGGTCGATGCGGAGTCGCGGTTGAGGCCGGGCCCATGCTCCTTATGGAATGCCGTCGGTGGGGAAAGCCCATGACGTCGCCGTGCCTCACGGGGAGGACGATGCCGGTTTACGACCGTTGACCGCCAACCATAAGGTTGTGCCGTGGCCTAGAGGGTCGTAATAATCGAAGCATATGTGTGGATCTGAGACATGAGAAATTTGTGTGAGATGCTCTGATTATTCGCATGCTCTTAATGTCGTGATGATTTGTGGTACGCACGCATAAGTTGACAGTCGTGCAGGGTGTGGCAATGGCCAGGTGAGATCGCTTGTGGCGCAATTCGCATGTGATTGATGAACTGTTTCATCTAACGGCCATGTGCCTTGCTTGCATTGTGTGAGATTGGACGCGCAGGTATGGCATACCGGGTAAGGTTGCATGCGAACCGAATATTGATTGTGGGTTGCCCCGTCTCGTTGTTGGCTATTGTTTGGTTTTGGTTGTTTGTTGTGGGTTGAGTGAGGGGTGGTTCTCGGGAGAGATACCCCCGGGTTGAGTTGGCGTACTAACCTAGGGGCTTAGGGGGAAGAACTCGCCGAGATTTTATCTCAACCCGTCGTGGTAAACATTTTCGTGTCCTTAGAATGGCGTACTGCGGTGGAGAATCCCGCCCCCGCTTCTCCAGTGATCGACTCGACTGAGCTTGAGTCCGATGGGTCCGAGTGACCATGGTGTTGAACCCGAGGGTTCCTTGTGTACCGTTGGATTAGCCTAGTTCTTTTGGTTTCGCTTAGAGGATGGATCGGCCCTTTTTGTCGGGCTTGTAATTCGGAAACGATCCTCCATTGGTTAATCCAAGTAATTTGAATAAATGAGTAGTTGCCGTTGTCATTGCCGTTCATCCTTCTATCCTTGTTTGATTGTTTGTTTGTCTGGGGATGGTTCGTCTTCCGCTTGCGCTTAACGAAAGATAAAATGAATGGTCGTCGACGGGTCCTGGGACGTCGTTTTCAATCGACCAAGAGAAGGGGTTGCCGCGAGCTCGGGGGTTCGGGGCGTGACAGTTGGACATGAGATTGAGCCTCCCACGTGAGAAGCTGGCTGTGGGCCACCGCAGCAGATAAAATTTTGCAGTCCGTTTCTATGAAAACGGCGTCGCTTTGCAAAGGGGGAGAGAAACCCTCAGCTGAAGTCGATTCTGGTCTTTCGCTCAGAAACGTTAGGGCATCAAGGAGTGCAGAGGCTTCAACGAGAAGAGGGGACATCGCCGAGACAGATCTTGCCTCGCCGTGCAGCAGTCGTCCGGTCGAATCCCGACACAGCCAGACCGCCGAGCCCTCTGTTTCGCCTGGGAGGTAAGCCCCGTCGAGATTAATTTTGAAAGCGTGCGTCGGAGGAGAATTCCACGATCTGTTCTGGCTTCTGTTGATTCTGGACTGACCCCCTGCGATTGACCAGGCATGGAAGATTTGAAGGTTTGCAGCAGCTCTGTCAACAATTTCATCTGCTTGCAGGGCTCGGCGCTGGAACACAGCCTCGTTTCTCGCCTTCCAGAGCTCCCACAGCGCAGATGCCAGCAGTTCAAGGCTCGGTAAGCCTTCCGTTTGTTCTGTTTCCAGCAGCCAGTCTTCTATTCTGTTATAATTTGGGTGAGGGATCGGAAACGCGCGGGTTCATACTCGCCCAGCGAGGTTTCGTTCGGGGGCAGCAGAAACAAAAATGCTCGATGGTCTCTGGGCTTTCTCGGCAAAGCGGGCACAAAGGGTCAGGTACGACGTTTCGCCTAAATAGGTTGTCTGTCGTTGGAATAGCGGAGTTGCATAGATTCCATAGGAAGAATCTGATCTTGGGGGGAACGTGTAGGCGCCATAGTATTTTCCAGAGTTTGCTAGGCGGGATGGTTGATGTTGTGGCTGAGTTGCATGTTTTTTCTTCTGCTGTCGACTGAATAATCATGTACCCGCTTTGGACCGTATAATCGCCTGTATGCGTACCTGTCCAAATTAGCTTGTCCTGTCCGAGGTGAGGGTTTAGGGGTGTCGCCATAATTTGCTGAGCCGTACCTTCGTCAAAGAATTCCTGGATGAGGGGGAGATTCCAGGTGCCCTCTAGCTGTAAGACAAACCCTGATAGTGTTGAGGGCTCTTGTTGGTTTGCTGGGCCATGAAGGACACCGATAGGGAGCCACCTATCCTCCCTAGGTTTAATATCTTTTCCAGTCCCGACCATCCATCTCGTTGCTGGATAAATGGCGTTTCGTCCTGCAAGCAGGCTTAGCCATCCCCAAGAGGATCTCTGTCGTTTTCTCGCGTGCCAAATATCAGTCTGTGGGTAGTACACTCCTTTGCATAGGCGCCCCCATAAGGAGTTTGGGTTTGTGCTTAGCCTCCATGCTTGTTTAGCCAACAAGGCTTTATTAAAGCTAATCATGTCCCTGAACCCCAATCCTCCCTCGGTCTTCCTACGCTTTATGTCCTCCCACCGCTTCCAGTGAATACCCGCGCTGTGCTGGCTGTTTTTCCACCAATATTGCGCTATTTTCCTCTCAATTGCCTTACAAATAGAGGTAGGAATCTTGAACACTGACATAGCATACTGCGGTATGGCTTGTACTACTGATTTTAGGAGGGTCTCTTTGCCGGCGCGAGAGATCAGCTTTTCCTTCCAACCATCCAGCTTCGAGTTGACTCGCCCCATGATCCATTCGAAGGTGTGTTTTTTTGATTCGCCCCAATCTGAGGGTATGCCTAGGTATTTCCCAGTTTGTGCTGCAATAGGAACCCTTAATGCTTGCGCCATATTTCTCATTAGAGGGTGGGGACAGCCACGGCTGAAATGTATCCCTGATTTGTTCAAGTTGATTTGTTGCCCCAATGCCATGCAATATTGATTTAAAATAGAAGCCAGACTTTGACATTCCCTAACCGTCCCATCAAGAAAGAAAATCGAATCATCAGCAAATAGGAGATGGGAGAGGGTTGGACACCATATGTTCAGCTTGATCCCCTTTAGGCTACGGTTATCCATTGCTATCCCAAGTAGTCTAGATAGTACATTGGCCACCAAAATGAAAAGGTAAGGGGATAGGGGGTCCCCTTGCCTAATCCCTCGGGACGGTCGGAAGTAGGGTAGGGGCTCGCCATTTACCTTCACACTGAGGGTGACAGTAGTTACGCATTGCATTACCCACCCGACCCATTTTGCGTCAAAGCCCATCTTCAAAAGACATGCCTCTAGAAAATCCCATTCTATACGGTCATAGGCTTTTTTCATGTCTAGTTTCAGTACAGCCTGGAATTTTCTTCTCCTTTTCCTGGTGCGAATGTGATGTAAAACCTCTTGGACCATGTAGATGTTGTCTTGGATACATCTCCCTCCAACAAAAGCACTTTGTTCTTCTACAATGATTTGGGGTAGCATGGGTTTGAGCCTATTTGCTAAAACTTTTGCTATGATTTTGTACCCGAAATTGCAAAGGCTTATGGGACGGAATTAGTCCAACGATTCGGGATTTTGGGTTTTCGGGATGAGCACTATGCTGGTTCTATTCGAGTTCGGGCGGAGGTGCTTTTCGAAAAAGTTTTGAACTTCCAGCATTATGTCCGTCTTGGGCGGTCCCAATTGCGCGGTAGAACAAGCCATTTAGGCCATCTCGGACCGGTGCCTTTTCAGCCCCCATCCGAAAAGTGGCTGTCTTTATTTCTTCTGCGGTCACCTCCTTCACTAGTAGCCTATTCATGTCACCTGTTAGCACTTGCGCACATTGATCAAGAACCGGCAAAAAGTTCCTCTGACCTTCTGATTGAAATAGGTATTGATAGTATTCAGAGACGGACTGTTTGATTTGATCAGCCGTAGAAATCCAGCTACCATCCTCCTTCCTGATTCTTGAGATTCTGTTCCTTTGTCTATGTTGTATGGTAGTGGCATGGAAGAACCGGGATTTTGTCTCCCCCTTGAGCCATTGAATTCTTGACCTCAGCCCCCAGTATTGCTCTTCTTGTCTCCATAGGCCTTCTATTTCTGCTTTGATGTCCTTGGCTCTTTCTCTCTCTTCTGAGTAGCTTTCACTATTTATCAGGTTTTGTAACTCTAGCTTTAGTTGGGCTATCCGTCGCTGCCCATTAGGAAAAGAATTTTTACTCCATTTAGAGAGTGCTTCAGTCACAGCCTGAATTTTCCTTGGAAGCATCCGATCCCGCTGTTGTACCAATTCCCATGCTTTCTTGATAACTTCTTTACATTCATCCTTTTCCATCCAGAACGATTCAAATTTAAACTCTTTCTTCCTCCTCACTCTTTCAGCTTGTAGTGAGAGGAGAATAGGGCTGTGGTCTGAGCCGATTGCTGGTAAGGCAAAGGTTTCAGCTTTTGGGTACAAGATTCGCCACTCCACATTACACAAAGCCCTGTCTAAACGTTCCTTGATGTTTTCCCTGCCCTCCCTATTGTTTGACCAGGTGTAAGCACAGCATTTGCTCTCCATATCCATAAGGGAGCAGTCATTCAGCAGTTGGCGGAAGGATGCCATGCGTGATCGATCAGCCATTCGAGCTCCTCTCTTCTCCCAGTGGAATAGCACTTCGTTAAAATCTCCCAAACATATCCATGGCATCCTAGTTGAGGAACTAATTTGGCGTAGTATATCCCAAACAGCAAGTCTTTGATTTAGATTGTAGGGGGCATGAAGAAAAGTAACTTGCATAGATTTACCAGCGTCGCGATCTTTGCATCTAATATTCAAAAGGTGATCCGATTGCTCATCTACTTGTACCTCCACCCGGTTATCCCAAAATAAAGCCAACCCACCAGCTATACCCCTCGGGTTAATGATTTCACTATGGGCAAATTGTAGTCTCCTTTTGACTCTCTGAATGTGGGTTTATTGATTTTTTGTTTCCATCAAGAACACCATGGTGGGCCGATGCAAAGCCACAAGGGCTTGCAATTCATGAACTGTCAAGGGTGTACCCAGCCCTTGACAGTTCCAACATAGAATGTTCATTTATCCCCCTGTGGCTGTTTAGGGCCAGCCACCACAACCCGTTGAGAATCGCCATCAATGAGTCCAATAGGTGTATCTGTAAGTTTCGACTCATCTAACCAGTCCAGACTGCTGTTTTTGGAACTGTATGGGCTGAATCGACGCTTTTTCTTGTGAGAAATCGTTTTTGGGCCTTTAACATCATTCTTTTTGAGTGGTCCCACTTGGACCTGCTTTGGAGGGGGGGGCTAGGAGCATGGGGATGTTTGTATCCGTCAGTTGAAGTAAGCCTGTAGTGGATTCCTCCCCTCTGGCCTCTTTTTGGGCCTGTTCCGAGCTGGTTCCTGCCCTATTTGGATCTGTTGTGTCTACATCTGTGAGCATGAGCATGGGGGGGAGCATTTCTTGTGTGTCTGGGATCATTTCTGCTGGATTGCCACTGACTTCAGTTGCTTTTTCCTCATAGAAAACATCCCATAGTGGACTATGGTCCTGAACTTCTGCCCTCAACCAATTGCCATAGATGCTTTTCATTTTGTTATTAAAACTTGCTTCTACATATGGGATGGTTTTACATGAGCTTGCGTAGTGGCCCATCTTTCCGCAGGAGTAGCAATAGAAGGGGAGCTGCTCGTATTTAAAATCCACCCATATTTTCTTGCCGCCATGGGTTGTTGATTGCCCAACAATTAATTCAGTGTTGACATTAATCTCAACTTTTGTTTTCCCCACTCGCTGTCCAACTGGGCCTTTATCCTCTATTTTCACTTCTAGGACTTTCCCAATCTTGCCGGCAATTTTCTTCACAATCCCTTCGGATTTCCATTCAGCGGGGAGTCCCATTAATCGCACCCAAAATGCACATGTCGTGAACTTGTAGCAGTGAGGGGGTGTATCCGGTTCCCACGCCTTTAGCAATAACAGGTGATTAGAGAAGCACCAAGGTCCCCCGTTAAGCACCTTTTGCTTATCCTCTTCACTATTAAATTTAAAGCAGAAGACACCATGTTCCATGGGTGTCATTAGAATTGTATCTGTTCTCCAAGCTTTCTTCATGGCTGCGATAAGGGCTTGGTGATTAATACTGGGATTTTGGTATATTTGGCCCATGAGGGAGAATCGGCAGTCCCCTAAAGTTGCTGCAGATAGATCTTCATCCCTAATTTCTAGTTCTTGGGTGTGCAGGAGTTTACCAAGTTTATTGCAAAGGGATTCCAATCTTTCGAAGGCGTGGTGCTCTGCTGCCATTTAGGGTGATGACAGGTTGCAGTGCTCTTGCTGGTTGGACCTCTTGGGGCACGTCGGTGATGTTTCTGCAAAGCGAGTGGGCTACGAAGCTGGGGGACAGTTGATTAAGAGAGGGGCCACATGATACTCCTTTTGTTATAAGAATGATCAGGTTTTTGCTGTGGGAGTGCTGTGTTCCTCCCAATGATATGGAGATAGGGGTTCACCGTATGTAGATTAGGGCAAGGGGGGAGTTTCCTAAGCCACGCAGCAGATGAGGAGGAGTGTGGATGAGGACACGTCCTCATTGATGGGGGCCACGCGGTGCTTCCATTTCACCAAGAAATCTTAGATGCATTCCCCTGAGTGGGTAGCAGGGATTTACCTTGAGAAAATTTCGGCCAAGGCAGCTGGCAGTTGCCTTCCGCACACAGCAGAGGAGGAGTATCTAGAGGGGGACACCACTTCGCTCTTGGAAACCACGCGATGCTTCTGTGTGGCCGAGAGAGATGAGAGGTCTTCCACTGATGGGTGGCAGGGGTTACCTTGGGAGGATTAGGGCAGGGCAACAGGGGATGTCCTTCTACACATAACAAGGAACCCCAAGGCTCCACAACGTCCTAATCCATAATTTTCAGGAACTTCCACAATTTAATAGCTCCAAAAGCGAACATCTCAGTTTAATTTTCACATAATTTTGGCCTAATTTCAAAAATTACTTTGATTAAACGAACAAAGGCCATAAACCCTCATTGAGCATTGCGAAATGATGTAAATTTGGCTTGACAAGGTCTCCGAGGCGTATACTCCTTTCCTTATTTATTTTCTCTTCTTCTTTTCCTCTGTTTGCAGTCACTCTCCTTTTCTTCTTCCCCTCTTTGCTTTAAATAAAGTGGTCTCTTCTTCCTTTTTTTTTTTTTTTTTTTTTTTTTCTTCTCTGTTTTTTATTAGCCGCTTCAATGAACAAGTCAACAAACCCAAATGTTTCAGTTACAGGAATGGGCCGGATTAGAGGTGCGCTCATTACCACATCGCAAATCTATAAAAAGGGATTTTCCAGGATGATTAAGTTTCAACGGTTCAAAGCCACGTCTTGTCAAACAACATGCAGCTACAGAATTCAATCGTGACTTAACTAGAACAGGAAATGATATTTATTGCAATTGGGTACACCCTAGAACTGGAAGAAGGTAAGAAAAAGAAAATTTTAATATACAATCAAAGCTTACAGCTGAACATCTGCTTCATCTACAGAATCAAAAATTGAGCATGGACTGTAGATTTCCAAAACAACATTCCAATTCTTCAATGAAGAGATCACATTAACATCTATCTAAGCTGTCACAGAAGTCTCGACCGCGATCGCACCTGAGTAACCGACTTCCGACTTCAAATTAGCTTCCCATAGTTCCGGCAATGCTTCCCTAAGGTTGTGGATGCTTTCCAATGCATAGTCTGCGCCTTTACACCGTTGAGAAGTTCCAACCTGCACATGTTTTGCAATCTTCTTCAGTATCAGTAGAGTGAAAATTTCGGTACAGGGCTCCGATTTTGACTCACCAGCACAGTGTGAAGTCCAACTCTTTTCCCTGCCTGTATGTTGCGAACGCTATCTTCAAAGAATATCTAAGATCCAAGAACAAGATAAGAAAAATATTAGTATTATGACAATAGAGCAGGTCAGCTGCCAAAATGGCTGTTAAATATAATCTCACCGTTCTGTGAGGATTGACGTTGGCAATCTTAAGTGCTTTCTCTATGGCTTCCTCGGATGGTTTACATACAATTGGCGTCTTTGGTAATCCCAAACCCAGATTGGGTCCTGAGAAATGCCCGATGATGTCAAAAATCTTTGAACTCCCACTGTTAGCAGTACTAGGTGATTCCACAAACTCAACGTTGTCCTCATCGCTGGATGCAACACTGCTGTGAACAGTATTTAATGTCTCAAAGCAAATGATCCCTTCAAAGCAGTCTTCTAGACCGAGCCTGCTCAAGACTTTCGCAGCATGGATCTTATCTGCATTCGTGAATATCTGGCCAATTCACAGAATAATATCAGAGGTGTTTCAAGGGTACTCAGAACAACTGTCATTAGGCAGGAATATAGATGGTGAGATACATACAATTTTGCGGTAAGGCAGGCTGAGCAAGAGACTCCTGAGGACCGGGTCTGGTTTCAAGTTTTCATAGGGCAATCTTCCATGGACGAAACTGTAGACCCCATAGCCACATTCATATTATCAATAACATGGTAAAAAATCTTCATCTAGTCAATGCTGGTTTTAATCAAGGGTGGTTTCACTGTCTTACCTATGGTAATGATCATAGTCGAAGTCATAGCCAATACCCTGCTCAGCAAAAGGTGAAAAGCAAAAAAATAAAAAAAAATCAATATAATCCACGAACTAACCATAAGCCCTTCAGAAAACTTCAGAAGAATGGCGAGCAACTAAGAAGGGCAATGACCAGAATCATACCCTGAGACCAGCCATTGTTGTCCCATAATTTTTGTACAGCAGGTTTCCCAGAGCATCCAATTTGCTCTCATCTATGCCAAGCTTTTCAACCATATAATCTACAAACAAAAAAAAAAAAAAAAAAAGGAAAGAAGACCGACGTCAGGAATTGCACTAACAAATTTTTCTCTTCCTCAGCACACCAAGTACAGTTAAAATAGAGAAAGATAGAGAGTTGAGGTAAGACATGGCCAATCTACCTTGAATATTCTTAAGGCATCCTTTGGCAATGCCAGAACTGAGCGGATAAAGGGTGTCATCTAAATCTGCAAAATGCATGTCAAGGATAGTTCCTTTTTCATCCTCCCATTCTCAACTGAAATGCAACTATTTGAGGACACAGACATACAAAAGAGAAATCCAAAAACATGGGGCAGGAGGTTCGGATTACCAAAGAGAAGGCAGTCATATTTGGGACTCTGAGATGAGCAAAACAGGTCCTGGAACTCCATCTCCTTCAGAGAACCTTGAAAAGAAAACGAAGAGGCATGAGTACTACGTTCCATTGAAGCCTCACGTCCCCTAAGGTTATCTGAAAATTCAGTCTGAGTTTTAAAGTGAGGAACTTCATGGCTGGTATGAAGCCTAGAGTCTTTGCTCAGATGTCAGCCAGAGAGAGGAAACAGTTAAAGAAGATGAGTGGCCATTAGTATACGGATGAATTGGTTTTGTTGAGAAAACAAGCTACGAACAACCAGCACCACCCCACCACCACCACCACCGTGTGGTGGAGGTAAAAGAGCGATGACCACTGGATTTTCCATCAACGGAACAAGTGGTCCATCCACCTCACGGCGCGTGACTTGGAAAATTGGTTTCGATCTTAAAAATAGCGTTAATAAGAGAATATGTAAGCTTGTCGGCCACGGGAAAAGTTGCGATGAAATCCAGAAGACAAAGGAGCATATGACGAAACGACACCGGATGGGGTCAGCAAAAGGGAATAATGTCATTTTTTTTTTCAGAAATTGGTATTTTCTGATTGTATGGCATTTCTAATTTCAAACGTAATATGTATGGATGACGCCAATCTTGACAACAATGAGCCATTTAACCGTCCATTTGGAAGACTTGATTGAATTGGAGCTCTCCATTATTAATTAAAAAAAGAAAAGAAAAAGACGGCCTTTTAAATCGTATGCTGCAGAAATCGCCCCCGACAAGAAGTCCCAACTGGACAACTTTGTCTAAAAAAATACAGACTTGAACAAAAGGACCAAATTGAGCTTCATCTAAAGAAACTCAACTTACCAGTTGAAGATGAGCAATGCAGGTGTTACGAGCGAGAGAGAGAGAGAGAGAGAAGAGATGAACGAATGTGGATCAATGCGAAAGAGAAGAGAGGAGCAAGAGGGAGCGGGGGAGGAAGAAGGGAAGTCAGAGATGGAGTATATATAGGCAAGAAACCAAAGGGCTTCATTGTCAAGAGTCGCTTTCGTTAGAAATAATCTATGGTTTTAGCTTGTCCACGTTTAGTTAATTAAATAATTGATTAATAGCGAAGATGAAGGTGACAGGAAACCACGCTTTTCGTGCCTTAGCCCAAATAGAAAAAGTTTGAAAAAGAAAATTGGGAAAGGAGACCATCAAGCTTGGCATTAGAAAAGTCGAACAAGAAAACCAAAAAGAGGTGTGCTTTTTGGACTCTTTCTGGCTCCCTAATTCAATTCCACCACAACAGAATATGTAGTTTCGGAGTTGGATCCGCTTTGTTTATTCCTTTTATTTTTAGAGAAGGGAGGACTTTTATAAATTAATTAATTTCGAGTCAATAAATATACTATTAATTATATAGGTCATATAAATATATATAAAGATTGCGTGTTCAGTTCATACAAGAGTTATATGCGCATTTTATTCACATGTTAGTGGCATTTTCCATCATTATGACTATAGGTCAATTCCATAAAATTCGACTTCCTGCATCCTTTTGATCTAACTTATTCATTCATTATGTGTGGTCGAGTCCATAGAACAGAATCTCATGGGATAGTTTCAAAATGTGCAATTACGTGCAAATCATGAACTCGGAATTTGATCCTCCATTTATAATTTTTTGTAAAACAAAAATCCTACAGAAATGATGATAAAGGAGGATGGCAACCCTCCATCAGGCACTCTTCCCCGATCTAACATAAACAGCTACATAGCATGTGTCAAAGCACAGGTATACGTTCATAAATATTTATTCACATGTGTTTGCACTCAAATGGAATTTTCAACATGAATTTAGATAAAAATACATGCTAGTATATAGTAATTTCAATAATGGACTACGATATATGATGACAATATTGAATCGTGAAAGCCTCTGATTCTTTCTTCTGCGGGACATGATCTTCAAGGGCTTGATGGCTTAATATCAAATTCAATATATCACAAAATAATTGAATCATCTTCATGAATTTGACCTGGTGGACGATCCTCAAGTTGAAGATGATTTGAGTGTCAATCAACCTAGTCTGGTAGATCTTCTCGTTCTTAAAAAAGTATCGATCTTGAAGAAACCAAAGTTCTACAAACTAAAATGAATTTTCTTCTTCTATTCATAAGGGATGTTGTAATAAATATGAGAAGCCTCGTATTTATTAAAGAGTTGGAGATGAGCCTTTTATCCTCGTACTTGATTGGAACTCAAGGTTTTCCATTTATAATTTGAAATTTAAATAAATATCCAATATATGTCAATATTGACCTAATAATGGTCATTCAATATATTTAATTGACTAATTATGGAATGATAAGCTCTTATCTGATTTTTTTTTTCTCTAAGAGTATCTCAATTTCAAATTTATAGATTTATTGAAAGTGAAATTTTTTGGGCCTAGGGATTCATTATATATTGATTGATGACATCTTCAGAAGGATGATGTACTTTTTCATGCACAAAGAATAGTTAAATACACAATACACTCAATTATTGGTCCCAAGTACCAACTAAAAAATTTATTGGTCCCCGTTCATCCTCTCCCTCTCTTGTGGTCTTCCAACGTGTTCTTGATGGCAAGTAACCGGATGGACTCTTCCCATCTTGGTTGCTTTCGGCACAAGAGAAATCCCTTCGGACGTGGCAAAATTATTGGATGTTTTCCTTGCTCATAAAATGACAAATTGCTAGTAGATTTACTCCTTTTTTTTTTTTCTTTTTGGGCAAATCTAATTGCCCATTTTCATAATCAAACGGGGATTAGCAATTCAGCTCCTCATCGCACAATATGTATGTGGTGATTTATTAGCTCAAAACTTTAGAATTTTCTGGGTGACATGTCATTTAATCACGGCACTTTCGGTAGCCCTCACGTGATCCGCAAGATTCCGATTTCCCCTCATGTTGTGGAGATCAAACCTGTTTTATTATTTATTTAGAGGAGTCGTGAATGAATAGAGCAAGGGAAAGCATTGAAATTCAACTTAGACCGCTGAAGCAATGTCACTGACCGGTCGATAAAAGAATTAATCTTTTGGGGTTTAACCCGTTGTCATTTAGGGAGATGCCAGGATGGATTTGAACTAGATGTCAGATCGTGAGGACACATGTGAAAGCACAGACGTGAAGAAGTGGTCAATTACCACCGGCTAACATAAAGTGTCCAGATTGGAGTGAATATACACATAATTTGGATGGAGCACGCCTTTGGTTCTTTGTCCTCTTGGCCTTATTTAAAGAAAGGAGGAGTGTGGAAGCAAAGTTGAGATCTTTCTGGGAAGTCATCGGTCAATTTGGCTGTGATGCTTTGGATGATAGCTGTAAAGCGTGGCAAGCGGGGAAGAAAGTCCTTGGAAGGTTGGTTCGAAAGCATCTTCCTCCTTTGGAAAAGATGGGTGGTGAAATGATTCGAAGTGTGGATCCCTAAAAAAGAGCAGACGAAAATAATATTTGGGCTTTGTATTGTATGATGATCAATCACTTAGATGATTTTTCTATGACGAGGGATGAGTATGGTTCAATTTGGAGTACTATGGACAGACTTGTAATGGGGTCCGAACCTGAAATGAAATGAGTTGCATCGAAAGATTTGGTTTGGTTCCAAATTGAACCAGACAAAATTGCTTTTCTTTCTTTTTTGGCCGCTAGTTTCACGCTCAATTTCTTATAAAAGGAAATACATTAAAGCTCATGTCAGTCCATGTCGGAGATGAACTGCAATTATACGTTCTGATGCGAAAATTGAGGTTTCGGATTCTTTTACTCTGTATATATGCAAAGGCTTTTCTTTTTCTTATTTTGTTTGGACGAGTACATGGCAGGTCCCAAATCCATTGGCGACAATACACTTGAGTTCTAAAAGCATTCATTTTATGCATCTAAGTCTAGTACTTGCAATTTCATTGTTCTTGAGTCCATCTATTTAATTCCGTCTGTTTTAAGTAGATGAAAAATGCTTTGTAGCTTTTTTCTTCTTCTTCTTTTTTTAACCTTACTTGGCCATGAATATAAGATAATGCGTAGATTTTCTATCCATTAAAATGTGATGGAGCTAATGAAAAGGACTAAAGTAGACTATTATGACATGTTTTACATGATTTAAATGCACAAGATGAAAGTTTTAGGATGATATGTGCATTATTGTGACAAGCAATAGGATCCTACAGTAATCGTCCCATTTCACCATGTGTGCCTCTTTTCCTCGTTTTAAAGGATTAAAACAATGTGCTAGAAGTTTTGTTAAAATGTACATAGAACTAATTAAGATACCACGATAAAATATATTTGTTTTGTTTGAAAGATGCAAATCAAAGGATGAACTCAAATTGCATTTGTCATGTCATTGTAAAGTTATGATTTAACATTGTATTCTCTTAAATCTTATTTTATGAGTATTGACAATTCTATTTTGTAATCTTTTCCTACCTGTTATGTTCCTTGTAAGAAAAATATGGTTTTTTATTGACATTATGTATACGCCTTCGTAGGTGATGTAATCTATGTTGTTTAGTTAGAATTTCTCATTCTTTAAATAAATATTATTTAAATAAAGACGAAGTCAACATTGACTGAATATTGATTGAAAAATTTCTTGTTGAAAAAGAATTTTCCTTAATAAGATAATCAGTAGTCATCAAAGAAAAAATCTTTCTAGTTCGCAAAAAATTTAGGTTCTCATAGAAAAGTTCAAAAAACAACTTCGAACTTTATTAATTTCTTTAACCTTATTGATAACCACTGTACACTATCCTATTTCATTACAATCTAGTGTAGAAAAAAATTGCGTATATATACCAATTTAGTCGTCAACTTTCCAATTTTACCAATGTAGTACTAAACTTTTCGCGAAATTCCAATGTAGTCTTTTTGTCAAATTATCGACATAAATGATTGATGTGGCATCCAGCAAGCTATCTAGGTCAAATCACTGGTCATATTACATAAGATAACCGATGATGGTTAGATGCAACGTTAGTAATTACATATCAAAATTAGCCGGAAGGATTATGTTGGAATTTCATAAATGTGGTTAGGACTCCATTAGCAAAATTAAAAAGTTTATGATTGAATTGACATTCATACAATAAATTTAAAAGTGATTTAGGAATTATCTCGAGAGAAAAAAAAGTCAACTCCCTATTTCTTCAATAACTTTCACCCCTCTCGCTCGAATCCCTACCACTCGATCACTAAACTAAGTGATCCGAGTGATTGTAATCTATACCTGATCATAAACATAAGCATACCTGGCTGAGGCAATATGTTAGTCCTTATATCCAGTTTATTTCTCATATTTGTCCACTATTCCGTGATTTAATGCAATAAGCATCGAACCGTGTTATGATTTCAGCCATTGCTTTGAGCTAAACAATACCGGTGAATAGGAATGCATTATTATATTCTAAATTCTAACTCAAAACGATGTCTTGATCATCTTCAGCCGTATGCAATTTGGCCTCATTTCCAGCATTAGAACAATTAGAATCGCTTCCCATGACCTATTATGTTAAATTATGATGTCTCATCTATAACGTAATAGAGTTCAATTTTGGTCCCTGGACCATTTACCCTGTGATTTTTTTGGGTGCGCAATCAAATTACCGAACATACTGGAGGATCTTTGGCATCGTTTGTGGAAAGTCTAATCGTATTTATTATAGAACGCTAGTGCAGAGATGCTTTTGATTGTATTTGTCCGCCTAGTTTTGACCACATGGAGCACAGACGTGTGTGGAAAGGTCTGCTTAGTTGACATCCAAATAATGTTCCAATTGATGACTTCTCCATCAAGACTTGCTCAAAAGTTTGGATGGAGACCCGTTTGCTATGCCCTGACAATCTCAGGCATATCGATGTCAAGACTACCGATTACAATTGCTTGTTGTTGAAGAAGTCTCCCGATTGACGTTATGCAGTTTTCATATTATTATTATTATTATTTTGTTGCTCGGTGTGTCCATTTTTTATGTATGCGTGAGCATATATTAAAGAGAAAATAAGAGTTGAACTATAGATAGGCACATAACAAGGACATGTGGTGGTTGAACATCGTCTCTTTTGGAGTACAGCAAGGTGTGAGTTAGTCATGAGTGGCCTAGAAACACGACAGATTCCGATGATGGTTTTCAACGTGCTTAGTTGGCAGACGATGCTTGCACGACCATAACACGATGATCCATCGCTCATGATCGATTCGTCTAATTCATACATTTAATTAGGGTTGATATTACAAAAATCATGAATTTTTACGTACTTGAGTATTAATTTACCTCCAATTAACAAGTTATAAGCTTACACTCGCTCCATTACTTTTTTTTTCGAAAATCATGATTTAGAAAGTATGATTTGGGTGGACATATTCAAAATGGCGATTCGAGTGCACGTGAAAACACTAAGTGGGACAATATCACTTGCCTCATGCCACGAGGACTACAATATACAGTTATAAAAGTTTAGGTGATTGTACCTAATAGTAGAAAACTAATTTCATGCTGATTATTAAAATATGAATAATCTTTAATATAATGATTAGTTATGATACTATCAAGATAACATAATTATCTTCACCGGAATTATTTACTTATTATTTGTCAGTTAGATAATAAAAGATTTTATTAAAATAATTATTTTTCTCATTGTAGAAATAATAAAAATAAATTTAGTTGTAAGTTATTTAATTATAATTAATAATCTAACGTTCCGAAGAATAAGTGGGAGAAATGACGTGGGACATTTTGAGAATAGCCATTACATCTAGATTGCAATTGCTATTACAATGGGGAGTCATATAAGGGTTATTACAAATGTGGTTATTATACAGATTATGCCGTAATAACTATTATTGTAAATTTGTAGCACAATATAATTATTATTGCAACCAAACATGTTGTTAGGATAACCTACCCTACTTTCCATGGGGCACGAGCCAAAGATGGGAATTGATCATGTCCTACTGAGTCAAGGTACACTAACTTCATTTCTTTTGGAAGGAAGTCTCTAATTTTTAGCCGCGTGATCTTTTTGTTGTTTTTATAGTTGAAAAATGAGGCTGTGGACCAAAAATTATGCAATTTTACTTCTATCTTGGGGACTCCCATTTGATCACCTATCCAAATTAATTCAGGTACATTAACTTCTATGGAATCTATTAAGAATTCCACAAGATCCAATTCATATATCATGTAAGCATTTCTTTTTTATATAAACACAAACTATGAAAACGTTGGCACTTTTTTATTGACTCCACAAGCATCAAGCATAAGGTAACGAATCATCTAAAATAGCGCTCAGCTCGAATATACTCGAACCAAAAGTAAGCTTAGCTTAGTTCAAGCAAACGATTGTCTACTTGGGTTAGGTTTAGCTTCAAGCTCAAAAAGCTTATTTGCACTGGTGAACCCCAGTGCTGAACTTGGTCAATAATCAATCGATGACAAAATATCTCAAATTCAAAAATGTCGGAACTGAGTTAAGCAAAAATAATAAAAGTAGTTCATCATTTGAGAAAGATATTTTAGATCGTTTTCATTCATACAAGGATCGCATACAAGAAGAGACAAAATTAGTTCTAAAGTCTAGTCTGCAATATTAGCTTTCTCGTCTTCATTTGATTTACCAAACGGTTGAACGTGAGGAAGCGACAACTTGTACAAAGAGTCTTTATTAAAGACTAACCAAGGATTGGTTGTGCTACCAAGATATCCAGCACGGCATGATTCTCTCGTATTTCAGTAGCTCGAGGTTAAATAAATTTAATGCAAATCGGACTACGAGACAAGCTCGAGCTTGGAGGTTCGACAATGTTTTACTCAAGCAGCTGACAAGCGTTTCGTCCATTTTAGTTATATGTATACATTGATATATACTATAAATATAAGTACACGGCATTGTTTTTATTTGTCTTTTATTTACGAAGTTACTTGGAATTCGACCATAAGCTTAACTCAACCGGATTGAGTTGAGAGGAGGCCGAGCTTATTGAACATGCAATTGAGTCGAGCTCAAGCTTAAAAAACCACACCCTTCAAGCTCAAGCAAAGTGTACGATCTAAGCCATGCCTAGCCGAGTCAAGTCAAGTTTGGCATTGAACTATGCAAACTCCATAGCACCCTTCGAGCTCAAGCAAAGTGTTGGATTTAGTCCATATACAATTAAGTCGAGTCAAGTCAAGCTTGATGTTAAACTATGTGGAGGGAGACTCCATTTATGATGTCATCATATTAACTCACTCAAAATATTATTCACTTTGATTCATCCCGTATCGAGTTTCATGGTTTTATCTTTTAGATATAAGTATGCACTTTCTTAAGAGGTCTCCCATTTTGATAGAATGCTCTAACTTATACTCGCTTAACTTCGGAATTTCAAAGTAAAGCACATTTTCTCAAAAAAAAGGTATAGATGAGTTAATTTAAATTTTCACATATATATTTCAGAATAATTCTTCCTTTGTTGGTGCACAATTTGGTTCATTTATATTCCATTTGCTATTCTAGAAACCTGTTAGGAGTCGCTCCTTATCTGAGCTCTCTTTATCCCCAATGACCACTCCTTTTCCTCATCAGACTGGCTCGTTACACCATTTACACCCCTTCTTTTGAGCATGGAAAGTCCTGTAAATCTCCCTTTCTTTGAGCAGACAGACTCATGTCCAGCTAAGGGTCAGCCAACTACCCACACTCACCACACCCCCCATTAAACAATCGATGATTGTCGAGTGCCTTTGAAGTATGCACCATCGATATAAGATCTCTTTCCAGCCGCAAACTACAGATGTACCAGCGCTAGTCCTGAATGACCAACCGAGCCATCCGATTTTTGCTCCCACCATTAGTCAGTCAATAATTGTGCCTTGTAAAAAATAATCGAGAGGGTTAGGAAGAATCAAACGAGACGAGACACGACAAATGATTGGTGATGAGACCAGTACGCCTTTGATGGGGACTAACCTTTGTCGCGCTTTTGCTTTACAGCCCAGAGCCCATTGATAGCTCAGGACCCCTTGCACCTTTTCTGGCTGAAACGCAATTTATATGGGGAAGGCCCTTGGCTCGAAGGCGAAAGCGACCGTCCAGCTGTACATTCATTCAAACCTCGACAAGTGTCTATCGGACTGTCCAGTCAAAGAAAGACAGATATTCAAGGCTGTGGATGATTGGCTAAATGGAAATGAGGATGGCAAGAATCTCTTGAGAATTGATGGTCCTGGAACTTGAAATTGTAACTCTAATTATTCGATTGCTAGTTGTCCACTCATATATTTAATCGGTGATGCCATCATACTTCAATTGGCAATCAAACTTCTTTCGCAACTTGATCGGCATCATCCCTTTCAGGGGGCATCTGCCCATCTACTACGAAATTTCCTGTAGATGTTCTTTGTTTTGAAAACGATAGATAGAGACCCAACAACAGCTAGCGTGCCATTATTTGCTTCATTACTTTATTCTTTTGGTTTCTAAAAAACTACCATTTATTATAAATGTAATGTCCAATTTTATTCAAATAAAAAGGCCCAAAGATGGCTGGAAATATGAGTGGGCTTAGCCCAACAGAAATGCACTTTTGGATCACTTCCTAATCCTTTTGTTCACTAAAATCGTTGGTCAATTTCATCTATTTCCTCTTACAACGATCTAATGGCATTGTAAAAATCACGGACAACAATAACAACTGTTTCTGAGCATTACAACTAGATCCGGACTTTACCATGCGATTGTCATAGGACTCTCCCGTTGAGTTTCGTGATGACAACGTACACGTGTCAGCTCCGCCCTCACAACAAGCTGAATTCAATGATGAGGAGATATAATGATTCAAGAATAGGAAGGAATTGCAGGATGAATGCTGGAAGCTAGTCCCTGACAAGACACTTTCACAGACAAAACCCTTACCGCTGGAGAAAGCCCCCAAGCAGCTACACAGCTAGCCCGGCAGACAAGAACATTTGAAGTCTGGAGGATGTTCCGACTTTGGATTGATGCTAATGGTGTCAAGAAGGCCATTTGCATGATATGTGACACCAAATTATCCGGCCACTCATCAAGTAGGACAGGCCAACAATTATCCATTAAGCAACCACGCCATTCGATTTCTATGCATTATGTGAGTAGAATTGGCGAGCAAGGAGGATGATTTTTCCTTAATGAAACAGTACTAGCCATAAAGGCAAAGTTCCTGAAATATTACAAGAACATTCGGCCAGTTTTGGTGTCCTCCGTCTTGGATTCAAGGTTCAAGTTGGAGGGGCTGGAAACTCTCGTTATTCCATCTTATGACTATGTATGCTATCAATCGACTCGATATGATGGCACCCTCATTTAATAGTGCCCTGAAAACTTGTACGGCTTTTGCTTCGTTAAGAAATAACACCCCCACAGCCTTCTACGAGCTCTTTATCTTCATCTACTGATGAGTTGGAGACGTGCATGACGACAAACAACTGTAAGCACACTGAAAGAGTTGTCGGAGACAATGTTGACTTTCTGAAAATGGTGAAAGAGGAGAGTCACCAGTTTTCCGATTCTTTTCCCATGGCTCGTGACTCACTAATCGCACCGGCATCTTTGGTATCATGGATTTACTAGCCACGGATCATTGAGTACAAAAGGAATGACTTGGCTGTGAAAAATATAGAAGTGACTGTCTGTGAGCATGATTGGTTATCTCAAAAATGGACTCTAGTCGGACACACCTAACATGAACAAGGTGACAATGACGACACTTCATCATCTGAATTATGATGAGGAACATGGCATCAAACACACTGAGTTTGTTAGACATTTGCTTGGGTGAAATTCATATGTTATCATTATTAGGGTTTCAATGAGTATTTTTTTCCTCAAACTATATGAAGATATTCCTATACTTCATTCTCATTCAAAATGGATAACACTTAACATGTTTCCTCAATCAACTTTTCTGATATTTGAAAATGAAAAATTAATAATATTTTCAAATATATTCTTTCATAGAAAAAAAAATTAAATTCATTTTAAAGAAAAATGTTAGGCAAGATCAACCTTGCTCTGGCCCAGCATGATTCAATGGCCACCCTGCTCGGATATGGATTTAATGGATTGGATCAATCATAACTGTTGATCTTGTGACACGCACTACAGGCCAGCAGTTGTGATCGCATCCAATCTACAGATCTAGTGCTAGACAATTGTTTCCTAACCGGTCTGACTAGGAAAGAGTATATTAGGTGAGGCAAAGCTTAGCTCATCTTAGCTGTCCGTTGCCAAACTTGATATTTAGGACTTGGATTTTTACGGCTCCATTTTAGCTGCTAGGCTGTCTAGGGCCCTGGTGCATGGTGCCATTGGCTAGATCTTGGCTCTATCTTGACTCATTAACCTAAAACGAGGCTCGACTCGAACAGCCTAAATTCGCAGGTCGAATACCTCTACTTGCTATCCCTATTCAGCAATGAGCCCTGCGTTTCCAAAAGTTCGATGGGATAAAGGAAAGCCAAAATAGAGAATTCAACCATCTGAGCAATAGTCATAGAAAATGAGAAAAGTTGCATTTGGTAGTTCAGATTTCAATCCGGATAAGATGAAAAGTATTATATAGGGTGTTCGGTGAGGTATTTGTAAATGGTTAAATTGGATAAGTATAGATAAAACGAGCTTAATTATTTATTTCAGTGGAAATGGGATAGACCCAAACATGATAGGATATAAGAAAAACAAACAAACAAACATGATGCTGCTTTGAAAGCGGCACAAACCCCTTGTTTTCTATTAAACCTTGCGGTACTTTCGCACTCTCTAGGCTGACCATTGGCTGAGGTTGCACTCCATATGGGACCGCTACAATAGTGGCCATCATCGTCCCCTGATCTATGCGTTGTTCTCTCTCTCATTTTTCACCCTATTCTTTTCTCTCTTTTTTGTGCCTTTTTTCAGTAATTCAATTGATATCTTTTTATTTGCTTAATCATATCTAAAGAATGCCAAATATACTTAGGGTGTGAATGATAACCATTTTGGCTAAAAATTAATTTCTAAAACATAAATAATTTTTTTTATTCTTAGATGATTTTCTAAATAAAAATACGAATGTAATAATAATGCAAAATTTCTATCCTCGGAACACAAAATTTCTCCCTCTCAGGCAAAGGTAGACGACAATTGGTAGATGGCGATAGATGGTGAGTGGTGGCGAATGACAAGCAATAATGGAAGGCAGTAGGTGGGCAGCCAGCTAGTAGTAAGGATGAGCGGTGAGAAGAATTTTTATTTCTCAATTCTATTCCAGAACTAAAGGAGTAGAAAATTTTTACTTCTTAAATCTGTTACAAATCTATTTTTGGATTAAAAATGTATTCTAAAAATAGAAAAATGAAATTGTGTTATCAAATGGATTTATGTTCCCAACTTGTTTCTAAATCAAAAAAATATTTCGAGTTAGAAATTGAATGATTATCATTCGCATCTTTATAAAATCATACCACAATCTATTATCCTATCTTATTTCTCAATAGGACGACCAAAATCATTCCAAGAGAGCCTCGGCTCGTAGAGATCCACTCTCTTCAAGATCCAAGAGACCTTGAGTTCGATTCCTAACTTCTCCATCTCCCATTCTATCTATAAATAGAATAGATAATGGTCGAGGAGATCAACAAAATCAAAACCCATCATCGCTTCATTTGGGCTTAGCGGGTTACCCAATCTTAAAAGGCAAAAGAATCCATTTTGTGGATTGGAGAGAAACACCCCATCGATGATAAAAGCCCTAATCGGCCCACTAAACATAGCCTCAGAGTCGATCATGAACAGCCCGAGTCTTGCATTTGATAAGCATTTGCCTTTAAGTAGGTCCACAACTCAAGAAGGTAGTAAGCTCCATTGCACACATCAGAGCCCGTTTTAGGACTTCATCTCTACTTTGTTTAGGTCTAAATTAGAGCGATCCGCTTGTCAAAACAACTCAAATGCAACATAAAATTGAACAAGAATTCACAAGCTGGACTTTATTATAATATGACTATCGCTCATTACAGCTATATATATATAGATGAAGGTACATTCCAGTCATAAGCAAAGAAACCTTAGAAATGTTGCCTAATTATTCACCTTTTAAGCTACATTACGAATGTGCAAGCATGTTCAGTCGATGCATGAACCAAGTCCTATGCCATAATACGGCGGGGCATAACTTGGGGAACATGACTGATAAGAAGGTGAATTCGGGGGCGAGTGGTGGTTGTTCGACGATGAAGAGGAAGACGACGAATGGGCCCAGATGACATTCCTCGTTGGGTTCCTAACCATGAAAGGCACGACATCTTCAAGAAGCCCAAGCCCTTGGTGGCCCATTTCTTCTTGGGTCAGGCCCAGAGGACAGTCTTCAATCGCAGTTTGGGCCAGCCCCGTCGTGAAGGCGTCAGCACTTCCTTTTGATTCCTGTACCTGAATGGGCTTGTCGTGGGCTTGGGCATCAGTTGACGGAGCGGCCTTCTTGGGCTTCTTAACCGGTGGGTCCAATTGGGGGACGGGGCCGAGGGGGAGGTAAGGGTAAGCGAAGTGGAGGTGTAGACCTTCGTAGGTGACGATGAGGGTGTCCGGGTCATCGCTGGACCGCTCCACCTGCTTCTTGGCGTTGCACCTTGGGTTTGTGCACTTGTAGTAGCTCCTGTTCCATACAAACGATGAGCAAACAAATTAAGGTCTCGGGTAAGGGTAGATGTTATCAAATGGCTTGTCCATTTATCGTATTAGAGCCACGACCTATTATGATACAAGTTTATTTACAAGGTGTGTTTATAGCAACCTTAATTAATAAGATTCAAAGGACAATTTGTAGTTCTCAAAAGTCTTCAACTTATAAACCGAACGATTCGGGAATTTCAAGTCACGTTTTGAAAATCAAAAAGCTAAGAGTACTAGCTAACAGTGTGGTTTGAAAAGAAGAAGACAAGGTAGTTACCTCGGATTGGCACTGTTCTTGATAGACTTTTGGCCGTATTTCCTCCATTTGTATCCGTCATCGGTCGCCGCATTCCCACAGCTCTTTATCTTAAGCGTATACTTGTGGTCAATCTTGTCGAGCCCCCTCTGGAAGGACGAAGTTTGAACCCTGAGCCACAAGGACACGCCATGAACAAACTAATCACACAAAACTGTAATACCAGTCCTAATTCACCTGATACTACGCATATCGGTCGAAGAAATTGGAAATATACCTGGCTGGTGAATAATCTTGGGGCGGTTGGATTTCCATTTGGTGTGTGCTCAAGAACAAGGCACTCTCGATGTCCCGGATCGTGGGGCCCGAATAGACGGTGGACATGAGGTGCTTGATGGCGGCCTCTTGATCAGACGACTCCGTAGACGGGTCTGTCGTCACGAAGAGGGGAGACTCGTCGTTGAGAAGCTCCCTCACAAGCTCTTCCTCGTCACCATAAACCTTGTCTTGCTCCATTATATCTTCAAGCTCTTCATGCAAAATGTTAGGATTTCCTCAAAGAGAGAGAGAGAGAGAGAGAGAGAGAGAGAGAGAGAGAGAGAGATGGAGTCTAGAAGTGAGAGCGAGGAGATGATGAGAGAAGCTTAAGAAAAGGGATGGAGTGGAGCAGATGAAGAGAAGAGGAAGTTGTTGTGACGTCTACGTGTTCATCTTGGCCCCTATTACATATGTTAACATATATATTGACTTTTTGAAGCAAAAGGCGGACATGAGAGTTTCTCTTGTACGTACTCGAAATTGACTTGTTCGAGAATTCCACGCCTGTCAGCTGTTGTGCACTGTGGATTGGCCTTCGCGGTGGGTCAATCTTAAAAAGCATCTCTTCGGAGATGGAACTGTTGAGGATAGCGAGCGAACTAGGGTTTAGCTTTTACTATTATGATCATGCAATAAACAACTCTAGTTTCTTTACACACAATGACTCAGATCCTGATCGACAATTAGCAAAGTCCCTCTATTCCATCACGTCCCCATGAGTATGATAGAAGTTACATTCGAAAATTCACACACTATATTAAGTACAATGATCAAGCCTACCTAATTCGGATTTTGTTGAGAAAAGCAAGGATAGCCTGTACTAATTACTTACATTGACAAGTGTGATCTACAAAGCACTTCCTATGAAAATCGATAGCTTTTATTTTCCATCATGGATTTTTATACGTCAGAGTGTCAATGTATCAATGAGTATCTCTTTAATTAATTTATTCTGGTAACAAAATCTTTCCTATTAAGAACTACAAAAGCCGTGTTGTCCTCAATTAATTAGATATGTATGTAAAGAACAAACAGCATTTGATCGACTTACTTTATGTAAAGAAAATTTTACTCACAAGCATGAAAAATCCTGTCTTTAATAGTGTGCATTAAATTACTCCAGAATGTACATAGATAGATAAATGTTTCACTGCTTCAGAGAGTACTGACTTCTGGTTCTGGTGTTTAGTGCGCGTTTGTCCGTGTATGCCATGGATGGATGCATTGAGGTGGACCAGAGCTAACTCATCCGGGACCCAATTCCACCAAAAGGAGAGTCAACCACTAAAGAAACACTAATAAATACCTTCAGAAATTGCATAATGTCTTCCTCATTTTGGCTCTTCTTATAATATTCAAGGATGAAACCATTGGATAGCAAAATATTGATTACACATATCGAGAACATATTTTGAATAAAAATGTTTTTAATACTCAATACCCTTTCAATTTGATTAGATGACTATTCCCCTAAGAATATTGCCTAATGACATTTATCATAAATAATTTAGATGAAAGTGATCTGACCATGACAATTTTATTACAAATTTAGCAAGAAAGGCAGTACAAAGAGAAAAGGAAATTCCACTATGAAAAAACTTGTCAGACTATTGTTAACACTCGTCCCAATGCGTAGATCAAGATTTGGCCTAGAGCTAGAATATGAAAATAAGACACTTGAGAAGATTTGAACTAATTTCGTCCTTTGATGCTATGAAAATAATTGTGCGACTATTATCATATCTCGTAAAAGTTCAAGTTACTTATATGGATCGGTGATTTAATATTAAACATGTATAAATTAGACTTGTTGATAGAGGATGAATCAACCTCTCCCAACTTACTAGAATTTTGAGTATGCTGGTTGATTGTTAGGAATTTGAAAGTTAATGGTGCAATGTGAGTCGGTTTAGCATAAATTCATATTATGAACATCTTTTGGTTAACCTGATGTGAGATAACATTATTTTTAGTGAAACGACATTCAATAAATTGATTCTATGGATTACGTCTTATGCAGCGTCAATCGCAACACATATATTCCGAGAGAACTTCCATGACGTTATCTATCGTGGGCCTCACTTATTTCCTCATTAGTTGTACTCACTTTCAAGTTTCAACTATTATCATTTTGATTAACACCTAAACTCACTTATGAAGTACCCCCCTTCTTTTCTTCTATTTGTCAGTTTTATCAGGTTGGGTTTTGCCACCTTTATTTACATCTCTATTTTTGGTTTCTTGAATGTCAATTAGGGGCTTGCAAGCTTCCCTGTCATCCTTTCCTTGGACTTACCAATCCCTTATTCCCTTTTCATCCTTCATAATACATCCCAATCTCAATCGCAATCTCACTGAACAGTAATGATGGTGCCTACTGGCTACCGCCACGCATGATATCTACTCAGCACTATCTCTCCCTCGCACGAAGGCAGATGATGCATGCATAAATCAATTGCCTAGGAACTATGTAGATTATGAAAATTAAATATAAAAAAGTATCGAAATTAGCCCTATAAATTTCTCTTTTGGGGTTAAAAATAGCCCCCCGTGTATTATTTAGTACCCATGATATGAGGAGACCACTTCCCGGAATCTTCGTTTGTAGTGTCGGATTGGGAAGTGATTGTTCCTACGGGGGCAAGGAATCTGATTGTATTGGTGGTTTTGCAACATTAATTGAGCAACTATATATGAGACATCTTTTGGGACTATAGTCTAGTCATATTCACTCTTCATAAAATGTTGTTCTCAAATATCCTAACATCTTGATTCTCTCTCGAGTAATTGACCTAAATTAGACTCCTGATCTAGATAAAAATACGGAAGCGTCGAAAATATACTATTTGATGATTGAAATGCATTTGAAGGAAAAATCATCATTTCATGATCTTGAGAGGTAAATTAAGTGTGCTTAGCTCTTCTAGTTGAAAGGACAACAATCCACTTTCAAATACGTTGCAAAATAAATTCTGCCATTTAATATTTATCAACTCTCATCATATAGTCTCGTTAAAAGTCATATCATGTTGCATTCAATCTAAATTGAAAATGGCTTTTCTCTCAAGTCTAGTTTGGGAGAATATTTGCACTTGAGAAAAATATCTTCTTCTTTTTTTTTTTCGAGAAAAACTTGAAAACTTTTTGTTTCATTTAGAGAATTGTGAAGATTGATCTGGGATTAAAGTCAACTTCTTTTAATAAGAGATGTGCCACTTCAAGTCACGAGACACAGAGCAAACGTGACCAGAAAGTCATATGCTCTTAGGGACGGGGATTGGGACATATCTCATCCCATCAACGACAACTTGCATGACAAGTATGGATTCACCCTCAAAAAGATGGGATTCACGATGAATGCCATCCCCGGCCCCACACTTATTTCAGCCTACCTCATCCTCATCCCTTGTCACGTCTATCGAATCTTCCTGTGACGAGATCTCGAGCTTTCATCACCAACATCGATGGATAGGAAATCGATAGATAGACGAAACCGAAACCAAACATGTTAATCCCCCCCTCTCTCTCTCACAATCAGCAAGCTTAATCATGCATCTACTTACTCTGCCCTAGGCAGCCGACCAAGGATTCGCCACAGAAGGAGGAATACCCCATCTCCTGCAGGAGCCGACGGTTCCTAATCCCTTCCTCCCCGACCACCCGCGAGTGGATTTGCCCTGGGAGCCAGGGTAGAAGGTTAAAGGTTTTTGTTCGCATGTGGCTTTGACTTTTGGCGAGCGTCTGGCCTTTTCCGAGGTCTGTGGGTCCCCCGGCACGGCGTCTCGGCACGCCAGGACAAGGGGCGTTGACTTGTCAGGGTGGGCGTAGGTTCAGCTGCTGCTTTGGCTGCGGGAAGCTTACCCCCGTCGGGGTCCTCGTCTGCATGCGGGGTAGGGGGGATGGATCAAAAGTCAACCCCCTTCCCTCCTCCCGTCCCGGTGGGCCGAGGGGCCAGTGGTTGGGAGACACGTGTACCGGCCGGCCCCCCCCTGCCGGGGTTCACGTGTGGAGAATGGAGCGGTTGGGAGGAGCCCAAGGGGATCGGAAGTCAAACGGTGAGTGAAGGACTCGACCGTGTAAGTGAGGGGCGCCATTTTTTTTTCTCATGAGATAGTAAATTCGAGGCACGCTGTCAGCCAATTCGTGTGCGTTGACTTGTGTGGAAAGATTTTTAGACTTAGGCCGGCTAGGGTGGGCGTAGAGTGACGAGCCTATCCTCCTTGAAAGCTCGTAAATCGAGTGGATTAGATAGCGATAATTTAAATTGAATATATGTTTCATGACCCTCCTAAGGCAAGGTCCAAGGGTTTAGTAATTTCCTAATCAATTGTCAATGATTCTATCGCGAGGTAGAGGTTGCCTTTTGCATGACTTGTTAGATATATTACTAAAGGAGTGATAGATTTATTATATTTGTGTCAATTCAATTCTAAATTTTTTGATTTGGTCAATTTAATCATAAATCTTTTGATTATTTCCATTTAGTATTGAACATTTTGACAATATGTTAATTTAATGATTATGATCAATTTTGGCATAAAATCACTTGAACATTTTGACAATATGTTAATTTAATGATTATGATCAATTTTGGCATAAAATCACTGACATGATAATCTAATTTGCACCACCCTTTCTACGTGGGATGATCAATATTAATGGATATTTTTTGCAATATTTCATTTTTAAAAAAAATTGATTTATATTTTGTTTTCCTCGGGGCTAGAGAGGTTGCTGGCCAACTCTCACTGGTCTAGTGTTGGAAAAAAGAGAGAGAAAAGAATATGGAAAATAAGAAAAAGGAATAAAAAATTTAAAAATTATAAAGATTATCCACGTTAAGTCACCATTGGCTCACATATAAATTAAGCTCCATTTATTAGGATCCTATGAATGCTTTGGGCAGAAATAATCCACAAAAATGACAGGCACAAATGGCTCCAGAAACAAGCATACGGAACGGGCCATACGTAGTTTTTGAACTATCGGAGTAGCTGAGATCTGGTCACGGAAAGCGAACTTTCCATAGTCCAATGCTTATGCCCGTTGGTCAGGTTATAAAGCCGGATGCAATGATGCTCTCTTTGAAATTTTCAGCATTAACTGCACAATCACCACTCCATAAAAATGCAAGAAATACACTTGTTAGTCACAGATGTCTCTAATTTTTAGGAAAAATTATTTAAAAAATCATAAATCTATTGTGCTGCTACTAATTCAATATGGTTTTATCAGCGCTAGCCATCCTATGTGGCACAACTGATGATTGCCATGAACTATTGTAAATGACGACATTGTTTGGCAAATTTTAATAAATTTCATGAATTTTTTCTTTTTTCTTTTTTTTATTCTTTTTTCCTATACTTTCCCTCTCCACTATTTGTCTTCTTCTCTCGTAGGCTGCAGGCGAGCGCTTGCACACCTTCACGCAAATGTGATTGGAAAGAGCCGCGACACCCTCCACTAGCCCTCACCGGCCATAAGCAAGGGCTTGCAAGGCCAACCCTTGCCCAAATCAAGCAATAGCATGGCTGCCTCCCTATCCACATTTGGGAGAGAGCATGCAAGCCCTTACCTTTGGTCGGCGACCTTCATTGACCATCTTGGAAACCCTCATGATTGGAGAAGGGTAGAAGATGAACAATTAAAAAAAAAAGAAGAAGAAGGAAAGATAGGAAGAAAAAGAATAAATATAATAAAAGGAAAATAAAAGAAAATATCCAGAAAACATTTAAGAAAATTGCAAATGATGCTGTTTTATTTAAGATCGTCCATAAATTGTGTCAAATAGGATGATCAGCATTGATTGAAATCACATATCAATGATTTTCAATTTAAATTGGCTAGATAGATTGTATTGAAATTTCATACGTAGAGTCTTGCTAAAGCCTTGAATTCCTAGACAGAAATCCAGGCACACGTTGAGCACCCAACTTTGCATTGCATCGATTTTCTATTTGAAAATAGACTCTTCACATCACACAAAAATGGCATGACTCTTTCATCAAATCCTATGTCCTTTCCCGTCTATCACACACTCTCTCTCTCTCTCTCTCTCTCTCCTTCCATGAATAGCCAGCCGTTTCACGTTTGCCTCTCCGTGTCTTGTCCTTCAAATGTCATGGGTCATGGCATTGCTGTCGATCGCTGTGTCTCTCCCTCCGGATCAGCGACACAGCGGTGTCCAGAGAGAGAGAGAGAGAGAGAGAGAGAGAGAGAGAGAGAGATTATTGCATACAGTGATCTATGGGTGGTGGCCACGTGGCCAGAGTTGCTGTCGGTGGGAGCGGTGATGGAGAGCACATGAGTCCACCGTTGGCGAAGAAAGAGACAGAGGAGGGGCGACCCGGTGGGGCTAAAGGATGGCAACGTGAGGATTGATCGCTGGCGGCGGACACGACGACACGACCGCGACCGTGATGGACTGATTCGCTTAGAGCGGAGAGGGAGAGAGGAGAGAGAGAAGAGAAGAGAGAAAGGTTTATTTGGCTAAATTATCTACCTAGAAATCGATTGCACTTTTATGGAAAATTTTAGAATTTCCAATAACTCTTATCCCAATTTTTTATGTAAATTCTATTCGAAAGTTGGGCAGGTTCACATTTGCCAAATTTGTATATTCCATGTACTATAACTATCCACCATAAATTATTGCCCAAAAGATATACATTCTTATAGTCTATATCTGTTTTCTATGCATGATACAATTAGGGCCAATTTAAGAGGGAAAAAAAGGGTTTTCCTAACACGCAATTCTTTGTGTAAACCTTCACAAATCCCATTGCTAGCTGAAACTTTGCGCATTTCGACCTTCATTTCTGCAATAAACATAAACAATTTTTTTTCTGGAAATCATCTTCAAGGTTACAATTATGCACTTAATAAATTCTATACATTACATCCATCAATTGAGGATTACACTTTTCTTTCCTTTTTTCTTTTTTTGCACGACATATCTATATATTTTTCTTTACGATTAATGGATGCAATCCTTCTTAACTACATTGCCATCCCAGATATGACCGACTTTTGAATTGAAAAATGTTTTTTTGTATAGTATGTAGACGTATTAGGAAAAAAAAAATACGACTACAAGTGAACCATCCAAAAAGAAAAATTAGTAATCTCTACAGTGTAAAGAGTAATTTTGTCGTTAGAGTCAACTTTTAAGTCAAAACTTTTGTTTTTCAAAAATTTCCAATGGAATCTACGTGAATTTCGTCATAATAAGTTTCAATTAATAGTTGTACTCATTCATCAAAAAAATTGTGTACCAATGACGGGAATGAAATCTCTCAAATAGGACAAAAGATCCTCTTTCCATCAATAAAATGTGAAATTGAAATTTTGAATAATTTTGCATCTAATTATATGGGCCATAAAAGATCATGCAAAGTGATTCATAAGTTAATTCTTATTTTCAACTACTACAGTTTAAGGACGAGAGGCTTTCGAGTCGATCATTGTCCATCCCTCCGGTGCCCGGCGACCGCCGTGAAAGCCGTGACCGGCCAATCCAGACACACAATCATATGTTGGCCCCTACGAATTCAATTTCCCCTCAAAACACCTCACAAACACATGCATTTCTTGAGCCTCAAAAAAGCGGCGGAGCCTTTCCCGCTCAAAAAAGGTAGGCGCCGCCGCGTTTGAACGGGGCGATGAAGACGCGGTGACGACATGGGCCACGTCAGCTATCCGTACGCGCACCTTAGCTGTCGCCCACCACCATCTCAGGACGGCTCCCTTCGCAGAAGCCGCGCCTCCCCACGAAGATTCCAAGCCTGCGTCTTTTTCAAAATTTCGTTATTCTTCGTGGTCACCGCAGCCCAACAAGTCCTCTGTTTTCCTCTCTCCCTCTCTCGAGTTCTCAGTTTCTTCCTCTGGTTTCCAAGATCTTGAAACTCGAAGCTCGTTTCGGGGGTTCGGGACCGACGGTGATGGCGGAGGAGGAAGGTTGCACGACGCCCAAGCACGAGGAGTGCAGAATACCGCTGCCGAGCGTCTGCCCCCCGACGCCGAAGAAGAAGAAGCCAGCCGGCGGGAAGAGGAGGGACGCGCCGAAGAACGGGTACTTTCAGCCGCCGGATCTCGATGCTCTGTTCTCCGCGGCGCCCAGGAGAGAAGCTTGGGCTTAGCTAGCTCTTTCTTCCTTTCTCTGTTGTTCATTCGAGTCTTGATCGGTTTAGTTGTTAGATTAGCTGTAGTGGGTTTTCCTTTTCTTGAACTGGGATAATTGTATAAACGAAAAGGATCGCGTAGAATTCTCTGAGAGACATTCCTTGACTCGTCGCCAAGATGTAAGCAGCTGTCGTAAGTAATCGAGTTCGTACTTTTGTGTCGATGGCGTTCTTTAGATGTAAGAGTAAGTTAGCCCTAAGTTTTGATACATGAGAACGCGAATACAGACTAATGGGAGGTTTCGTAAGCCCTCTGACAAGTAGAAGTTCAAAAGGCGGGCCAAGAGAGGTCTTCGCGCAACGCCGGATCAATCAGTACCCATAAAGGGAGCGTTTTCTCTGTTGCCATGAAAATTTGCCATGTTTGCGAGTTTCTGCTGGCATCAGCCCTGTTACCGTGCGAATTTGTGTGACCACTTCATGGAGACGTAATGCTCTAAGATGTTCCCGTATATTTAGGCATTTCTTTAACAGGAAGAAGAGTCTAATATCAGCGGACATACGAAACATGATCAGCAATTTCTTCAGCTTCAAGCACCCAGAAAACCTCTCTGCCTCTGTACAGAAGGAAAATCACGTAACGACACCAACATGATAACCAGAATCTGTAATCTGCAATTCTGGAAGGATTCATGCATGCCACTAAAGTATCCCATCACAGGCAGTTTGCCTCAACATCTTCCTTGCCGCAAAGCTGCCAAAAGAAAAAGAAAAAGATCTTACCTTGCCAACACCAAACAATCTCAAAGAAGTATTTTTCACGCTCAGATTGATGTTGGATCCCTTTCTAGGAAATGCCGCAGCAGGAATGGAACTCCTTAGCATCCATGAAAACTGACACAACATCCACAATGACCCATCCAAAGTCGCTGAGTACCGAATGTCCAGAGAGAGTCAAGCAGTCGAACTGCAATCCGGTTAGACACATAATATCTAGAAAATGATGATGCAAGATTTTGTAAACCATGCATCCTGGTGATTTTACTTTGAAGTAGAAACATAACAAAGGAGAGTAAACAAGCTGATGATATTTCACTTCACTCAGATCACTCACACAGTTGCTGAGGATAAGGGACCGAATATTCAATCTTAATAACTTTCACCGCCAATTTATGTCCATGATATTTTGAAATCACAGGAAGAGAAGTTATATAACCTAACATGGAAAGACACGTAATAGAAGTCTAGCAAGATATGAAGAAACCAAAGAATGCATACGTGCACCTAATCTCAAAATATTAATAGCAAAAGGGCACAAGCAAATCCGCATCACTAATTTCCAAAGTGAAGAAAATCTAGTGCAAGTATATAAGGAGCACCATCTCTTCAATCAACCAAGTCAGTAGTTCAGTTATGCACATTTACAACTTCAATTAAGCTTCCCTACATCATGAGCGTGGAGAAGTAATCCTCAAATTCTTGATCAATCGTTGGTTTTCTAGTTCCGCGGAGAGTATCTGCATCGAAGAGTCAGAAACTTATCAGTCGGTGCATTAGAGAAAACCAAGTAGAAAAGATATAACCACAGGCTTCACGCCTCACATCACAAGAAAGGGAAAGAAAGCATGAAAGGCATAGACTCCCTTCTCTATTATATTAGCTAAGTCGAACCCCCAATGTCATAAATCTCATTTAATAATTTTTCTATGGAGCATTTAAGTCCCTAACCTTTTAGGTGCCTAAGATTATCTATAAATGCTTAAACATTCACCTCCTGATGTAAGCTTAAGTATTCAAATGTAAACCAAATACTCCAGATCCAAGAAATCCAGGTCTAGGTTACAGAAATCACATTATGAGATTATGTTGAAGAAGATTTATGAGTCATGACGACCTTCTAACTTTGAAATAGAAACAAAGCTTTACCACGGTTAGTACTCCATCTTCCTGAAGAAAGAACAAGATTATCTGGATTTGAGGCATTGGAGTAAATACTGTCTTCCACTTCTTTAGTTGCACAGGTCTCCAAGCAGTCATTTGCATATTCACATGTGTATCCCATATGGCATCCAAATTCTAAAAGCTGCTCTTCAAGTAACATTTGCAATTCACTGTCTTGATCAGAAGGAACATGCTTCCCAACTCCATCATCGTTATCAACTCTCATCATGGCTTTTTCAGCACTAGAAAAATGAGGCACATCTTGTGAACTGTTCCAGGCCCATTTGACATAAGAAGTGGAAGCTCCACTGGTTATTGCAGCAGTATCTGGGCCTAAATTACACCCACCATAAGCAGACGTAGCAGTGTCAGAATCTTCAGCAAAGCTGTTGCTGTCTTTTGCCGATTCAGGTTGTGATTCATCATGGTTGCAACCTCCCTCAGTTGGCCTCTTGATTCTGGATGCAGGCAAGTCCTCAATATCTGGGTTTCCATCATACTTGGATAGCAGAACTGGATCAAAGCCTCCATCCAAGCACTTGCACTTTGGCAGAGGCAAGTCAAAATGCTCAGATAGATTCTTCCTTTTCTTGCCTAAACCAACAATATTTGGAGCTTTTATTGCTTCAAAGCTTTTAGCAGTGCCAAGCCATAAAATGACCAAGAAGAGAAAAGTTTATGTTAAACAAAAGCTGTGCACCATTATTACAATCTCAAAAAGAATTCAAAGCTAAAAAAAAAAAATTTCTCTAAAGTTCCTTCTTTCCCCAGACAGGATTACTGAAGACTTGCCCCAAAACTTAAAAGTACAGATTTTGTAAAGAAGAACAAAAGCAAAGCCATGTTGCAAGTATATCCACTATTGACATACATATGACAGGAACTTGGATGTTCATGCAACATTAGAACTAATAATGACGACTAATGTTAGCTTTGCACTTTTCTTTTCGTGCGCTTTTTCCTCTTGAAAGCTTTGACAGGTAGATAGGTAAGTTGCTTAGAAGTGGCAGCAGCAGTGGTATGACTAGGGGTCTAAGTTTGTGGTGTTGGAGTTGTGAACGGTCACCTGCCAGTGGGCCATTATACTAGCAGTGATAGTGAATCAAAACCGCTGAAGGAAATGACTGGTCAGTTGATGGTGGACGCCATGTGCTGCTACCTCTAAAGGCGACAGTGCTAGTCAATGGCAACCACAGAATAAGCACTGTGGTGAGAGATGAACTTGAATCAGTTTAGCCAAAACCAATTAAACAGTCATCACAGCTTTCCATTTAGACTAGAAGTTTAGACTAGGAAAATGTTTTCCTTTGACCAGGTGTCATTTAATTCACCAAATGTCTAAAAATCAGGAGAAATCTTATAATTTTTTACTGAATCAAAAGGGTATGCAGACCTTTGGCTCAACTAATCCCCAAGAAACAAACTTATGATAATCAAAATAATTAGCTTTCTAGTAAAAACAAAATCATGATTGAAGTGAAGATGAAGAGAAAAACGGCTTTTTCTTCAATTACAAAAAGACTAAGGTATTGGAATAGAGGTAACCAAAGTGAGATTGCACAGATATCTAATCGTGGCCCTCAGTTAATAAAGGAGTCTTCACATTAGATATCATGAGTTTTGTCTACTGCAATAAGTTCAAGTTTATGAGGGAAAACCTCAATTGGAGGAAAATGGACAATAACACCCTGTTCCCCAACCTCTTACATGGTTAACTTTCTAGGGTTTGAACATCTATATGCTGTAACATTGATGAGGTGGTCAATCTGCAATACTAAGAGCAATTCTGCAGCAAAGGACTTGGTAGAGTTTGTCCAAAAGTAAGCAGAAATTGAGTTCTCCAAGCGCTTTACAGACTGTTGGCTTGCTATTTAAAGAATGAAGACAATGCTTTCAGGTCATTTCACTTGCTTGTACTACCCACACATTCATGTATGCAGGACATTAATCTCGTGTGTCAAAATTATTTCGGAACGTGAGGCTCATTGAATCACTCAGGAACAGATTGGTACGAGAACAAGGATCCACTCACAACCTGAAAAGCAAAGAAGCATTCAAAGGCATCATCAATAGCCTTTGGCCAACGCAAAGTGACAGCATCTTCGACAACGAATTCCTAAGAAACCAAAAGAAAAGTCGCCCAAAATGTTTCCCAATCAATCGCGAATTTGAATCCTAGCCCCATGACAAGCTGTATACAGTAAAACCCTCTCCAATCCTCTCCCTAAACGCCTATTTTAGGCATTCTTGGATCCAGCTCAAGTTATGAACTTTCCATTTTTTTAGCAGAGCAGCTGAAGACCAACCAACCGCAGCAGGCATTAACAGTCTCAAGCAAATCCAACAAAATATCACTTCCCCTCCCCACCTGAAACTCAACTCCGACCCACATGAACGAACCCCCAAAACAGGGAAGGCAGAATCGTAGCTATGATCAATCGTAACAAGAAAGAACTCCAAGACAAAAACTTAATCCAAGAAAACGCAACCAAACCTGCTTAAATCTGATGGGCTGGCCTTCTCTTCCTGCATCGCGACGTGAAAACAGGCACCGAAAGAATCCGGGCGATGAAGCAAACAAGAACAAGCGGCGGATGCTATTGGAATATGCAGGGTGTCTCGTGTCCTTTTCAACTCCTGACCCACTTCCTTTTTACTTGTCGGGTGTTATTTTATTACAGAAACGACGCGAGCTCCGTGACCGGACGGAGCGTGCCGGCACGACGGCTCGTGATTAGAGGGATTTGGTCTGCCTCGCACGGACATTTGCGATCTCCGGCGAAGCGCGTCTCCGTCGTCGGTCATTCTTGAAAACGCTGAGGCGGCTGAGGCTTGAGTTTGCCCCGTGGAAGGCGTCGTTGTTATTACCTATTATGCAGCGTTTTTTTTTTTTTTTTGGTAAGGTAAACTTGTATAAATGCCAACCATAACCTGTACAAACTAACGGATGACGGCTCCTATTTGCACTCAGCTTAGACTACTGAGTGGAAAGGAACCGCAATCCAAGGATAACTAATAGTTACAAACACAAAACATCAACAAAACACCGAGGAGGATATCACATTAATCTTAACCAGTAAAAATGGAGGTACTTAAACCCCAAGCTCTCTGAAGACGTCTATTCACTATATTGTCTTACACCAACGGTCCAGACAACACCTTGTCCCTGACAGTCTTGAAAATATAGTCTTCATTGAGGGAATGGAGACCACTTTACTCCGAAATAAGATATCATTACGAGACTTCCAAATAATATAACATAGAGAAGAAAGGAGAACCCGAGTATTTTCCTTTACGGAAGCCTTTACCAAAAATTATTGCTGGCCCAAACCATGGTATTACTCCACGATCCTCCCGGCCAAGCCAAATTGCACTTGCCCGCCCACGAGACGGCAAGAACATGTGTTATATGGCAGTCAAAAAATATGTGATCAATAGTATTTGGCCTAGAATTACAAAAAGGCACACACAGCACCAGTAAGCCTCCCAATTGAAAGAAGGAACGTTTGGGTAGGTAATCGGTTTCTAGCAATCAACCAAAGTAGAAATTGATGCCTTGGTACTAAAGATTTGTGCCACACTAAAGAAGACCAAGGGACTCGCAAAGCCCGATACCTGGTAGACTCCCAAGCCGAGGCAGTTGAGAACTCACCCGATGAGCGAGGCTTCCATGTGAAGACGTCTGGGCTATTGAGAAGAGGTGGAACCGGATATGACCAGCTTCGAAGATGTTGAAGAACAGTGGCCCCCGCCGGTGAGAAGAGGTCTGCCACCTTTGCTTCCCTAATAAGGCTGGACCGGTATATGAAGGAGTTAGAGAACAACTCATTCAGCAGGCCTATAGGATGCCAAGGATCAAACCAGAGCGACACCGAGCGACCATTGCCTACCTGCCAGCTTACTAGGCTAAGAATATCAGAACGCAAGGCTAGAATTTTCCTCCAAGCCCAAGAGCACGTTGTCGGCGTAGACATAGTCCAAAAGTACCTATTATGCAGCGTTAATACTATAAAAAATTATAAACTTATGGACATACGATAAATTTAATCTAAATTAATTTTTTAAGCATAAGAAACTCAAAACTAATATATTTATCATAAATTTACGTTCCGTTAATTTTCATTAAATTATATTAATATCATCAATTGTATACATGTGACAAACAAAGAGTAAAATCACAAATTGATACATTTGTCAACTATCACGTGTTATCAATTCAGTAATTTGATTGTAAATTTTAATAGAAATTGATGGAAGGTAAATTTTTATGTGTATCGGTTTAGTTTGAGGTAAATTTATTACATATGTACCGATTTGGGGCTTTTCATGATATTATCCATTAGTTTGTTACTTGTGCAAGAAGTGCTTCACTAGTTGAGACACAGGATAAAGACGAAGGAAATTCCAGGCAATTTTTAAACTCGACATGAAAAAGGTCTACGATCGAGTGGAGTGGGATTTTCTAGAGGCTTGTCTAAGAAAAATGGGCTTCCATGACACTTGGGTTTCTTGGGTGATGCAGTGTATCACTACAATATCCTATAGTATCAAAGTGAATGGGCATCCTCTACCATACTTCAAACCCTCTCAAGGAATCCGGCAAAGTGGCCCACTATCCTTTTATCTCTTCATTATAGTATCAAATGTCCTCTCCCAATTGATGCATAAAGTTGTTGAAGACCGTAGCATAAGGGGAATCAAACTTAATAGGGATTGCCCTACCCTATCCCACCTAATGTTCGCAAATGATCTAATCCTATTCATGGACGGGAAACTCATAGAATGTCAGAATGTGGCTGCTGTTTTTGAATTAGTATTGCTTAGCTTCTAGACAAGCCATTAACTTAAATAAATCATGATTATTTTTCAGTAAAGACTGCCCATCAACCCTAAAATAGAGCTTAATGATGGAGATGAGAGTACTAGAACTGGAAAAAAAATAGGAAAGTATTTGGGAATTCCTTAGACTGTGGTCAATCTAAGAAGGAGATGTTTGCCTAGATTTTATTTAGAGTAAATACAAAACTAGAGGGGTGGAAAGAGAATTTTATGTCCAAAGCAAGAAAAGAAGAATTGATCAAAGCAATTGTACAAGCAATCCCGCAGTATGTCATGTCGGTCTTTAAAATCCCATTATCCATATGTCGGGCTATTGAAAGAAAAGTAGTTGATTTTTGGTGGAAAACAAATGGTCAGCATAAAGGAATTCACTGGAAAAAGTGGGAACTGCTTAAGGAACGGAAAGAAACAAGTGGGTTGGAATTTAGGGACCTAATTATATTCAATGAAGCTATACTTGGCAAGCAAGCCTGGCGATTAGTTCAGCAACCTGAAACACTATGGGGTAAGGTCTTTAAAGGGCTCTACTATCCAAATGGGAACCTTCTAAGAGCAGCAATTGGTAGTAATCTATCGTGGGGATGGAGGAGCTTGATAATCGGGAGGAACACTATTAAGCCATCTTCTAGATGGGTTATTGGAAATGGTAAGAAGGTTCAGATCCGTGAGAATCAATGTCTTCCTAAAGGAGTATTAGGGGGCCAGTGAATAGGGGTGATCCAAAAATGGTGTCGAATTTGGTGGATGAGGATCAAATGGCTTGGAAGGAAACCAGAATAAAGGAATTATTTGACCAGGACATAGTTGAAGAAATAATGTCAATTCCCCTAAACTAAACAAGGCAGGAGGATAAACCCATATGGATATCATCAAAAACATGCACATATATAGTTAAAAATGGGGGAAAGTACAGCGCAAGTGCAAAACTTGGTACAAAGGGACACTTAAGTGCCAAAAGTTACAAAAGGTACACTTAAGTGCCACTTTTAAAAAAAATTGGATCACTTAAGTGTCAAGTCGCCGGAACCCTGCGGAAAATCTTACGTGGCTCGCCGGAAACCGAATCGGCCAAAAATCAGCCAAAACGACGTCGTTTTGGCTGACGTGGATTTAAAAATTATTAATTAAATAATATTAAATAATTAAAAATATATTATTATAAAATCGATTTTATTTATTATAAAAAAAAAAAGGAGGATGGGATCGGCGAGGGCTGTGCAGCCCTTGCCGCCGCCGCCGCCCCACCTCGCCGGGAAGGGCTTGCGACGGTAGGGGAGGGTCGTCGCGCCCCCGGCCGACCCCCTCCTACCGTCGCCGGCCCTTCCCGGCGAGGTCGTGCACAGCCCTCCCCGATCCCCTCCTCCTTTTTTTTTTATAAATAAAATTGATTTTAATTTTTGGCCACGTGGACAATTTTTTTTAAAAAAAAATTGCCACGTGGATTTTTTATTTTGAAAAAAATGCTCCGTCAGTAAAAAGTCGCCGGAAAATGGACACGTGGCAATTTGGCTGGAATTTTTCGCCGTTGGTACTTAAGTGATCCATTTTGCTCCGATTTTGGCACTTAAGTGTATCTTTTGTAACTTTTGGCACTTAAGTGTCCCTTTGTGCCAACTTTTGGCACTCCAAAGGTCCACATGTCATTAAAAATGCATATCACAGCCACCAAGCCAGACATCATATTCCAACACAGAATGCAACACCCTCCTCCTTCCAAATTCCAAAAACATTATGGAGTCGTATATGGCAGGTTGACACACAATCGAAATTCAAGCATTTTCTATGGCAACTATGTCATAATGCATTACCAATAAGAGCTAACCTTCGGCAAAGAAACATCATCTTGGATGATCAGTGTGTATTATGCCAAAATCACTAGGAAACAAATGAACACCTCTTCCTACTTTGCCCTTGGACAAAAATGGTGTGGGAACACCCCAAAATCTAGATCTACATAAATCAACATCAAATCAGACGAATAGAGGAATGGATCATCGAATTCCAACACATAACTACCCCTTCGAGCTACTTACCTAGCTACTTTGGCAGATCTGGCAAGGAAGAAATGGGTTTGTATTTCGAAATCAGAGGCCAAACGCAACAAAGCTCATCGAAACAGCCTTTAGCAAACATCATAGCATCAGTCACAGCTTTGCCCGAAGAAACAAAGGCAGAGCACAAAAATCAAACATACCTAGTAAATGGAAGCCCCTTGTTCACGGAACCCTAAAATGGAATGTAGATAGGTCCTTCATCAGTGGCACTGGAGAAGTTGTCGTTGTCGGAGTATGCAAGGATTATACGGGGACGATGGTTGTGGGTTTTGCCCTGTCGGTGAGGGCAGAATCGGCCCTACAAGCGGAAGCTGCAGCAGTCGTCGAAGCCCTAAAATGGATGGTGAAGAACCCAGCTGAAGAATAGAAACACACGAGCTGGGAGATACAAACAGATCGACTGGAGTTAGTAGATGTGATAAGCCAATGCACAGATCAGAATGGCGAGTGCACAAATCAGAGCTGCCCGATAATGTGTGATGCTGGAACAAGCTGGGAAATTAGGCCTTTACTCTATGAAGCCCACGCCCTCTTAGCCAAAAGCCAGCCATTAAAATCACTCAGTGCAACAGAAACGCGAATGGAGTCGCGGATTGGGTCGTGAAGGCCCGGAGAAACAACAAATTATCGGAAAAATGGGTCCAATACCCCCCACCCATCAAGTCTCTTGGCAATTTTATGTTCGGATGTAGCTCACCTGAACTTTCATTAATGAAATCTACGTATGTTTTTCGACCAAAAAAAATGATATTATCCATTAGTTACAAGGTACTAAAAATATTAAAATTAGTCATGAAAGATCATTGAATTTTTAAAAAATGTAACTGATTTAAAAAACTTTCAAAAAGTGCAATCAACGGAATGATATAATTGGACAAATTTGATAAATTTTAGAATTTTATTACACTTTTTTTAAGTTTTAGGACTCAATTGCATATTTTTGAAAATTTTAAAATTCAATTACATTTTAATAACAAGTTTTATAACTTTCAACACACTTATCCCTATCTATTAATATGATAGGTCTTCTATTTATCTAATTCCAACTCGAGAAGTAGAGGTCATTTGATTAAATCTTATAATTTGTATGTAAATTGTTCGATCAAAGCTGAAGTAAATTGCATATGTCGAACGTGCGAGCTTAGTCAATTTAGGATTTTTCTAAATAATTTACTCACTGTGCTCATGCATTCAGATTATTAAAAAAATTTAAATCTATAACTTATTTTAGTGAGAATTCTGAATAGCTTTGCCATTATAATTGAAATAAAAAATTTGACAAAAGCCAAATGTTTTGATGCTTAGCGTGTCATAAAAAAGTACATGCTTTACGTAAAAATAAGTTCTGCTATGTGTATGCAGTGTCTCAATGATTAAACGGGAATATTTTATAAATAAAAAAGTGAGAGAGGGGACTGTCCGCAATAATCGCTCGCAATTGTTATCATAAGATCTTGTACATGATGTGAAAGGTTAGGTTTGAGCCGCCGTACTTGTGTCGGAAATCTCTTCACATAAAATATAAAATGTCCAAGACACAAATTGATCAAACCACGTGACTCAAAGTTGCAAATTTCACATGAGATGCTTTTGAACGTTTGTCGCTCATAGTGTAAAAGAGGATCATTAAATCAAATGTGTACGGCGTAAAAGCTCTCATCTTATGTTTGATTCATTGGACAAGGAATTCCAATATTTCTTTGAGAAAGGTGGATTCATCCTTTGGTTCAACATTAGTTAGCTCTAATAACATAACCCCATTTGGCAATTGGCCCTCTGTAATTCCATGCCATCATCACAAAGCTATGTCCTGTTAGCTTAAACGATGGAGAGATAGGTGAAGAGAGGAGTAGTTAAGGACAAGAGCGTGGGAGGTTGCCTAATTTACTTCGTTGAGAATTGGGATTCAAGATTAAGCATTACATCTCGCATTGGGATGTCCAAGGAGAAAAAAAGATATTGAAAATAAAAGAATGAATCAAAGAACGATGCAAAAGCTAAATCCAAAATTGCACTCGGACAGGGAAGACGAAATTGAAAAATCAACACTTAGGAAGATCGGCCGGCGGCGGCGGCAACTTTTGCTTCCGACCCTTTCCGTCCATGACGACCCATGCCATCTTCAGCCCCCAGCTTGTGTGAACCTCCAAGTGACAGTGCATGAACCACACCCCTGTACGTTCGCATATGATTCCATCATTAGAGATGATTGCAAATTTTATGCATTTAGCAAGATTAAAGCTGGAAATATCAGATAATTTGTTGGTTTGCAATCATACGAGCCATATTTCTAGTAATGCAGAGATGACACGTAACACCTATCACCTTCACTTTCGGTGCATCACTGCTCACAAAAGTTGGGTTATCATCTCTGTAACGTTACTTTCTATAGCAACAAAAACCTTCATGAGCTACATACTAGTAATGTGCATGGAAAATAGTATATTCACCTGGATTATCTGCGACAAACCGGATGGCCACCCACCCACCGGACGGGACGCCGACCGTGTTCCTCTCTACCGGGTCGACCAGATTAAAGTTCTTGGGGTCCCTCTTCGGTTTGAAGTTCCCGAAACCCTGACCCACCACGAAGAAGTTGAATCCATGGAGGTGAAGAGGGTGGCTCTCCGCACCGATGATGCTCGTATCCTGCATCACCAGCTCCACGGTCGTGTTGAACGGCAGGACCACCACCTTTGTGCCGCTATTCACCATGCTGTTGTTCGGCGGCGTACCCGTGTAGTTGAACTTGGAAGGTGGTTTGGTGGGGAAATCGGTGGTGAAAACCCCGTTGGACTGCTTGAAGAAGTGAGCTTGGAGCAAGGCCGTGCTCGACATCACGAAGGAGACGTTGTTTATCGAGGCCGCCAACATGGAGTTGTTAGGACCTTGGCAGGTTTGGTTTTGCGGGCACGGGTTCAACCCTAGGCCGACGGTGAAGAAGAAATTCTTGTCCACGGTTTGGGGTACTTTCGTGGGGAACTGAGCAGTGTTTAAGCTACGTAACTTTTGGACGAATTTCATGGCGAACGCCGTGTCGTTGAACTTCGGCAGGGTTGCCTTGAGGGTAGGGAGTTTGGATGCTTTAGGTTTCGACGGCGAAGAGGGTTTAGCGTATTCAAGCAATCCGGTGACAGTGGTATTGTCGAAGGCACCGGGGCCGGTGGCATAGGGCCGAGCCGCCATGACGAAGGTGACGTTTGGGGCCTTCGATTTTGTTCGGAGTAGGACGTTGGTGGTCTGTCCCGGGGTAATGAGCACGGTGTGGGTCTTGAAGGGCTTCACGTAAACCGCGTCGGTCTCTACGATGGTGAGCGTGTGGTTCGCGATGCTGAAGAAGAGCTCGTCGTTGAGGGCAGCGTTGATGAGGCGAAGGAGGTAGGTCCTTCCGGGCTTAACTTTGAGCTTGAACGTATCTGAACAAGATGTCACAAGAAAATTCATAACTAATCATTAGTATAATTGGAGCTCATGCATGTAAAATCACCATAATTAAGCAATAAGCGCCTCTAATAGCGGGCGTAATATATACTCTTTCCTTAAATCGAAATGGATTATCTGAACAATTTTATCAAAGCGTACGCTTCTGAGGAGTGCTACCTTTGGTCGAGCAATTGGACAGGGGCCCCGGAAAGCCATTTATAGTAAAGGCATCGGAGACGTTCGGCGCTCCTCCAGTCTTCAAGGCCTGGTTTATGATGGTTTCGGTGTCGGCCTTCCACCATTCTCCTACAACATCGGAAAGAAAACCTCGGAACTCAGCTACCGAAATAACTTGTGCCCAATCCTCGGATCAATCCAATCTATGTCCGACCTCCCTAGTAAAAAGTTATAGTGCCGGCGGCTTACCGAAGACGATGGGGACTTCTTTGAAAGGTTGGGGAAAAGGGTAAGAAGCATGTTTCTTTGGGAGGATCACGATCGGGCCATACAGAGTAGCCCTGAGCCATGAAATGTGGGCATGCCAAAACAATGTCCCTCTTTGGCCGGTCACCGTGAAATTGTAGACATAGGCTTGGCCGGTTTGGATCGGGCACTGCGTGATGTATGCCGGTCCGTCAGCCCACCCGCTCCTGAGCTGTCGGACTCCATGCCTGTTGATGGATAAGGAAGACTCCTTAAATGTGAAATTGGATAATATACTCGCTACCCTCGCAAGCACAATGTTAGCGATCGAGAGATAAGCAACCGCCTAAAATGTGTATAACCCGAATCATTATATTAGTGGTTATTTTATGGACTAACAATTTATCTTTCTAATGTGGGCTTTCGTCATTGAAAACCCCGAAAAAAGAAGAAGAAAGAATTAAGAGGAATTATAATGAATGGAATGGCTGGTTTTGCATACCAGTGGATTGTGACGTTGTATTGGACGTTGTTAACCACATTGATTAAAAGCCGGTCACCTTCTCTAGCGATGATTCGAGGCCCCGGAAGCTGGCCATTTACCGTGACAATGCTCTTCGTCTGGCACAGCCTCGTCATATTCTGCATCTTGATCTGTAACCAAGAACGCACATCAGCTTCACCATAACTTAATTAAAGCTTTAGGGACTTATTCACGAAAACCTATGCTTACATCAAACTTGTAATGCCTGGTGACGCCTCCATGCTTCGCCTGAGCAAGAGCTGGCGAAACCACAAGAGCACACAGTGCAAAGAAGGCGGCTCTCATCAGAATCATTCGCGATGAAGCCAAAGCAGCAGCAGCAGCAGCAGAGCCCATTGTCGCTCCTCTCTCTTTCTCGCAATCAGATGTTACTCGGCGCAAGTGATGATGGAGACTGAATCAGGATGAGATGGTGTTTCTTGAATGCGATGCTCCAAGAAAGGACAAGCCTCGGGGGTTTTATACAGAGAAGAGTGAAGGAGAAACGGTGGTTCGTTCATTAGGTGATTAGGACCAAGATCACATCTTCAACCATCAACCCGATAGGCGATGGCTCTAGGGCCTAAACCGAGAGCTGCGTCTGGCAAATGCAGTTCAAGTTTTGTTTTCGAGTGAGGTTGACGTTAGTGATGTTCAGTTGAATCTCATTTTCGTTTATAGAGGAGTGTAATGTGTCTGTACCAAAAACGACCGGTGGATTTCATTGCTTTTCTTAATATTCCTCTTTTTCCCTTGACTTTTGTCGTGTCATGGTCAAGATTTCTCAAGAATCGCCTGTCAGATTCGTTAAAATAGGCGGGGAGTCAGCAAGAGGGGTTTCCAAGAACAAAAGAACAAGTTCGATGTTGGGAAAATAGCATGAAAACGAAACGATGTAACCTGAAAACCGGGAAAATGGCCCTATCATTTCTAGACTTAGTATATGATATCTATTTAGCCCTAAATGTTTAAGCGAAAATTTAATATAGTCATTTCAGTCAATATTAATTGAAAATCATTACCATGATGGTTTAGTCATTACTGACCATCCTACGAAGCATATTGCCATGTTAGCAATTTTTTGTTAAAATTAACTAAAAAGATTACATAGAAATTTTACATAAAAAATTTAGAATTAAATTGACAAAATCAAAAAAAAAAAAAAAACTAAATTAATATTCATTCAATAAGTTTAGGACTCGTTGCATAAACTCCCCACTAAAAATGTAGTTGTTCCTAGAGCTAGGGTTTGAAAGAAATATGATTTTACCAATAGAAAATTTTGAAAAAACTTGTCTAAAAACCTAAACCGGGAATGATAAATGGGTAAATCATGGAATTCAATCACGAGAATGTCGTAAATTACTTTTTAGGGTACGGTTGTCATAAAAAGAGAAATGTCGATTGGCTTGATGTGCATAAAGTAAAAAAGATAGATATGAATCGGGTAAAATGAGCGTGGTTGTAGGGTAGCCGTCAGCCTCCAACCGTGGAAGGCTTGTTAATAAAGTCTTATCAGAATTAGATCGTGGAGGTGGAGGGCGTTGCGAGTACATCTTGGTAATTGTCGGTTGTTCCTTAATGTGTACAGCATCGACAGTTGATGCTGCCGGCCTTGCTTACTTTTGTTTGAGTGGGGATGAGTTTGCCCTTTTCTTGTTGCCCATCATTTGTTTCCTTTCGTTGTTGATTAGTAAAATTTCTTTTGACTAAGTTATGTCGTCGTCCGCTTCGTTATGGGAATCAATCTCAGCACCAAGTAATTATTTAGAGGGGTTGACATGTCCAGTTTATAAATAGTTTAATAAATGAGGGAACAAGAAAAATTGTCTTTTCTCAACAGTCAATTATTTGGCGAATCGGCGAGGTAAATTAGGCCCGACCAAAGTAGGGCATGGGTGGGCCTTTTTCAACTGGTTCGAAATTGGGCCAACCCGACTTGGTCCCGAAATTTTTGAGGCCGGATATGTGAACAATTTTCTTTTTGGTTCTTGAATCATGGTTAAATTTCTGAAATAGTCAAGATTACACAATATTTTGTCTCATTAGCCAAGATGCGTGTGATGTACTGCAATGCAAGATTTATCTAGTCTCTAATATTTTTTCCTTGAATCAAAATAATTTGAAAGATGCAACACTTTTAAGGGTCATAAAACTAAATATAAGGTTAAGTGGTGTGATAGAATTTTATTAGGTGTTAAATAGGCTTACTAGCTTAAATGACTACTTTAGCGAAGATCATATCACTTTATAAACTAATTTGCTAAGGGTGCATTTGGTAATTATTCTGTTTCCGAGAATATATTTTTTTTAGAAATAATTATCTTTTATTTTATTTCTTGGAACAATTTATGAGCATTTAAAAGCAATTGGTAACTATTCAAAATTTCTATTCTTGGGACAAAAATGTGTTTTCTAGGAACTTTATACTCTTTTGTGACTTATAATTTTTTTATACTTTTATTATATTTTTCTGTTTTTTACTTTTCTTTTCTTTTTCATTCCTCTTCCAAGCTTCAGTCAATCGCTAGTCTTGGGGTGGTTGGCGATGGGCTAGACTAGGTTCAGCGACCTCTTAGGAGGGTTGGCGGCCCTTGACAATGCCAAGCCTCGTCGACCAAGCCTTGCTGGCAACTGCGCGAGGCCAAGCTCGCCCAACTGCCGGCGAGCTCCACTTTGAGGTCAGCCTTGCCTTGGCCGAGCAACATTGGGCTTGCGGTGGCCCGGCGAGGTCGAGCTCACCTAGCCAACGCAAGCCCAAGCCTTGCCCAATCACCAGCAAGGCTCAGCTGATGAGGCTCGGCCTTGTTGGGGGCCAACGACCAACTGAACATTGAAGAAGAAGAAGAAGAGGAAGAGGAAGAGGAAGAAAAAAAGGAAAATGAAGGAAAAATAAGAATTGATTCTTGCAATTGTTCCCAAGAACAATAAATAACTTTTATTTTTATTCTTGATTTTATTTCAAATCTATTCTCGAAAACAAATTTATTTCCTTGAACAAAAAATTTATCAAACGGATTTCTATTCTAAATATGTTTAGAAGAACAAAAAAAAATAGAATCAATTGTTCTTAATAGTGTTAACTACAAGCCCTAAATGAACCCTAATATCTTGATGCTTGCTTACCTCAACCATCTTGGTATCAATTTTTAGTAATAAATTTGATGGTCATATCAATCACTTCTTCATGTATGCCAATCTATTTCTGCCACATGCCGAGTCAGGATCTCCACCATGTCTATATTTTAAGGGATGATGTTTGACTAGGAAATAACCACGCCTGCACTTTCCTTAGACTTTAACTCTTTAAGTATCATGCTAATTACGACACCATGTATGCCAACTCAATTCTACTGTATGTCTAGACATGATGTCCATTACTCATTATCTATTAGGGATGACCTTTGACCAGGAAATTACTATTCCCGCACTTTTCTTGGACTTCCCTTGGTTTGCATTGTGCCAATTCCGATTGCACGCATGCAAACCTCTTCTGCTACATATGTACCAATTGCCTATACCACATGTATGGTCATGTCCTCACGTTTCGAGATTTCAATGTGACATCTGGAATTTTGGGTGTTTAATAAAAGTATTTATGATGATCTTCTACGGCCCTGGTCGCTCGGAGTGCGCTATTTTAAGATTAAATTGATAAATTTTGACATGTATGTTGATTGCGCAAAGACCCAGTGATTAACTTAGTGCTTCAAAATATGTATTGGATGGTTTTCAATTTTTTAAATATACTAAGTTGTAATTCTCACGTTATTTGGTAATTTTCACGGAATGTCTCGGTGAGTTTATATTCCAAATTATCAGTACTTTAAATGGACACTATTTTCCTTGTTTACACACTAATTTACTAGATATTTTGGTAACTTAACAAAATATTTACTTTAAAATCCATAGTTAAACCATTTGTCACTCTTAAATTTGGATACACATGCCTTCATTATCCACCATGTCTTTTAAATCACATGTTCTTAATTTGTGACATTGAACTTAGCCTATTAATGATATCATGCATTACATGATCTCTTTCAACTTTAGCCCATTAATGCTCTTAATGACCCATCATATACTACGCTTGGCCATAGAAGCTCTCTCTCTTTTCCAATTAAAACATTTTCTTTTAGCTACTCTTATTGGGCCAATTGTGCTTCTTGGATCCCTCTCTTTACATTTAATATTTTTAACTCAAGGTCATCATTACTTTTAACCTTGGTCTTCTAAATTCATCTCTTTTGTCCTATTATTGGATAGAGCCATATGGTTATGTCACTTATGATTTTCTAACTTAAACATATCTCTTTCATCTCCACATAATAGTTTTTAACCTTAAGTCATCACTTCTTATAATCTAGGTTACTTGTTCTTATCTCCCTTGGCCTGTAAATAGATTTTCTTATGTCTTCAAGTTTCAAAAGAATTTCAATTTGTTCTTGACAAGAAAAAGAGACCTTTTATCACTTTTGTCTTCTACTTTTTCTTTCCAATGTTTCGAGTGAAAACAAAGATTCCATTCTTGTGTTGTCAAAGCTTAAAAATTCTCTTTAATCAAGCTAGTTTTGTTAAACGATTGACAGTGGTTAATATTTCTTCTTCTTTATTTTTCCTTGAGGGTAGTTAAAGTTTTGACTTATCTAAGTCTTTGTTTAAGGTAAGTACAAACTCTAAGGGCTAAGTTGGATTGATCTACTTCATACTCTAATTTTTTTTTTGTTGGTCCTCTCTACTTCTATTCTAACACTTCGATTTTTGTCCTATCTCTTTGTAGAGAGTGAAAGTCGAAACTCATTTCTGAAATTAAATTGTCCCTACCCCAATCCCCCCCCCTTCCCAAAAGAAAGTGGGGATTGGAACTCTGCCCTCTTTGGTTGGTTGATATTTGTTAACTTTAGTTTTAGTTGAATTTAATGGTAAGTGTGAGCAAATCTCAAGAGTAATGTGAGATATTGTAATGATTTAATTTGATTTGAGTTGATGAGTTCTTACATTTAAAAAAGGTGTTTGATTGATTTTCATGAGATGTGGTAATATGTTGGATGCCAAAATGTGAAAGTGACTAAATTAGGTTTGAAATTTTTATTTTCGTAAATTTTGACTCACCCGCTACTTATACTCACTTGTTGATATTACCTACTTCCAAGTATACCTACATGTCGAGTATACATACTTGCCGAGAATAGTTCCAAGTATATTGATTTTTCGATTATATCCACTTGCCGATTATATTCACTTGTTGAGCATAGCTATTTGCCAATTATACCCATTTGTTGAGTATATGCACTTGTCGGGTTTACCCACTTGCCAATTATACCCATTTGCCGATTCTACTCAATCGTCGATTATACCTATTTTTTTATTTTACCCACTAATCAATATTACCCAATTGCTGATTCTCTGAATATATTATTATTGCTTAAATGAGAAATGAAAGAAGGTAAGCATGTCATTATGTGGTCATTGAAAATGTAAGGAAATTGTATGTAGGAAATAATTTGCATGAAAAGATATTGTGTACCGAATGTTGATTCTTGAAATGAGTATTGATTTTGTTGTTGATGTAAAGAGATCATATGATTATAATGTTATTATTTGCACTATTGCTATGTGATTAAATATGATTGTATTGTGTAAGTTATTTTCATCGCTCACATATTAGTAGGCAAGATGCCTCAGAGTTAAGGAGCCTCGAGAGTGTCGGGGATGCCCCATGTTTTGGAATACCTCATAAGTGTTCAGGATGCCTTGGGAGTCGAGATGGTCTATGTGTTGGGATGCCTTAGAGTTGAGATACTTTAGGAGTATTTGGAATGTCTCGGAGTGAAGATACTCTAGAAGCATGAAAAGATGTTATGTACCAAATATCGATTTTTGAAATGAGTATTGATTTTGTTGTTGATGCAAGGGAAATAATATGATTATAATGTTAGCATTTGCACTGTTGCTATGTGATTAAATATTAATGTATTATGCAAGTTATTTCCATCGCTGACATATTAGTGGCAAGATGCTTGAAAGTTAGGAAGCCTCGAGAGTGTTTGAGATGCCCCATGTGTCAGAATACTTAGGGAGTGTTTAGGATGCCTTAGGAATTGAGATGGTCTATGTGTTGGGATGCCTCAAAGTTGAGATATTCCAGGAGTACTGGAATATCTCAAAGTGGAGACACCCCATGTTTCGAGATACCCTAGAATTGTTCGTGATGAGATAAATGATTAATATGATACATGTCTATATGTATGTATAAATATATACTCACATGTGTCTAGCCATGTATCATAATATGTCATGTCGTCTACTTGCATTTGAGGAAATAATCTTATGTAATGATGTTAATAGTCTCCATTGATATATCGCGATAGAAAATATAGTTTATTTACTTTTGCATTTGTCATACATGGTTATTTTGTATTTGTTTTGAACTCACATCCTTTGTTGATACTAGATTGAGTAGTAAGATTATATCTTACTTTAAACTTAGAGATTTCATTTAAAGGATTTCAGATTACTCATTTATCTTTTTAGATTTGTAGGATAGATTGCCATCCACCACTGCACACTAATGTTCTTGTGTATTTTGATTGTGAATATCAAGATGTGCTTATATTTGAATTGAAGGTAGTGTATATTAAGTGTAGCTCAACGTATGAGTCAACGAGGAGTTTGTTGGACCTCCTAGAGGTTCCGATGGTCCCCTAGACACGATGATGGAGGGGACATGAAGATGACAAAGGCCACCAATCCCTAAGTTGGTGGCGGCTTAGACAATGTACATGCTCAATTTTGAGTTAGTATGGGTGTAGTGGTGCTAGTTACCCGACTTTTCTTCCAGGGACTTATGTAATGTATTATATTTGTTTTAATACAGTATCAAGTTGTTAACTAATATATTATATTCTTGTGTGGGATGTTATGAAGATTTTGTTGAGCTACCTCATGCTATTAATAACTAGAAAATAAAATTAGAAAGGACATGTAATGAGCCGGACATGGGCATCACATTCAAAGTCATAGCTTAATTGCCTTCACTTCTCTTTTTTTGCCAATTTTGCACATGTCAAACTTTCGATTGGACTAACTCCTGCCGGATACAAATTGATTGGCATAATCCTCATAGCATCTATTGGATTGGCTTAATATGATCTACCTTCACAAAGGTAACACCTCTCTCAAATTTACCTATATCTATTTTTGTATTTTTACGTGTTGGCAATACCATGCATTACTATAATTTGACAATTGAGATTTGCAACTCATAAGTTTGTTTGCCAATTAGTATCTGTCAATTGACATACTAGTAAGATGCATGTGTAAGTAGTGTTAGAATAATCCCATATTGAATCATTGATATGGTTTGGAGAGGTTTATATATCATAATTAACCTATAATTGATTGACTTATGTTTTTAAGTGAAAATAAGTTTAACTAAATATGTTGATGAGTTTAGACTTAGACTCGCTCTTGATAATCTCCCTAGGCAAATGTATTGGATTTCTCAAATACGTATCCGTGTTTATGCAATTTAAGAATTTAGTGGTGAAGTAATGCAGTCCCAATGACAACATTCAAATTTCAATAAGAAGTAAGAGATCATGTATTTTGATGTGGAGAAAGTGACCATAAATGAAAGAGAGCGTTAAAGATTCAAGTTAAGACATGTTAATCCAAAAAGATATTTGAATTAATAGGAGGGGACTTAAACATAATTATGTGAGTCCAACTACAAATGGACAGCAAAGGTATTAGGCTCTAATCGTGTTCTCCCAACACGTGTGACACGACAAAATATACGGGGAAAAGTGTCCGTTTCAACTCAGGGACCTCGAAAGGATGCTTTCAACGCTTGCGAAAGGCAGCATCTTACAATATCTTATGCAAGGACATAACCAGCACAAAAGGTTTAAGATACCCATTTAGATGCCGACCACACGTGCTCCCTTGGCCAGCAATCATGCCCTCTTAAGCCCCTTTCCCAAAAAGGGCCACGGGGGTTGTCGATCCAACACCATAAGATAGATCCGGAAAAAGCTACCGACTCAATTAATGTCATTTTGCAACCTGTCATTCGAATACCCTTTGTCACGAGAAGTCATTTATTGCTCGTTTGCTCGTTACCGAGGTAAATTATTAGACCATCCCATTCAATCCAGTCCATTGAATTCCATAAAACCAATAAAATTCGAGGAACTGGATACCTTAGCTAAAAATTAAGTCGCAAGGGCCATTGTCGGCCAAGAAAATCTCAAACATGTCCAAACTTTCCTTTGTCGCATCTAAATCCTGTCTGTGTCTATTTGGTATATGTATAGAAAGGATGAGAATGCGAAGAAAACAAAAAGCATAAGTTGAGGGCTACCTTGTGGAGAGATACAGCAAGCCTAATAAATTGTGCTTCTACAAAACTGATATGGAACTTTGCATGTACACATAGATTTACCAAGAGGACTATAGCTGTCGTTGGTTGGCTCAGATCAGCCCCGTCGGAGTTTGCTCTGCGGGCCGAGACCGAGTCTCTGACCGACCAGATCGCACCGCACGTGCGCGAGACCAATCCTGGATTTCTCGAGATCGAACTCCATCCACACGTTTTGCTGATGATGGTGGCCAATCACGAATGCCTCCACCCCAAGCAAGTCGGCGTTCCCGAAAGTCAGGCAATGCACCGAGTCGTTCCCCCTCACTTGACCCGGTACCCGGTACAGCACCCGGTCGCCCGGTATGGTCATCTCTGCTCCCCGAAACATCAGGCTCACCGACGGCAAGGGCGGCAAATCCGGCCGACTCAGCGGGACCCGGTAACACAGGTCCATGGCTCCCTGGAACACGAAATTCGGATCATCCAATTGCTGCAAGACGCCTCCTGTTTGGAAAAGAACCGTTATGGTAACATCAGACTTTATACAGTTGTCGCTATGATTGCTTTGGCAACGACTTTGGGCAGTGTTTCACTCACCGGTTTGCTTCAGAAACTCAGCTCTCAAGGCGTCGTAAACCGGCCCGAGAAGGAAGGTGAACTGGGTGCCCGAGTCAACCATGGTCTGACCCGCCCCCGTGTGGTCGGGCAGGAAGGCGGACTCGGGCAGCTGGAGCTTCACGTCCGACACCCGGATCCCCTCGAGATGGACCGTGTACGCCGCCCGGTCGAAATAGGGCAGCGGGGTCGACACCCGGACCATCGGGGTGTAGTTCAGCGGCGCGAGCCAGGACGAGAGGTTGGCGTCGCTGCCGCCGTCGCCGAGCAGCAGGAGGCCCGAGAAGTCGGACCCGGAGATGCAGTAGGAGAACTTGGGGAAGCCCAACTGGGAGACGAAGGAGAGGGACCCGAGGTTCATGCCCATGAGCCCGGTGTTCCGGGCGTCCTCCTCAGGGTTGGAGCTGGAGGAGGAGCCCATGCACCCGAACACCAGGCCGGGGATCCGGCCCGACCCGACGGAGAACGTGTCGGAGGCGAGGTTGCCCTCGCTGGAGGAGGCGTCGGCGTAGGAAAGGGTGGCGTGGCAGAGGTTGCCGGCGTCGCAGGAGGCGGGGATCGGGAAGTCGCGGGTGCGGGAGGTGCAGGTCGGGGAGGAGCAGGGGATGGGGGCGTAGGAGGCGGAGCGGGTGGGATCGAAGGAGAGGGGGAAGGCCGGGGTGCGGTTGCAGTGGAGCCAGGAGAGCTCGCTGCCGGTGTCGATGACCATGGAGACGTTCTGGGGAGGGGTGCCCACGGTGAGGGAGACGGTGAGGCTGATGTTGTGGCGGAAGGCGAGCTTGTTGGGGGGCCTGGGGAGGGATCCGGACGGGACTTCCTGGGTCTGGAGGGGCAGGATCAGGGCCTGGGACTGAGCCCGATGAACGGAGAACACAAGGGCGGCGAAGAAGAAGCAGAAGGAGAAGGGGAGAGAGAGGCGCTGGCCATTCATGGTCGCTTCCGAGATATCGACGCCGTCCCAGACGAGGAGAAGAACATGTGAAGAAGAAGGAGAAGGAGGAGATCTTTCCTGTCCTTCTAATGTTGGGTGTGAGGAAGTGAGTGATTTGAGAGGTTTGGACTTTGGATGGGAGTGGGAGTAGGAGAATATGGGTGTAGGGGGATGCGGGGACAGGCACTGTGGGGGGATCTGAGCGGGACTTGTACCGAAGCGGAGTCGCTAATGAATGAAATGAAACTCGAGTCTTGACTCCGAGTCTTCTGACCGAATGAAACAGCGGAAAGCTTCTTTTGCTTTGGTTTTTACCGGGTAGGAGAAAAGGTTAAAAAAAAACAGAGAGAGGAATTGATATCTCGAGGAGGAGGAAGAAGTGGAGGAAGGAGAAGGCGAGTGAGATCTAACCATGTTATATGTGTATTATCTAATGAGCAGACCCAAACGACGTCGTCTTGGTGGGGGCAAGTCTTTGGGTGGCCATGCATTTTAAAAGCTCTTTGTCGTGTTAGTTGGTCGTCGGGTGAGATATTTAAATCGATGCCGATATGGGGAAGTCGTCCATGTGACGCCGACTTCCGAATTGACATGGGGGTTGTTTTGGTCATCTAGGTGCATTTGAAAACTCTAGATCTATAAATCAGTGATCGGTTATATATCAACAAAAATCATTTTCATTATCGATAACAATTTAGTATTAACTATTCGTGCGTGTGATCAAATTCTATTTTATTCGTTCATTTTCATAAGTGATATGATAGATCTTTTTTTTGGAAAATATTTTTCAAATTTTGAATTTTCCTGAAACAAATGCATAGACTGCATACGAGGTGATGGACCCAAAAAAAAATGACAACTTGACGAAATGAGGCATGTTTTCCCCGTCAAAATAAGTAATCGAGAAAATGAGTTAATTGGAAATATGAATCTAGATTCGAAGAAATGACATCTTTTACAAAATTAAAAATTGATTTTTTTTCGATAGGCAACTTGACCTCAAGTATTGCAAGGTCCTCTTATATGCTGAGATTCAAGTACCCATCCACCTTACCTAGGAACCCGACACTTGATTCTCGGGTCACGATGGCCAAACTCAAGATCAAAGTGGCCTAGATTCGGATCCTCTTGGCTCGGACCTAGGTCTCTCCATCATCTGGACCTGAGTCACTACAACCTAAACAAAGGTTCTTGATGCTCAGACTTGGGATCCACTGCCTCATACAATACTCCCACATAGAATCTATACCTGATTCCCCAAGGGCCTACACCCAAGACCCAGCCATCAAACCTGGGATTGGAAACTTGTACACCAGGTGTCGTGTTGGGTCACCGTAACTCATGTTCAAGTGTGAGTTCCTAGTTATGTTAGCTAGGCACCAGGGTCTAAGCACATGAAATAGGCCTAACAAACAAAGTCAAGTTAAATTTGAACCACTAGGGTCTGCTCAAGTGGATAGGGAAGTAGGGAGTCAGATTCCCCACCTTTTCAAGGGTGCTGGAGTGGGGACATGTGAGTGAGGTAGTAGAGTTTCGTAATTTTGCACACTACACATAGCATGCACGATGACTTGCAAAATAGATATAGGATAGGATTGGAAAAAAAAAATTGAATTTAGAAAAACTTACCAAATTACGAGTAAAGTTTAAGTAGGTTTATAAAATCACAATTATTTGTTGAACAGATAAAGTGATTATGATTAGCCAAGAATAAAGAAATCATTTACCAATCAAAATGTGGTTTAATGCAAGTAAAGCTATGTGTCTCCGATGTAAATCTGGACTATAATAAATCATTTTCCCCACTTTCAAAGCACTACAGAACGGATTGCGCGTAATTATCCCTCCAGTTAATTTACCCAGGCCTTTTAGGTGGGAGAACGAAGAAGCTTAAAACGGAGGAAGGAAAAGCCAAAAAGCAAGCAGAATACTCCGCTCGGTTTGCTGCACGACGCCACTCAGTTGCAAGGCAGAATTGTAAACGTGACACTCCATAGAAGTCAAGCCGTTCCATTTCTCTTACTGTTCTCTCTATGCATTAAAAATGTTGAGCCCATTGTGCTAACCAGGACGATGGGTGTCCCTCCTAGGAAACACTGATGTTGGAAACTTGCACATGCGGTGTCGAATCATTTAACAGCAAGAGATCGTGATCGGCTCTGTGGTCACTACTATGCTGTTGGACATATGTCCCGTTTCTAGGACTGAAGTGACCTGATCATATGCGTCGAAAGTTGAACATACATGTCCTTTTCTTCTTACAGTAACAAAACTGTTCATGTGGTTTCGATGCGTAATTGGTGATGCACATTCTACTTCTCTTTGGCACAGCAGTCGGCATCCCATGGATGTTTTAGTTCAGGCTTATTAGTACATGGTTGTTCATGATTCCAGGGCCTACTTGCCAGTGGCTGAGGTTATGCAAGGGAGTAGTTGGGGGTGGCCACCTGCAAGATCTGAGGATTTGGTGGAAACTCAAGCCGTTTTACGTGGCTCAGTTCAACCTTTCTCTGATGTGGCAGATAGAATAGACTATACTGGTTATTAAAGGTTGACAATTTACTCAACGCAAATGCTTGGCAGTTGGTAGGAAGTAGGAATGTTAAGGTACCTTGGCATAGGCTCATTTGTTTCACACCAGATATCTCTATTTGGGACAGGCTGCTCACAAGGGATAAAACAAGTCAGCAGCGCGATGATGGTCCAGATACTTGTCTTCTATGTGGCTCGACTTCTGAAACGGGGCATCGTCTATTTTTTGTATGGTCCTTCTCTATGGCTGCTGTATGGTCATTGCTGCTTGATCTTAGTGGTGCGAAAAAAGCTAGAGGATTGGAACTCTGAGTTTACTTGGGTTATGCAATCCTTAAAAGGCAATTCCCTTTACAAAAGAATTCTGAAGATGGCTTGGGTTAGGGCCATTTACCGCATATGGAAGGAAAGAAACTCCATCTTGCATGTTGGTCCTTGTCCATCTGCTGATCAAGTGATTGGAAGTATTCCTTTTTCAGCAAGAGTTCAAATGGCTGCTTACATTAAGGAAATAAGGTGGAGTACATCTATTGCTGAGAAGGAATTATGAGCCGAATGGGAATATGGTTTAGGCTGGAGGACATAGTGTTGCTGCAATAATCGAGTTTGCTGCTACTCCTGTATTGGTTTCCTTGCTCATGCTGCAGCTTTATAGTTACTTGGTATCCGGTATGGGTGACAAATAGGTGAGTGTAAATACATAGATGTGAAATGATACAGCCATAGCTGAAGATTTTGACTTCTTGTAGAAGTAGTCCTCCATACTTTTTTGGTTTTGAGCAATACAACAAAAAACTTACTGATAAAGGAAAAAATAGTTACATTCCATCAGTTCCTAAGAATGAAGATTTGAAGAAAATAATGACATTAACTTCTTTATTTAAATTATTTTTTAGTATCCATCAAACTCTTCTCTCTACTGACTTTTGGATTCTTGACCTTGAGCTATGAAAGAAGTATCTTTAATTCTTTAGTATCATTGTGCTCATGACAGAAACCACCAAAGCGCCTTGTACAGATTCTGGTGAATAGCTACTGTTGGTTCAGGTATGCTAGTGTGACACCTACTTGATCGACACCGGCTTAAATTTGAGATTCGAGGTACCCAATTTGTCAGGTAAAGGAGTTTGGTTCCTACTAATTCAGGTTCACCATGTGGAAGATTTAACAGGATCTTTTATTCTCTTTCAGGATAAGATCTTCCTCTGATCTACTTAATACAAACCAACACACTCGCAATATGACTGCAATTATTCCTATCATCAGCCATCATTCATTAAGTGGATGCTTACAGCCACAGACCCCTACAAACGGAGACCTAGCTCCAGTCTTTTATTATCTGCCTAAGCCTCAGAGTTTTCTAAAACGGGAAGTTTAGTCAACTGATGGATCACTTGCATTTTTCATCAGTACAAGTATATCTTGGATCTTTCCCCTGAATCTCACTGATCACAACTTCTCTCATGTAGTCATTCTTAACTTGTCCCGAATTTCCAGCCACTGTCTTCTTTTGTCACTCAAAGCCATCCAATGCCTGTAAAATTGCCTTCCACTTGGGGTTAAAGCTAATAATGCTTAGTGAGTGCTATCAAGTCTTCCAAATAGAATTTACTGATAAACCATGCCAAGCCCTTCAAATCAGACCACCTTGTCCTTCAGATCTGTGAATGCTGAGTATGTCCCAATAACAGAGCAAAAGATGCCAAAAGTAATGATGGATCCGCAAGCTGCAATCTGCGTGGAAGAATCGATCATGTCATTGACAATAATTTTGCCGCTTCATTCAGAAGGGAAGTAGATGAAATTTCGAGAAGAGCAGGACTATTACCTCCAACTTGGTCACTCTGCCCTTACATATCTTGAGATAACATGCGCATGGGAAGATGATTGCCTGTTTTCGGAGATCAACGAGCACATCTTGAGTTCCTGGAAACTCATAGTAAATTGCTATTCATATTGCAGGAAGGAGAGTCAACTCACCATTAACATTGCAAGAAGAGATCCCATCAGGGCCATCACAAGACCTGCAGCAACAGTGGAACTTCTCATAGTTTCTCAAGTTATATTTGCTACTTCCTTAGTTTATATTTGGTCAAACAAATGAACAGACACAAGAAGAGGAGGAAAATGATATGCACATCAAGAGTAATGAGGTTCCTACCAAAGAATGGAATGGACAGTGCTACGATCAAGATCGACATTACTAGGACACTCCTGATGATCAATGCCAGGCTGTGAGATTTACGATGTGATGAGGGCAAGAGTTCCTCCAAACTCAATGCCACTGGCATAATTGTCAAAGCATACTTTGTCATTGGGTTCACAACCTGCAAAAGATAGAAAAATTTGGAAGAAATTAAGACAACAACTTAATTTTATATCATCTGAACGTCATTGTCCTGTTGTTCCTAGGTTGTGCATATGCAGGAGGACCTTTTTAATTGAAGGATTCCATAACTCACCGTCGTCCAAATCGCTACTTTTGTTGCCATATATTGTTGGGGCATGTTTAAGGTGAACTGAGATTTGATATTGTCCCCAAACAACAGAAGTCCGCATACAGATACGCCAATGTAAATTAAAGAAGTAAAACCCATGCTGCATAAATTGTAAGAAGAATATCACTAGCAGGTCGCAATTATTGACAGAAACAATGGAATGACAGATTAAGTGAAAGTACGTTGCCATTAAAACCCATCGAAATTTCGATGGCTCCTTCATGGAGGAGTATATATTTGGGAAAACCGAATGTCCTGCGAAGCAGTAACTGTATATTCCTAGCGTGAATGGTAGGTTTGCAAGATCTATGATGGTCCCGCTCGGGTGGAACCCCACTTGGTCCACTACTCCTAACCAAAACAAGCAAATCACCACCAAAATCGATGCGACAACCCCTCCAGCTGAAAGGTAGCCACTTTTTTGGATTAGCAGGTCTTCAACAAGTGAGAATCAAAGTAGAGGGTGATTCAGGAACACCAATTACTGAGATGAGAATTGCAAACCTGAAAGGTAAGAAAGTAAGCCGAGGTTTCGTAGCCAAACGGTTGGGAGAATGACAAGAGTTGCCACGGTGGCAAAGATTTGATGTGATGTCAAATACATGCCTCCAATGTACATGTGGGTTTTTGGGAATATTGCAGCCAAGTTATCGCTCATCATGATTGTATACTCTATGCAGGAAGCCTATGAAAGAAGTAATAATTGCATGCAGTTGAATAAGGAAAAAAACCGACACCTAATTGGAGAAAATAGGGACTAGATTGAATATATATGACTTACATATAGATCCATGTAGAGTATTATCTGCATTGGAGCAAAACCTACGTGTCAGTACTTATGTTAATGGTCATTCAAAATTGAAAATACTCAAAACTAAAGTGAAAACCAGCAGGGTGTCATTATTGGGTTCTGTACTCACAGCTATTACAATGCGGCCTGATATGCCAAAGGCGGCCTGTCCAATGTCAGGGTAAGTCTTGAGTCCTGGAGAACCTTCTAAACACCGTTTCAATAGGATTCCAGTGTAGAAGGCGATAATACAGAAAAGGAGAAGCAGTAGCAGACTTAACCACCCTCCTTCATTGACTGCATATGGAACAGCTAGAGCTCCTATGCCACAAATCACATTTATTCCTGGTACATAAAGAAGAAACAAAACCATGAGCATCTTCATAAGTGTCTCTCTGCTTTAAATTGCAAAAACTCCTACAATACAAGCATCTAGGAATTCCTGATTCTTGTTTGGATGTTTTACCATTTAGTGTGGCTTGAGCAAGTGAACACTGTTCTCTTGGAGGCGGCAGTTCAGGCACAGAAAGTATACTGTACAAAGACGTGAATGACTGAACAGGAGTCTTTAGCGGAAGTACTTCCTTTTCGAAATTCGTCGACGGAACAAGCGGTTTGTGCAGGGAGGATTCGGAGTCAGAAGGTTGCAGTCTTCTATGTGTCAAGCTAGGGCTTAAGAAAGTTATTGAAGGAGGGGTAACGCTAGTGAACATGTCCATAGACTGCCTGCAATGTAAGCAAATTCAGGTCAAGCTCTGAGGCAAGAAAAACAGAAAAAAGCAATTTCGATTTGTTTGCTTTGCTAAAATCAATGTGGTCTCCTTGATCAAATATTAGTCACCATTCGTGTTGCTAACAGATCATGCAATGACAAGATACATCAGCAGCACAAATTCAATCCAACTTCGATCAGAAAATCCTCCGGGAAAGAACTTCCTGGAATTTTAAATCAACTAAATGTTCTATACCAGGGATTGAAGAATCTTATTTTGAAGGTCTCGTCGTTATGCATTAATTTTCTGTTTCTTTTTCCTTGAAAACATGGGACGTATCAGAAAAATTCGACCCTCAAGAAACATATCACACGATATGCGATAGCCCACTCATATCAATCTGCCGGTGTCTTGCATGGATATACTATAGAGAAAGGAAACGACGGAAACTCTCAAAATCTAATGGGACGTATCAGAAAAATTCGACCCTCAAGAAACATATTACACGATATGTGATAGCCCGCTGATATCAATCTGCCGGTGTCTTGCATGGATATACTATAGAGAAAGGAAACGTCGGAAACTCTCAAAAGCTAACAATCGCAAACACATGCTAGAAGGTGAGCGGCAACAAGCCACGCAGACAGGGGAAAAGGGAACGGACCTGTAGCTCTGAGGCCAGGACGGAGGGTTGCTGTCAATGCAATTGTCCGACGAGTTTTGCAAGGCGGGTGAGAGATCTTCGGATTGGCTCATGTCGTCGTCATCATAATCACAGTTCCGCTCGGCTTGGTTTTCTTCATCATCCGTCTGGAATTCTTCCTGCCGGTCTGGTCCCAGATCCTCGTCGAGTTTCATTATCGCAACCGATACAAATCCTCAAATCGACGCGAACTGCCTTCTTGCGGATCAAAGGTGAAAGGCGAGATGACGTCGAAGGGTTGAGTTTGTTCTTCCTTTTACTCGATGCTGAGAAAGGCAAACAGGATTCTGACAAATAAAAGAGGTGTTGACCCCGAAATAGTGGGGAAGGTGGCAGCTTCTCTCTCTTCTCTCCCTCTCTCTCTCTCTCTCTCTCTCCCTCTCTCTCTCTCTATCTGTGTGTCTCATATGATCAGGATGAAAGAGCATTCGGGATCCGGACAGGTATCTGCCGTCATGCTTGTTGCAAAGGGGAAGCAAAGTCTCCCTAAGGTATCCAGAGATTATTGCCGTTAGTGGTGGCGATCGATGTTATTTTCCTTTAGCGTAAGATGGCGATCAAACGGGGAACGCTTATCCTCCAAATCTCTCCTTTCCGAAGGAAGAGATGTCATCTGAGACAAAAGAACTCTTTAGATATGATTAAATGAGCTCGAATAATCTTAGATCCAAGATAAGAGTCGTTGATGATATGTCGATCCAATCTAGAGTTTAGCACTTGCCTTTTGGCGTTGTCACGGTATAATTTGCTTCTACAAGCAAGACACTGGTGCATTATATAGATCTAAAACTACATTTATTCTAATTATCGGTGCCGACGTGAATTTTCGCAAAAGAAATACAATAATATGAAAAAAAAATTATCATATAATAAATATTGATATCAATCAAATTCTCCGTTATGGTCATGTAGAATTTTATTTTAAACTGGATACAAACCTTACCACGTATATTTATCCTCTGCTTGAAGAAAATGCAAGGCATAAAGTGCAATATATTTCGAAACATAGTATATGACATATACTATATGTATTGTCGTTCTTTTGCTAGCCTTCCTCCATTAACCTTTGTGCCGTAACTAAATGGGGAAAAGGAGAAGCAAGCTATTTGTGTAGAATTTTCTTCACGATAGAATGGCTTCTTTTCCCTCCTCCATTCGCTCCTTTCTAGTTATAGAGAGTAAAAGGAGAAATCTTCGTAATCATCCTCATTTAATATATATTAATTTCATTTATTACAAAATTCTCCTTTTTTCTTTTGGAACTCCCTCCCACTAGTAGGGGTTATTGGTTTCTCGTCTGGTCCGGTTCTAAGGTGAAATTGGGAACCAGACCAAGAGGACTGATTCTCAAAATTGAGAATCGAGGACCAGATCGGTTTGATCCAATGGGACGGGTCACTTTTTGTTTTCCATTACTTGATATTATATGTTAGTAAGAAATTTAAAAATCTAATTATTTTTATTTTTTAAGAAATAATAAAAAAAAAAGTATATGTAGTTAGACAAGTTTTGGTCCTCCCTTGGAATCGAGAACCAAATCGCCCGGACACCAATTTCACTTTTAAGAATCGGAAACTTGAGCGAAGCTTTGAGAACCAGATCAAATTGGGCAGCACGGTCTGTTTCGGTCCTAGTAGTCTTCTGTTTGGATGGTCCGTTTTGCACACTCCCTGGATTTGGGAGGTTCGCAAAGAGTGGGGGAGTTTCAGATTGAATTGTTTTATCAAGGTCTGCGATGAAAGAGGGAAGGAAGAGATAAGGTGAAGGGTTATGCGACTTTGGGCAAGCATTTCTCGTCCAAGCGCCATTTCTCTCCCTCTTTCTTTGAATCAAACTGGACATTTCCAAACTAGACAAGGCAAGGGAACAAAATTTCTCAATTATGATTTGAATATTTTTTATTTTTCAAATATATGATAGGTATCCTTATGTCACGGAGCAGAGGTTTCCATGGTTAATGGGGGCATTCGTAATCGAGGAAAAACGACCAAAACGCCCCTCGAATGATCCAAGCACTTCCAGAACATTCTTAGGGGCGGGATTTTCTTGAATTTTCTAAAATATTCCAGATCCCTAGAATATTCCTACGGGCAGAAGATACGGTAATTAAGGCAGTTGAGGAAATACGATCTTGTTCGTCGGATCGAAACTAAATCAATGGTTGTAATATGAGGGCCTCAAGTATAAAAAGAGGTGCCCTCCCCCTCATTTGTATCATCCAACTATTAGCAATTTAAGCTTCTTTCTTTTGTTCAGAGCTTCTCTCTAGTTTCTCTCTCTGCGATCCGGGTAAGTGAGTGATCAGATCCGAAGAAGGCTTGGCTTAGGCCCCAACAATCCCAAGCGATCCGAAATAGCCTAAGTCGCCGCACGGTCGCGATCCCAAATGATCGGCCCGTGACAAGTGGTATCAGAGCAAAAGAAGAGAGATCCGAGGAGCAGCACCAACTGTTCGAAAGAATGTCGAGCCAAGAAGCTATTGTGGATGGAGAGGTTGCCCAAGTCAAAGAGACTCGCAGTCGAAGCAAGAAAAGAGAAACCTCATCGGAACCCGTTGCCATGCTTGATGAGAAGTTCACGAAAATGCGAAGTGCCGTAGCTGATCTCATTGACGGACTCAATGATGTTTGAGACCGGATCATGGAGGTTGAAGGCTCCCTTCGCAAAGACTTCACGGACACCATCAACGATGCGACGGTCCCTCTTCAAGTGAAGGATGATGACCTCGAGACATCGATTGATGACTTGAGGGAACGTGTTTGCGCAATGGAAGAGGAGAACCCCCGACAGGACGAGGTCGAAGCCATGAAGGTGGAGATCCAAGAACTCAAGGTGGAACTCGCCCTATGCAAACTGAGCATCGCGAATGGAGCGATGCATACCCAAGCAGTACCCAAGATAGAGGTGCCGAAGCCCAAGGAGTTCAAGAATGATCGATCTGCCAAAGAGGTGGACAACTTCGTATGGAGCATAGAGCAATACTTCGGAGCCACCAACATCCAACACGAGAATGTTAAGGTATGAACTGCTGCGATGTTCCTTACTGATACTGCAATGTTGTGGTGGCACAATAGGTGTGATGAGACCAAGCGTGGTGCCCATCCCGTGGAGACGTGGGATGACTTCGTGAAAGAGTTTCGGGAATACTTCTTCCCCGAGTTTGCTCAACAAGAAGCTCGTAGCAAGCTCCATCGTCTCGAACAATGAGGTACGGTCCGAGAGTACGTGAAGGAATTCACCGAACTCAAGCTCCAAATCAACAATCTTGGAGAAGAGGAGGCTTTCGGAGCGTTCTTGGATGGACTCAAGCCGTAGGCAAGACAAGAGCTGATGTGTTAGGATGTGAGAAGTCTCTCGAGGGCTTTAACCGTTGCTGAATCACTCATCGACCTCAACAAATTCGATCCAACGAAACATCGATCGAGGGATTGGAGGTCGGATCGGTCCTCTGAGGATGAAAGTGGAGACAACTCCCGTGGCACCAAGGATCAAGGTGGCCGAAAGACTTGGGGAGAAAGCTCATCCAAACAACCTATCCATGGAGGTCGACCACAAGCGAACTTCACAAGTAAGTACGATCAACCTCCGCCCGCTCCTTGCTTCATTTGCAAAGGAAACCATTGGACACAAAAGTGTCCTAAAAAACACCGAGTCAACACCATCCTCTCCGTCGAAGATGAAGAACGGCCAAAGGAGGAGAAGCGCCAAATCCGACTTGGTGGGATGACTCTCAACTCTATACAAGCTCAACCACCGCCCAAGAAAAAAGAACAAACGGACATGTACTTCGTCGAACTTGAGGTATGTGGAATCACTCTTTATGCCTTAGTCGATACGGGTGCATCCAACGTGTTCATGGCAACCGAGGTAGCGAAGAAATTAGGCTTGGAAGTGATGCTAAACGGAAGGCGATTCAAGACCGTCAACTCGGAAGACCTTGCAAGTGGAGGCACAACCCCAAAGGTCGAAGTCCAAATTGGCGGATGGAAAGGCAAACTTCCGTTTGAGGTAGTCCCGCTCGATGACTACGACCTCATATTGGGAATGCAGTTCTTCGACCAAGCGCGAGCCATGATCGACATGGGGTCCAAGTGCATCATAGTGCTCGACCCGAAGTGTCCGTCCATGGTGCCGATGCCCAAAGGGGCGATGAACACCAAGACAATTGATGCGGTTCATCTCCTAGACAAAAGCTTGAAGGCGGCCAAGCACATGGCCAATCAACCAAAGACCTAACCATTGGAGAAGTTGAAGGTAGAATCGGGATCTCCAGCACCAACCAACGACATGCCAATTGAAGCCCTCTTCCCCGAAGTGGAGTACGTGCTCCGTACCATGTCCGAGCCGAAGAAAGTATTGTACGTCCAACCGATCATGAAGCCACTCAACCAATCGTTCGAGAAGCCGTTCGAGGTACCGTTCGAGTCGGTTAGGGCCAAGCGGAATAGAAAGAAGCGGGAAAAAGCTCGTGCCAAAAAGAACTCTCCTCATGCTGCGAGCGCCGAGGACGTCGCTCGAATGAGTGGGGAAGAATGTCACGGAGCAGAGGTTTCCGTGGTCAATGGGGCATTCGTAATCGAGGAAAAACGACCAAAACGCCCCTCGAATGATCCAAGCACTTCCGGAACATTCTTAGGGGCGGGATTTTCTTGAGTCTTCTAAAATATTCCAAAATATCCCTAGAATATTCCCAGAATATTCTTAGAATATTCCTAGGGGCAGAAGATACGGTAATTAAGGCAGTTGAGGAAATACGATCTTGTTCGTCGGATCGAAATTAAATCAATGGTTGCAATCTGAGGGCCTCAAGTATAAAAAGAGGTGCCCTCCCCCTCATTTGTATCATCCAACCATTAGCAATTTAAGCTCATTTCTTTTGTTCAGAGCTTCTTTCTAGTTTCTCTCTCTGCGATCCGAGTGAGTGAGTGATCAGACGATCCGAAGAATTTCTCTCTCTACGATCCGAGTGAGTGAGTGATCAGATGATCCGAAGAAGGCTTGGCTTAGGCCCCAATGATCCCAAGCGATCTGAAATAGCCTAAGTCGCCACACGGTCGCGATCCCAAATGATCAGCCCGTGACACTTATATTATTAAACTATTTCAAAAACTCGCCATAAACAATTATTTTTCAACATATAGTATACGGGTAGTACTTCAAAATAGAATCTATACATACACAACAGTTATTTTACCCAATTGTTACCAAAATATGTAGAATTCTATGTGACGAATTTGTCATACATAAAAATATCTATTAGAAATTTATTACCGAAATATGCATAATCAAAGTTTATGTAAAGGAAGATCTGTAGCAAAAGAAGGAAAAAACTCTCTGTTCCTAGTTGTCCTATAGTTGGATCCTTAGGCAAGTGCTAAAGTTGATCGAGGAAGTCTCTGCACAAGCTCAACGTTCATCTACCCTCCGACCCAGAAAGTAATAATTGAAAAAACAATGTTCTAAGCAGATTTCAAGTTAACCTCAATCTTCCTTCATATCGACTTTCTTCTTCTTCTTTTTTATCCAATCTATATGAAAATCTGCCTTTATGGCTAATGGAATCGGGATTGCTCCCTTCTTGGATCATATTGGATTTGAGACCTAGGAAAACTTGGACTAAGATTAGAGGTTTGTTACAGTAAATTACCGGTAAAGATTCTATTAAGCTTTTGAAATAAGCAATACCAATAACCTGTCCAATGTGGATAAGCAGGGAGAGACATGATCTCCTTTTCCTTATACATCAATCATGGCAAACTTCTTTTGATCTAGCCACGTTCATTCTTATCACATGTTGCTAATTCGGTAAGTTTCCTGGCACGTTTAGATTGAGGAGTACAACTAAATTATCAACGGATTGAAATCTCCCCAACTTACAATTAGCTTCTACATTTACGTCTTCTATATTCTATTATATGCTATCAATAAGAGGATCAACGAATAAGACGGGGAACCCAGCCTGACAAAACTACTAGAGACAATGAATTCACCTATCTTCCCATCTAGTTGTCCCGCCGCTGTGACGGCTGCTACAAGGCCTCAACCTATGCAACCACCTGTTTGAGGTTGCTTGAGGTTGCTCAAGAACAAATGTCAATGTGACCTTAGATGAGAGCAACTTATTAGAATATTTAAATATTACAGCACTCTTTCATTTAAAAAGTTTAAACTTTTATAATAGTTAACATCGTCCCGTGAAATTTCATGAGGTATGGGAAGCAAGTTGTAGTATTCCAGCTAGAAAATATGACTTGTTATGAAGATGGCAATTACACGCAGAAAAACAAATCTTGGAAATCTCTCTGTTTATTTGTCGATTTGGTTGAGCTTGCCGAGGCCATTGCAACGTTGGCACACGATCTGAGATTGGTCCTTCCTTGCCGCGTTGGCTCTCAACGTCGCCGCTGACCGCCGAACGAAACCGGCGCCGTCGCATTCAGGACACCTGTTAGCAGCATCATAGTCACTTCTTTACATAAGCCAAATTCACGAGCAGCTTATGAAATCAGATCGGTCGATGTACATAAAAGAAACAACGATACATGAGGGGAAAAACAAAAAACAATCCCCGATTTTCGTATTAATTGAAGATTTCAGTCCTCTAAATTCAGAATCTATACATCCTCGGTATAAGCTTGGCTTAAATTTTTGAACGTTCGATATCGAATTGATGTAGAAACGTTATATGCAAGGCGAATTTGTAAGAACGGAGCAAGCTCAAGAATCCAGAGAGAGCGGGGGGGGAATCGGAATACTGACGTGTCCTTGCGAGAGAAGAGAATGGGGAAGGCAGTTCCGACCAGAGCCACTGCGGCCGCGCCGGCTATCAGGTACGTCGTGCCATCGGCCGACACATCTCCGACTGCCGCAACCACCGTCAGGCTCCTCCTCTTCTTCTTCCCCTCGGTCCCGCAGGCTATGGACGCCCGATTGGCCAACGACCCGCCGACGGAGCACGGCGGTGCAATGCGAGCCGTTCTCGCCGGCTGAATCAGAGGATTAGAGCGTAAAACCGTCGGCTGAGGAGCGGGCAACGCCATTTTTTGGTGGGTCTATCGTGATGTGAAATTGTGATTTAGGAAAATGTGGGTTTTGTAGATTCATAGATTGGAGAATGGCAGTGGATTGGTCACTGCTTCGTGGATAAGGCCACGTCAGGGAGCTCGAGATCCCGGCAAGTCTTCTGGATAAGCCCTTGTCCACCACCGGTCATTGTCCGATTGTCTGATTCCATACAAATTTTTTAAAATTTTGACTTTTTTTTCAGCATGATCCACGTCAGCTCCACATATACTAACAAATATTAGAAGCGCTTACCCAGTTGAATTCGAATGCGCTACCTCAGCAAATTAGCTTAAGCGATGGTTAAGAGGACTTGATTGAATCGGACCCAAGATGCTTACGGCTTGATTATGCATTTGCAAATGTTTTTGGACTCAATTGCACATTAAATTAGACTGAATGTTTAGTATAGTAGGTGCAATTTTCTCTTTGGGTAAGATCAGTTGAAAAAAAAGAGGTTCATTTTCATTACTAATCAAGGTCAGATGTATCGAGGGGTTCTCATTTTTTCCCTCTAATTTCTTTCTAACATCTAATTTTTATATATTTGATTTTTCATTTTTTAGCTTTGAATTTATAGGATGTGGACATTTTTGACTCTCTCATCTCTGTTTGCAGTTTGTATATAAAAAAAAAAAGTTGATGATGCAAGTGCTTGCGAATTAATGAGGTGAATATTGCGTGAAAATAGGTCTTAACTCATGTATGATTTTAAGCGACCTTTATTCATTTTCTTTTCATGAGAATGTGGAACCCAACTTGTTTAATTTCTTATTTGTTATATAGATGTCAATTTTATATATCATTGGTTTTCTTCCGGGGTGGATTTTTATAAAAACCCTAGTCCCTACTCTCCTTTTTCATTTTTGGCGATCTTCATTGTTGCATACAATATAACTTCAAAAAAAGATGTCATTGCTTAATCTATTCTTTTATAGGATAATGATATAATTGGTATTTGAATTTTCACTCAATGTGTAATGTGGTTACTAAACTTTCAATTTGTTCAATATAATCTCAACTTATAGCCAAATGTGCTATGTGGTTTTTGACTTTTTAATTTGTTTAATGTGTTTCCTAGATTTCTTGGTACATGTTCAATTTAATCTTTAATTTATATAAAAATGTTCAAAATTGTCCTTTCATTAATTTAACTTCAGGGACAATATCGAACATTTTTATATAGTTTAGGAACTAAGTTAAATATGTACCAAAAATCTAAATATCACTTTAAACAAATTAAAAGTTCAAGACCACATTACACAATGGGTTACAGGTTAATTACCATATTGAATAAATTAAAAATTCAGGGATCACAATGCACATTGAGCCAAAATTCGATGACAATTTGTATCATTTTTCCTTTTTTTCACTTTTTTTAGTTGTTTTTATTTATTTGAATAAGTAAAGAAAGAATACTGTCATGTTAGCAGAGCAGACAAATATTTCCCCAGCAGAGAGTTGAAAAAAGAAATAACCCAAAACCTTATTCCATCTCATTTTTTAGGTAGTGCAGTCACTCAAAACATATAAATTTTTAAGCATATGAAAAAAAAAAAAAAAAGATTCCCCTTTCCTTACCGAAGAACAGCTCCCACAATCCTTGAGAAAGACTCATGTTGTTGTTGTTGTCATCTATTAACGCACGCATCGACCTTATTAGTAGTAAAGATCTTAGCGGACTCATCCGCAGTTCCTAGTAGTAAATATGTTCTTCCATAATCAGTCATTTCATTAATCAAGATACATGTAAGTTTCGAAGACATCTCGCGCAATGCTTAGTAAGACCCCACCATAATGCATGCCTTAATATCAATTCATGCCGGTGCGAGGAGCGTGCATGACCATTATAAATGGTGACATCGTATCCCTCATTTGTTGCCTTCAAATTCCTAGACCCGCCACAAAATCATGGCCATAATAGATGGCTCCACATCATCTTTATATACCCAATAAATACCCTTTTGTTTTATTTAAAAAGAAGTTATGGACGGTTATGTATGATTAAAGGCAATCGTGGCAATTAAATAAAGACTAACCAGCGTCCCACTTTTTTCCCACTAATCCCTCCTCACTTCATGTACCAGCATCATCCTCGCGCTCCTTTTTGTGCACATCCACATGCATATGGCGAAGCAGCGACCCGCATCATCATTAGATCCAACGTGGTTGTCTAGTCTTTCCTCCTCGTCTTCGAGATCTCAGTTGATCTACAAGTTCTTGATTAAGCTTTAACGGGGTGAAAGAGAAAAGACGGAGACCCTCCTCTCAAGCAATGAATATATGCCCGCGAAAAGCGGGAACCAAGAAACTATTAAGAAAGCCAGGAAAGAAGTTCAGCGGCAAACCGCCGCTCATCACTCGCTGCTACTTTCTCTGCTCCTAAATCTAATCCCACTTGCCATGGACCGTTTCCTTGGAGCTTCCACTATCTATTAACACCCCCCCATGACCTTGCAGTTTTCAAGCCACTCTCTCTTCCCCTCTCTCTCCTCCTCTAACTCTGTCTTTCAACTTCTGCTGCATCGACCGTTGTATCATAAGCACAACTCCCAGTTGCAGAGAAAGACGGGGAGAGAAAAATGTCAACATCACTTCTCATACCTGTCCTCCTCCATTTGCTGGCTTCCCTCTCCGTTTCAAGTATGTTTCTATCTTCTCTTCCTTCCCATCCGATAGACTGGTTGGAGATGATTCCGCTCGCCCGTGTGAGTATAATTAACGTGCTCTCTTTGTTGGTTCTTTTTGCAGATGGGGCACAACTAATTCTCGTCAACAACTGCAACGAGACCATATGGCCCGGCATCCTTGGCGGGGCGGGCCACCCTTCCCCCCGGGAAGGCGGCTTCATCCTCAGCAGTGGTGAGGAGGTTGTGCTCGACGTGCCTGAGAAGTGGTCCGGCAGGATCTGGGGCAGGCAGGGCTGCTGCTTCGACGGGGCTGGGAAGGGGTCATGCGACACAGGGGACTGCTCGGGCCTGCTGCATTGCCAGGGCACAGGCGGCACCCCTCCTGCGACAGTCGTGGAGATGACGCTTGGGTCCTCCAGTTCGCCCCTGCATTTCTACGACGTCAGCCTCGTGGACGGGTTCAACCTGCCGGTCTCGATGAAGCCAGTCGGGGGCGGGGTTGGATGCGGCATCGCTTCATGCGAGGTCGATTTGAACGTGTGTTGTCCCTCCGCGTTGGAGGTGAGGAAAGGCGACAGGGTTGTCGGGTGCAAGAGTGCCTGCTTGGCAATGCAATCGGCGAAGTATTGTTGCACTGGCATGTACTCGAATCCCACGACCTGCAAGCCAACCGTATTTGCCAATCTGTTCAAGGCTGTTTGTCCCAAAGCCTATAGTTACGCTTTCGATGACTCCTCTAGTCTCAATAAGTGTAGGGCTTCAAGGTATGTGATCACCTTTTGCCCTCCAACAATTTGACGGGGAGTGAACAGGAAAGCGCAGCCAGAAGTGCTAAGTTCAGTAATGGGAGTGCTTTATTACGATTCTAAGTTGGATCTTGTTCTAGAGAAATATTAGTATATTTCCTTCAATTAGATTAGCATCTTTGTAAGGAACAAATTGATGCGAATCACAGATGGCAATGGGATCGGATGTTAGTTTTCTTTGTTCTCTGTTATGCAAGTTCCGTTTGAAACTGGAATCCGTTGGGAATGAGATTCAAAAGTATGTTTCCATCCCCTCTTTAAACGAATGCAGAGAAATTTGTAAATGATAAGACTCCACGCCGAATGGGTCAAAGGTTCCGTTTTTGACATATTCAAAGGCTTTAACACAACAGAACTAAGATTCCGTTCTGCCTGATTTAATCGTTCTCAACAAGCTAGGAATCTGATGCTTGTCAAGAACAGGAAACAGTGCAACATGGTAAGAGTGATGTGAGTTGTTATATATCTCGTTTGGGATCAGTAAGTTGGATGGTTCAGACCGCAAATTGATCTAAAATTGACTTCAGGCAAGCATCTGCAAGACCACTCTCAATCCCCACATACGGTCACCATGTCTGCTGTCTGATGCAATTTCCTTCTCGCCCACAGCTGCACACATTCTTTTCTCAAATGCTTCCCAAGCTTCCATCCTTTGTAAATCTTCATCACGCCACCTTATCGATGTTGCCGTCACTGATGACATAAATGATCTCTGCGGTCTCAGTTCGAGGGGAAAACAATAGAGGGCTTTTGGTTCACAGCCAAGACACTTCAGTCATTGGCATGCTCCTTACAACGACTTTTTTTTTTCCCAAGCCTCTGCATTAGGCTCATGTGATTTGCTCTTTTGGTTGTGCTCTTTTGATCATGTTACCTAACATGTCCTGCACGCCATATTTCATATCCCTCCCCATGCATTACCCCATTATGATCATCCCCTTATGAAAACGTCACTCACCAAATGATCACAGGCCTCTCCCTGAGATACCCACGAACGATCGCAGATTTTACCAAGACACTGTGCATATGCGTAGCATGCATGAAAATCAGTGTATATGCAATGCCAATAATTTCATAATCATAGTCTAATTCGTTGCAAAGGTCTCTTTCCGTTCTCTCTGCTTTCGCCACCCAGAGCCATCACGTCGTGTGGCTGCCAGTTGGACCGGCCTAACTTTATCAATCCTGGTCCGGTTCCCAAGGAACTAGGCTAGTCATTGGTCTTGAGACCCCTAGACCTTATACTAATCATGTATATATTATATATCTCTATATTATTTTTTTATTTTTGATGACCCAGGGAACTCCGCACCCCGCCGACAGTCGGGGGAGTAAACCCTGGGGGCCACACGTGCTAGACACCACACACGTGAAACTAGTTAAGTCACTTTATGACGAAGCTGAGATTCGAACTCTCGATCTTTTGTGAAAGGAAGAGAGCGCGAACCAGCAGTGCCACCCAAGTGCATGGTTATATTATTTATATATCATATATATTAGATATTTTGATCTACATCAAACTCTTGTGCCTTCGTCTCTATCATGTATATTAGAATGCAGAAACTTGGCCCATATTTGACCGAAAAAAAAATCAAAATCTTCTTCGCTCACCTCTAGCCTCTTCTCACTTGCCTCACGAGTGTAACTCAAATGATGAAATCACTTACCTCTCTTGGCCTACCTCACAAATACAAGTTAACAATTATAAATGGATATTTCTATTATTACCTTATCATAGATTTTATGTTTAATGTGTATCGGTATTTATAGTTTGATTGTTCAATATCGCATTGTTGATGGATATTTCATTTGAAAGAGTATGTTTATCCTTTCAAGAAATATAAAAAAAAAATGAAATAAAAATTAATCGATCAGGTACCAAGTTGTCTCTAGAGATGAATTGGACTCATAAGGTTGGTTCGATCCTCAGTCCCAAACTCAATAAATCGATCTCTAATCTCAAAAATCGAGAACCAATACTGTATGGATTGATTTTCGAGTTAGGTGTTGAACCAGTCGAATCCGGGCACTCATAATCAAACACAGGCGGCCACCAACCATCTTTCGTACTAGTTAGGTACTGTGTCTACCTCTCTATGTGGAGCCCAGCTAACATTGTAAAAAACGGAGGAACAGAGGAAAAGTCAAAAAGCAAACGGTAGAAAAAGGTAAGTGCTGTCCGCGTGTGTGCCCAAGGCCGAGACCCGAGAGTGAGAAGAGAGGAGAGAGAGCGGGGCTCACCGAGAGCAATGCATGGTCTGCATGGGAGATGAGGGGCAAAAAGGCAGCGGAACGATCAGACGGCCAAACATCGATGAAATTGATTTAAATTTTAGTACGTTGTTCATGAGATTGGAGGCTACAAGTTGATCACTTTATTTATCCACATTTCCGATGATTACTGATGTCAAGCTTTTGACGTATAATTAGATAATAACATTTTGTATATCCTATTATTTTAAGTAATTAATGAAAGTTTTTGAACGATTCGTAATTTTTTCTATATTTGGTTCTTATGCAAAATTGTGGTAGTATTATCATCTTTATCTTCTTGTTATTTCGACATTATATTGACTTATTGTAAAGTTGTATTGGCTAGTTGTTATTGATATTAAGTCGATTTCGATCAGTTTAAATGCTGGATTGAGTTAGCTCTAGACGAAATTGTTATCCCGCTTCTCCCCAACATTAGGCACGATGATTGGTGGACAAATTAAGTACTCACAAATAGAAAGAGAGAGCAAGGAATAAGCACAAGAACGGCGAAAGAGATGGCACGGCACTGCATGAGATCTCAATTTATGTTATATAATCCCAAATACTACGGAAATTTCAACTAACAAGACAAAACAAACTAGGTCAATTCACACGTCAAACACGCAGTCTACAAAAGTGGCCTTCCAACGAAGTCCGGCGAAGAGGCCGAGCAGCAAGCAATACAAACGCACGACGTTCCATCAAAGACTCAGACTCGCCGGCTGCGGATGCGGCACCACGTAATCCACCGAGATCACGCCGTCCACATGCTTCCCAACCTTCTCCTGCAGTGGAGCCGCCGCCGCCGTCGCCGCCTCCATCTCCTCCATGTTTTTGAACACCGTGAGCGACGCGATGGAGAACCCCTTGGAGAAGGCGGAGAAGTTGTCGCCCCACGTCGCTTGCTCGACCCTACCGAGCCCGTCCCTAATCCCCTCGGCCACTGCGGATAGCACCTCGCCCTTGGCCTCATCCCCCGACCCCTCCTTCAGTTTGAGGAGGCTCACCCGGACGACGGCACCTTCGGGAACGCGGTCGGTGACCCAGTGGGCGGACATGATGTCTTCGCGGATGGGCGCTCCGAGCTCCTCGACCACGCGCATGTGGTCCGGGTGGCGAGAGTAGGCGGCGAAGTCGTCCTTGGTCCGGTAGCGACCGTGGAACATGACGGTGAAAGTCAAGGGGGAGGATGAGGATCGGGGGTGCGGAGGACGGGGCCGGTGGCGGTGTGGAGGACGGTGTCGAGGGAGACGAGGGCGTTGAGGCCATCGATCATGGCGTTGACCCGGGAGGGATCGGTGCCGTCCTTGACCTTGATGAGGACGATGTTCTCGATGATCTGAGCCGAGGATGACGACATGAAGATGGTGGTGGTGGTGGTGGCGGCGGCGGTAGGAAAGGGATTTGACCGGAGAGAGAAAGTTGAGGGAAAGGCCCTGCAATCGAACCTTTTTCTGCTATCAGCAAGATCTTCTTCCGCTCGTTCTGAAACAGAGTATGGTATAAAACAGAGGACCTCTGCATCTTTAAAAGCAGGCACGGTCGAGAACGAAGATAAACTGATATTTTCTTCTTTATTTTTTATTATTCCTGCATTTTACCTCCACCTCATCCTTCCGTCCTTTAATTTGCTCCATACACTTTGCTTTCTAAACTGACCAATCTCATCTTAGGTTCTAGAAGACGGTATTTGACTATTCAGCATCTATTTTGTCATAATATTTATCTATTATAATACTTCCATCCGTATCTAAACTACACTTTGGGAGGGGAAGTGTTTATTTACAGCATCTTCTACAATTTTTTTTTGTATTTTATTGTTATGAAATTCACCGGCTCTTTTTCTTTTCTTTACTTTTCTATTTTCGTGCCAGTCATCTTCCGTTACTGAAAATCATTTGTCAAATGGAAGATTTGTGAGAATTTTCACCATAAAATGTTAGCTCAATAATAAAGGGATGTTGAGACTTTGGTGTCTGGAGAGGAGACACTTTCCCTTTTTTTTGTATTATGTGTTTTGAGATTAGATGGGGTAAAAAAATGCAATAATTTTCTTCTCTTTATGAATCTTCTCTAATCATACAATTTGATCCCAATGAAAGGCAAAAAAAAAAAAAAAATAGAAAATATTCAACTTAGCTGATTCCAATAGTGAGCGAATTCTCTTTGTGTGCATATAGTATAATCATATGGTCTGGTCACCAAAAAAAAAAAAAAAAAAATAGTATTCTCTTTGTGTGCATATAGTATAATCATATGGTCGAATTATGTCAATATTCTTAGTAATAGGTTGAATATATATTAATTCTATGTATTCTAAAAGTTTTGTCATTTTAATATTATCACGTAATATTATTGCTTGCATCTTCTCATTGAGACACGAAGCTACCGGATTTATGTCAATATTTCTTTCTAGTGAATAGTGATCACAGAAATTAAATTAATATTTAATATTTAATATTTTATTATTATTGTAGATTCCTCACATGCCACTAAAGTATGTAAATTATTATGAGGTCCTCCCTCTGCCGTGAAAAGAAAGCCCATCTCATGATGCGCGGTGAAAGCCCATGCGGTGGCCCAAGCGAAAAAAACGACGTCGTCTCGTATCGCCTCTGGTCTGCCCCATGGTAAACCCCTCCCAGTTCGTTGGTCGGAGGTTTTTCTTGTCGCCATTTTCCCCTGAGAAGAACCCGCGACAATCTGCAGCGAGCTGACGCTGGCGGTTCCGGCGATGATGGGCGTCGTGTCGAAGTTGTTCGGGCCGCGGGCCGGCCTCGCGAAGGTGGCGAGACTCGCCTCCGTGGGTCGTCCGCCGTCGCCACCCGCAAGGTTCTTGCACGACCGCACCAAAGGTCAAGACCTGAACCCAGTCGCATCTCAGATGATCGGTTACGGCCTCTCCCTTGCCAGGTCCCAGAAATCAGGTACTTTTCTGATTCATTCGGGCCCTCGAAGTCGCGACTTTCCCCAGGTTTTATGCGTCCTCAATTTTTTTGTTTTTTTGTTTTCATTTGAGGGCTAATATCGGTTGTCTTTCTTTCTTTCTTTTCTTGTTCCATAATTGGGGGCATGTGTAATGTGCCTGTGCAGATGAATCGTATTCTCAGGGCATGCTTGTGCTCGAGCAGTGTCTGTCCGCCCAACCCAGTGAGGGCCAACTTGCTGAGAACACGAGATCAATGGTCTTGCTTGCCATGTCCACTCTGTTGTATGAGAGGTCGTGTTGCGATTGTAATCTTGATTCTGTCATTTGATCGTGGGGAAATTAGAATGTGAATCGGAGATAAAGCCCACGGTTGCTTAAATGCCTTTCTTGTTTCAGGGGTAATTTGGATGAAGCTATTGATAAGCTGCAGAGTGTTGCAGATTTAGGCAATCCTTCTTTGGGTGTTAAAGGTAAAGCTTTTTCCTTCTTGTGTTGTTTTAAGAGAGACCAACTTTTGGAATGTGTAGATAGATTTATGTCTGAAATCATGGTGGTATTGATTTGCACTCTGCTTTGTTATAGTTGCTGCAATGGAGGCTCTTGTTGGACTGCACTTGGAAATGGGGCAAGTAAGTGACTTGCTTATGCATGTGCTTTCCAATATAGTTCCTTTCTGTTCGCTCTCAATTTATCTGGAGATGATCTCCCTATATAGGATGATACTTCATCAGTGGTCGCAGATAAATGCTTAAAGCTCTTGGAAAAAGAATCAGCAGAAACAGCTGGCTCAGGATCTTCAATAATTAATGCTCGTGCAAAAGCAGCAAAAGGGTTGGTTGACCTAGTCCATGGAAGTTTCCAATCTGGTATGCCTCACTGAAACTTTGCCAAATTTGTAAGATTTTTAATATTTTCTTTTTGTTGTGACTGGATGTTTCGCTGCTTTGCAGTGGAGCCCTGCTTTCAAGGGAGTAATGCTGACAAGTATTCCACTGGTTAGGCTCATTTTCTTACCCTGTTCTCATTTGTTCACTCCAATAGACAGATTTGTGTGTCTGTGTGTATGTGGAGTAATCACAGCTCGAGATTGCTGCTTTATAGGCCTACACTCACTTGCAACTGCAAATCGCTGATAGGAAACTATGAGCTGCATTATTAGTGAATCAGATATTTGATCTTTGTACTTTGCTCTTTTCTTGATTGGTCATCTCTAACAAGTACTCATGTGGTGTGTGGAACTTTTCCTTTGAATTCTATATGGGCTTATGGGTTATAATTAGGGCCCCGGCAGGCAAGGTTTTACTGTTACTTTTACCTAGGTCTCCCTATTCCACAACAACATAATTGTGTCCTGATTAACGGTTGAGCCTCTTATATTTTTGAAAAACTGCTTACGTTCCATTCTGTAAAAAAATCAAAATAAAGTTGACTCTGAGCTATGTGCTTCAGCACATACATTTTTTGAGCCTTCTTTACGGTCCTCTATAGAGTGCAGTACATATTTGTAGTGGAGAACCTTCTAACAAGGTTAGTTTTGTGGATGATCAATTATTTTGTGGTATAGGTTTTCAACTTGAAGTTGCCAGTTTGATTTGATAAATATTTCCTGGTGGGTGTTTGAGATGGTTTCTTGTGATCTCTTTAAGTGCTTATTTCATGCTTGGCACCTCTAAATTATAATAAAGGTTACTCCTGCTATTGGTGAAAATAGAGGAAAAAAACAATATTGGGATTCTCTTTCTGGAAGCTTGGAGGACATATTTACAGTAACAAGCCTATGTCCTCAAAAGAGGATTTTGTTACAGGGGATGAAGCTTTAAAGGCAGTAGGGTGGATTATTGTCTCTATGGAATATCTGAATAAATTAATGGCCATCATTTTTGTGGGATGTTTTCCTGTTTGAATCTTTGACAGTTAGATACTAAATTTGTTGTTATAAGTATTGCACATATTATTAAGGTTTTAGGAATTTTGTGGTAACTGATGTATCATGAGTGAGTCAATATTTGATTTTCAAATTTTAATCTGTATTTGTACATACAGGCAGTGTTGCTTTATTAAATGGTAATGTGGCTCTATCTTATGGAGAATTCTTGCATTCAACATGCAACTTTTCGTTGGCAAAGGAGGTCTACCAGAAGGTAATTCAGGGGACTTCTGAGAATGTTGAATTTGCAGAAGCCACTTTAGGAGCTTGTAATATGGCTTCTCAGGAAGTTTTGTTGGCAGCCACCTGTGCTTTGGGACAGCTTGAGTCACATTTGGGGTAGGTCATATTAATTGGGACATTTTCCGTGTAATATATTTGCTCTTAAGACTGTGGTTCACCATTATAAACCTCTCCACTTTCAGAAATTTTAGTGATGCTGAGGAGATATTGACAAAGGCTTTAACTAAAACAGAGGAACACTATGGTATGCTAGATTTGCAATATTTTTTTCTTTTAAATTGGTTCATTATCTATCAGAATTGAATATTGGCAAGTATCTTGATGTGTTTGCCTGCTACCAATGAATTGGATTCAGGATCACATCACCCCAAGGTTGGCATCATCTTAACTTGCATAGCGCTAATGTTTCGGTGGAAAGCAATTCAAGAGCATTCTAGTTCCCTCTTGGTTCAAGAGGTAAATAGGAAACGTCTCTTTGTCAAACCTCTAATCTGACATGTCCAATGTTTGCTTGATGTATTAATATCCATATTTGGATGCATTTTTATAGGGACTTCTCAGAAAGGCCACGGAATTGCTTAAAGCTCCTGCATTAGAGGGTGCAGGTATATGGAGAAATTGTTTACATCCCCTTTCAACTTGTTTACATGCTATATGAGTTCGTAATGCTTGTCAGTGTCTTTGTGGTGTAGGAGTGGAAGCAAAGGTCAATAGAAGAGATGTTGTTGCCCTTGCAAGGGGTATGTATGAGTGTTCAAGTATTACAATTTGCCCTTGGGAGGATTATTTATTAGTGTCCAACTATGGCAATTCTTCATTTTAGTCATGTTGGATGATGCATCTAGTTTGCCTAGATCAATATTATTAAATTAATTTGCCAGAATTACGAGGATAGCTTCCAACTAAAACTAATGAGGTTTTCATGGGGGAAAACGAGAAGGTCCACATGTTTCTAGTCGACACTGTCATTGTTTCTCTTGCTATAGCAGTCTAGCTTTGCATTTGTCTCATGGTTTGGTAGTACACATCTGTCGTTCCTGTAGAGATACTTTGTATCCTGCTTGTTGCACATGCAATCGGACCTTTTGTGGATATGCTGGCATACAGCTCTAAATAACCTTTGTTAAGTAACAAGCTACATGCCTTAATGTAGGTGCGCATGCAGAGATCCTCTGCATTCAGGAGAATAGAAAAGGTGAGGGAGAGAGACTGAAGAGCTGGGCAGAGTCTGCATGGAGGAATCGTCGCATGTCACTGTCCGAGGCGCTTGATTGTTCTGAGTCCTCTTCCCAAGTGCCAATTGTAGATTCTCGGATCTGCCGGGTTCTGTAAGCTGAGTTCTTATTACTCGGTAGAAGTTTGAGCTTTTTAGTAATGTAACAGCGTATCATGAGGCATCTCAGCCTAGGAGAAGTGATTTTCAGCCTATTGAGTCCCATGTAACATTTTCAAATAGAGTGAAGTAATATGACTAAGTCTGTCGTACTGCGTTGGGTTCGGAAAATGATTGAAACACTTAAAATCTTGTTACAGTTTGCAGATCTTGTCTGTACAGAGCGATCTCTGCCATTTTCTGATGAGCCGATTGTCAACACCAGGGAGCTTAGCTGCCTCGTGTCAAATGATTTTTTCCCTTTTAGTTCTACTGCTTAGGTGCAATTTGTGCATACAGCTTATAGGTTATTAAGCCTTGCTTGCTATTGGCAAGAAATGTCAAATTCGGTTTACTCTAGGTTTGAAGTCTGATGCTTCTTTTGTTGCAATTTCGATATGATCAAGTGTTCAGCAAGCACAATCTGGTAGCTAATAGTAAAGATCAATTCCAAAACATCTGCCAACTTCTGTCTCGAAGGCATACAAATTGGTTGGTCGTGCAGAAGGATCAAATTCGTACTCTTTTTTATGTTGCTGCATTATCTTATTGATGGTCAAAAGAGGAAGGTGTTAGTGTCATTTGCAAGAGAAAATTAAAAAACCTTTGGAATAAATTATGCAAGCTATTCAACAAGAAAGGCCAGTGAAGCAGCACAGGGCCATTCGTTATGCAGCAAGAGTAGAGTCAAGAGAGTCGTCACCAACTTAAAGTCATTGTATTTACTTATCTAAAGAGGGGACTTCCAATACGAGGAGAGGGGAGCAGAAATTTCTCAGAGAGGAAGATCGAGGCCCTTGCCCACTTCCACTCCAATCACCTGAAGTATCCCTTTGTTTATTATCTGACCAAAATCAAGAAAGAGCCATTATCATGTGTGCAAAAATTGATGCAAGGTTTTGCTAGAATAATGCCATGGAGAATAAGACCGGTTATTCAATCGATACCCAAAGTAATACCATGGGAGCTTGCCGGGTGTTGGATGGTTCTATAAACTTATATATGATTTATAATTTGTCTGATTATTTTGTTGAATTCTGAGCCAACAAGAGTGCTCTTGAGAAAACTTGCTTATTCATGTTATATATAATCGCTATCATGCAAATCGAAATGTTCCTAATCAAACAAGTTCGAAGCGTCTAAAGAGGGCTCGTTAACAAGATGGGATTATATAAATCAATGTGATATACTAGCTAACTCATATCTAGCATCACGAAATTTAGTAATTGTAATACCAGAACGTCCTTGAAATAAAAGGGAGCGAGAGAGTAAAGCTAAAAGAGAAGAGGCTGACCAGTTCGACGATGAAAGTCCCGATGAGGCCAATCATGCAAGCTCTGGAGTTCCAAATCTCGGCAGTTCTGGTGAATCCAAGAAAGGGAGCCTGGAACTTGGGCTCTACTTTCGGCACTTCCACCTGCGCTTCCAGTTATCCAACATAAGCTGAAATTCTAGAGAGAGAGAGAGAGAGAGAGAGAGAGAGAGAGAGTTGATGGTACCCCAGAGGGAAGCTTGGCAGCTCGGACCCGGAGAGAGACGGACTTTCTGGAGGCTCTTGAGGCTTGGTTGGGGCTGAGGAAGATGAGGAACTGGTGATGGTGGCGGCCTCCATGGAAGATCTTCGAAGCTCTGGTGGTGGGAACAAGAGAAGAAGATGAGTGGATGGTGAAAGAAGCAGCCATCTCTCTCTCTCTCTCTCTGGGGGATCCTCCAAGAACTTCTGGTACGTTAGCTGCTTGTTTTCTACCACACTCCCCCTATCCAAAAGAAAATGGGGACGGCCAGTCCTTGAATATACGCCGATTCTTCAATGTGGCCCTCGCACTCATAATTTTTCGCAATTGAATCCTCAAATTCGTATTATTTTTCCCAATTAAGTCTTTCGGTCGCCAATTCCAGCAAATCGAAACTAATGTGTCCGTCATTACCCGTCAACGGTTTTTTTTCTTTTTCTTTTTAGTCAATGTTTTGATATGTATAAAAAGAGGAAAAAAGTCGGTGCTGCCATGGGCGATCAATTTGATGTTGACAAAAATGCACCATACAGTAGGACCCAATTCAACTAAATAAACTCTCGAAGGCTTTTCGTCTTTCAGGACCATCGATAATTTTCCACACCAAATATTTGCTCGCATCGTCGGCTTCAATCCGCTAGAGGTGGGAAATAAAAGTGGGATCCGACTGGAAAATTCTAGCAAGCTCAAGAACTTGATTGCCTCTATTATCAGTTCGAGGATTGTGTTATGTTAGGAAATCATTGGGAGTTCAACAATCGAACATTCAATTGTCTTGTCCTTTCATGTTCTACACACTTTGTTATTGAGGCAACTAACTTGACATAAAAATTGAGTGGTTTTTTGAAGGAAATTATCTAATTAGTCATAAATGTATTGTACGGATGCCAATTTGGTCATATCAATTTAGTCTCAAGTTTGTTCGTGAAATTTCAATGCAGTCATTTTAGCTAATTTCTGTCGAAAATCGTTGATATGACAGTTATGGCAACAATTACGATTTTCGGGTGAAGATAAATTGGATATATATATATATATATATTTATTAGGACTAAATTAGTAAAATAAAAAAAGTTTAAGGTCGAATTGATATTTGTATCATAAGTTTAGGATTATCAGATGGATCTTTTCCCTTTTATTCCATATATTTAAATGGAAAAGCTATGACATGATCATACCGGTCATTGTATAGTTCTGCTGCGCTTAAATAAGAACTTCTAACATGGTGGCTCGTGAGCGGTGAATTCGCGGATGGATGCATCCGTGACTGGATAAGGAGATCCGAAATTTTGGCCCTGGTTACCATAAAATTGCTAGGCAAAAGGGGGAAAATATTAATATATAAGAAAAGGAGATGGCCATACAACAGAGGATGAAAAATTCTAAGTGGAAGTTGACTAGAGGTGATCGATTCCACTCTAGAATTGGAACATCAAAATTATCTGGTTCTCAGTTTTTGGACCCTAGAACCTATCCTATTTGTCTAGAATCATTTTTGGAACCTTTTCGATTTGGTTCCAAGGTTTATCCAAGAATCAAAATTTTTTTATTCTTTTTTTTTGTTAATCATTTACGGCAAAATTATATGAGGTTATGTGTGATGAAATAGTTCAAATTAAATAATGAATAACAAAAATTCCTATCCACAACAAAAAAAAAAAAATTCATAACGTGAATACATAGTCACATATAATTTAAACAATAAAAAGTTCAAACACGTGACATAAAACAAAAATTAGAAAACTCCTTTTTCTATTCATCCATAAAAATTTAGAAGAAGAGGACAAAATGGAGAAAAGTTTTGAGAAAGGATAAAAGACGAAAGAGTATTGATGTTATAATTTAGGGAAAAAAAGAAATTAGGTTTTTGGCTTCTTAGCTAATAAAATCGGTTCCAAAAAAGGGCGGTTCGGTTCGGTTCGGTTCTCAAGTGGACATTCATTTGAAGCCTGTTCCCAAATCGATTTCAGCTGGTTCCAAAAATTTGGAACATGTTCTTGGATAGGTTCCACTGTGAACTAGCTCCTGAATTGGTTTTTTAGGCGGTCTAGTCAGGTCCCTGGGTAGAATCGGTCCAATTGCATACCCTTACATTTTTACAAACTATAATACTAGAACGTTGCTTAGGGCTCATGTACAAGTCCCTCAAAATTTCATTTCGTTATATATATGAGAACAATTCGAAAGCAATAGTTTTTTTAATCCCTTTTCTCTAATAATTAGTGAAATCGTGCGCGCGTGTCAAAGGAAAGAAAAAAACAAATTAAATTTGTGTGGCAGAGAGTGACAAAAATTAAAATTAATTTAGGAAAGAAGTTAAATGATAGAGAGAAGACAGATGCGGAGTCGATTTTGGGAAATAAAGATATGGTATCTATTTTGTGATACCATATTATCATAACACATTTTAACAATGCAAAGGGCATTTTATGCAATTTTTCAGTGATACTTTGAGATTGAAATCAATCATGGAGATGTAAAAGAAATAATAAATTTATGATATAGAGAACTCCAACTACTTATTAAAAGAGACTTTAAATCTACGGACTTTTTTTTTTTTTTTGTTATGCATAATAAGGGTGGAGAGGGCGACCAACATAGTCAATGTTATCAGGCTTTCCTACTCTATTTTCTAATATTCTCATCATTATCATGAAAAAGTCATACGTGATATTCAACACATTGCTTAAATTTTGGGGTTCACACGGGGGGCAAATGACCCAGTCTTGCAAGAGAGGGGAGTGCAATTCCGTCTTGAGAATAGTGAAGGAGTGAGCCTATGAGTGCTGCACTCCAAAATGGAAAATATCATTACGAGTGAGACTAGAGATCGGCTCTTGGAGCCCTCTCAATTCCCATCTTGTTGCAACGCTTCTTTGACCAGAGTTTGGCATCCTTCGCCATCGGCTATTGACTCTCGACGACCCACCGAACACGGCGAAACATTGTCAACTCACGTTGAGGGATGACTTGGTGCACTTTGGCCACTCGTTGGAATGCCGTAAATGGCGGACAGAGACGGGCAAATTACGGAAGAATTTCAAAGTTGGTGATAAGACTCGGAGCAATCAGTTAAGTCACACGATAGAACAGGGGAATCACGAGACTCGGACCTATCAGTTGAATTTTTGTTGGGGGTGTACAAGTTGGGACACTGGATGATTCAAATTGCACGAGATTCTTCAATTCAATGCCGTGCAAATCGTTTGGATCATTATAGGAATTTCGAATTATCCCATCGGCGTAGTGTATTCAGCTAGTTTCTTCAGCCTCTAGCCATGTTATTCGTGATTGTTCTGGCGGTTTCTCTCCTGGCAAACACAGCACCGACTCATGAAACCGGCGACTTCGCTTACAATGGTTTCCGGTCTGCAAATCTGAGCCTCGATGGTTTAGCTGCACTCACTAGCAATGGCCTCCTGAAGTTAACCAGTGTGAACCAACAGAACAAGAGTCGTGCCTTCTACCCATACCCCATCACGTTCAAGAATTCATCCGATGGCGCTGTCCATTCGTTCTCCACCACATTCGTCTTTGCTATAATCACTGAAGATCAAGCTCTGGCCGGTCCTGGGTTCACCTTCGTGATAGCTCCTCGTAAAGAATTTCCTGGAGATCAGCCTGGTTATTACTTTGGTCTCTTCAACGAAACAAACAATGGCAATTCCTCAAACCGCATTTTCGCTGTGGAATTTGACACGATTCAAAACACCGAAATCCAGGATATCAGTGACAACCATGTCGGGATTGATGTCAATGGGCTGCTCTCTGTAAAATCTTTCCCTGCTGGGTACACTGAAAACAATATTCAAGGCTTCAGAAACTTAAGTCTGATTAGTGGTAAAGCAATGCAAGTTTGGGTGGATTATGATGGTGTGCAGAAACAAATCAGGGTCACATTGGCTCCCGTCAACGTCGACAAACCGAACACTGCCCTTTTGTCTCTGTCCTTCAATCTCTCGCCGATCTTCAAGGAGACCATGTACGTTGGGTTCTCTTCCTCAACCGCTGCGCTCTTAACTTCTCATTATATCCTCGGATGGAGCTTTAAGGTAAATGGACAAGCTCATAGGCTTGATTTGTCTCGACTTCCTAGATTACCCCATAAGAAAAAGAAGCAGAAATCCATTCTTCTCACTACTGGACTGCCTTTCATATGCTTGTTCTTTCTGTCAACACTAGTCTTCGCTGTGGCTTATGCAATTAGAAAAAGAAGAAAATTCGCAGAGGTTCTTGAAGATTGGGAGCGTGACTACGGTCCGCATCGGTTCAAGTACAAAGATCTGTATGTGGCCACAAAGGGGTTCAGGGATCAGGACCTTTTAGGAGCTGGTGGATTTGGTAGGGTTTATAGAGGGGTATTACCCACCTCGAAAACTGAGATTGCAGTGAAGAGGGTTTCTCATGAATCAAGGCAAGGGATGAAACAGTTTATTGCCGAGATTATTAGTATTGGTCGGCTTCGTCATCGGAACATTGTGACGCTTCTTGGATACTGCCGTCGGAAGGGTGAATTGCTATTGGTTTATGACTACATGCCAAATGGAAGCCTAGACAGGTACCTCTATAACCAACCAAAGGTGACCCTCAATTGGAGCCAAAGATTTAGAGTGATCAAAGGTGTTGCACATGGCCTCTTTTATCTCCATGAAGGATGGGAACAAGTAGTGATTCACAGGGATATCAAAGCTAGCAACATCTTACTTGATTTAGAACTAAATGGGAGGTTAGGAGATTTTGGGCTTGCAAGACTATACAATCACGGTACAGACCCTCAAACCACCCATTTGGTGGGAACTCTTGGATATGTGGCCCCGGAGAACACTCGAACTACTAGGGCCACTAAGAGCACAGATGTTTTCGCATTCGGGGCATTTTTGCTTGAAGTTGCTTGTGGAAGAAGGCCGATTGAGGTTCGGGAGGAGGAGGACGTGATATTGGTGGACTGGGTGTTTTCTTGTTGGGAAAAGGGTGACATTCTAGAGGCAAGAGATCCAAACTTAGGGGTGGACTTTGTGGCACAGGAGGTGGAGCTAGTGTTGCAACTTGGATTGTTGTGCTCCCATTCTGAGCCAACGGCGAGACCAAGCATGCGTCAAGTAGTGCAGCACTTGGAAGGTGATCTCGCAATGCAGGAGTTATCATCTCTTGGTATTTCAAAAAGTGGATTGACATTTGCATATCATGAAGGTGTTAGTAAGTCTATCATGTTTGATCCATCTTCATTAGACAAGGCATTTTCACATATATCTTCTGTCGCAAATTCTCTCCTTTCTGGTGGAAGATGAGTCCTAAGCTTGTTTTATAAATTAAAAGCACATGTCATAGATCGAAGTAACTGTCAAACTAGTGTTCTTATGCGACAAGTGTTTGTAGTTTGCTACTTTGAGTATATGTAAACTTTAATTTAAGATTCTATGGATCAAACCGATTTCTGCAGCATATTCTTACATGTTATTGGGAATATCAGCATTAGCTTAAATTGTCTCCTTTTATTTTCCCTTTTGATCAGCATCCAGAGTATGAGAACAAGTCCACCTTTTATAAGGATTATTACTTATTTGTTTGAGTCCTTGCATGATTTAACATGTGAATTTTTTATTCATATGGAATATAGTGACACAAGTCAGGGTACCGATAACTGAAATCGCATGAGATTCAATTTGATCCTAGGAGATTCAAACGATATTTTCTCAGTTGTATTTTAAGTGAATTTCTCCAGCTCCTGGACAAGTTCTGCCAACTTCTGTTTCGAAGACATCCAAATTGGCTATACATTCAGAAGGATCAAATTCATACTCCTTGTAGTTGTTGCTGTATTATATTATCTTATTGATGGTCAAAAGTGGAAGGTGTTAAGTGTCATTTGCAAGCAAATTTAAAATCCATTGGAATAAATTATGCAAGCTATTCAACAAGAAAAGCCAGTGGAGCAGCACAGGGTTTCTCGTCATAAAGCAAGAGTAGAGCCAAGAGAGTTGTCGCCAACTTGAAGTCATTGTATTTACTTCTCTAAAGAGGGATATTGCCAATACGACGAGGGAAGCTGAAATTTCTCTGAGAGGAACATCGAGGCCCTTGCCCATTCCAATCACCTGAAGTATCCCGTAGTTTATTATCCGACCAAAATCAAGACAAAACCATTATCGGGTGTGCAAAAATAGATGCGAGTTTTAAGTAGAACAATAAAAAAAATGGTGGCCAAAGTGGGCAACCACTCCGGGGATTACTAGAATAATGCCATGGAGATTAAGACCCCAGATATTAAATTGACGCACAAATTAATACCAACGAATCTTGACGGATGTTTGGATGGCTCCATTAACTTAAATGTCACTTATGATTTGTGGGATTATTTGACGAGAGTGCTCTTGAAGAAACCTACCAACTCATATTATTTATAGCCACTATCATGAAAATTTGAATGTTCCTAATTAAACATGCTTAAAATGTCTAAAGAGCATTGTTATCAGAATTGGATTTTATAAATTAATTCAACATCCTCTCTCCTTTGTATCTAGCATTACCAAATTTAGTAACCATTACACTAGAACGTCCTTGAAATAATAAGGGAGCGAGAAAGCAAAGCTAAAGGAAAAGAGGCTGATCAGTTCGACAATGAAAGTCCCGACGGGGCCAATCATGCAAGCTCTGGAGTTCCAAATCTCGCAGTTCTTGTGAATCCAAGAAAGGTAGCCTGGAACTTGGGCTCTACTTTTGGCACTTCCACCTGCGATTCCATTAATCCAACATGAGCTGGAGAGAGAGAGAGAGAGAGAGAGAGAGAGAGAGAGAGAGAGAGAGAGTTGATGGAACCGCGGAGGGAAGCTTGGCAGCCCCAACCCTGAGAGGGAGGGGCTTTCTGGATGTAATAGTTCCACTTCTCTTTGACTAGTGGTTGGTCCCACTTCTCTCCCGCAACTCTATGCAAAGTTTGACAAGTGTGAATCTTAGTTGGACTGCGTGGTAATCCTAAGCCATGTAGTCACAGGTGAAGGAATATTGATGGATCTAGTTAAAGTCGAGGTAGTATTAAATTGGCCAAGACCCTCGACAGTAACCGAGGCTCGGAGTTTCTTAAGTCTAGTAGGGTATTATCGGAGATTTGTGGAAGGATTCTCTTGAATCGTGGACCATTGAAACAATTAACAAGAAAGAATTGGCAGTTTGAATGGTCGGAGGAGTGCGAGAAAAGCTTTCAGGAACTTAAGAGAAAATTGACCTCGGCATCCATCCTAACTATATCATCAGGATTGGGAGGATTTGTAGTCTATTGTATGCATTCCATAAGGGACTTGGCTGTGCTTTGATGCAACACGGGAAGGTTATAGCCTATGCATCAAGACAATTGAAGCCATATAATTGAATTATCCTACCCATGACTTGGAACTAACTGTTATTGTTTTCACTTTGAAAATATGGAAACATTATCTTTATCGGAAGCTCATAGGAGTGGCTACAACATTCATCTAGGAAGTATTAAGATGTATAGGAATCTCCGACAACACTATTGGTGGAATGGACTTAAGAAAGGTATTGCTAGACATGTCGCCAAATGTTTGACATGTCAGCAAGTGAAGGTAAAACATCAGAAACCTGTAGGGATGCTAAAGCCATTAGAGATACCAGAATGAAAATGAGAGCATATAACGATGGATTTTGTCCAAGGATTACCAAGGACTTTTGGTGGACATGATTCTTTTCGGGGTTAGAACACTAGGAGTGCCATAACTTTCGTACGGTTCACTTTAGTGTCAAAACTTTTTTTTTCGCTCACTTAAGTGCTAAATCGAAGTGAAGTCATTTAGTTAAGTGCCGCTTCCGGCCAAAATGCATACGTGGAATTTTTTAATGATTTTCCATTTTTTTAATAATTTTCGATGTCGACATGGTTCTCGGCAGTGACTTTTGCCGGCCAACGTGAATTCTTTATGCAAAACGACGCCGTTTCTTCTCTTTTTGAAATTTTTTTTTTTTTTTTTTTTATTTCTTTAGGGCTGGCGAGGGTCATGACCCTCGCCGGTCGCGAAACCTTTACCCACGAAAGCTCGTGGCGAGGCCGTTGGAGCTCGGCCGGCCGTTGGTGAAGTTCTCACAATCTCGCCTACGGCTGGTGAGGGTCTTGCTGGCTAGATCTGGGCTTGTCGGCGAGACCCTTGCCAACTGCGGGTGAGGCCATGACGATCTTCGCCAGCCGTGGGTGAGGCCGTGATGGCCTTCACCAACGGTTGGCAAAGCTTCGACAGCCCAGCCCCGGGCATTTGTGGCCTAGGGCGAGGGTTTTGCAGCGGGCGAGGGTCACCGGTGACCCTCGTCGGCCCTAAAAAAAAAAAATAAAAATAAAAAAATTAACAAATATATTAAAATATTGTTCACCGGCAACCATGTCAGCTTTTTCGGAGACTAAGTTAGCTTTTCCAGCGATCACGTCGGAAGTGGCATTCAAGTGAACGTTTTTCTAAACTTGTGATACTTAAGTGAGCGAAAAAAAAAGTTTTGGCACCAAAGTGAGTGTCGTACAAAAATTATGGTACTCTTAGTGTTTTGACCCCTTCAATTTGGGTGATAGTGGATTGGCTAACAAAGTCGGCTCATTTTCTGGCTTTACGAGTGGACTATATGATAGAAAGGTATGCTACCTTATATGTTAAGCAAATTGTATGATTACACGGAACTTTAGTAACGATAATTGGGTCGAGACCTGCAATTTACCTTGAATTTTTCATGAAGTCTCCAAGTTGCACCAGGAACCAAACTTCAGTACAATACAACCTTTCACCCACAAACTGATGGGCAATCGGAAAGAACTATGCAAACTTTGGAAGATATGCTATGAACTTGTGTCATTGACTTTAAATGTAATTGGGATGAAAGATTGCATCTAGTGGAGTTTTCCTATAATAATAGTTTCCAACAAGCGTAGGTATGGCCCCCTTCGAAGCACTGTATGGCAGGCGTTGTAAGAATTCAATTTGTTGGGACGAAATAGGTGAACGCAAATTAACAGGACCTGAGTTGGTTCAAATGACATCATAAGCAGTAAAGATAATGCAAGATCGACTTTGGACAGCTCAAAGTCGACAAAAGAGCTATACTGATGGATGTCGTATGCCTTTGGAGTTTAATGTGGGCGACCATGTATTTCTAAAGGTGCCACATGTGAGGAATGTGTCAAGATTTGGGAAGAAAGGCAAGCTGAGCTCGAGATTTGTAGGACCTTTTGAAGTTCTTGAAAGAATTGGAGAAGTGGCATATTAGATAGTGTTACTACTAAAGTTGTCCAATATACATGATGTATTTCATGTTTCAATGTTGAGGAAATATGAGTTGGATCCTGCACGTGTTAGACTATGAAGTGCTCAAGATCGATGAGAAAGTTAAGTATATAGAAGAGCCTGTCAAAATCTTGGATCGAAGAGAGCAGGTTTTGTGGAATAAAACCATATCATTAGTCAAAGTATTATGGAGATATCACGACCAAGAAGAGGCAATGTGGGAAAGTGAGGAAGAAATGAAACTCAAGTTTCCGCATCTCTTTCAAACAGAGGGTAAGCTTTAAGAATTTTGAGGATGAAATTTCCTAAGGTGGGAGTTTGACATCTTGAATTTTCAAGCCTAGATTAAGGCACCATGGGCAAAGGGCCCAAATGATCTTTGCATGGGCCACGAGCATGAGCTCAATGGGCCAATAGTAGAATTTAGAGGTTTGGGTTGATTTGAGGAAGATGGGCCATGATAAAACCCAAAGGGAATTGGGCCACTTTTAAGCCCAATGGGCTGTATGTTTGAGCCCAATGGGCGAGTGCATGTGCATGAGCCCAATTGATGCAAAGTTAGTTTACATTAATTATGTGAGTTAAATTTAGGAGTCCGTTAGATTAGTTTGATAATCATCATTATGATCCTTTCCATGGTTGGCCTTAGGACTAAACTATGCTGATAACGTTATTGTTAGATTAATAAGACTATGAGTAATTAGATTAAACCAAGAGGGAACCAAACAAGGCAAGGGGAGAAAGGGCTGCATGAGAGGCCGACGATTGAGGGTGAGAAAAATCAAAATTAATTCATTTTAATTGGCCACTTGTAATGTATGGTGTAACCTACAAGTTTCTACCCTAGTCTCTTCATGCATGGAAAATGTAAGTAATGATTGATATTTGTAATCAAGAAATTCAAGGAAAGAATAAACCTAAGTCTAGAAGCAATCTCTCTCTTCCCCATAAAACTTCCTTAATCTCTCTCTCTCTCTCTCCCGCTCTCTTTTCCCTTCGGCAGAAGCAAACCAGCAACCTTCCACTTCCGTAGGCTCAAACAGCCCTTGTCCGAGAAGAGATCAACCAAGAGAAGGGTAGGAAAGGTAGAAAAATCGAAAGGTAAGGGAAAATATAGGATACTAAGCTATACCATCCTCTAGTGGCTGAAGAGGGCTGGTCCAATGGTACTTTGGTGGCTGTTTTGAGTGATTCATGGTTGAGACACGTAAAACTTCATGTTGCATGTCATTCTTGAGGCTTGCATGTGTTATCCAGATCTGTGATACGTTGCTTTATGGGTAGAACATCTTGCATGTTGTGATAATAGGCTTGCATGTCAAGATCGGAATGGTTTAAGGGCTTGCATGTGAGTATCTTGCTTGTTCTAATTTGTAAAAGCTTGTTTCAAGGATCAATGATGGAAATAACGTTTTGCATGTGGACTATAAACTCTTAAATGGGCATGAATGTTGACGGTTGCATATAGAGAGGATTGTTTTGCATGTAACTTTTGATATAAGCTGTTTTCTTCAAAGATTGAATTTCTGGAGTAATCTTGTTTTGTGGATTTTGTATGGCCTTGTGTGTTTGGATTTTGGTGGTACTTTCTTCATGGAAAAGGCTAAAGAGACCTTAAAATAAAACATATAATTTTCGTGGAATTACGTGGGTGCAAATAGATGACGAAAGTTATGCATGATTCGTCTGTGATTATTCTGTTTGGTTAGGAGGACAGTGGACCTTATCAGGTTGTTCGAATTTTCTGTATCGATTGAGATGGATCTAAACTATGAGTTCTTAATGAAAGTTGTAGAGATGGTCTTCATGAACAACATATTAAAATTTTGTGGCAGATGATTGAGTTTAAGTGGCTGAAATGAATTTTCTTTAACGAGGAACGGTTCTGGAAACTGGATTTCGTGTAGACTGACATTTGCGGAATTTATGCTCTCTGTACAGTTGGATTCAGATTTAGTGTTCTTCATGAAAAATGTTCCATTGTGTGTTATTTGTGACATATTAAAATATCATAATTTTTTGAGACAAGTTGCTATGATTTTGACCCTCAATTCTTGGATGATGCAATTCTGTGCATTCTGCATTGGTCCGAATATGAGGTGTTGTGCATGCTTTGGCTGTGAAATGATTTTTGGAGGACCAAGAGGTAAGAGAACGAGGTGCCTGTTTGTGTGGTGTTAATAAATAATTGTGTGGATGCATGAGGTGCATGAATGAACTAAATGAAAAGATGTCCATTGGTTTGTGATGTCGATGATGCCCTAGGGAGAGGGATGCCCCTATTGTGTGATCAGGGATGCCCTAGTTGGGTGATACTGGGATGCCTCGGAGTTGAGATGCCCTTGCTATGTGGTGCAGGGAGGACCCCCACTGTGTGGTAAGGGCATGCCTCAGCGTGAGATGCCCATGGAGTGGGGGAACCATAGAAGTCTGGCTGGTTTTTAATTTTGATTTTGTTGAGCCAGAAGTGACTCCCATTTTTTTTGGGGGGGGGGTGGTCTCGTTTTTGATTTGATTTTGTTGAGCTGGAAGTGACTCCGACGGGTTGGCTTGTGACCAATTGTGACTGTCTCGAGGGCGGATCAATGGAACACACAATTAAATGATATTCGGCATGTGAGTTCGCGTGAAAATGCATGCTAGTTACCTTGTTTGTCTCAGGTGATTAATTGGATGGATGTTAAGTCTATTGCTGCCTTATTGTTGCCTGAAAGCGTATGGAAAAAGGTAAGCAATGCATGGTGAATTGAAATGAATGCTGGTTGTATTGAATGGTGCATGTGCTATTTGCTATTGGACTATGCATTCACTTTAGTGATTATGGGATAGCGTAGTTTAGAGTCCTATTTATTCCTTACTAGGCAAGTGTGCTTACCCCTTAATTTTTCAAATTGCTAAGATGGATATCCCTTCGCCTCGCCCAGTATGGTGTCATTGCATGTATCGATGTCGAGTTTCATGATGTATTTGATGTAGAGACCGATATGAATTATACTCATTATGAAGCAACCATGTGGATGGATGATAGACATTCCTATTGGACCCCGATGCGATTCATAGCTTGGTTCTTGAACCAAGAAGGGGAATTGATTGGACCCCCTCGCTTTGGGCCTAATAGCGATGATGGTGGTGAGGGCGGCAACGGCACGGGCATGGGTGGAGCGGCGGCTACAGCTCAGAATGTAGGAAGGGCGAGGAAGCAAATTTTGTTGATGGGTATTCGGTAGGGTAGAGGAGTTAGGCAAACCTTTCCCCATAACCTAGACATTTGCTTTGCATGCATTTTGTTCTACTTGCAATGTACATATCTAAGTCATGCAACCGGATGATAGTGTATGCTTCCTAGCCATGTGATTAACAGATGCTCTAATGCAAGGGAAGTAGTTAATGTTTGAGTTGTCAATGATTATGTTGTTTGCTATATCAAGGAAAAGGTTTGGGCGGTGTCATGTTTTATAGTAAATAAATGGGAATTAAACTCATGTTATAAATGCTGACCTTTGCACAGTCAAGCTATCATCCGGAATTGAAGAATAATAGAATCCACCTATGCGGTTAACTAATAGGTTTTCTGCTGTGATTCAGTAAGTGATGTGCCTGTGATCTAGGACATACTTCAGGAAATACATCATGAAATTCTCGTACTCCTGTTTCGACCTGTTCATTCACATATGCCAAATACCCTTGACAACCACCTTGAAAAAGTCGGTGAGCTTCCAAAGTAGAAATAAGTGGTACGGATGAAGTCGTCTCACCCCCCATAAAATTCAAAACTCAGACCATTTAATGGGTTAAACTGAATTATTCTTCTATAACAATCCACAGTGGCCTGATGCCTATAGAGCCAATTCAAGACAAATTGATATTTTGTTCTTTATTTTTTATTGTTCTTGCATTTACCTCCTATTCATTCTTCTGTCCTTTAATTTGCTTCCTAAACTGACCAATCTCATCTTAGGTTCTAGAGACGGTATTTGGCTACCTAGTGTCTATTCTGTCATAATATTTAAATAACCTAACACTCCCTTTCGTATCTAAACTACACTTTGGGAGGGGGAGTGTTAATTTATAGCAACTTCTGCATTCTTGGTATTTTATCGTTATGAAATTCACTAGCTCATTTTCTTTTCTTTATTTTTTTTATTTTTTGCCAGTCATCCTCCGTCATTGAAAATCATTTGTTAAATGGAAGGTTAGTGAGAACTTTCACCATAAAATGTTAGCTTAGTAATAAAGGGATGTTGAGACTCTGGTGTCTCGGGAGGAGCCACTTTCCCTATTTTCTATTCTGTGGTTTGAGATTAGATGGGGTAAAAAATGCAATATTTTTTCTTCTATCCCAATGAAAGGCAGAAAAAATAGAAAATATTCAACTTAGCTAATTCTGATAGTGGCTGATTCTCTTTACATTTGTGCATACAGTATAATCATATGGTCAAATCATGTTAATATTGCTCGTAGTAGGTTGAATATATATGTTAATTCTACATATTCTGAAAGCTCTATCATTTTAATTTGATCGCGTAATATTATTGTTCGCATCTTTTCATTGAGACACGAAGCTACCGGATTTATATCAACATTTCTTTCTAGTGATCACAGAAATTGAATTTTTATTTTTTATTCTTATTGTAGATTCCTCTCATGCCACTAAATTATGTAAATTATTATGAGGTCCTCCCTCTGCCGTGAAAAGAAAGCCCATCTCAAGATGCGCGGTGAAAGCCCATACGGTGGCCCAAGCGAAAAAACGACGTCGTCTTGTATCGCCTCTGGCCTGCCCCCATGATAAACCCCTCCCAGTTCGTTGGTCGGAGGTTTTTCTTGTTGCCATTTTCCCCTGAGAAGAATCCGCGACAATCTGCAGCGAGTAGATGCTGGGGGTTCCGACGATGATGGGCGTCGTGTCGAAGTTGTTCGGGCTGCACGCCGGCCTCGCGAGGGTGGCGAGACTCGCCTCCGTGGGTCGTCCGCCGTCGCCACCCGCAAGGTTCTTGCACGACCGCACCAAAGGTCAAGACCTGAACCCGGTTGCGTCTCAGATGATCGATTACGGCCTCTCCCTCGCTAGGTCCCAGAAATCAGGTACTTTTCTGATTCATTTGGGCCCTCGAAGTCGCGACTTTCCCTAGGTTTTATGCGTCCTCAGTTTTTTTTTTTTTTTTGAGTTTTCATTTGAGGGCTAATATTGGTTGTCTTTCTTTCTTTCTTTTCTTGTTCCATAATTGCGGGCATGTGTAATGTGCCTGTGCAGATGAACGTATTCTCAGGGCATGCTTGTGCTCGAGCAGTGTCTGTCCGCCCAACCCAGTGAGGGGCAAGTTGCTGAGAACACGAGATCAATGGTTATGCTTGCCATGTCCACTCTGTTGTATGAGAGGTCGTGTTGCCATTGTAATCTTGATTCTGTCATTTGATCGTGGGGAAATTAGAATGTCAATCGGAGATAAAGCCCACGGTTGCTTAAATGCCTTTCTTGTTTCAGGGGTAATTTGGATGAAGCTATTGATAAGCTGCAGAGTGTTGCAGATTTAGGCAATCCTTCTTTGGGTGTTATAGGTAAATCTGTTTTCCTTCTTGTGTTGTTTTAAGAGAGACGACTTTTGGATTTTGTAGATGCATTTATGTCCGAAATCATGGTGATATTGATTTGCACTCTGCTTTGTTATAGTTGCTGCAATGGAGGCTCTTGTTGGACTGCACTTGGAAATGGGGCAAGTAAGTGACTTGCTTACGCATGTGCTTTCCAATACAGTTCCTTTCTGTTCGCTCTCAATTTATCTGGAGATGATCTCCCTATATAGGATGATACTTCATCAGTGGTCGCAGATAAATGCTTAAAGCTCTTGGAAAAAGAATCAGCAGAAACAGCTGGCTCAGGATCTTCAATAATTAATGCTCGTGAGAAGCTGCAAAAGGGTTGGTTGAGCTAGTTCGTGGAAGTTTCCAATCTGGTTTGCCTCACTGAAACTTTGCCAAATTTGTAAGATTTTTAATATTTTCTTTTTGTTGTGACTGGATGTTTCACTACTTTGCAGTGGAGCCCTGCTTTCAAGGGAGTAATGATGACAAGTATTCCACTGGTTAGGTTCATTTTTTTACCCTGTTCTCATTCGTTCACTCCAATAGACAGATTTGTGTGTCTGTGTATATGTGGAGTAATCACAGCTCGAGATTGCTGCGTTATAGGCCTGCACTCAATTCTTGCAACTGCAATCGCTGATAGGAAACTATGAGCTGCATTATTAATGATTCAGATATTTGATCTTTGTACTTTGCTCTTTTCTTGGTTGGTCATCTCTAACAAGTACTCATGTGATGTGTGGAACTTTTCCTTTGAATTCTATATGAGCTTATGGGTTATAATTAGGGCCCCGGCAGGCAAGCTTTTACTATTACTTTTACTTAGCTCTCCCTATTCCACAACAACATATTTATGTCCTGATTAACAGTCGGGCCTCTTATATTTTTGAAAAACATTTTATGTTCCATTCTGTAAAACGATCCAAATAAAGTTGGCTCCGAGCTATAAGTATTGCACATATTATTAAGGTTTTAGGAATTTCGTGGTAACTGATGTATCATGAGCAAGTCAACATTTGATTTTAAAATTTTAATCTGTATTTGTACATACAGGCAGTGTTGCTTTAATAAATGGTAATGTGGCTCTATCTTATGGAGAATTCTTGCATTCAACATGCAACTTTTCGCTGGCAAAGGAGGTCTACCAGAAGGTAATTCAGGGAACTTCTGAGAATGTTGAATTTGCAGAAGCCAACTTTAGGAGCTTGTAATATGGCTTCTCAGGAAGTTTTGTTGGCAGCTACCTGTGCTTTGGGACAGGTTGAGTCACATTTGGGGTAGGTCATATTAATTGGGACATTTTCCGTGAAATATATTTGCTCTTAAGACTGTGGTTCACCATTATAAACCTCTCGACTTTCAGAAATTTCAGTGATGCTGAGGAGATATTGACAAAGGCTTTAACTAAAACAGAGGAACGCTTTGGTGTGCTAGATTTGCAATCTTCTTTTCTTTTAGATTAGCTCATTATCTATCAGAATTGAATATTGGCAAGTATCTTGATGTGTTTGCCTGCCACCAATGAATTGGATTCAGGATCACATCACCCCAAGGTTGGCATCATCTTAACTTACATAGCGCTAATGTTTCGGTGGAAAGCAAATCGAGAGCATTCAAGTTCTCTCTTGGTTCAAGAGGTAAATAGTAAACGTCTCTTTGTCAAACCTCTAATCTGACATGTCCAGTGTAAGCTTGATGTATTAATGTCCATATTCAGATGCATTTATATAGGGACTTCTCAGAAAGGCCACGGAATGGCTTAAAGCTCCTGCATTAGAAGGTGCAGGTATATGGAGAAATTGTTAACGTCCCCTTTCAACATGTTTACATGCTATATGAATTCCTAATGCTTGTCAGTGTCTTTGTGGTGTAGGAGTGGAAGCAAAGGTCAATAGAAGAGATGTTGTTGCCCTTGCGAAGGGTATTTATGAGTGTTCGAGTAATTACAATTTTCCCTTGGGAGGATTATTTATTAGTGTCTGACTATGGCAATTCTTCATTTTAGTCATGTCGGATAATGCCTATAGTTTGCCTAGATCGTTATTATAAAATTAATTTGCCAGAATTATGAGGATAGCTTCCAACTAAATCTAATGAGGCTTTCACTGGGGAAAACGAGAAGGTCCACATGTTTCTAGTCGACACTGTCATTGTTTCTCTTGCTATAGCAGTCTAGCTTTGCATTTGTCTCATGGTTTGGTAGAACATATCTGTTGTTCCTGTAGAGGTACTTTGTACCCTGCTTGTGGCACATGCAATAAGACCTTTTGTGGATATGCTGGCATACAGCTCTAAATAGCCTTTGTCCATTGACAAGCTACATGCCTTAATGTAGGTGCGCATGCAGAGATCCTCTGCATTTAGGAGAATAGAAAGGGCGAGGGAGAGAGACTGGAGCTGGGCAGAGTCTGGAATTTGGGTTCTAGTTTCGGCACTTTCACCTGCGCTTCCAGTTATCCAACATGAGCTGAAATTAGAAGAGAGAGAGAGAGAGAGAGAGAGAGAGAGAGAGAGTTGGTGGTACCCCAGAGGGAAGCTTGGCAGCTTGGACCCAGAGAGAGAGGGACTTTCTGGAGGCCCTGGAGGCTTAGTTGGGATGAGGAAGATGAGAAACTGGTGATGGTGGCGGCCTCCATGGAAGATCTTCGAAGCTCTGGTCGTGGGAACAAGAGAAGAAGATGAGTGGATGGTGAAAGAAGCAGCCATCTCTCTCTCTCTCTCTCGGGGATCCTCCAAGAACTTCTGGTACGTTAGCTGCTTGTTTTCTACCACACTCCCTCTATCCAAAAGAAAATGGGGACGGTCAGTCCTTGAATATACGCCGATTCTTCAATGTGGCCCTCGCATGCATAATTATTCACAATTGAATCCTCGAATTCGTATTATTTTTCCCAATTAAGTCTTTCGGTCGCCAGTTCCAGCAAATCGAAACTAATGTGTCCGTCATTACCCATCAACGGTTGTTTTTTTTTTAGTCAATGGTTTGATATGTATAAAAAGAGGAAAAAAGTCATCCGTCATTTCTGTCGAAAATCATCGATGTGGCGGTTATGCCAATGATTACGATTTTTGGGTGAAGATAAATTGGAAGAACTGTATTGGACTTTCATGTATATATATATTTGGACTAGATTAGTAGAATAAAACAAATTTAAGGTCGAATTGATATCTGTATCGTAAGTTTAGGACCATCAGATGATCCTTTTCCTCTTTATTACATATGTTTAATTGAAAAGTTATGGCATGATCATACCAGTCATTGTATAGTTCTGCAGTACTTACATAAGAACGTCTAACGTGGTGGCTTGTGAGCGGTGAATTCGCGGATGGATGCATCCGTAACTGGATAAGGAGATCCGAAATTTTGGCCCTGGTTACCATAAAATTGCTAGGCAAAAGGGGGAAAATATTAATATTTAAGAAAAGGAGATGGCCATAGAACAGAGGATGAAAAATTCTAAGTGGAAGTTGACCAGAGGTGATCGATTCCACTCTAGAATTGGAACATCAAAATTATCATATTATCACCAGTTCTCAGTTTTTGGACCTTAGAATTTGTCCTATTTGTCTAGAATCATTTTTGGAACCTTTTCGATTTGGTTCCAAGGTTTATCCGAGAATCAATTTTTTTTTTTTTTTTTTTTTGTTAATCTTTTACGGCAAAATTATATGAGGTTATGTGCAATGAAACATTTCAAAGTAAATAATGAATAACAAAAATTCCTATTCACAAAAAATAACAATTTATAACATGAATACATAGTCACATATAATTTTAAACAATAAAAAGTTCAGACACTTGACATAAAACAAAAATTAGAAAACTTCACTCCCTAGTCATCCATAAAAATTTAGAAGAAGAGGAAAAAATGGAGAAAAGTTTTGAGAAAGGACAAAAGACGAAAGAGTATTGTTCTTATAATTTAGGGAAAAAATAAATTAGGTTTTTGACTTCTTAGCTAATAAAACCGGTTCTAGAAAAGGGCGGTTCAGTTCGGTTCGGTTCTCGAGTGGACATTCATGTGAAATTTGTTCCCAAATTGGTTTCAACTGGTTCCAAAAATTTGGGACATGTTCTTGGATTAGGTTCCACTGACTCTTGGATTGGTTTTTTAGGTGGTCTAGTAAGGTCCTTGGGTAGAATCAGTCCAATTGCATACCCTTACACTTGACCAATCTATTGATTTACAAACTATAACAACGGAACGTTGCTTAGGGCTCATGTACAAGTCCCTCAAAATTTCATTTCGTTATACATATGAGGAACAATTCGAAAGCAGTAGATTCTTTTAATCCCTTTTCTCCAATAATTAGTGAAATTGCCCGCACGTGTCAAAAGAAAGAAGGAAACAAATTAAATTTGTGTGGCAGAGAGTGACAAAAATGAAAATTAATCTAGGAAAGAAAGTTAAATGGTAGAGAGACGACAGATGCGCAGTTGATTTTGGGAAATAAAGATATGGTATCTATTTTGTTATACCATATTATCATAACACATTTTAACAATGCAAATGGCATTTTATGCAATTTTTTTAGTGGTACTTTGAGATTGAAATCAATCATGGAGATTTAAAAGAAAAAATAAATTTATGATATAGAGAACTCCAACTACTTATTAAAAGAAACTTTAAAGCTGCGGACTCTCTTTTTTTTCTTTTTTCTTTTTGTTATGTATAATAAGGGTGGTGAGGGCGATCAACATAGTCAATATTATCAGGCTTTCCTACTCTACATTCTAATATCCTCATCATTATCGTGGAAAAGCCATACATGATATTGAACACGCTGCTGAAATTTTAGAGGGGTGGGAGGGGAGCAGAAACGACCCAGTCTTGTGAGGGAGGAGAGTGCGATTCTGTCTCGAGGATAGCAAACGAGTGAGCCTATGAGTATTGTATTCCAAAACGGATAATATCATTACTAGTGAGACTAGAGATTGGCTCTTAGAGTCCTCTCAATTCTCGTCTTGTTGCGACGCTTCCTTGACCAGCGTTTGGCATCATACGCCATCGGCTATTGACTCGTTGACGACCAACAGAGCACTATGAAACGTTGTCAACTCACATTGCGGGATGACTTGGTATACTTTGGTATACTTTGGCTACTCGCTGGAGTGCCGTAAATGGCGGACAGAGACGGGCAAATTACGGAAGAATTTTAAAGTTAGGGATAAGACTCGGAGCAATCAGTCAGGGGTGCACAAGTTGGGACACTGGATGATTCAAATTGCACGTGATTCTTCAATTCAATGCCGTGCAAATCGTTTGGATCATCATAGGAATTTCGAATTATCTCATCGGATTTTCTAAATCAATTTAATATACCCACTCCTTTATATCTAGCATTACTAAATTTAGTAATTATGATACCAGAACGTCCTTGAAAGAAAAGAGGCTGACCAGTGCGACAATGAAAGTCCCGATGGCACATACAGTAGTGCCCAGTGCAACTAAATAAACTTTCAATTGCTTTTCGTTTTTCATTATTTCTGCATCAAATTTTTGCCCTCACCGTCGGCTTCAATCCTCCAGAGTTGGGAAATCATAGTGGGATTCGATTGGAAAAATCTAAGAAGTTCAAGAACTTGATTGTTTAAATTATCAGTTCTAGGATCGCGTTACGTCGTCAAGAAATCATTGCAAGTTCAATCAAACATTGAGTTGTCTTGTCTTTTCGTATTCTATACACTTTGTTTCGGAGGCAACTAATTCGACATGAAAATTGAGTGGTTTTTCAAGAAAAATTATCTAATTAGTCATATACTTATTATAAAGATGCCAATTCAGTAATATCAATTTAATTTTAAATTTTTACGTGAAATTTTAACGTAATCTTTCTGACCAATTTCAATAAAAAATGTCGATGTGGTTGTTACACCAGTGATTTTCGGGTGAAAATAAATTGGAATGACTATATTAAACTTTCATGCAAAATTTTAAGACTAAATTAGCAAAACGAAAAAGTTTAAGGTCGAATTGATATCCAAAAATAAATTTAGGATTAAATTGGATAATCTTTTCCTACATTTTTTATATGTCTAATCGAAAAGTTATGCCGTGATCATACCGGTCATTGTATGGTTCTGACGTAGAAGCTTGTGAGCGGTGAATTCGCGGATGGATGCACCCGCGACTGGATAAGGAGATCATCCTGACATTTTGGCCCTGGCTTGCGGACCAAAAAATCGCTAGGCAAAAGGGCGAATATATTAATAAAAAAGAAAAAGAGATGGCCATATATCAAAAGTCGAAAATTTAAGAGGAGGACACTAGAATATCAATAATTATGTATGATGCTTACTTTAGTATAAAAAATTTTCGTCGGATCACTTAAGTGTCAAATTTTTGAAAAACGATCTTTTTAGTGCTAACTCATATATATTTTGTCGAAAATTTGACATTGCATTTATTTGTTAATATCTTAAGCCAACATGGCTTGTCAAAGGTTTGAATTAGCATAAAAAACATAAAATGACATCATGTAATATATCAAAAAATGATCAGCTCAGTGCCAATTGTTATTAAAAAGTAATCACTTGAGTGCTAATCTTAATAAAAAAAAGTGAATACTCCAATGCAAATAAAAAAGTCACTTCAAATAAATTTTTAATTATAAAAGCCACGTAATTTCTCTAGTTGGAATTTCTTGTCAAAAACATTTAAGTGATCATTTTTCTTCAATTTTAGCACTTAAATGAGCTGGCGAAAACCTTTGGCACTAAAGTGAGTGCAATATATAATTTATTCTACTGTCCTTCTCCCTTGAAAATTCTAAGTGGAAGTTGACTAGTCTATTGTTTTTGGTCATAAGTATGATCTTAAACTATTTTATATGAGATTTTGTGTGGACCCCGGCATCTCTCAGACATAAAACACCTAGAGAGTATTTCCTCTTTTTGAGGAAGACAAAGATTTAAAAGGAATTGGGATATTGAGGCGTGTAGACACAGACATGTTAAAATAAAGAATGCAGTCTTATTTGTCTATCAACGGCATATCCATTGAACAGGTAGGGTGGCCCTCAGTGGTGTCAAAGGACACTTGCTTTTTGGTGAGGACATTTTTAATCGCTAAGGATCCAAGGAGCACCCCTATAATCGAACTTTTCTTAGAACTCATCTACAAGTTCCTTGAAATTTCATTTCATTATATATCTGAGGAACAATTCGGAAGCATTAGATTCTTTAAACCCTTTTCTCCAATAACTAGTGAAATTACGCTTACGTGTCAAAGGAAAGAATTTCACAAATTAAATTTGCGAGTAGTGACAAAAATGAAAATTAATCTGGAAAAGAAATTTAAATGGTGGAGAGATGACAGATTCGGAGTCGATTTTGGGAAATAAAGATACGGTATCTATTTCATGACACCATATTATCATAACACATCTTAACAATGTATGTGTCCTTTTATGCGTTTTTTAGTGATAATTTTAGACTGAAATCAATCATGGAGATGTAAAAGAAATGATACATTTATGATATAAGGAACTCCATATACTTGAAAGAAACTTTAAAGCTGTGGACTTCGTTTTTTTTCTTTGTTATGTATAATAAGGGTGGAGAGGGCGACCAACATAGTTGATCATAGAGACAGAATTACGAGGCTTTCCTACTCCATATTCTAACATTCTCATCATTACTGTGGAAGAGTTATACATGATATTGAATGCACTGCTGAAATTTGTTAGGGGACGAAGTGGGGAAGGAATGAACCGAATCTCACATTGCCTGAGGATGGTGAGATGATATGCCTCATAATGTGTGGTGCCAATCATAACTTGCAATGAGGCATTTTCTAGGCAAAACTGAGACGAACAAAACCATGTATTCCAAAGTGGACAATTTCATTGCGAGTAGGGCCAAATGTTGGCTCTTACAAATGGTATCAAAGCTAACACCCAAGCCTTAGATGTGAAGCTAGTGGGCTTGTAATAACCGACGAATCTAGAAGAACAAAACCGTGAGGAGGGACAATGGTATCAAAGCCAACACCCAAGGTAGAGATGTATGGTTTGGAGACAAATTAGGCGAAAGCCGGTGGCCTGTAACGACCAATGAAGTCCAAAAGAATAAAGCTTTGAGGAGGTGGGACTAGAGGTCATCCCTTACTGTCCTCTTAATTCCCATCTGGTTGCGACTCTTCCTTGACTAGGACTCTTCCTTGACTAGAGTCTTGCATCACACGGCAAAACATCATCAACTCACGTGGATGGACCACTTGGTGTACTTGGGCCACTCGCTGGAATGGTCGTAATTGGCACAAAAAGACACGACTCTTCCTCGACTAGAGTTTTGCATCGTTCATATGCCATCGGCTATTGATTCATCGATACCAAACACGACGAAACATCATCAAATCATGTTGACGGACCACTCGGTGTACTGCGGCCACTCACTGGAATGGTCATAAATGGCATAGAGATATAGGCAAAGCTAGAGATGTAACTTTGGTGAACCTGTAATGACGGCGAAATCCAGAAGAACAAAACCGCGAGGAGGGGTGATGGTATCAGAGCCAATACTCTAGCCATAGATGTGAAGGTGGTGAGCTTGTAACGACCAACAAAGTCCAAAAGAACAAAACCGTGAGAAGGGGCAAGGGTATCAGAGCCAATGGCTGGTTAGAGATGTATGGTTTGGAGATAAACCAGGCAAAAGTTGGTGGCCTATAACAACCAATGAAGTCCAAAAGAATAAAACCGTGAGGAGTTGGGACCAGAGGTTGTCCCTTACTGGCCTTCTCTCAATTCCCAGTCCTGCTGCGACTCTTCCTTGACTAGGACTCTTCCTCGACTAGAGTTTTGCATCACACAGCAAAACATCATCAACTCACATGGACGAACCACTTGGTGTACTTGGGCCACTCGCTGAAATGGTCATAAATGGCACAAAAAGACACGACTCTTCCTCGACTAGAGTTTTTTATCGTTTGTATGCCATCAGCTATTGACTCATCGATACCGAACACGACGAAACATCATCAAATCAAGTTGACGGACCACTTGGTGTACTTCGGCCACTCGCTGGAATGGTCATAAGTGGCACAAAGAGATAGGTGAAGCCATAGATGTGAAGCCGGTGGGCCTATGACAACCGGCAAAGTCTAGAAGAACAAAACCGTGAAGAGGGGTGATGGCATTAGAGCCAATGCCGCAGCTAGAGTTGTGTGGTTTAGAGACAAACCAAGCGGAAGTTGATGCATCTTTAACGACTGGTGAAGTCCAGAACAACAAAATCGTGAGAAGGGGCTCATGAGTACTGCACTTTAAAATGTACAATATCATTGCAAGTGGAGCCAGATGTCGGGCCTTACAATTCTTCTCTCAATTCTTGTTTTGTTGCGACTCTTCCTTGACTAGAGTTTTGCATCACACAACAAAACATCAACTCACGTTGACAGACCACTTGGTGTACTTTGGCCACTCACTGGAATGGTCGAAAATGGCATACAGAGACACGACTCTTCCTCGACTAGAGTTTGCATCATTCGTACACCATCGACTATTGACTTATCAATACTAAACATGACGAAACATCATCAACTCACATTGACAGACCACTTGGTGTAGTTTGGCCACTTGCTGGAGTGGTCGTAAATGTCATAGAGAGACGAGCAAAGCCACACATGTGAAGCTAGTGGGCCTGTAATAACTGATGAAAGTCTAGAAAAACAAGACCGTGAGAAGGGGTGATGGTATCAAAGCTAACACCTCAGCTAGAGATGTGTGGTTTAGAGACAAACCAGGTGAAAGCTGATGGGCCTATAGCGAACAGCGAAGTCCAAAAGAACAAAATAGTGGGGAGGGGCTCGTGAGTGCTGCACTTCAAAGTGGACGATATTATTGCGAGTGGGCCAGAGGTTGGCCCTTATAGTCCTTCTCTCAATTCTCGTCTTGCTATGACTATTCCTTGACTAGGACTCTTTCTTGACAAGAGTTTTGCATCACACGTGGAAACATCATCAACTCACGTTGACAGACCAATTGGACTGCGCATGATAACCATTTTATTTATGTTCCAAAACTATTTTTCTATTCCAGACTTGTTTTTGGAATAGAAATTCATTTAGTAAAATAATTTCATTTTTTTTATTTTTAGAACATATTTCTACTCTAGAATTAGGTTTGGAATATAAATTAGAAATACAAAATTTTACTTTTCTATTTCTGGAATAAAAATCAGAAATTATTTTTCTCTTTTTTACTTATCACCTGAAGGAGTTTATTGCCGTCTCCCGTCACTGCCACCCCTGCCCATCGATTGCCGGCCACCGCCGCTACTCAGGAATGAGAACTTTTTTTTATTATTAAACAATTTTTTTTCTGAGAATATAAATTTTGTATCATTATCAAACGTGTTTTTTTTTCAGAAACTCATCCAAAAATAGAAATAGAAAAATCTATTTTTATTCTAAAAATAAATTTCTTGCTAGAAATGTTATCATTCGCACCCTTGGTGTACTTTGGCGACACTCTGGAATGATCGTAAATGGCGTACAGAGGCGGGCAAATTATGGAAGAATTTAAAAGTCGGTGATAAGGCTCGGAGCAATCAGTTAATCACACGATAGGACGGGGGAGTCATAAGACTCGGACCAATCAGTTGAAGTTTTGTTGGGGGTGCACAAGTTGGGACACTGATATAAATTGCACGAGATTCTTCAATTCAATGGCGTGCAAATCGTTTAGATCATTATAGGAACTTCAAATGATCTCATCGGAGTAGTGTATTCGGCTAATTTCTTCAGCCTCTAGCCATGTTATTCGTGATTGTTCTGGCGGTTTCTCTCCTGGCAAACGCAGCACCAACTCATGAAACCGGCAATTTCACGTACAATGGTTTCCGGTCCGCGAATCTAAGTCTCAATGGTATAGCTGCACTCACTGGCCATGGCCTCCTGAAGTTAACCAATGGCACCAAACAGGGGAAGAGTTATGCCTTCTACCCAGACCCCATCACGTTCAAGAACTCATCCAGTGGCGCCGTCCACTCGTTCTCCACCACATTCGTCTTCGCTATAATTCCCGTATATCCAGGTCTGGGCAGTCCCGGGTTCACCTTCGTGATAGCTCCTCGTAGAGAGTTTCCCGGAGCTCAGCCTAGTTATTACTTTGGTCTCTTCAACGAAACAAATGATGGCAATTCCTCGAACCACATTTTCGCGGTGGAATTTGACACAATTAAAAACATCGAAGTCCGCGATACCAATGACAACCATGTCGGGATCGATGTCAATGGGCTGGTCTCTGTAAGTTCTTCCCCCGCTGGATTCACTGAAAACAACATTCAAGGCTTGAGAAACTTGAGTCTGATTAGTGGTAAAGCAATGCAAGTTTGGGTGGATTATGATGGTGTGCAGAAACAAATCAGGGTCACGTTAGCTCCGGTCACAGTTGACAAACCGGACACTCCCCTTTTGTCTCTGCCCTTCAATCTCTCGCCGATCTTCAAGGAGACCATGTACGTTGGGTTCTCTTCGTCAAGTGGTGCATTCTTAACTTATCATTATATCCTCGGATGGAGCTTTAAGGTAAATGGACCAGCTCATAGGCTTGATTTGTCTCAACTTCCTAGATTACCCCATAAGAAGAAGCAGAAATCCGTTTTTCTCACTACTGGACTGCCTTTCATATGCTTGTTCTTTCTGTCAATACTAGTTTTCGCTATGGCTTATGTGATTAGAAAAAGAAGAAAATTTGCAGAGGTTCTTGAAGATTGGGAGCGCGCCTATGGTCTGCATCGGTTCAAGTACAAAGATTTGTATGTTGCCACAAAGGGGTTCAGGGACCAGGAGCTATTAGGAGCCGGTGGATTTGGTAGAGTTTATAGAGGGGTATTACCCACCTCAAAAGCTGAAATTGCAGTGAAGAGGGTGTTGACACCTAAATTTTGATTGATCATTCGTAATTTAATGCACAAAAATTTAGGGATTAATTTTAACCCCTAAACAAAAATATTATGATTAAATTGCATAGCATATAGTTATAGGAGCATTTATTATTGCATTTGCATTGGACATGTGGTAGGGCTTCAATTGATGGTTCTAAGCTTTAATTTAATAAGTTGGACTAAGCCTACAAGGGAAAAGAATTTGGCTAGGCCCGTTAAGGAGTGACGAGTTGGAATATGAGAATATTCCTGGGAACATGAATGTTCCCAAGAATATTCGCATTATTCTTTCAATATTTAAGGAATGTGTCGGATGAAATATTCTCGTTAAGGGGTGACGAATTGGAATATAAGAATGTTCCCCGGGAATATGAGAATGTTCCCGAGAATATTCTCATTATTCTTTCAATATTCAAGGAAAGCGTTGGATGAAATATTTGAAAAATATTGCACGTGGGATACAAGAGCTAAATAGACAACGTGCAAATTTATCATCTTTCCTTAAATATCATAGTCTTCACACCTATAAAAAGGGGGGCCACACACACTGAAGACAGAGAAAAAAAAAGATACACAGAGAAAAGAGAGTAGAAAGACGGCCACGCAAGAGAGGAGGAAAAAGAAGGGTGTTCGGAGAGCATATTCGAGGGAGTACTTGAGAGAGAAAGAGAGAGAGTCTTCTCTCGGTTGAACCAAGGAGACCCCACGTCCCAGCACCGCGCCTAAGCCACCTGAGTTGCCATCGCTGCGCTGCCCTTGCTATGTCGCCCCCAGCAGACTTGCTGCCGTGATCTCACTAATACCGCGACAAGTTGCCAATCCGGTGCCGAACTGCTGCCTGCCCCAAGCCAGGATACCACGTGTCGATTCGTGCTGTTTTTTCTCTTTTTTTTCGCAGGTTTCCCGGTGAGGCATCGTTGCCGTTGGTTGCCGCTTGTCACTCACTGTTGGCCGCGAGAAGCCGAGCACGATCCATTGATATCTTTTCGTCACTTTGCCTAGCCACGAGCTGCTGCCCCGATCGACTCACCGTGAGACCTCCAGCAAGCTGCAAGATTGACGACGACTTGCTGCTTCCTTCTGTTGAGCCCACGACGTTGTTGCCGGCGCTGCTCCTCGTTGTGGCCAAAGCCACCGATCCCCCGACAACTATCAAGGGATCCAAGCGTTCGGTAATTGCTCCAGTAGAATTGCATGGTCTTTTGGTCAAAGTTTTCCAGCCAAGAGAAGCACGGTCGCACCGTTCAGTGAAGTCAAGGAATTCGGCAATTTGTGGTACCTAATTTCGTCTCTTTGCGAATTTCTTTTGACCGATTGACTGCTCTTCCATGGTTGCAAGTTCAGTTTAATTGTCGGGCATCTTCAATAAGTGATGAAGTATCCCTCAGCCAGTTGTGTATCACCACGAGAGCCCATCGAGTCAAGCCCAACCCTGGCATGAATCGCTCTCACGTTGCCATTCCTGTCACACCCTCGCCATTCACCTTGAAGCATCGTTGATTGCGATTCCCGCAATTTGTTGCAATTTGTTACTCGTCCGAACTAGGAAACGAATAATCAAGGTAGGTAAAGTCCCTATCTAAATTAATTCTTGAATATTTTGTTTCCTCGTTTGAAGTATTGCATACTTGATTGAATTCCGATTGAGTGAGGTCATTGTGTCGTGTTAAAAGATCTCAATAATCAAAAATATTGAGCCGCGAGACGTCGGATCAGGTTTTTGATTGTTTTGATTTTCTATCTTGGGTCGGAAAATTGTATGCTTTATATGATTCAGTTGCTTTATGTGTTGATATGCCTTTGCTCGAATTGATTTGGCTTATTAAAAAACCCAAAAAAAATATATATAGTGGAGTTAGATGTGCTTCTTATTAGAATATTTTAGGATAGTTTTCATGTTTACATATAGGTCTTTTTTATTTCGAATTTTGATCATAAAAAAGAAAAAAAAAACATAAAAATTGCCATGCTCATATCACGTAGAATTAGGTCATCTTCCGTGTGTCATTTGGTCATTGCATGTTTAGGGCCATTTGAATGCGTGACATACTAGGATAGTTGCATTGAATATTTTGTAGCGTTAGATTAAGTTAAATAATTAATGTTGCGTGACATATAGTTTGCATATTAAGTTGCACATTGCATGCTAGTAAATTTAGACACTTTCGTACGTCATTACATGCATTGCACGTTAGTCTTAGACCTCATTAAATAAGAGAAAATCCAAAATTCGAGTGATTGCGTATTAATTAGAAATCACTTTTAGGTTGATGTGATTTTCTAACTAATATTGTAGATGCTTTCGTTGCTTCGAGGTAAGTATTTCTTCTTTATGCTTGCAATTTATTTATTACTTTGCTTTATTGAGTGTTAAATAATGATTGCGCACTCGCATGATCACATTGCATGTTAGGGAGTAAATTAAAATCAATCTAAATTGCCTGCAAATCATTTTTTTAAATAAAAGAGAAAAGGTACCGAAAGGGCGTTAGAGAAATCTAACGTAATCAAGTCCCCGATCCCATAGTTTCTGGTTCGTAGGAGTAAAGTAACTCTCCCGCTACTTTACTTGGGTTTCTAATCGACCCACCAAAAATAGATTAGTGGCGACTCCTAAGTAAAAATCATTGGCATGTTAAAAAAAAAACTTAAACCCTAAGTCGTGAATTGGTATGGGCTTGGGAGAGCCCGAACTAAGTCTAGACTTAGTAATCCATTAGCCAAACCCTAGGTGGTGCACCCGAGGTGAGGTCGCGACAGCTTGGCGACTCCGCTGGGGACTTGAGTTTATACTCTTAGTGGACTTAGGCCAATTTTCTCTTGTTTTAAAAAAAAAATTTTTGGCAGCAAGGATACCAGGTACGTCCCTAACTATTTGAGGTGTTAAATATTTTTGCAGATAGAGTTATAAGGGGTGGAGTGATTGTTAACCCCTTGTCTTGCAGGTTGGAGTTGGGAATGAATGTTTTCAATTTTTGAAGTGTTGTTGTGAATATAAATTGTTGTGCATGTCTATGCATTTACACTACACTCTTGCACACACTACCGCCGTCGGACTGGACCGCAATTAAGGATATTAGGATGGTGTTGAGAAATGATCCAACCTTGAACGCGAGACTGCGATGTAGAGGTTGCCTTTCTCAACTCCGAAATTTTTCTTGGTGTCAAAATGTTTATCCTTGTCTGCGAGATCGCATGACTATAGGATTTTCTTTGACCAAGCCGAGCTAAGAGGACCCGACCTTTGTACGCGAGACTGCGACTAGTCGGATCATTCCTCTTAGCTCTAATTTGCTAAGCCTTATAGTTTATGTGTCAAACCTCACGTCTCATGTGTATGTCTATGTGATTGCTATTTTTCCACCATGAAGTAAGTATTCTTATCTTACACTATGCAATTTTTTTTTTTTTTTTTTTGGTCCATGACAAAAGGTCGATCGCGCGTCTTAATCTATATACAATGGGAAGATCCGATGTTCAATTCGTTCCAACTCCTAAGATCGAGCTCAAGGGATGGTGGAATAATCTAAATAAGGAAGGCCAAGACTATGTGGAGTCAATACTTGGTCAACTCATACCCCTTCTGGATATTGGAGTCCATAGTGGTGTCTTGCAAGCAATATCTCACTTCTGGTGCCTTGAGACTGCTACCTTCATCTTTGGTGGTAAGAATGAGCTAACTCCAACACTTGAAGAATATAGTGTTATCATGAGAATGCCCCTCGGGATTGAACTTGTTAGGCCGCCTCTCGGTTTAGAGCCCACATCAATTTTGTCTGAATTTTCAAGAATCAAAATCGATGAGGTTAAGAAAATTTTGAAAGCTAATTGTAATGCATGCCCTTACTCATTTTTGGCTAATCACTTTTCAAATCAATCTTCAATGCGCCAAAAAGGTAGGATATTCATTTTAGCTTTCTTTGGATTTATAATTTTTCCTCATAGAAAAAATGCTATTAATCCTTTGATCGCATGGGTGGTTAGGCAAGCATGTGCTGGCATGAATTTTATAAACATGATTCTAGCTGAGACATTTCTATCCCTCAATCGTTTTAAACAAAATGGAGGAAAAATCATGAATGCATCTCCTGAACTTCTACAAATTTGGTTTCTTTCACACGTGAGGGAGTTTGGTCATTTCATGCGTCAAGGTGAAATAGAAGGTTCTAATCATCCAATAAAAAGGTTTTCAATCTTAGAGAAAAAGTATACTAGGAAGTCATATTCCAACTGGATAACTTTTTTAAAAGATCCGAATCTCGAGGGCTTCTTATGGTATGCTAAATGGTTTCATGTTGGTGAGGCTCGTTTTTGTCATAAGAAAGATGATCCGGTTCCATTGTTGGGAATCACTGGTGCAACATCTTACTACCCTTATAGGGTAGCCCGCCAATACCGCGTGCTCCAAGATATTCCACCTCCTCTTCGGATGGACCTATTTCGAACTCTCTTCACGCGTAAGGATCATGAATACTTGGAAGAGATCAATTGTTTCGAAAGTGCATGGAGGAAATGCCAGCAAGAAAAGATAGTGGTGCCCAAAAGGTTGAAGGGAGAAGAGAAGATTTATCATGCCTCGGATTATTATATCCACCACCACAAGATTCCTACAGTTCTACTCCCTGTAATACCTGAGGTCACAGTGCAGCTCACTCGTAAAGCGCAAATTGAGCATCTCAAAGAAACGGTGGAAGTAAGAGAGGCTCACATCTCTGAGTTGGTTCGACAGAACAAAAAGCTTCGAAGAACAGTGGTCTCCCAATTGTATATAGAGAAGAGTCACTAGTTTGTTTCAGGAGTTCAATTTCAATTTTAGAGTATTATTTCAATTTCTTAAACTGATGTTTTAGGAATTTAATTCCCTAGAGAGTCATTTTCAATTCAATATCACTTAATAAAAGTGGCTAAACCTTTGTCATGGACTGGCATGTTCCATATGCGATGTTTATGTATTCTCTTTTCTTCAAACTAGGTGATTATGGATCATCAACCATCAGTCGTTCATACATGGCCACGGGCAAAAATGACCGATCAAAATGAAGTGTTGAACCATGTTGTTAATGACATGAGCAAGCAAATTGCAAGCCTTGAAAGTCAAGTTAACGAGCTACGTGCTACTCTAGTTTCTCTCGTGAAGCAAAAGTGCCACGATGACATGGATGCATCATCTTTAGTGGAGAATTTTGACCCAAGGAAAAGAGCCAAAAGGACTCTTGAACCATCTCATTCTCGTGAAGAAGCTGAATTTGATGCTGCCATGAAAACATTGGTGACGTATCTAGAAGGGAGAATATCGACTGGAGGGTCTCCGCCTCATAAGGCTCATGAAGGCGAAAAACTAAGCACGCGTGATTCATGGTTTTAAGTAGTTTGACTTCCCTATTTTATTAGGGGCATGTTCAATTGCACCCTCCCCGCATGGGAATTTTTCATGCTTTTTAGGATTTGCTTGTTAGGATTTTATTTTATTATCACACTTTTCATTTCAATAAATGTAATTGGATTGATGAACATCAATAAAATTACAAGTTTTGTTTTGAGGGCATAATGAGGTACGCCAAACCAGCCTGGTGACGATATCCAACCAATAAAATAAAAGGAAAATCTAAGGAAAATTCTGAGGGTTGGGCTTCATTATGTTTCCTCACCAAAAAAAAAAAAATTCAAAAGAAAACTTTTTGGAGCCATTTCCAAAATTATGCATTCCAGTTGATCTGTTTATTTTTCTAACTTATTTGCTTCATGTTTCAGAGCATAATTTTCTTGGCCTAAGGAAAGAACATCCGGAAAAGGCACAAGTTGTAATGGACCCATTGACTTGATTGTTATTCAATTAGGTTGAGAGCACAACTCCAAAGAGTTAATGTGGGGCATCTCTTGTTGATACTTGAGATATCTATCCCGAAAATCCAAAACATAGTCAGTCCTACATTTCTCATCTCCTAGAGAAAGTGAGGGGCAGGTCAAAAGAGGACCATCCATATTTGATGAAAGAGGTACATCTCATCCCTAAATATAATTAATTCTTGAATTGACAGTTTGTTATTTTCCTTGTAGGTGATGGATCAGGGGAATGGCATATTTTGATAATGACCCAATTGAGATGAAATCTCAATCCAAGCCAAAATGCATTCTCTTGCATAGTGTCCTATTCATGCACATTCTATTGTGCTGAGGTAAAAGTAGGAATGGAGCATTTATCGAATCAAGGATCAATTTCCATTCTCAATTGATCAATTTATGTGTTCGTTCCCTTTAAATAGGGGCAATCCAAGGACATTGATTGCTGATGGAGTCCCTTTATAGGGAAATTCCTTGAATGAATGCTCAATATCATGTTTTTCATGCTTGTGAAAACATTTTTTGAATTGTTTGTTCGAAGTCACAAAGTTTTTTATGCTTAAAATTGTTGAGCTCTTTTGGAAAGAGAATTTGCATGGTGATTTTACTTGCTAATTTCATGTGGAGATTTGTCGAGATGTGCAATTCAATTAATGACATCTAATTCTTAAGAATGCTAAGTGAGACATGTGTTAGGATGATGAAAGGCAAAAACATATCCTATACACAGTCCTTTACTTATACACTTGTGAGATGAGTGCAGCAATTTCCATATCCATAAGGTAAAGAGTTTTCTTGCGAAAGGTACGATAACCGAAATGATGAGGGGCAATTCATTTTTGCATCCCAAACACTGCAAGTAATCCATTGCTTAACCCCTTTGAGCCTCATACACTTGTGGAGATTTCTTTCAAATTACCCCTGTCAAGAACCACCCCATATTGGGGCAACCGGAGGTAAGTTGGCATCACATGGTGAGAAAAATGGATAAAAATTCTCTTGCTCTCACTTGCATCAATCTTTGAGTATCTTATTGCAGATGAACTCAAGCAATAATCCAAGTGCCTTAGGATGATGAAGAGCATTTTTTTTCCTCTATCCTACACACTTATATCCATTGCATAGCCCTCTTGAGCCTACTAATTCATTTCTTTGAACCCAGTTGGTGATCATCCCCCACACTGGGGCAAGTATAAAGTAACCATTCAAGAAACAACATGGTCTAGAGCGTCAACAAAATGTGAAGACCTTCAGAAGTTCAAATGAAAATTTGATACATCGTAAACAATGTGTTGATGTTAAAATAGAACTAGGGGGCATGAAAAAAGCAGTGTGCCTGGTAAAAGCAAGGCCGATGCCCGTAGACATAAGAGTAAAAAGAGGGGCAAGAAAAAACGGTGTGCTTGGTAAAAGCAAGGCCAATGCCCAAAGGAGAAAATGAAAAAGAGTCGAGATGGATGACTATCAATTGTGAAAAGTTCTATCCCCAATGGAGTGGTACTCAAAGAACTCAAGTGCAACACTTTTACAGTCAATAGAGCACATTTTGAAGACAATCCTTGATGGTGAAGATGAAAACCGACGATAATGCCAAGATGATCACCAACTCTCACCCATCTATACACATTTTGAGCTTGATAATCCTTTCATTTCTCAACCCGTGAACCTAGCCTATGTTACGTCCCTTATAAAGTCTCTTCAGATAGGGCACTTAAATTAATGTGGGTGTTCACATGTTTTAAGCATTGCTCGAAGAAGTGCGAGCAAGATTATTTATATCTCATTTTGCAAGGTTCTTGACTTGTAAATTCGAAGGTGATTGTGGAATATTATTTTCTTTCAATAACCTTGACTCAAAGAGTCCACGTTGTTAAGCCATTGACCAAACCCACATTAAGGTTCCTATTAAAGACCTCTTAGATTGGTAAGGTCGTATCGCTTGCAAGAATTTTTGGACCCTTGTTGATATGATGATAGTGAGATGAAGTGATTCTCATAAAATAGCCATTCCGAATGAGAGTGAGTGAAAATCCTTTCTAACTGAAAGTCTCTCATTGAGCATTCTTAAGAAATTCATGTCATGAGTGAAAGTTGTTTTGCAAGATTTTTCTCCCTAGTGGCAATTTGGTTGTGCAAACATTGCGCAAAACTTTGATTGGATTGAAATGTGCGTTCTACAGTAGCTCAAATTGTCTACTTTTTTTTTTTTATGACTGCATATAAGTTTTGCTCTAATTGTGTCTAATAGATAATATTTTCTTGAAGACCAAATAATGCTCGACGTTCGAGTTGCTCTCTAAAGCCTCGAAATTCGTCCAAACATTCTTGAATTTTACAGGAAATTGACATGGTGTGCTTCCGTAGCCTGATGTCTCTCTTAATCGACACGGCGTGCCCGGAGTCTCTTCATCAATCCGTCATGCTCCCGTAGCCCAGAGTTCCTCTTTATCCACCTAGTGTGCTGTTGTAGCCGAAAGTCTCCTCATCACCTTAGAGACATTTTCTCCAAGGGTCAAAAATGTCACCAGGTGAGTATTAAATCTCTTTGAGTACCCAAAGCAAAATTTGGCAACTCCTCCCAAAAGTTAACATCTCAGTTTGGATTTGAATGTTACATAATATTTTTGTCGAACATTTCACTTTGGACATGAATGTTCTCTGAGCTTTCTCGTCATACCTTAGTCTGGATCTAGGTATTTCGAATAATTTTAATCCAATATTTGACTCACCTAACATTGAGAATCTATTGGTTAAATTGTCTTAATTCAATATTCATCTCACCTAACATTGAGTGTTTATTGGTTAAGTTTCTCAATTCTTGACATTTTAGTCTGGATCTAAATGTCTGAATCTTTCTATCGAACATTTCATTTTGGATATGAATGTTCTTTGATTTTTCTCGTTATACTCTAGTCTGGATCTAAGTATTTCAAGTTATCTTAATCCAATATTTGATTCACCTAACATTGAGCATCTATTGGTTAAGTTGTCTTAATTCAATATTCATCTCACCTAACATTGAGTGTTTATTGATTAAGTTCCTCAATTCTTGACATTTCAGTATGAATCTAAATGTCTCGAATCTTTTTATCGAACATTTCATTCTGAATATGAATGTTCTTTGATTTTTCTCGTTATACCTTAGTTTGGATCTAGGTATTTCGAGATATCTTGTTCCAATGGTCGTCTCACCTAACATTGAGCGTCGTTGATTCGGTTGCCTCGTCTGAATCTAGGCAATTCGATAAACATTAAACTCTTCAAAAATCTGAAATCAAAGCCAGATGCTTGTGGAGTAGAAATTCATCACGTACCTCGGGATGCTCTACCACATTGATTGGTAAGTAACTACAGTACGCCTTTTCTTTTCTTTTCTTTCATACTTTGCATTAGCTTTTCCATGCATCATATCATATTGCATTTTAAAATGGGATTCATTTTCCCACAAAAAAATAACATTACATTGCATATGCATGTCAAAATTTAGGTTTCAATTTATCTTTGAATGTAACCTCTGCGAGCTCACCTTCAAAGAGGGGCAGCTGTTGACACCTAAATTTTGATTGATCATTCGTAATTTAATGCACAAAAATTTAGGGATTAATTTTAACCCCTAAACAAAAATATTATGATTAAATTGCATAGCATATAGTTATAGGAGCATTTATTATTGCATTTGCATTGGACATGTGGTAGGGCTTCAATTGATGGTTCTAAGCTTTAATTTAATAAGTTGGACTAAGCCTACAAGGGAAAAGAATTTGGCTAGGCCCGTTAAGGAGTGACGAGTTGGAATATGAGAATATTCCTGGGAACATGAATGTTCCCAAGAATATTCGCATTATTCTTTCAATATTTAAGGAATGTGTCGGATGAAATATTCTCGTTAAGGGGTGACGAATTGGAATATAAGAATGTTCCCGGGAATATGAGAATGTTCCCGAGAATATTCTCATTATTCTTTCAATATTCAAGGAAAGCGTTGGATGAAATATTTGAAAAATATTGCACGTGGGATACAAGAGCTAAATAGACAACGTGCAAATTTATCATCTTTCCTTAAATATCATAGTCTTCACACCTATAAAAAGGGGGCCACACACACGAAGACGAGAGAAAAAAAAAGATACACAGAGAAAAGAGAGTAGAAAGACGGCCACGCAAGAGAGGAGGAAAAAGAAGGGTGTTCGGAGAGCATATTCGAGGGAGTACTTGAGAGAGAAAGAGAGAGAGTCTTCTCTCGGTTGAACCAAGGAGACCCCACGTCCCAGCACCGCGCCTAAGCCACCTGAGTTGCCATCGCTGCGCTGCCCTTGCTATGTCGCCCCCAGCAGACTTGCTGCCGTGATCTCACTAATACCGCGACAAGTTGCCAATCCGGTGCCGAACTGCTGCCTGCCCCAAGCCAGGATACCACGTGTCGATTCGTGCTGTTTTTTCTCTTTTTTTCGCAGGTTTCCCGGTGAGGCATCGTTGCCGTTGGTTGCCGCTTGTCACTCACTGTTGGCCGCGAGAAGCCGAGCACGATCCATTGATATCTTTTCGTCACTTTGCCTAGCCACGAGCTGCTGCCCGATCGACTCACCGTGAGACCTCCAGCAAGCTGCAAGATTGACGACGACTTGCTGCTTCCTTCCTGTTGAGCCCACGACGTTGTTGCCGGCGCTGCTCCTCGTTGTGGCCAAAGCCACCGATCCCCCGACAACTATCAAGGGATCCAAGCGTTCGGTAATTGCTCCAGTAGAATTGCATGGTCTTTTGGTCAAAGTTTTCCAGCCAAGAGAAGCACGGTCGCACCGTTCGGTGAAGTCAAGGAATTCGGCAATTTGTGGTACCTAATTTCGTCTCTTTGCGAATTTCTTTTGACCGATTGACTGCTCTTCCATGGTTGCAAGTTCAGTTTAATTGTCGGGCATCTTCAATAAGTGATGAAGTATCCCTCAGCCGGTTGTGTATCACCACGAGAGCCCATCGAGTCAAGCCCAACCCCGGCATGAATCGCTCTCACGTTGCCATTCTGTCACACCCTCGCCATTCACCTTGAAGCATCGTTGATTGCGATTCCCGCAATTTGTTGCAATTTGTTACTCGTCCGAACTAGGAAACGAATAATCAAGGTAGGTAAAGTCCCTATCTAAATTAATTCTTGAATATTTTGTTTCCTCGTTTGAAGTATTGCATACTTGATTGAATTCCGATTGAGTGAGGTCATTGTGTCGTGTTAAAAGATCTCAATAATCAAAAATATTGAGCCGCGAGACGTCGGATCAGGTTTTTGATTGTTTTGATTTTCTATCTTGGGTCGGAAAATTGTATGCTTTATATGATTCAGTTGCTTTATGTGTTGATATGCCTTTGCTCGAATTGATTTGGCTTATTAAAAAACCCAAAAAAATATATATAGTGGAGTTAGATGTGCTTCTTATTAGAATATTTTAGGATAGTTTTCATGTTTACATATAGGTCTTTTTTATTTCGAATTTTGATCATAAAAAAAAAAAAAAAAACATAAAAATTGCCATGCTCATATCACGTAGAATTAGGTCATCTTCCGTGTGTCATTTGGTCATTGCATGTTTAGGGCCATTTGAATGCGTGACATACTAGGATAGTTGCATTGAATATTTTGTAGCGTTAGATTAAGTTAAATAATTAATGTTGCGTGACATATAGTTTGCATATTAAGTTGCACATTGCATGCTAGTAAATTTAGACACTTTCGTACGTCATTACATGCATTGCACGTTAGTCTTAGACCTCATTAAATAAGAGAAAATCCAAAATTCGAGTGATTGCGTATTAATTAGAAATCACTTTTAGGTTGATGTGATTTTCTAACTAATATTGTAGATGCTTTCGTTGCTTCGAGGTAAGTATTTCTTCTTTATGCTTGCAATTTATTTATTACTTTGCTTTATTGAGTGTTAAATAATGATTGCGCACTCGCATGATCACATTGCATGTTAGGGAGTAAATTAAAATCAATCTAAATTGCCTGCAAATCATTTTTTTAAATAAAAGAGAAAAGGTACCGAAAGGGCGTTAGAGAAATCTAACGTAATCAAGTCCCCGATCCCATAGTTTCTGGTTCGTAGGAGTAAAGTAACTCTCCCGCTACTTTACTTGGGTTTCTAATCGACCCACCAAAAATAGATTAGTGGCGACTCCTAAGTAAAAATCATTGGCATGTTAAAAAAAAAAACTTAAACCCTAAGTCGTGAATTGGTATGGGCTTGGGAGAGCCCGAACTAAGTCTAGACTTAGTAATCCATTAGCCAAACCCTAGGTGGTGCACCCGAGGTGAGGTCGCGACAGCTTGGCGACTCCGCTGGGGACTTGAGTTTATACTCTTAGTGGACTTAGGCCAATTTTCTCTTGTTTTAAAAAAAAATTTTTTGGCAGCAAGGATACCAGGTACGTCCCTAACTATTTGAGGTGTTAAATGTTTTTGCAGATAGAGTTATAAGGGGTGGAGTGATTGTTAACCCCTTGTCTTGCAGGTTGGAGTTGGGAATGAATGTTTTCAATTTTTGAAGTGTTGTTGTGAATATAAATTGTTGTGCATGTCTATGCATTTACACTACACTCTTGCACACACTACCCGCCGTCGGACTGGACCGCAATTAAGGATATTAGGATGGTGTTGAGAAATGATCCAACCTTGAACGCGAGACTGCGATGTAGAGGTTGCCTTTCTCAACTCCGAAATTTTTCTTGGTGTCAAAATGTTTATCCTTGTCTGCGAGATCGCATGACTATAGGATTTTCTTTGACCAAGCCGAGCTAAGAGGACCCGACCTTTGTACGCGAGACTGCGACTAGTCGGATCATTCCTCTTAGCTCTAATTTGCTAAGCCTTATAGTTTATGTGTCAAACCTCACGTCTCATGTGTATGTCTATGTGATTGCTATTTTTCCACCATGAAGTAAGTATTCTTATCTTACACTATGCAATTTTTTTTTTTTTTTTGGTCCATGACAAAAGGTCGATCGCGCGTCTTAATCTATATACAATGGGAAGATCCGATGTTCAATTCGTTCCAACTCCTAAGATCGAGCTCAAGGGATGGTGGAATAATCTAAATAAGGAAGGCCAAGACTATGTGGAGTCAATACTTGGTCAACTCATACCCCTTCTGGATATTGGAGTCCATAGTGGTGTCTTGCAAGCAATATCTCACTTCGGTGCCTTGAGACTGCTACCTTCATCTTTGGTGGTAAGAATGAGCTAACTCCAACACTTGAAGAATATAGTGTTATCATGAGAATGCCCCTCAGATTGAACTTGTTAGGCCGCCTCTCGGTTTAGAGCCCACATCAATTTTGTCTGAATTTTCAAGAATCAAAATCGATGAGGTTAAGAAAATTTTGAAAGCTAATTGTAATGCATGCCCTTACTCATTTTTGGCTAATCACTTTTCAAATCAATCTTCAATGCGCCAAAAAGGTAGGATATTCATTTTAGCTTTCTTTGGATTTATAATTTTTCCTCATAGAAAAAATGCTATTAATCCTTTGATCGCATGGGTGGTTAGGCAAGCATGTGCTGGCATGAATTTTATAAACATGATTCTAGCTGAGACATTTCTATCCCTCAATCGTTTTAAACAAAATGGAGGAAAAATCATGAATGCATCTCCTGAACTTCTACAAATTTGGTTTCTTTCACACGTGAGGGAGTTTGGTCATTTCATGCGTCAAGGTGAAATAGAAGGTTCTAATCATCCAATAAAAAGGTTTTCAATCTTAGAGAAAAAGTATACTAGGAAGTCATATTCCAACTGGATAACTTTTTTAAAAGATCCGAATCTCGAGGGCTTCTTATGGTATGCTAAATGGTTTCATGTTGGTGAGGCTCGTTTTTGTCATAAGAAAGATGATCCGGTTCCATTGTTGGGAATCACTGGTGCAACATCTTACTACCCTTATAGGGTAGCCCGCCAATACCGCGTGCTCCAAGATATTCCACCTCCTCTTCGGATGGACCTATTTCGAACTCTCTTCACGCGTAAGGATCATGAATACTTGGAAGAGATCAATTGTTTCGAAAGTGCATGGAGGAAATGCCAGCAAGAAAAGATAGTGGTGCCCAAAAGGTTGAAGGGAGAAGAGAAGATTTATCATGCCTCGGATTATTATATCCACCACCACAAGATTCCTACAGTTCTACTCCTGTAATACCGAGGTCACGGTGCAGCTCACTCGTAAAGCGCAAATTGAGCATCTCAAAGAAACGGTGGAAGTAAGAGAGGCTCACATCTCTGAGTTGGTTCGACAGAACAAAAAGCTTCAAGAAGAAAGTGGTCTCCCAATTGTATATAGAGAAGAGTCACTAGTTTGTTTCAGGAGTTCAATTTCAATTTTAGAGTATTATTTCAATTTCTTAAACTGATGTTTTAGGAATTTAATTCCCTAGAGAGTCATTTTCAATTCAATATCACTTAATAAAAGTGGCTAAACCTTTGTCATGGACTGGCATGTTCCATATGCGATGTTTATGTATTCTCTTTTCTTCAAACTAGGTGATTATGGATCATCAACCATCGTCGTTCATACATGGCCACGGGCAAAAATGACCGATCAAAATGAAGTGTTGAACCATGTTGTTAATGACATGAGCAAGCAAATTGCAAGCCTTGAAAGTCAAGTTAACGAGCTACGTGCTACTCTAGTTTCTCTCGTGAAGCAAAAGTGCCACGATGACATGGATGCATCATCTTTAGTGGAGAATTTTGACCCAAGGAAAAGAGCCAAAAGGACTCTTGAACCATCTCATTCTCGTGAAGAAGCTGAATTTGATGCTGCCATGAAAACATTGGTGACGTATCTAGAAGGGAGAATATCGACTGGAGGGTCGCCTCATAAGGCTCATGAAGGCGAAAAAACTAAGCACGCGTGATTCATGGTTTTAAGTAGTTTGACTTCCCTATTTTATTAGGGGCATGTTCAATTGCACCCTCCCCGCATGGGAATTTTTCATGCTTTTTAGGATTTGCTTGTTAGGATTTTATTTTATTATCACACTTTTCATTTCAATAAATGTAATTGGATTGATGAACATCAATAAAATTACAAGTTTTGTTTTGAGGGCATAATGAGGTACGCCAAACCAGCCTGGTGACGATATCCAACCAATAAAATAAAAGGAAAATCTAAGGAAAATTCTGAGGGTTGGGCTTCATTATGTTTCCTCACCAAAAAAAAAAAATTCAAAAGAAAACTTTTTTGGAGCCATTTCCAAAATTATGCATTCCAGTTGATCTGTTTATTTTTCTAACTTATTTGCTTCATGTTTCAGAGCATAATTTTCTTGGCCTAAGGAAAGAACATCCGGAAAAGGCACAAGTTGTAATGGACCCATTGACTTGATTGTTATTCAATTAGGTTGAGAGCACAACTCCAAAGAGTTAATGTGGGGCATCTCTTGTTGATACTTGAGATATCTATCCCGAAAATCCAAAACATAGTCAGTCCTACATTTCTCATCTCCTAGAGAAAGTGAGGGGCAGGTCAAAAGAGGACCATCCATATTTGATGAAAGAGGTACATCTCATCCCTAAATATAATTAATTCTTGAATTGACAGTTTGTTATTTTCCTTGTAGGTGATGGATCAGGGGAATGGCATATTTTGATAATGACCCAATTGAGATGAAATCTCAATCCAAGCCAAAATGCATTCTCTTGCATAGTGTCCTATTCATGCACATTCTATTGTGCTGAGGTAAAAGTAGGAATGGAGCATTTATCGAATCAAGGATCAATTTCCATTCTCAATTGATCAATTTATGTGTTCGTTCCCTTTAAATAGGGGCAATCCAAGGACATTGATTGCTGATGGAGTCCCTTTATAGGGAAATTCCTTGAATGAATGCTCAATATCATGTTTTTCATGCTTGTGAAAACATTTTTTGAATTGTTTGTTCCGAAGTCACAAAGTTTTTATGCTTAAAATTGTTGAGCTCTTTTGGAAAGAGAATTTGCATGGTGATTTTACTTGCTAATTTCATGTGGAGATTTGTCGAGATGTGCAATTCAATTAATGACATCTAATTCTTAAGAATGCTAAGTGAGACATGTGTTAGGATGATGAAAGGCAAAAACATATCCTATACACAGTCCTTTACTTATACACTTGTGAGATGAGTGCAGCAATTTCCATATCCATAAGGTAAAGAGTTTTCTTGCGAAAGGTACGATAACCGAAATGATGAGGGGCAATTCATTTTTGCATCCCAAACACTGCAAGTAATCCATTGCTTAACCCCTTTGAGCCTCATACACTTGTGGAGATTTCTTTCAAATTACCCCTGTCAAGAACCACCCCATATTGGGGCAAACTGGAGGTAAGTTGGCATCACATGGTGAGAAAAATGGATAAAAATTCTCTTGCTCTCACTTGCATCAATCTTTGAGTATCTTATTGCAGATGAACTCAAGCAATAATCCAAGTGCCTTAGGATGATGAAGAGCATTTTTTTCCTCTATCCTACACACTTATATCCATTGCATAGCCCTCTTGAGCCTACTAATTCATTTCTTTGAACCCAGTTGGTGATCATCCCCCACACTGGGGCAAGTATAAAGTAACCATTCAAGAAACAACATGGTCTAGAGCGTCAACAAAATGTGAAGACCTTCAGAAGTTCAAATGAAAATTTGATACATCGTAAACAATGTGTTGATGTTAAAATAGAACTAGGGGGCATGAAAAAGCAGTGTGCCTGGTAAAAGCAAGGCCGATGCCCGTAGACATAAGAGTAAAAAGAGGGGCAAGAAAAAACGGTGTGCTTGGTAAAAGCAAGGCCAATGCCCAAAGGAGAAAATGAAAAAGAGTCGAGATGGATGACTATCAATTGTGAAAAGTTCTATCCCCAATGGAGTGGTACTCAAAGAACTCAAGTGCAACACTTTTACAGTCAATAGAGCACATTTTGAAGACAATCCTTGATGGTGAAGATGAAAACCGACGATAATGCCAAGATGATCACCAACTCTCACCCATCTATACACATTTTGAGCTTGATAATCCTTTCATTTCTCAACCCGTGAACCTAGCCTATGTTACGTCCCTTATAAAGTCTCTTCAGATAGGGCACTTAAATTAATGTGGGTGTTCACATGTTTTAAGCATTGCTCGAAGAAGTGCGAGCAAGATTATTTATATCTCATTTTGCAAGGTTCTTGACTTGTAAATTCGAAGGTGATTGTGGAATATTATTTTCTTTCAATAACCTTGACTCAAAGAGTCCACGTTGTTAAGCCATTGACCAAACCCACATTAAGGTTCCTATTAAAGACCTCTTAGATTGGTAAGGTCGTATCGCTTGCAAGAATTTTTGGACCCTTGTTGATATGATGATAGTGAGATGAAGTGATTCTCATAAAATAGCCATTCCGAATGAGAGTGAGTGAAAATCCTTTCTAACTGAAAGTCTCTCATTGAGCATTCTTAAGAAATTCATGTCATGAGTGAAAGTTGTTTTGCAAGATTTTTCTCCCTAGTGGCAATTTGGTTGTGCAAACATTGCGCAAAACTTTGATTGGATTGAAATGTGCGTTCTACAAGTAGCTCAAATTGTCTACTTTTTTTTTTTTTTTTTATGACTGCATATAAGTTTTGCTCTAATTGTGTCTAATAGATAATATTTTCTTGAAGACCAAATAATGCTCGACGTTCGAGTTGCTCTCTAAAGCCTCGAAATTCGTCCAAACATTCTTGAATTTTACAGGAAATTGACATGGTGTGCTTCCGTAGCCTGATGTCTCTCTTAATCGACACGGCGTGCCCGGAGTCTCTTCATCAATCCGTCATGCTCCCGTAGCCCAGAGTTCCTCTTTATCCACCTAGTGTGCTGTTGTAGCCGAAAGTCTCCTCATCACCTTAGAGACATTTTCTCCAAGGGTCAAAAATGTCACCAGGTGAGTATTAAATCTCTTTGAGTACCCAAAGCAAAATTTGGCAACTCCTCCCAAAAGTTAACATCTCAGTTTGGATTTGAATGTTACATAATATTTTTGTCGAACATTTCACTTTGGACATGAATGTTCTCTGAGCTTTCTCGTCATACCTTAGTCTGGATCTAGGTATTTCGAATAATTTTAATCCAATATTTGACTCACCTAACATTGAGAATCTATTGGTTAAATTGTCTTAATTCAATATTCATCTCACCTAACATTGAGTGTTTATTGGTTAAGTTTCTCAATTCTTGACATTTTAGTCTGGATCTAAATGTCTGAATCTTTCTATCGAACATTTCATTTTGGATATGAATGTTCTTTGATTTTTCTCGTTATACTCTAGTCGGATCTAAGTATTTCAAGTTATCTTAATCCAATATTTGATTCACCTAACATTGAGCATCTATTGGTTAAGTTGTCTTAATTCAATATTCATCTCACCTAACATTGAGTGTTTATTGATTAAGTTCCTCAATTCTTGACATTTCAGTATGAATCTAAATGTCTCGAATCTTTTTATCGAACATTTCATTCTGAATATGAATGTTCTTTGATTTTTCTCGTTATACCTTAGTTTGGATCTAGGTATTTCGAGATATCTTGTTCCAATGGTCGTCTCACCTAACATTGAGCGTCTGTTGATTCGGTTGCCTCAGTCTGAATCTAGGCAATTCGATAAACATTAAACTCTTCAAAAAATCTGAAATCAAAGCCAGATGCTTGTGGAGTAGAAATTCATCACGTACCTCAGGATGCTCTACCACATTGATTGGTAAGTAACTACAGGTACGCCTTTTCTTTTCTTTTCTTTCATACTTTGCATTAGCTTTTCCATGCATCATATCATATTGCATTTTAAAATGGGATTCATTTTCCCACAAAAAAATAACATTACATTGCATATGCATGTCAAAATTTAGGTTTCAATTTATCTTTGAATGTAACCTCTGCGAGCTCACCTTCAAAGAGGGGCAGCTGTTGACACCTAAATTTTGATTGATCATTCGTAATTTAATGCACAAAAATTTAGGGATTAATTTTAACCCCTAAACAAAAATATTATGATTAAATTGCATAGCATATAGTTATAGGAGCATTTATTATTGCATTTGCATTGGACATGTGGTAGGGCTTCAATTGATGGTTCTAAGCTTTAATTTAATAAGTTGGACTAAGCCTACAAGGGAAAAGAATTTGGCTAGGCCCGTTAAGGAGTGACGAGTTGGAATATGAGAATATTCCTGGGAACATGAATGTTCCCAAGAATATTCGCATTATTCTTTCAATATTTAAGGAATGTGTCGGATGAAATATTCTCGTTAAGGGGTGACGAATTGGAATATAAGAATGTTCCCGGGAATATGAGAATGTTCCCGAGAATATTCTCATTATTCTTTCAATATTCAAGGAAAGCGTTGGATGAAATATTTGAAAAATATTGCACGTGGGATACAAGAGCTAAATAGACAACGTGCAAATTTATCATCTTTCCTTAAATATCATAGTCTTCACACCTATAAAAAGGGGGCCACACACACGAAGACAGAGAAAAAAAAAAAAGATACACAGAGAAAAGAGAGTAGAAAGACGGCCACGCAAGAGAGGAGGAAAAAGAAGGGTGTTCGGAGAGCATATTCGAGGGAGTACTTGAGAGAGAAAGAGAGAGAGTCTTCTCTCGGTTGAACCAAGGAGACCCCACGTCCCAGCACCGCGCCTAAGCCACCTGAGTTGCCATCGCTGCGCTGCCCTTGCTATGTCGCCCCCAGCAGACTTGCTGCCGTGATCTCACTAATACCGCGACAAGTTGCCAATCCGGTGCCGAACCGCTGCTGCCTGCCCCAAGCCAGGATACCACGTGTCGATTCGTGCTGTTTTTTCTCTTTTTTTCGCAGGTTTCCCGGTGAGGCATCGTTGCCGTTGGTTGCCGCTTGTCACTCACTGTTGGCCGCGAGAAGCCGAGCACGATCCATTGATATCTTTTCGTCACTTTGCCTAGCCACGAGCTGCTGCCCGATCTCGACTCACCGTGAGACCTCCAGCAAGCTGCAAGATTGACGACGACTTGCTGCTTCCTTCTGTTGAGCCCACGACGTTGTTGCCGGCGCTGCTCCTCGTTGTGGCCAAAGCCACCGATCCCCGACAACTATCAAGGGATCCAAGCGTTCGGTAATTGCTCCAGTAGAATTGCATGGTCTTTTGGTCAAAGTTTTCCAGCCAAGAGAAGCACGGTCGCACCGTTCGGTGAAGTCAAGGAATTCGGCAATTTGTGGTACCTAATTTCGTCTCTTTGCGAATTTCTTTTGACCGATTGACTGCTCTTCCATGGTTGCAAGTTCAGTTTAATTGTCGGGCATCTTCAATAAGTGATGAAGTATCCCTCAGCCAGTTGTGTATCACCACGAGAGCCCATCGAGTCAAGCCCAACCCTGGCATGAATCGCTCTCACGTTGCCATTCCTGTCACACCCTCGCCATTCACCTTGAAGCATCGTTGATTGCGATTCCCGCAATTTGTTGCAATTTGTTACTCGTCCGAACTAGGAAACGAATAATCAAGGTAGGTAAAGTCCCTATCTAAATTAATTCTTGAATATTTTGTTTCCTCGTTTGAAGTATTGCATACTTGATTGAATTCCGATTGAGTGAGGTCATTGTGTCGTGTTAAAAGATCTCAATAATCAAAAATATTGAGCCGCGAGACGTCGGATCAGGTTTTTGATTGTTTTGATTTTCTATCTTGGGTCGGAAAATTGTATGCTTTATATGATTCAGTTGCTTTATGTGTTGATATGCCTTTGCTCGAATTGATTTGGCTTATTAAAAAACCCAAAAAAAAAATATATAGTGGAGTTAGATGTGCTTCTTATTAGAATATTTTAGGATAGTTTTCATGTTTACATATAGGTCTTTTTATTTCGAATTTTGATCATAAAAAAAAAAAAAAAAAAACATAAAAATTGCCATGCTCATATCACGTAGAATTAGGTCATCTTCCGTGTGTCATTTGGTCATTGCATGTTTAGGGCCATTTGAATGCGTGACATACTAGGATAGTTGCATTGAATATTTTGTAGCGTTAGATTAAGTTAAATAATTAATGTTGCGTGACATATAGTTTGCATATTAAGTTGCACATTGCATGCTAGTAAATTTAGACACTTTCGTACGTCATTACATGCATTGCACGTTAGTCTTAGACCTCATTAAATAAGAGAAAATCCAAAATTCGAGTGATTGCGTATTAATTAGAAATCACTTTTAGGTTGATGTGATTTTCTAACTAATATTGTAGATGCTTTCGTTGCTTCGAGGTAAGTATTTCTTCTTTATGCTTGCAATTTATTTATTACTTTGCTTTATTGAGTGTTAAATAATGATTGCGCACTCGCATGATCACATTGCATGTTAGGGAGTAAATTAAAATCAATCTAAATTGCCTGCAAATCATTTTTTAAATAAAAGAGAAAAGGTACCGAAAGGGCGTTAGAGAAATCTAACGTAATCAAGTCCCCGATCCCATAGTTTCTGGTTCGTAGGAGTAAAGTAACTCTCCCGCTACTTTACTTGGGTTTCTAATCGACCCACCAAAAATAGATTAGTGGCGACTCCTAAGTAAAAATCATTGGCATGTTAAAAAAAAACTTAAACCCTAAGTCGTGAATTGGTATGGGCTTGGGAGAGCCCGAACTAAGTCTAGACTTAGTAATCCATTAGCCAAACCCTAGGTGGTGCACCCGAGGTGAGGTCGCGACAGAGGGTTTCTCACGAATCCAGACAAGGGATGAGACAGTTCATTGCCGAGATTATTAGTATTGGTCGGCTTCGTCATCGAAACATTGTGACGCTTCTCGGATACTGCCGTCGGAAGGGTGAACTGTTTTTGGTTTATGACTACATGCCAAATGGAAGCCTAGACAAGTACCTCCATAACCAACCAAAGGTGACCCTCAATTGGAGCCAAAGATTTAGCGTGATCAAAGGTATTGCGCATGGCCTCTCTTATCTCCATGAAGGATGGGAGCAAGTAGTCATTCATAGGGATATCAAAGCTAGCAACATCTTGCTTGATTCAGAACTAAATGGGAGGTTGGGAGATTTTGGGCTTGCTAGACTATATGATCACGGTACAGATCCTCAAACCACCCATTTGGTGGGAACTCTTGGTTATCTAGCCCCAGAGAACACTCGAACTACTAAGGCCACTACGTACACAGATGTTTTCGCGCTTGGAGCATTTTTGCTTGAAGTTGCTTGTGGAAGAAGGCCAATTGAGTCTCAGGAGGAGGAGGACATGATATTGGTGGATTGGGTGTTTTCTTGCTGGGATAAAGGTGACATTTTAGAGGCAAGAGATCCGAACTTAGGCACGGACTTTGTGGCGAAGGAGGTCGAGCTAGTGTTGCAACTCGGATTGTTGTGCTCCCAGTCTCAGCCAACCGCAAGACCAAGCATGCGTCAAGTAGTGCAGTACTTGGAAGGGGATCTCGCAATGCAGGAATTATCATCTCTTGGTATTTCAAAAAGTGGATTGGTATTTGCATATCATGAAGGTTTTAGTAAGTCTATCATGTCTGATCCATCTTCATCAGACAAGGTAATTTCACAGATATCTTCTGTCGCAGATTCTGTCCTCTCTAGTGGAAGATGAATCTTAAGCTTACATTCATAGATTGAAATAATTGTCAAACTAGTGTTCTTATGTGTCTAGTATTTATAGTTTGCGACTCTGTGAGTATATTTAAACTGTATTTTAAGATTGCATGGATCGAACCAATTTCTGCAGTATATTCCTACATGCTATTGTGAATGTCTGCATTAATTTAAATTGCCTCCTTTGGTTTCCCCTTTTGGTCAGCTTCCAGATTATAAGAGCAAGTCCACCTTTTATAAGGATTATTACTTATTTGTTTGAATCCTTGCATGATTTAACAGTTGGGTCCCTAATATATATATGCACCATTGACATGTGAATTTTTATTTATAGGGAATATAGTGACAAAAGTCAGGTACCGATAGCTGAAATTACATTAGATTCAATTTGATCCTAGGAGATTCAAACGGTTATTTCCTCAGGAGTGTATTTAGCGAATTTCTCGAGCTTATGGCTATATGACTATATAGCCCAATGGAAGCCTGCACAGGTGCCAATATAATGAACCAAAGGCCAACATTACCCGGAGCCAAAGATTTAGAGTGATTAGAGGTGCTGCCCGTGGCCTTTATTATCTCTATCAAGGTAGCAAGAAGTGGTTCAAAGAGTAGATGAGCCTATTAATAGGTTTTATGATGTGATTATCTAAAATAGCATATCAATTAAGATTTATGCACAATCAAAGGGAGATGTATATGCAACCTTGTGAGATACGAAGAATCAACAAAATTACCAAAATATCTCTAACATTGGAAATCCTAGAGAAATCCCTAATTATTTCTAACATATCTTCTGATGATGGTGTCAGTTTTCCGAGATGAGTAGCGGTGGTGTCCGAACAACGCCTAAAGGCTTTAGTCTTGGCAGAAAACCGAGATAAGTCCAAGCACCTGGTGCATGTCCAAATAAGTCCATCCCTATGCACATCCAAATAAATGCATCATCACCACTCAACATTGTTCACTTTGTGAGCAAAAGCCTTGTTTGAGGAAGCATTTGATTGAGTCCATTCCACAATACTAGTGTTTCAACGCTAATTGCACCAGCTGCAAAGCTTAGTTGAGCCTTTTTCACAAAGGTGGCTTTCTTTTAACGCTAGCAGCAAATGTCATGTCGCTTAGTTATTGCATTGCAAGCCTACCATCGATCGCTTGTTGTTTCCCTTCCGATTCTCAAACTTTCGCTTGTTGTTTTAAAAAGCCAACACCACCACCAGACTCACTATCTTAAGATCAACTAGATTTGAAAGTTTCACCATGAATATCTACTAGACACAACTTATCTGGCAAGTCTCCATTGAATATTGTTTCACTTAATTTCAAAGTCAAGCTAACTTAGTCATATTGAGTTTAGAGATATTCAGGGATTTCCCTATAATAATTTTCTATGTTAGAGATACTTTAATAAATTTCATTGATTATTCGTATCTCTCAAAATGATACATATATCTCCCTTTAATATTGTATATATCTTGATTGATATTTTATATATAAATTTTATAGATAGGTTGATGTACTCTATATTACATCCATTGAAGATTTCACAATTCTCTTTTCTGCTTTATTATCCTTAACTATGAGAATGTCAAAGCTAGTAGCATCTTGTAAGATTCAAAATATAATGAGAAGTTATGTGATATTATTACTACACCATTAGGACACCATCCCCAGACCACCCATGTGGCGGGAACTCGTGGACATCTTGCTCTCGAGACATTGGGATGGGGAAGCGCATTGTGCAAGGACCAGGGTCTGTGGCTTCATAGCGAAGCTTGCTTCCATGGAGTTTGGGCTTTGAAGTTGCAGCTGCAGAGCGAGAGAGGAGAGTGGATAGAAGGTGAAGAGTGACGATAGTCAATAGAGACGTAACGGGGAGAGAGAGGATCGGAGAGAGGAGAGAGATTTTAAAAAATTCTGATAAATGAGACCCATGTGGACAAAAAACTTGTGCTAAATGAAGTGGGTATTTACTGATTTAACATGACCGTAGCACCTAATATTTTCTCGCTCAAGAGAATTCCTTGCCACTTCTGACTTGGTAATGGGAAAGGGATCTTTCTGCAAGAATCCAGGGAAACCATGTAAGACTAAATCAAATAAAACTGACGATCTCGATTTATCATTCACGAACAAAAAAACGCGTAATATCGATAATGTTTTGCAGAAACATAGAGGATCGATACATACCTCTAGCCATTGATGAAATTCTGCAAAACACGAAAATCCTAAATCTTGAATTGATGCAAGTTGCAAATACAAAGTCACCAAACCTAGACGTCATATTCTACTATCCAATACCCCTTAAAACCTGATGGTGTATTTCTCTGTAGTGATAGGGTTTGGTGTAGATAATTTGACATATTTATATTATTTTTTACATTATCCATGTCTTCCATCAAGATCGTTATGGTAATAATTAAAATGGGTAGTTACCACGTAATCAACTTGGATAATAAATCAGGCAATAAATTGGAATCAATTTAGCAAACTGAATGTGTGATTATATAATAGTTAATGTATATTATTATTTAAAAATATTATAACATTCTCCCACTTGATATAACATTCCATTAAAGAAATATTAACCCAAGTACACATAAACTTCATGCTAAATAAAACACATGAATCACGACAATAAACCCTCTTAGAGGTGAGTATTATCTCTTGTCTATTACACTGTATTTCATCAGCCTATATGTAATAACATAGGCATAAGTACAGCAGGAGTGCCAAAAGTTAGCACAAAGGGACATTTAAGTGCCAAAAGTTACAAAATGTACACTTAAGTGCCACTTTTAAAAAAAATTAGATCACTTAAGTGCCAAGTGGCCGGAACCCTGCCGGAAATCCTACGTGGCAATTTTTTATTAATTTTCTTGCCTACGTGGCTTGCTGGAAACTGAATCGGCCAAAAATCAGTCAAAACGATGTCGTTTTGGCTAACGTGGATTTAAAAATTATTAATTAAATAATTAAAAATATATTGTTATAAAATCGATTTTATTAAAAAAAAATCGATTTTGTCTCTGGCCTTCAATCTCTCGCCAATTTTCAAGGAGACCATGTACGTTGGGTTCTCGTCTTCGACCGGCGCACTCTATACTTCTCATTATATCCTCGGATGGAGCTTTAGGGTAAATGGACAGGCTCAAAAGCTAGATTTGTCTCAACTTCCTAAATTACCCCATATGAAAAAGAAGAAGAAATCCAGTCTTCTCACTACTGGACTGCCTTATATATGTTCGTTTATTCTGTCCATTCTAGTCTTTGCTGTGGCTTACGTGATAAGAAAACAAAGGAAATTCGCTGAGGTTCTTGAGGATTGGGAGCGTGACTATAGTCCGCATAGGTTCAAGTACAAAGATCTCTATGTTGCCACAAAGGGGTTTAGGGATCAAGAGCTATTAGGAGCTGGTGGATTTGGTAGGGTTTATAGAGGAGTGTTACCCACCTCAAAAACTGAGATTGCAGTGAAGAGGGTTTCTCATGAATCGAGACAAGGGATGAGAGAGTTCATTGCAGAGATTATTAGCATTGGTCGGCTTTGTCATCGGAACATAGTAACGCTTCTCGGTTACTGCCGTCGGAAGGGTGAGCTGCTGTTGGTCTATGACTACATGCCAAATGGAAGCCTAGACAAGTACCTCTATAACCAATCAAAGGTGACCCTCAATTGGAGCCAAAGATTTAGAGTGATCAAAGGTGTTGCATATGGCCTCTCTTATCTCCATGAAGGATGGGAACAAGTAGTGATCCACAGGGATATCAAAGCTAGCAACATCTTATTAGATTCGGAACTAAATGGGAGGTTAGGAGATTTCGGGCTTGCAAAACTATATGATCATGGTGCCGACCCTCAAACCACCCATGTGGTGGGAACTCTTGGGTATATGGCTCCGGAAAACACTCAAACAGCCAGGGCCACTACGAGCACTGATGTTTTCGCATTTGGTGCATTTTTGCTCGAGGTTGCTTGTGGAAGAAGACCAATTGAGGTTCAAGAGGAGGAGGATGTGATATTGGTGGACTGGGTGTTTTCTTGTTGGGATAAGGGTGACATTCTAGAGGCAAGAGATCCGAATTTAGGGACAGACTTCGTGGCAAAGGAGGTGGAGCTAGTGTTGCAACTTGGATTGTTGTGCTCCCATTTTGAGCCAACTGCGAGACCAAGCATGCGTCAAGTAGTGCAGTACTTGGAAGGGGATCTTGCAATGCAGGAGTTATCATCTCTTGGTATTTCAAAAAGTGGATTGCCATTTGCATTTCATGAAGGTTTTAGTATGTCTGGGATGACCTATCTGTCTTCTATAGACAAGGCATTTTCTCATACATCTTCTGTTGCCAACTCTCTCCTCTCCGGTGGAAGATGAGTCTTAGGCTTGGTAAATGAAATTGAAAGCATATTTCATAGATCCAAAGTAGTTACCAAACTAGTGTTCTCTTACATCAAGTATTCGTAATTTGTGATCTGCAAGAGTATGTACACTGTAATGTAAAATTCAATATTGTAATCAATTTCCACATTATATTCTTAGATGTCCTTTGGAATGTTAGCGTTAGCGCAAACTGTCTTGTTTACGAGAATTAAGTACATTGGGAACTATTGATTTGATACATATCACATTAATTTGTGGAGAAATTTCCTTCATATTACAAAGAACATAAAAGTTAGACGCTAACAAGTTTGTTTAGGAATTAAATTGTTACTCCTCATGATCAAAGAAAGAATTAGTGAAACAAAGAATGTAGTTGACTCGTCCGTTGTTAAATTATGTTTTGATTTTGAGCTGTTTACAGAATTAGATCCCGTTCGATATATATCTTTTACTGCATAAAGAAATTCTCTGTTACGGTTGAAATGAAAAGAAAAAAATAAAAAGAAACTCTCTGACTCCTCACGACCAATAAAAATAAAAATGGCTCACATATCTGTTTATATTTACCTGTAGGAATGAGTCCAAAGTGTAGGCTTGCTTTAATGTCACGGCCGTACAAAGGGAAAAGAAGACTTCGTGGGTTTCTTTTCTCAAGCAAGCCGCACTGAGGACAAAAAGAAAAGAAAAAAAATAATATTATAAATGGTCATTAAATTTTAATTCGATAAATAACGGCATAGTCCTAAATTTTAATTTGATACACAATGCGATTTATAAATTTTTAATTTATTCAATTTAGTTTATATATATTTCTTAAATTATATGAAAATATTATCATTTTTTTTAAATTTAAATTCAAAGATTATATTGAATATTTTTATATAATTCATAAACTAAATTAAACAAGTACCAAAAACTCATGGACTATCGGACATATAGCTACAATAAGTTTTGGAATTTTTAATAAATTTTCTCAACAGAAAGCTTGTATGTGCTATGAAACTTCCTTGTAACATTTGGCACCTTGCGCTTGTATCGGGTCATTGACGACTATCCGAAGACGACAAAACCTTAACAAGAGTCATGTGTCCGTAGACTGATGCTTTGGTCTATTTTGGCCAGACATGTGGAAAATGGCAATTGAGACGGGCAATAATTGAGGACTTTTCAAATGCCGCCTAATCTGGGGGAGGGCTCGCCAACCCTCGCCACTAATTGGCTAGGGTCACTAATCATTGGCCAAGGCCTGGAAACCCCAATTGACCCTCACCTCAATGTCGTTAGCCCTCCTTGTTCGCTTTTTTTTTTTTTTTTTTTTTTTGTAAAAATTGATTCTTTTTACTATGTGGATATTTTTCTAAAGAATTGTCACGCCAACAAATAAAGTTGCCGGAAATTGCTAGTATGTATTTGGGTTGGATTTTCTTATCGTTGATATTAGACTAATTCATTTTGCTTCGATTTTAACATTTAGTGCCTTTCAAAAAATTTTACACTTAATTTGATATTTCATATGTCCACGCATCCTTTGTGTTCACATCGGGTTATTGACGACTTTTCAAAGATGACGTAACCTTAACAGGCGTCATGTGTTCGTAGACTGACGCTTTAGTCTATTTCGGCCAGTCGCGTGGAAGATGGCGATGGAGACAAGCAATAATGGAGGACTTTTCAAATGCTGGTAAGTCTTGGACCAATCAGTAAATCACGGAAATGAGGAGTCATTCTCAAGTCTTCTACCGGAAAACAATATTTTAGAGGTGGAGTATGATTTGGGCTGCACACCAACTTTGAATCCTTGCATGATTTAGCGGTAGGGTCCCTACGATTGGAAAATTCAATGAGTTAATGGTGCATATCTAGCGAAACAAGTCGGGAACTGATAGCTAAAATTGCATTAGATTCAATATGATCCAAGGGAGATTCAAACAATATCTTCTATGTTGTGTATTCAGCGAATTTCCCCGGCTTTTGGATATGTTCTTCTTGATCGTTCTGGCGGTTCCTTCCCTGGCAAACTTTGCACTCGCTCAGGATACCAGCAGTTTCACGTACAACAGTTTCCGGGCGGCAAACGTTAGCCTTGATGGTTGAGCCGCATTCACTGGCAATGGCCTCCTAAGGTTAACCAACGCAACCAAACAGAAGCAGAGCCATGCCTTCTACCCTGACCCAATCAAGTTCAAGAACTCATCCAGTGGATCTGTCTGCTCTTTCTCCACGACGTTTGTCTTCACTATGATTTCTGAGTATCCACCTCTTGGCGGCTACGGGTTCGCTTTTGTGCTAGCTCCTCGTAGAGAATTTTCCGGAGCTCTGCCTAGTTATTACTTTGGCCTCTTCAATGAAACCAACAATGGCAATTCCTCGAACCACATTGTCGCAGTAGAATTCGACACAATCCAAAACCATGAATTCCACGATATCAACGATAACCACGTTGGGATCAACGTTAATGGGCTGACCTCTGTAAAATCTGCCTCGGCACGATACATTGCAAGTCCAGGTTTGGCCTTCACAAACTTAAGCCTGATGAGTGGTAAAGCCATGCAAGTTTGGGTGCATTATGATGGCTCGCAAAAGCAATTCGATGTCACATTAGCTCCCATAAATGTTGAGAAACCGAAGACTCCCCTTTTATCTCTGTCCATTGATCTCTCGCCGATCATCAAGGAGACCATGTACGTGGGTTTCTCGTCCTCAACCGGCTCGTTAGTAACTTCTCACTACATCGTTGGATGGAGCTTCAAGGTGAATGGACAAGTTCAGGGGCTGATTTTGTCTCAGCTTCCTAGAATACCCCATAAGAGAAAGGAGGAGAAATCATACCTGCTTACTATTGGAGTGCCTTTCATGTTGTTGTCTTGTCTATCATTGCTAATCTTAGTTGTGGTTTATCTGATAAGACGAAAGAGAAAATTCGCAGAGGTTCTAGAGGATTGGGAGAGCGACTAGGGTCCTCATAGGTTCAAGTACAGAGATCTCTATGCTGCCACAAAGGGGTTCAAAAATCAGGCGCTCATAGGAGCTGGCGGATTCGGTAGGGTTTATAGAGGAGTATTACCCACCTCAAAAACCGAGATTGCAGTGAAGAGGGTTTCTCACGAATTGTAGCAAGGGATGAGGGAGTTCATTGCGGAGATTATTAGCATTGGTTGGCTTCGTCATCGGAACATTGTAACACTTCTCAGCTACTGCCGTTGAAAGGGTAAACTGCTAGTGGTATATGACTACATGCCAAATGGAAGTCTAGACAAGTACCTCTATAACCAACCAAAGGTGACCCTTAATTGGAGCCAAAGGTTCAGAGTGATCAAAGGTGTTGCATATGGCCTCTCTTATCTCCATGAAGGATGGGAACAAGTAGTGATTCACAGGGATATCAAAGCTAGCAACATTTTGCTAAATTCAGAACTAAATGGGAGGTTAGAGGATTTTGGGCTTGCGAGAATATACAATCATGGCACAGATCCTCATACCACCCATGTGGTGGGAACTCTTGGACATTTGGCCTCGGAAAACACTCGAACTGCCAGGGCCACTACGGGCACAGATGTATTTGCATTTGGGGCCTTTTTGCTTGAGGTTGCTTGTGGAAGAAGGCTGATCGAGGCTCAGGAGGAGGATGTAAGATTGGTGGACTGGGTGTTTTCTTGCTGGGATAAGGGTGACATTCTAGAGGCAAGAGATCTAAATTTAGGGATAGACTTTGTGGCGAAGGATGTGGAGCTAGTGCTGAAACTTGGATTGATGTGCTCCCATTTAGAGCCAATAGCGAGACCAAGAATGCGTCAAGTAGTGCGGTACCTAGAAGGAGATGTCACAATGCAGGAGTTATCATCTCTTGTTATTTCAAAAGGTAGATTGACATTTTCATACCATGGAGGTTTTAGTATGTCTGGCAAGTCTTATCCATCTTCTGCAGACAAGGCATTTTCACAGACATCTTCTGTTGCATACTCTCTTCTCTTCGGTGGAAGATGAGTCTTAAGCTTGGTATATTAAATTGAAAGCACATTTCATAGATCCATAGTAATTATCAAAGTAGTGTTATACATCAAGTATTCGTAGTTGGGGACTCTATGAGTATATGTGAACTGTAATTTTAAGATTCTATGGATCTAACCAAATTCTGCACTATATTCACATATTCTTGGAAATATCTGCATTAACATAATTGCATTCTCTTTCAGTTTCCATTATAAAAGCAAGTCCACCTTTTATAAGGATTATTGCTTGTTTATTTGAGTCCTTGCATGATTTAACGGTTAGGTCCATATGATTGAAAAATTCAATGAGTTAATGGTGCGTATATAGTGTCAGGGCACCGATTACTGAAATTGCATTAGATTCAAGTCAATCCTAGGAGATTCAAACGATATTTTTTGTGTTACCTGGGTTCACTCCTATGTGGAGAAAACCCAATGAGTTGCAAGCCCAAAATGGCTTGAGTCCATATAATAAGTTATATGGAGAAATAGGGTTTCTCACTATCGCTGAAGTGGTAGGCGCAAAAGACATAGTAACAAGAGAACAAGAGAAAGCAGAAAATCTAGGGTTTTGGGTAAAGTTTGATTTACATCAAGCCAGCATCGGAGGTCGATTCGAGGTTTGATTGAGCTGAAATTTTGTCAGTGTGTTTGTGGTGCAATTTCCTCGAATCTGAATGGTTTGATTTTCGTTTGAAGCTCCCTACATCAGGTTTTTCGTGGATTGATCAAAACCTGCATTTTTGGTCAGATTTATCTTTGATCTCTTGTGAAGTTTATGTGTATTGCCCAGAATTATGTTCGTGAAATCTTTGCTGCTATGTACCTCTAGTATTTGCTAGAGAAGAACATTGTTCACTTAATTTTGCTAATAGTGAAGATTTTTGGGTGGACTCCAGTTCCGTGGTTTTTGATCTCCTCACACCGAGGGGGTTTTCTACATAAAAATCGTCTTGTGTTTGTGTGCTTGGTATTTATTTTGCTCCTATTAGGTTTACACAAGAGGGGCGATTATTTTATTCCGCTGCGTTAATTCAATATTGTTCGAATTGTTATTGTTCTCCCATCAGAGTGGTATCAAAGCTTCTGGTTATTGCTTGATTTTTCTGCTTTGTGTTAAACAATGGAAACGAATACGAGTAGAATGGTTACACTGAATTGTTCGAATTATCATATTTGGAAAAGGGAAGATGGAAAATCTTTTATATGTAAAAGATTTTTATTTGCTCGTATTTGCCGAGGAGAAACCGAAGAATAAAACTGATGCTGAATGATCTATATTTCATCGTCAAGTGTGTGGTTATATTAGGTAGTGGGTAGATGATAATGTTTCGAACCATATAATTGAGAAAACACATGCACGTGGTTTATGGAATAAGCTTGAACAGTTATATGTTCGAAAGACTGGGAATAATAAGTTATTTATGATAAAACAGATTATGGCTCTGAGATATCAAGATAGTACTCCTTTGACTGATCATTTAAATTCTTTTCAAGGAATTATAAATCAGTTAGCTACGATGGAAATCAAGCTTGATGATGAGATATAAGCACTATGGTTACTTGGTACTTTGCCGGACTCATAGGAGACGTTTCGAATGTCTTTGTCTAATTTTGCTCCGGATGGTACGATTACCATGGATTTGGCCAAGAGTAGTATTTTGAATGAAGAGATGAGAAGGAAGACACAAGGATCGTCCTCTTCACATATGGATGCCTTGGTGGTTGAGAAAAGGGGAAGAAGTGAGTCTCGAGGTCCCAAAAATAGAGATAAAAGTCGAGATAAAAGCAGAGGTAAGTATAATAAATTTGCTAATGTTGAGTGCCATTATTGTCATCAGAAGGGACATATTCAGAGGTTTTGTCGCCAGTTGAAAAGTGAGAAACAAAAGGAGAAAGGTAAAGAGAAGAAAAGTGATAGTGATAGTGATGACAATCGTGTTACTGCACTTAAAGAAGACTTTCTCATTATTTTTTGTAATGATGCGGTGAATTTTGTATCTCATGAGATCATTTGGGTAATTGATAGTTGTGCATCTATTCATCCTACATCTCGTAGGGATTTCTTTACATCATACAGGTCAAGTGACTTCGGATCTGTGAAGATGGGAAATAATGGGCTGGCTCAAGTTGTAGGCATCCGTGATGTGTGCCTAGAAATCAGCAATGACATGATGTTAGTATTGAATAATGTTAAACATATACCTGATATCCGCTTGAATTTGATTTCTATGGGTATGTTGGATGATGAGGGGTATTGCAACACCTTCAGTAATGGTCGATGGAAACTCACCAAAGATTCTTTTGTTGTGGCTAGAGGTGAAAAATATTCTTCATTGTACCTTATGCAGGCAAAGTTGTCCACAGAAAAAATTAATGCAGTAGACAGCGAAGATGCAGCTGAGTTATGGCATAAGAAGCTCAGTCACATCAGTGAGAAGGGTTTGTCTATATTGGCCAAAAAGAAGCTCATTTCAGGATTGAAAAGTTCGATGCTAAAGAAGTGTTCTCACTGTCTAGTAGGAAAACATAACAGAGTTGCATTTAAAAGCTCCCCTCCTTCAAGAAAGTCAGGTATATTGGATTTAGTGCATTCTGATGTTTGCGGTCCTATGAAAACAAAATCACTTGATTGCTCTCTTTATTTTGTTATCTTCATAGATGATTTTTCAAGGAAAATTTGGATTTATACCTTAAAAGCTAAAAATCAAGTATTAGATGCTTTTAAGCAATTTCAAGCTTCAGTTGAGAGACAGACTGGAAAAAAATTGAAATGCATCAGAACTGATATTGAGGGAGAGTATATTGGATATTTTGATGAATATTGCAGACAATAGGGTATTCGACATCAAAAGACATCTCCCAAGACGCCTCAGTTAAATGGCTTAGCTGAGAGAATGAACATAACACTGGTTGAAAGGGTAAGATGCTTACTTTCACAGTCAAAGCTACCTGGATCCTTTTGGGAGTGAGGCTTTAAGTACAGTTGTATATGTATTGAATCTTACTCCATGCATTCCTTTAGAGTTTGATGTTCCTAATAGAGTTTAGACAGGCAAAAATGTTTCTTATGATTATTTGTGTCTTTGGATGCAAAGCATTTGTGCATATTCCCAAAGATGAGAGGTCCAAACTTGATGTGAAAACACGACAGTACATATTCATTGGTTATGGACAAGATATACTTAGCTACAAATTTTATGATCCGGTTGAAAAGAAAATTATAAGAAGTAGACATGTTGTGTTTATGGAAGATCAAACAATAGAAAATATTGAGAAATCAGAGACGATTTCAACACCACAGGTTAGTGATAATTTGGATCCAGTTTCTCTTACAAATATTCCTACCCAGGTTGATGAAGAGCAGTAGGAAGTCAATGTTCCAGATAATGCACATGTTCCTTAACATGTTGAAACGGATAATATTATTCCTGAACCAGATGCTCAATTAGATGTTCCACTGGATATTCTAGTTGGGAGATCCGTTAGAGACCGATGACCTTCCGCTAGGTATTCTGAAGATGAGTATGTATTATTGACTGATGCAGGTGAACCAGAGTGCTTTGCAAAAGTAATAGAAGATGAGTACAAAAGCAATTGGTTTGATGTTATGTGAGATGAGATGTAGTCACTTTATGATAATCATACTTTTGAGCTAGTGAAGTTACCTAAAGGTTAAAGAGCTTTGAAGAACAGGTAGGTATACGGGTTGATGCAATATGAACATACTTCACAACCACGGTATAAAGCTATATTGGTTGTTAAGGGATTCGGTCAGAGAAAGGGTATTGATTTTGATGATATATTTTCTCCGGTAGTGAACATGTCTTCTATCCGTGTGGTACTAGGGTTGGCAGCTACCCTAGATTTGGAGATTGAGCAAATGGATGTCAAAACAGCATTCCTACATGGTAACTTAGAGAAAGAGATATACATGGAACAACCTGAAGGTTTTAAAGTGAAAGGGAAAAAGGATTACGTGTGCAAATTAAAGAAAAGTCTTTATGGCCTAAAGTAAGCATTGAGACAGTGGTACAAAAAGTTTGCGTTAGTTATGACAGAACAGGGCTATAAGAAGACTTCCTCAGATAACTGTGTGTTTGTCCAAAAATTTTCTGATGATATGCTAATTGTTGGCAGGAATGCTTCACAAATTGAGTTATTGAAGAAATAATTGAGCAAGTCTTTTGCCATGAAAGATTTGGGCTCGGCGAAGTAGATTCTTGGCATTAAAATTACCTAAGATAGAGATGCCAAGAAGTTATTTTTGTCGCAAGAGAAATATATCGAGAAGATCCTTTAGAAATTTTATATGGACAATGCTAAAGTGGTTAGTACTCCTCTTGCTGTCCACTTTAAGTTAAATATGAAGCAAAGTCCTACGACTGATAAGAGAATAAAGATATGGAAAGTGTTCTATATGCTTCGGCTATGGGAAGCTTAATGCGATGGTATATACATGTCCAGACTTGGCACATGCAGTTGGCGTTGTTAGTCGCTATTTGTCAAATCCAAGCAGAGGCACTGAAATGCAGTGAAGTGGATTATGAGGTATCTTCGGGGAACTTCAAATTTGAAACTCAGTTTCGGGACCGGGAAACTTGAGTTAGTTGGATATATAGATTTCGACTTGGTAGGAGATATTGATACTCGTAGATATACTTCTGGTTATTTGATTTCTTTTACGGGTGGAGCTGTATCATGGAAGTCAAGATTGCAGAATTGTGTTGTACTTTCTACAACTGAAGCTGAATTTATTGCAGCGACTGAAACTAGTAAAGAGATGCTATGGATGAAGAAGTTCTTGCAAGAACTTGGGTTCAAGCAAAAGAGGTGTATGCTATTTTGTGATAATCAAAGCGCAATTCATCTTGGTAAGAATTCATCTTTTCATTCTAGATCAAAACATATCGATGTTAGATATCATTGGATAAGAGATGTTCTAGATGAAAAGTTGTTGAAACTTGAAAAAATTCATACAGAAGCTTGAACATTGCCGATTAATAGTAGGGATGGAGAATCCCTCCACATTGTCGTGAGGGGAAGATTTGTTACCTAGGTTTACTTTTATGTGGAGAAAGCCCAATGAGTTGCAAGTCCAAAAAGGCTTAAGCCCATATAATAAGTTATATGGAGAAATAGGGTTTCTCACTATCGCTGAAGTGGTAGCCGCAAAAGACATAGTAACAAGAGAACAAAAGAAAACAGAAAATCTAGGGTTTTGGGCAAAGTCTGATTTACATCAAGCCAGCATCGGAGGTCGATTCGAGGTTCGATTGAGCTGAAATTTTGTCAGCGTGTTTGTGGTACAATCTTCTCGAATCTAAACGGTTTGATTTTCGTTTGAAGCTCCCTACATCAGGTTTTTCATGGATTGATCAAAACCTGCGTTTTTGGTCAGATTTATCTTTGATCTCTTGTGAAGTTTATGCGTATTGCCAAGAATTATGTTCGTGAGATCTTTGTTGCTATGTACCTCTAGTATTTGCTAGAGAAGAACATTGTTCACCCAATTTTGCTGACAGTGAAGATTTTTAGGTGGACTCCGGTCCCATGGTTTTTGATCTCCTTACACCAAGGGGGTTTTCCACATAAAAATCGTCTTATGTTTGCGTGCTTGGTATTTATTTTGCTCTACTATATCGGTTCCTATTAGGTTTACACGAGGGGAGATTAGTTTATTCCGCTGCGTTAATTCAATATTGTTCGAATTGTTATTGTTCTCCTATCATTTTGAGTTGTGTATTCAGCGAATTTCTTCAGTTTATGGACATATTCTTCGTGATTGTCCTGATGGTTTCTTCCCTAGCAAACTTTGCACTTGCTTATGATACCAGCAGTTTCACGTACAACAGTATCCAGTCGATGAATCCTAGCCTAGATGATTTAGCCACGTCACGAGCAATGGTCTCCTTAAAGTTAAACACCCAACCAAATAGAAGCAAAGTCATGCCTTCTATCCTGACCCCATCAAAGTTCAACAACTCATTGAGTGGATCTGTTTACTCTATCTCCATGACGTTAGTCTGCACTATGATTTATGAGTATCCACCTCTAGGTGGCTACGGGTTCACTTTCGGGTTAGCTCCTCGTAGAGAATTTCCTGGAGCTCTGCCTCTTGAAGCTCTATCTCCCGGAGCTCCGCCTAGTTATTACGTTGGCCTCTCCAACAAAACCAACAATGGCAACACCACGAACCACATTGTCGCAGTGGAATTTGACACAATCCAAAACCATGAATTCTATGAAATCAATGATAACTACGTTGGGATCGATGTCAATAGGCCGACCTCCCTAAAATCTACTTTACAAGTCCCAGAGGGGTCTTCACAAACTTGAGCCTGATGAGTGGTGAAGCCAGGCAAGTTTGGGTGGATTATGATGGCCCACAAAAGCAAATCAATGTCGCATTAGCTCCTATCAATGTTGAGAAACCAAAGACTCCCCTTTTATTACCAGGCATTGATCTTTCGCCGATCATGAAGGAGGCCATGTACATGGGTTCTCGTCCTCAACTAGCTCCTTAGTAACTTCTTATTACATCCTTGGATGGAGATTTTATGTAAGTGGACAAGCTCAGAGACTGGTTTCGGCTCAGCTTGCTAGACTACCCAATGTGAGAAAGGAGGAGAAATCCCATCTGCAGACTCATGGAGTGCATTTGATGTTGCTGTCCTGTCAATGCTAATATTAATGGTGGTTGATCTGATAAGATGAAATATAATTTGCGTGGGTTCTGGAGGACTTGGAGCGTGACATTTCTCATAGGTTCATGTACAAAGATCTCTGTGTTGCCACAAATGGATTTCAGTGGACCAGGACCTATCACGAGCAGCTGGATTTGGCAGGGTCTATGGAGAGCAGGCATTACCCCCTTCAAAAACTGAGATTGCAGTGAAGAGGCTTCTCATGAATCGAGGCAAGTTAGAGATTTATTGCGGAGATCGTGAGTACTGGCCGTCTTTGTCACTGGAACTGTAATAGTCGAACTTTCTATTTGACCCGGTCAAAGAAAGTGGTGGGGCCCACTTGGTTTAGAAAAAAAGCTGAAAAGTCAAAATGAAAGGGAAAAATAAGCGAGAAAAGGGACGCTCACTCTTTTAGAGGCCGAAGCACTTCGGGAAAGGGAGAGAAACGGAGAGAGAGAGAAAAAAGGGAAAGACTAAGAACAAAAGAGAGGAAAAAGAGGAGTTTCGCGTGTAATCACTAGGGGTGTGCATGGTCCGGGTGGGCGGTTCCCACCCCGGAACCGGGAACCGCCCGCTCAAGACCGGTTCCAAATTTTTGGAACCGGGAACCGCCCACTAATCCTATGGATCCACCCGGGAACCGGACCATCGGTCCGGTCCGGTTCCCGGGTGGATCCTCGGAACCGGCCAAGAGATGAAGCGGAAGGGAGGGTCGGAGTTGGTTCCTCATTTTGGGAACCGAGGACCGAACCGACCCGACAAAGGGTGGATTCGGAACCCAAAACTCCAAACTACCACTCTAAAAACAGCCCCATCTAGAGATTAATATTAATCTCAACCCCAAGGCCGCTCTAAACACAAGGTTTGTTGATCTCCTTGGCTGGATTTTATATGCAATCTCTCAAATGCTCTTTGAGTAATTCTTCAATGTGGGACATTTGAAAACTTGTTGGAGTAACTTATAGGCAAGAGGCAACAAGAGAGAAGAGAAGGGAGAGGGAGTAGGAGGCTCAATCCCACATTGGTTATTTAGGAGAGACAACAAGCCCTTGGTCTCTATAAATAGGAGAAAGAGAACCCTCTATTTTGTTGGTCAAGGTAATGAGGAAAGTTTGGATTATTATTTTGAATATTTTTAATGTTATTACATTTTGAATATTAAAATCTTAATTTTGACTTAAAAAAAATCGGTCCGGTCCGGGCGGGTGGATCCACCTATGGAACCGGGAACCGGACCGGTACCCACCGGTTCCAATAAATTGGAACCAGGAACCGGACCGGTACCCTTAAGAACCACCGGTTCTAGTCCGGTCCGGTCCGGTTCCGGGCGGTCCGGGCGGTTCCCGGTTCTTTTGCACACCCCTAGTAATCACCATGAATGCCTCATTAAGACGATTTGATTACGTAACGCCACGCCAGATAAGTACTTGCGTTCTTTGTTCATTCAATCAAGATAGTTTTCGGATCAGGGCTTAAATTTGAAATTTTGGGGAATAGGAGATGCATAATCCGATTTTTGAATTGTGGAGTTTTGGGATTTGATGAAAATCGAGATTTATGGTGTTGTGTAGCCCTGGGGCTTGACAAGAGTCATTTACAAGCGATAGTTTTGTTGGAGTGAGATTTTAGGGTTTTATGGGTGAGTTTAGCGTTGAGTTTAAGATTTGAGTAATAGCTTCGGATGAGTGATTTATTAACACGTAAGAGTCGCTTTGTTAGCGTTTAGATGTAACAAAGCTGTTTTGTAGTTGAGGTAGTGTGTTACTCAACTTTAACATTGTATCTCACTTATTTAATAGGAGCATGAGATTGATGGTTCAAATAACATTTGTTATTTTGGCTTTGGTGCATCCCAGGTGAGTGGTATTATCTTCTTTAGTTTTGTAAAACTCACACAAGAGTAACATGATATAAGCATATATATGGAATTAAGAACTCATATGTTGTATAAAAATGGATAAAGTTCTTGGTACTTTTGAGTTATTGTGGGATGGTCCGATGAATCTTTCTTGAAGAGTTATACATACTATTTTTGAACATTTGATTTATGAGGTAACTCTCAAACAAGTACTTGTTATGGGAGGAGAAATCAATTGTGATATGAATTGGAAAAGGATTAAGTGCTATATGATAATGAAACTCCGTATGACCTATCTCTAAGGCCTTGTAGTCAAGGGTTAAGTACTACATGGTGATTGAGTCTTGTGGAATCCACCTCTAAAACTTTGTACTAGTGACATGTATAGTAGATGGCTAAATGCTATATGGTAATGTAATTTCGTAAGAACCATCTCTAGGGCCTTGTACTATTTCTATATGTAACATCCTGAATTTCAACCCATCTCGGGATATATGAAAATGTTATTTTTTGATGCACTGCTAGTTACAATTATCTTGAATTGATCACTCAATGGTAATTGAACTATTCAGAAAGGTAATTAAGGACTGATACATGTATGGCCAGTGAATTTAATTAGGGATAGACCGCTCGACCATAAGGATCAAAGAGGAATGATACCACATTATTGCAGGCCAATTAGCGAATGGAAATAAATCGATTCGACATAAATATAAGATCGGATTGCAGGTGATTCTTCACGACTTTGATATTGACTATGAATGACGTTAAACCAATTTTCTTTTGGCCCTATTTTCAACGTGAGCAATTAACCCCTCGTGATTACATGACAATCAATGATCGCCCTAATTTGAATAGGCATGAACATGGATTGAAAATATTCAACCACGAGTCAATTTCCCGTAAAAATCCTAAAAGCTACCCAGTAGTTTAGATCGTGCTAGAGTCATAATCGACAGATTTTAATTCCAATTTTCAATCCTATTTTGGGTATCAATTTTCAATGATGTCAAGACTAAAATATTGGGCGTTGCCTCATTGATTCTCGAATTTATCGGTAAGCCCAGGAATTATTGGAAAATGATTCAATAGGCTGAAAAATTGGAACCAAGAGGAATTAGACCGACCAGAGGCCCAATGGGCCTTGCGCCTATAAGGACTAGGCCACGTGGGCCCCAAGCTAGCCTAAGTGGGCCTAAGGAAGCCCAACTTCTAGCCTTTGAGCCCGTTAGCATTTTCTAGCTCGTTTCTCTTCAATTTGAGCCCAAACCAATTTTATTATAGCCCGTATAGAATTTTGGCTCATATATGTGTATAGTGCAGTATATCATACTTTGGGAATTTGCCAAATTGCCCATTCTAGAACTTGCATTCAATGGGAGAGGACAAAAGGCAAGAAAAGTCAAGGAAATAATGGATTTTTGGGGGGAATGGATGAAGCCGAGTGGGGAAGCCTTCAAGGGGGGAAGTCTTCATCTTTTCTCTCTCTCTCCTCTCTCTCTCCTCCCTCTCTCCTCCTCTCGGGCGTGCAGCCCCTCAGCCCTCCCTCTTTTTTTTCTCTCATTTTTCTCTCTTTTCCTCTAGTTTTCTTCTTGTTTCTTGCCCTTGGGTGCCTCTTGATCGACCGGACCACCCTCACTTGCCATCCTTGCCGCCGTGACGCTGTGGTGCCACTTGTCTGAGGCTGCCAAGCCGCGTCTCTCTCTCTTCCTCGTGGTTCTAACCTCCGTCGAAAACTGCCCCACTGTAACCCGTTTTTGCCAAATGCCTCCGTAACATTTTGGTTGTAGATGTGCGTCACCCTCACCGCCGCCATTGTGCTTGTGTCGTCAGAATCGCTTAACCATGAGTTAATGTCCTAATCCCTTAGTTAGGGGTTAATCTTGTTTAGGAGTAGTTTAATTAGTTTAATCCTTAATTTATGCTTTGGATGATGGATGATTAGACTATTATATTATTGATTGATTTGGATTAGTATTAACTATGGTTAGATTAAAGTAACTATAGTTAATATTAAAGTAACCATGGTTAGGGATTAAAGTAACTAAGGTTAGTCTAGTTAACTATGATTAGGTTAATTAACCCTAGTTAGGTTAAATTTAGTAACCATGATTAAGTTTATTATTATATAATTAATTTCGGATTAATTACTGTTCATTTGACATTGTTCACAAGTTACTATTCACGTGGCACTATTCATACAGAAGCGAATTTTAGTCTTGATTTGATGTGTTCATGATTGTTAAGGCATATTAAATTGCTGATTGTCGATTATTCTCGAGAAATGTTGAGGTGTATGTGGTTGTTGATTGGTTGAAATTGATTGTGGATTATCACAATTTTTCTAATTGGTTGGATTGTACAGTTGTACGTGATTGTCGATTATTGTTGCATGACATTATACGTGTGTCAACCACAATAGTATGTTGCGTGAGCATGAATTATGTTGCATTCACGATCAAGTAAAAGTAAAGACAAGAATGAATTGTTTGATGATGTGTTGCATGATCAGATTAAAGTTGATAGCTCAGTATAGCAGGATGACCGCTAATCCTTCAAGATTGTGCCGTGGCCTTTTGGTCGCCTAACTTTGGTCAGATGCTTGATGAGGATCAGTTGCGGAATCATGATAGAGGTCGAGCCCATACTGCTTTGGGAATATTGTCGGTGGGAGATAGCTCATGACGTCGCCATGCCTCAAGGAGGAGGACAATGCTTGGTCTACGACCAGTTGATCGCCAACCATAAGATTGTACCGTGACCTTGGGTTTGACATTAATGGAACATGTCTTTGAGCTCTAAATGTGTAATGAGGAGGTTTGATATACTTATAAGATATATATAGTTTATTGAGCTATGGTTGCTCATTCCAATTCGTATTTCATGTTTTCAAGTCTCTCGGTTAGCGGCAAGTAGGGTGAGAGCACTATCGTGTGAAACTTTTGGGAGTTGTATTTTTGGGTATGGCCTAAGGAAGTTATGTATATAGTTGTAAGCTTGTTGGGCTGACCGAGTATTGGTAGTATATATTCTTTTTGGTAGATTATAGAAACTCTCATGTTGTAATCAACTTGTGGGTTTATCTGATACATATATATGATTGAATATATATTTCGATATCAGATTGCTAGTTATATTTGAAATTGCATTCTTCGTGTGGAAAGATGGCCGTATTACTTTTTTTTTTTCCTTGTAGTTTCGAGGTATGACAGGAACATTGTGATGCTTCTTGGTTATTGCCACGTTGGAAGCTGAATTGCTATAGGATATGACTACATGCCCAACGGAAGCTTGGACAGGTAACGGTGTAACGAACCAAAGGCCAACCCCAAGATCTGGAGTGATTAAATGTGTTGCACATGACCTCTATTATCTCCATGAAGGATGAGAGCAAGAAGTGATTCACAGGGACGTCAAAGCTACAAACATGTTGCCAGATTTAGAACTTAATGGAAAGTTAGGGGATTTCGGGACTGCACGATCACGACACCATCTACAGACCAACCATGTCGTGGGAACTCTGGGGCATCTTCCTCCCGAGAACACCAAGTCTGCGAAGGCGACCAATAGCAACTATGTTTTCGCATTCGGTTGCTTGCAGAAGAAGTGGGATCATGGTTGAGGGGGAGGAGGACTTTAATATTGGTGGACTGGGTGTTTTCTTGCTGGGATGAAGGTGACATCCTTGAGGCAAGAGGTCCAAATTGAATGATAGAATTCGCTGCAAAATATCGATGAAAATATTGATATCACTTTTCAGGTTATTATTTTGTCTCTATAATTCCTTTTTTAATACACGATCCTTATCGAAATAAAGAATATTTCAAATATGGACTTAAAGTGAACCTTGTATCAAATAAGGACATGAATTGACCATGTCAATTTCAAATAAATGTGTGAAGTGGTCATGATAGTTTTAAATAATAGCTTGACTTCACCAGTCATCAGCAAACTTAGATGTTTCGATCGGTCAACGGTATTTTCGTCAAAAGGCAATTTTAATTTTAAATTATTTTTTGTTTTTGGACAAGGGCCTGATGACCCTCATTGGTCGTAGGCGAGGGCTAGCCTCACCTTGCCAACAAGGGTGGCCCTCACCCATGGCTTTTAAGGGTAGACTCTTATTTAAAATTTTCCATGAAAACAAGAAAGTAATTTATTACAAACAAGTAGAAATTTTCACTCTAATGTGATAATGAAAAATGATCTGGATATAAAATGGTCGAATCACGTATGGCATAATAGTAGTGAAGATAAAAGTCAAGAAGAATCGGGAATTGTTTTCATTAGATTTTTCGGAGTTAGCAAGAATCAGGACCAATCTTCGCATCTCGCGAAATTTAAAGTTTGTGTCATTAACTTATCCATATATTTGAAACAATCGAAAACCACGCTATAGCTTGTACGTATTCCCTAAATTTGCAAATCATATAATAAAGGGATAATGTCATGAAAAATCCTAAACTTTATTCCGTATGACATATTTACCATAATTTTTTTTTGTGACACAAAAAATTCCAAACTTTGCCCTGTGTGACACATTTACTCCAAACTTTGCCTCGCGTGACACATTTACCCTAAACTTTTTTTTGTGCTACCAAAAACCCTAAACTATGCAATTTGTGACAAATTTACCCCGAACTATATTACTTATGGCAAATTTACCCCAAAGTTTTTTGGGTTGAAGGGCATTTTCGTCATTTTCTATTTTTATTTTATTTTTTTGAATGAAGGAAGCTAGTGAGGCCATCCTTGTTGGCGTCAGAGTCGAGCGAGGCTCCAGCGGCCCTCGTAGGCTCGCCTAACGCCGGCGAGGGCCGCCCATACTTAGGCGAGCCTCACCGGTGTCGAGCAAGGGCAACCCAGGCTTAGGCGGCCAGATCCGGCGAAGGGTTGCCATCGCCGAATCTGGCTTGGGCAGCCCTCGCCCTTGCCTAGGTTGCCCGTGCCAGATTTGGTGAGGGCGACCTTTGCCTGAGTCGGGCTCGAGCGGCCCTCGCCAGCATCGGGCGACGGCTGCCCGAGCCGGATCTGGCTTGGGTGGCCCTTGCCCGACTTTGGCGCTGGCGAGGATGGCATTGCCGGCTTCCTCCTTTCAATAAAAAAGGAAGAAAAGAAAAAAAAAGAAAATGACGAAAATGCCCTTTAGCACAAAAAACTTTGGGGTAAATTTGTCATAAGTAATATAGTTTAGGGTAAAATTGTCACAAGTGGCATAGTTTAGGGTTTTTGATGGCACAAAAAAAAGTTTAGGGTAAATGTGTCATATAAGGCAAAATTTGGGGTAAATGTGTCACACATAGTAAAGTTTGGGGTTTTTTGTGTCACAAAAAAATAGTTTAGGGTAAATGTGTCACACGGGGTAAAGTTTAGGACTTTTCGTGGCATTATCCCTATAATAAATAGCTTATAAAAAATATGTATGTGTATATCATATAAAAAAATTTGTTACTAATTTATGAAGTATTGATTGTACCTTATTTTTTTGATGTTATAGACTTGTGTACAGCATGACCTCGGTTTTTTTTTTGTCAATTGTCAAATAATGTGAGGTATGTTTGTGTTGCCCTCAAAGCCAACTTAGAAAAATGGAATCAAATTTTTTCTTGTACCAATCACTATAGAATTTCTAATATTCACTTTCTTCCGAACTTTGACATTTTTTGTGTGTGCATTGAGTCATTTATTATTCAAATTATTATATTTTGAAAATTTTATGATTCTGGAGAAAAATATATACTTAACTTACTTTAAATAATTTAGGTTCTTATTCAATATTTTTATTTTTATTTTACAAACTCATGTACATAATGAACAATGCTTTTTTTTTCCTTGTTCCAAACAATCGGAGGTATGCTTTTCTATTGTTGTCTTTAATCACCATCTTTAGCATGTACTTGAATTTAAACAAAAGAAAATTAAATTATGTTAGATTTCGATAAGTCGACATCTCATTCTTAGGGAAAAAAGGGCAATGCTATGCTAACGGTCCCTTTTATTATTGAGAATCACGGAGAACTGTGGATCATCAATTTCTTTCACTAGTCAACGCCAATTGGTTGGACTTGTGGGGGACTCTAAATTAGGGTGAGTTTGGTCTGAGAGGACGGTTCCATCCTAAAATCGAAAATCACTCACTAAGGACTAATTTCGAAAAACTAAAATCGAGAACTGTCCATTGATTCCATGGATTCACCCAAAAACCGAATCGCCGACCAAGTCCGGTTCTCAAATGAGTCCATGGAACTAGTCCCACAAAGCTTCACGCACTAAGTGCAACGTTTTTCAACAAGCCAAAATAAAGGAAAAAATAAAGAATTTCCCTATTCTTAATTGCAAAATCAATAAAAAGATTGGGTTAGATGCTATGAGTCAATAGGCGTTAAGCTTGAGAGTTGAAACCATGAGTGAGAGATAGAGAAATAACTCAAATGAGATAAGAGTGAGACGAAACAAGCACTCAGTTAATGGGTGTTGATCTTTAGATTAGGGATTTTAAAATTTCATTTTTCTTAAAAATTAAATGTGTGTGTGTGTGTTGTCGGTCCACTCCGAGTGGGCGGTTCCACACTTAGTACCAAGAACTGAACCTACCCACCGATTCCCTTTGGAGCTATTGGTTTTGGTGTGGTTCAGTTCGGTTCTAGACGGTTTCCAATTCCTTTGCATACCCCTACTCTAAATATGTATTTTACTAAATTTAATTACCTTAGTTGTGTGCAAGTTTTGTCACATCCTGAATCCTATAGGTATGAGAGTGACACGGTCATCCTTCTACTTGAAAGACTCAACCTCTAACCACCCAAAAGTTCATCTCCCAAAAGTCCCCACAATAACGCCATTGTTCTAATGGCTACTAACCAAGGAACCTGAAAAAGATAAGAAAGAGAGGGGTGAGCAATCACAATTCAGTGGGTAATGCATATCTTTTCTAAGCAGATCGAGTAACCACAACATATATATATATATAGCAATACCATGAACTCATAATCCAACACTTTAATATACATATCAAATCATGTATGAGTTGTTTTTTTTTTATCAAGAATGTTTTGTACTAATTAGAAAAATCTCATTAAAACCATCTTCACAATTTAAATATCAATGGTTAAATCCACTGGTTAATCTCCTTCATAACAACGTCGATGGTCAATTCTATTGATCCATTTCATATTAAAACAAATGTCAATGGTCCATCTATCAACCAATCTTTTGCTCAAGATCAAATTATGGTCACAACATAATGTCTTATGACAAGGCAACCAAGATTACCCTCGGCAAGGTCTCTATCTATAAAGCTAGTGGTTTGGCTTAGAAGGATATCCTAAACCCTATATATATACCTACAAACCTCTCAATGGACTCACAGTGATATTGAGCACCAAACTCATATCCTCCAATATTCATAAATTCAATTCATAATCCACAATACATTTCACAAACTAATCGTATAACCTTTCGTAACTCAACTCATCAAATAAAATACACTCACCAGACAATCCTCACATCATTTTAGAATGATTCATAAACCAACTTTACCAAATCGATACATATAGCCTTTCGAAACATTTTTCATAAAAGCTTCTCAAAATGTCTTTCATAAAACATTTCGCAAACCATTAATTATAATCAGCTCAAGCAATGTTCAGAACATACTTTGTCATTTCCAATAGACAAAAGGATAGAAAATGCTCGATCTAGTTTTATGCATCCAATATACTCTAAGCATCACTTTTATTTATTTTCAAGGAACATCAAACCATGTAGTGCTTCGCTAACTCATAATATAAATCATTCTATCATTTTCAAGACATAAGTTTTACAAAATGAAAGAAGACATAGCACAATTTACTGCCTCAGACTAAACAACAAGGCTCACTCGAATCAACCGACTAGCATTCCTATAATCTAAACAAGAAATAACATCAAGACCAAGTAAAATACTATTTCAACTATGGCTTGGCTAACTTAAACTTAGACGCTAACAAAGTAACTCCTACGCACTAATAAATAGCCCACTCGAAGCAATTACTCGAACTCAAACTCAATAATAAACTCGCCCACAAAACTCAAAAATCTCACTTTGACAAAATCATTGCTCTAAAACGACTCCCGTCAAACCCATGGCTCCATAACATAATCCACCATTCCCAAGGAATTGCATAGCTTGACAACTCAAAGATTAGATTTCATGGCTCGTGACCTAATTCCGAAAACTATCCCGATTGGATGAATGAGGGGTGCAAAGATTTACCAGGTGTTGCTATACAAAGTTGATTTGGCTTTGCGAGATCCTATGGCACACACGCACAAAACCCCCTCTTTCTTTCCTTTTCTCTCTTTCTTTCTCTTTTCTTTCCCCTTTCTTTTTGCGTGCACGGGAGCTCTTGGCCTCTCTGTTTTGTTCTGCCGATCTTCCCTTCTCTCCTTTTTTCCCTTTGATTTTTTCAACCCTTCCTTTTATTTTTCTTTTCTTTCTTTTTTGTCTTTCACTTTTTGACCGGGTCAAAGTATGAATGTTATCACCGTTAAATAAGTGATTACTTTCATATAATCATGAGTTTATGAAGTAGTAGCTTACGGATGTCACAAAAACATGTTAGTGGAAGCTTTTACTATTTGGATATCTTTAATCTTATAAAGAAATAGATAGACATATAAAGTAGATGGGAAAGATTGAATGAAAGCCTGAATTATTTTTAAGAAAGTTAAAAATATATTTGCTATTGAGCGTCCTGTGCTTCTTCTTTTTCCCGAAAATGCTATGGTAGCGGTCCTTTTTGAGAATGACGGATATCTGTTGAACACAAATTTCTTTCACAAGCCATCGCAACCGGTTCCACTTGAGGATGAGTCAAAACATGTGTTTTGTGAAGATATCTTTATTTTGAATTTTGACTTTGCTAAATACGGATACCGACTTTCTTAATTTAGAAGATATTTTAGTAATATTTTTTAAAAAAATAACAGGTTTCGCATATCTTTTAAATTTGAGTACACTTCATATTTAACAGGAAAGTGAGAAAGACTGCTTTTGATTTTTGATAAGTCTAGACAAACAATTAGCGGCGATCAATTTCAAGATGAGAAGGTTTTATTCTAAAAACATATAACTTATTTTGTCAGAGTCAGACAGAGTTATTAGGCTTTTCTACTCTATGTTCTAACATTCTCAGTAACGTAGAAGAGTCATACATGATATTAAACACGCTGCCGAAATTTGTGGGGGCATTGTCCTTTTCTGCATTCTCGTCTTGTCATGATGCTTCCTTGGCCACAATTTCGCATCGTTCGCCATCGGTAATTAACTCGTCGATGACCTACCGACGACGGCAAAACATCATCAACTCACGTCCAGGGACGCCTTGGTCTACTTTGGCCATTCGCTGAAATGGCGCAAATGGCGTACAGCGACGGGCAAATTACGGAAGAACTTTGAGTTGCTGATAAGACTCGGAGCAATCAGCTAATCACACGACAGGGAAATGATAAGACTCAGACCAATCAGTTGAGGGTTGTGGGGGGTGGGTGCACAAGTTGGGACACTGATAATTGAAATTGCACAGGATTCGATTAAATGCTGTGCAAATCGTTTGGATCATTATAGGAACTTCGAATTATCTCATCAGAGTAGCGGAGTCAGCTAATTTCTTCAGCCTCTAGCCATGTTATTCGTGATTGTTCTGGCGGTTTCTCTGCTGGCAAACACAGCTCCGACTAATGAAGCCGGCAATTTCACGTACAATGGTTTCAAGTATGCGAATCTTAGCCTTGATGGTTTAGCTGTACTCACCGGCAATGGCCTCCTGAGGTTAACCAACGTGACCAAACAGAAGGTGAGTCATGCCTTCTACCCCGACCCTATCACGTTCAAGAACTCATCCAGCAGTGCTGTCCACTCATTCTCCACCACATTTGTCTTCGCTATAATTCCCGAATATCCAACTCTCGGCGGTCCTGGGTTCACCTTCGTGATAGCTCCTCGTACAGAATTTCCTGGAGCTCAGCCTGGTTATTACTTTGGTCTCTTCAACAAAACAAACGATGGCAATTCCTCGAACCACATTTTCGCGGTGGAATTTGACACTGTTCAAAACACCGAAGTCCTCGATAAGAATGACAACCATGTCGGGATCGATGTCAATGGGCTGGTCTCTAAGAAGTCTTCCCCTGCTGGATACACTGAAAACCACATTCAAGGCTTCAGAAACTTGAGTCTGATTAGTGGTAAAGCAATGCAAGTTTGGGTGGATTATGATGGTGTGCAGAAACAAATCAGGGTCACATTAGCTCCGGTCAGTGCCAACAAACCGAACACTCCCCTTCTGTCTCTGCCCTTTGATCTCTCGCTGATCTTCAAGGAGACCATGTATGTTGGGTTCTCTTCCTCAACCAGTGCGCTCTTAACTTCTCATTGTGTCCTTGGATGGAGCTTTAAGGTAGATGGACAAGCTCATATGCTTGATTTGTCCCAACTTCCTAGATTACCCCATAAGAAAAAGAAGCAGAAATCCGTTCTTCTCACTACTGGACTGCCTTTCACGTGCTTGTTCTTTCTGTCTATACTAGTCTTTGCTATGGCTTATGCAATTAGAAAAAGAAGAAAATTTGCGGAGGTTTTTGAAGATTGGGAGCGTGACTATGGTCCGCATCGGTTCAAGTACAAAGATCTCTATGTTGCTACAAAGGGGTTCAGGGAGCAGGAGCTATTAGGAGCTGGTGGATTTGGTAGGGTTTATAGAGGGGTATTACCCACCTCAAAAACTGAAATTGCAGTGAAGAGGGTTTCTCATGAATCAAGGCAAGGGATGAAACAGTTCATTGCGGAGATTATTAGTATTGGTCGGCTTCGTCATCGGAACATTGTAACACTTCTTGGATATTGCCGTCGGAAGGGTGAATTGCTGTTGGTTTATGACTACATGCCAAATGGAAGCCTAGACAAGTACCTCTATAACCAACCAAAGGCGACACTCAATTGGAGCCAAAGATTTAGAGTTATCAAAGGTGTTGCCCATGGCCTCTCTTATCTCCACGAAGGATGGGAACAAGTAGTGATTCATAGGGATATCAAAGCTAGCAACATCTTGCTTGATTCAGAACTAAATGGGAGGCTAGGAGATTTCGGGCTTGCAAGACTATTTGATCACGGTACAGATCCTCAAAGCACCCATTTGGTGGGAACTCTAGGATATGTGGCCCCGGAGAACACTCGAACTGCCAGGGCCACTACGAGCACAGATGTTTTTGCTTTTGGGGCATTTTTGCTTGAAGTTGCTTGTGGAAGAAGGCCGATTGAGGTTCGGCAGGAGGAGGACATTATATTGGTCGATTGGGTGTTTTCTTGCTGGGATAAGGGTGACATTCTAGAGGCAAGAGATTCGAATTTAGGGGTGGACTTTGTGGCGAAGGAGGTGGAGCTAGTGTTGCAACTTGGATTGTTGTGCTCCCATTTCGAGCCAACTGCGAGACCAAGCATGCGTCAAGTAGTGCAGTACTTGGAAGGGGATCTCGCAATTCAGGAGTTATCATCTCTTCGTATTTCAAAAAGTGGATTGACATATGCATATCATGAAGGTTTTAGTAAGCCTATCATGCATGATCCATCTTCATCAGACAAGGCATTTTCACAGATTTCTGTTGCAGATTCTCTTCTCTCTGGTGGAAGATGAGTCATAAGCTTGTTATATAAATAAAAAGCACATTTCATAGATCGAAGTAATTGTCAAACTATTGTTCTTATGCATCAAGTATTTGTAGTTTGTGGCTTTGTGAGTATGTGTATACTGAAATTTAAGATTCTATGGATGGAACCATATCTGCAGGATATTCTTACATGTTATTGGGAATGTCTGCATTAACTTAAATTGCTCCTTTGGTTTCCCCTTTTGGTCAGCCTCCAGAGTATAAGGAGCAAGTCCACCTTTTATAAGGATTGTTACTTGTTTGTTTGAATCCTTGCATGATTTAACAGTCGGGTCCCTAATATATATGCACCATTGACATGTGAATTTTTATTTATAGGGAATGTAGTGACACAAGTCTGGGTACCGATTGCTGAAATTACATTAGATTCAATTTGATCCTAGAAGATTCAAATGATATTTCCTCAGTAGTGTGTTCAGCGAATTCCTCCAGCTCCTGGGTATATGACTATATTGCCCAACGGAAGCTTGTACAGGTGCCAATATAAGGAACCAAAGGCCAGCATCACTTGGAGCCAAAGATTTAGAGTGATTAGAGGTGCGGCCATGGCCTTTATTATCTTCATCAAGGTAGCAAGAAGTGGTTCAAAGAGTAGATGAGCCTATTCATAAGTGTTGGCATCAAGAAAGAGAATACTAGGCTTCGGGAAAGGATAGAGACAATGAAGCCTAATCAACAAAGAATGTTGAAGCAATGGACCGTAAAGTAACGGACCAAGGAGATGTCGAAGAGATCGACATTGGTAAACCATTTATGAGGATGCGAAAAGGACGAGAGTGGTTTCAAAGTATCAACACTGCCAATAATTCGGGAGGGAACAAAGCGGTTAATACCATGATGCCAAAGTTTCCAGATCCGTTTAAAATTCGAATGAATAATCGCTCGGTAGCAATTATTCAAGAAACTTCTCTATAAATACCCAAATAGGGGTAGATGTAAATGACCTTTTTTGTTGAAATCGACAATTGAGAACATCTCACTATATTTTGTTATCGCAAGTTTACTTTATCCCATTTAATTTACCTCATGTTTCCTTTGCATTTTTGTTTACTCATAGTGAAGAAACAAGTTGTTTCCTTTCCAAAACAACAAAGAACCCATATCAAACAATAAAACTAAAGCCTTGTCTCTTGGGTGAAAGTTACTTATTGAGGGAGTCAATTCCCCAACGAACAATAGGGTTTATGATATGATTATCTAAGATAGCATATCAATTAAGATATACACACAATTAAAGGGAGACATTTGTGCAACATTGAAAGATACGAAGAATCAATAAAATTATTAAAATATCTCTAACATTGAAAATTATCTTAGAGAAATCCCTTATTATTTCTAACATCCTCTTTTGATGATGGTGTCGGTTTTTTGAAATGAGTAGTGGAGGTGTTCGAACAGCAACTAAAGGCTTCAGCCTTGGTGGAAAACAAGGATAACAATCCCCCAAGCACCTGGTGCACATCCAAATAAATGCATCATCACTGCTCAACATTGTTCACTTTGTGAGCACAAGTCTTGTTTGAGGAAGCACTTAATAGAGTACACCTTACAATAGTCGTGTTTTGACGCTAATTGCACCAATCGCATTGCTTAGTCAAGCCTTTTTCATGAAAGTGGCTTTCTTTTAAGGCTAGTCACAAAGGCAGTGTTGCTTGTATAGGCTAAGTTGCTTAGTTACTGCGTTGCAAGCCTGTCACATTGACCGCTTGCTATTTCCCTTTTGATTCTCAAACTTTCACTTCTTGTTTTGAAAAGCCAACACCACCACGAGACTCACTACCTAAGACCAACTAGATTTGAAAGTTTTGCCACAAATAGCTGCCAAACACAACTTTATCTTCCAATCCTCAACCGAACATTGTTCTGCTTGATTTCAAAGTCAAACTGACTTAGTCATATTGAGTTTAAAGATATTAAGGGATTTCTCTAGAATAATTTTCTATATTAGAAATGCTATGATAAATTTTATCGAATCTTCAAATCTCTTAAGAGTCTTCATTTGATTGTTTGTTTATTTTGATTAATATATTATATTAGATAGTCATATCATAAAGTCTATAGATAGGTTGATGTACTCTTTGTTAAATACATGGAAAATTTCGCAATTCTCTTTTTTGCCTTATTATTCTTAACTATAGGGATGTCAAAGCTAGTAACATCTTGCTAGATTCAAAACATAATAGAAAGTTATGCGATATTATTACTACACAATTACAACACCATCCACAAACCACCCATGTGGTGGGAAGTCTTGGACATCTTGCTCTCGAGACATTGGGATGGGGAAGGGCATTGTGCAAGGGCCAGCGTCCGTGGCCTCATAGTGAAGCTTGCTTCCATGGAGTTTGAGCTTTGAAGTTGTAGAAGCAGAGCGAGAGAGGGGAGTGGATAAAAGGTGAAGAGTGAAGATGGTAAATAGAGATGTAACGGGGAGAGAGTTAAACTGGCCTAGTTGCTTGCAACACCCCAAATTTTCAGGTCGCTCTCCGACAGAGTTATTAGGCTTTTCTACTCTATGTTCAAACATTCTCAGTAACGTAGAAGAGTCATAGATGATATTAAACACGCTGCTGAAATTTGTGGGGGCATTGTCCTTTTCTGCATCCGTCTTGTCATGACGCTTCCTTGGCCACAATTTCGCATCGTTCGCCATCGGTAATTAACTCGTCAATGACCTACCGATGACGGCAAAACATCATCAACTCACGTCCAGGGACGCCTTGGTCTACTTCGGCCATTCGCTGAAATGGTGCAAATGGCATACAGAGACGGGCAAATTACAGAAGAACTTTGAGTTGCTGATAAGACTCGGAGCAATCAGCTAATCACACGACAGGGAAATGATAAGACTCGGACCAATCAGTTGAGGGTTGTGGGGGGTGGGTGCACAAGTTGGGACACTGATAATTGAAATTGCATGGGATTCGATTCAATGCTGCGCATGTATTTTGGATCATTATAGGAACTTGGAATTATCTCATCAGAGTAGCGTATTCAGCTAATTTCTTCAGCCTCTAGCCTTGTTATTCATGATTGTTCTGCCGGTTTCTCTCCTGGCAAACACAGCGCCGACTCATGAAACTGGCGACAATGGTTTCAAGTCTGCGAATCTGAGCCTCAATGATTTAGCTGCACTCACTGGCAATGGCCTTCTGAAGTTAACCAATGGGACCAAACAGAAGGAGAGTCATGCCTTCTACCCGGACCCCATCACGTTCAAAAATTCATCCGATGGAGCTGTCTACTCGTTCTCCACCACATTTGTCTTCGCTATTATTCCCGAATATCCAGCTCTCAGCGGTCATGGGTTCACCTTCGTGATAGCTCCTCGTAGAGAATTTCCGGGAACTCCACCTAGTTATTACTTTGGTCTCTTCAACGAAACAAACGATGGCAAAGCCACCAACCACATATTCGCGGTGGAATTTGACATGATTTAAAACAAAAAATTCCACGACATCAATGACAACCATGTCAGGATCAATGTCAATGGGCTGGTCTCTGTAAAATCTTCCCCGCTGGATACACTGAAAACAACAAGGCTTCAGAAACTTGAGTCTGATTAATGGTAAGCAATGCAAGTTTGGGTGCTATAATTTTAGTGTGCAGAAACAAATCAGGGTCACATTAGCTCCGGTCAATGTCGACTAACCGAACACTCCCCTTTTGTCTCTGTCCTTCTATCTCTCGCCCATCTTCAACGAGACCATGTACGTTGGGCTCTCTTCCTCAACCGGTACGCTCTTAACTTCTCATTATACCCTCGGATGGAGCTTTAAGGTAAATGGACAAGCTTATAGCCTTGATTTTTCTCGACTTCCTAGATTACCCCATATGAAAAAGAAGCAGAAATCCATTCTTCTCACTATTGGACTGCCTTTCATACGCTTGTTCTTTCTGTCAATACTAGTCTTTTGCCATGGCTTATGCAATTAGAAAAAGAAGAAAAGTTGCAGAGGTTCTCGAAGATTGGGAGCGTGACTACAGTCCGTATTGGTTCAAGTACAAAGATCTCTATATCGCGGCAAAGGGTTCAAGGATCAGGAGCTATTAGGAGCTGGTGGTGGATATGATGGCGGAGGTTGGGGAAGAAGACATTGTAATGAAGAGAAATAAGATGAAAAAGAAAATTGAGAGACTCTAATATCATGAAAGAATATGAATTCGAGTTTGATCGCATAAATATCGGTGTGGAGATTTGTATTATATTTATAGTATGTATATGAGTAGGAAGATCATAATTGCAAAGATTTTAGAAAAGATAAGAATCTACAATATTATCATAGATTGTAAAAGATTTGGTCTATCAATGAAATTGTATAAATCTTTGGAGATTTGCTCTATCCATGGGATTGGGACGAGATTTACTCTATTAGCGAGATTGGCATAGATTGTGAAAGATTCTATATCTTGGGAAATTTGCTCTATTGTTACTCACCTCGATAATTGAGATGGTAGTGAAGAGTGTTTGTCATGAATTGAAACAAGGGATGATACAATTTGTAATATTCAAGCTTTTTTTACCAAGGCAAATAAGTGGTGGGACCCATTTGTTTTTCAAAAAAATAAAATAATAAAGGGTTGAAAAGTCAAAAAAGAGAAGGAGAGAGAATAAGCCGTGTTCACCTCCCTTTATAGAAACCGAACCAGTTTGGGAAAAATGAGAAAGAGAAAAGGAGAATGAAAGAAGGGAAACAAGAAGAAAGGGAAAGAAGTAGGGGGTTTCTTACGTGCGTGCCGTAGGAGGCTCACCAAGCCAACTCGTCTATGTTATGCAATGCCCAGTGAATGCTCACAACCCTTATTTGTCTCATTGACTAGCCTATATTAATAGGAATGATAGTTTAGGCGGTGTGCAGTCGTAGGATTTTATGAAACTGAATTTGAGCTTACGGTTTGTCTGAAATAATATTTCTAACTTTCCCACGTGTGATGAACCGTACGCACCCAGCCACTTTGAGGCCTTAGTTTGTCAGTTTCAGCTCAAGTTTGGGTCGTCCAAGTTCTGGGTCTTCTAGTGCTTGGAATGATCTTCATTTTGACTATAATATCAATTGGAACATGGTTCGGGTGAGAGAGTTATGGTACAACCAAGTTTCGCACTCAAGCCCCACATTACGAACGGCTTTAAATAATCGCTTCATATAGGCAATTTATTAGTTCGTATGATCATTTTATTAGCATTAAGGCATAGTTTAATTGATTCGTAGTTGAAGTAGAGTTTCATTTGATTTTAACTTTATTTATCAATTAATTGATAGAGCCGCGACTTTGAGAATACGAGTATTGTTTATTGTTTGGCTGTAGGCAATGAAGCGAGTGGTGCTATCTCTTTTATGGATTTGTAAACTCATGTTTTGAAAGAGACAAAAATTTGAGTATCGTATGAGTAATTAAGCATGTTTACTGCATGAAAGTTTGGATCGGGCAATTATTGCCTTTTAATATTTGAGAATGATTTGAGAATGGTTTTATGAAATGTATTATGAAAGAATATTTACATATATGGTTGTTGGAACTGGTTTATAAAATGATAAAATATGGGAAGTACTCTACAAATTTTTTTATAGCAAATGAGTTTATTTGTGAAAGGTTATGTGTTCATTTATGAAATACATTTTGTTTATTGAATGAGGTGAAAGATTATATGTTTTGGTTTATAAAGAATTCTAAAATGATGTGAATGATATCTTGTGAATTGTGTTCATTTTGGTGAACGGAGTTTAGAAAGCTTATGCATTTTGTTTTATGAAATTAATTGCTGATATTGATTATCGTTAGATTTGATGGTTAGTATTAGAGGATAGTTATTTATACTTAATATTGCTGTGGGCCCATTAAGGGGCATGTGGGTATGCATACTAGGTTTAGGATATTCTTCTAGACCAAGCCGCTAGCATTATAGATGGAGACCTTGTCAAGAGAGGAATATTAATCGCCTTGTCACCAAGCGATGTGTCATGATCATGATTAGATATTGAGAAAAAATTGATTATGAGATGGGTCAATAGAATGGGCCATTGACATTGTTATGAATGAGGTTAGTCAATAGATTTGACCATTGATATTTGAATTATGAGAATAGTTTAAATGAGTTTTTCTGATTAGTATAAAACCTTCTTGATGTGAAACAACTCATATATGATTTAATATGTATATTGAAGTGTTGAATTATGAGTTCTTGATATTGCTTTATATATATATATATATGTATGTATATGAATAATGGCTGCTCGATCTGCTTAGACGAAGTATATACTAGTCACTGAGTTGTGTTTACTCACTCTTCTATTTCCCTATCTTTTTGGGTCTCTTAGTCGTTAGAGCAAGAGCATTATCGTGGACACTCTAAAAGTTGGACTTTTTGGTGATTAGAGGCTATGTCTTTCGGGTGGAAAGATGGCCGTGTCAACCTCATCCCTATAGGATTCGGGATGTGACACAGTTCATTGTCGAGATTATTAGAATTGGTCAGCTTTGTCATCAATACATTGTGGTGCTTCTTGGATACTACCGTCAAAAGTGTGAGTTGATGTTGGTTTATGACTACATACCAAATGGAAGCCTACACAAGTACCTCTAACCAATCAAAGGGGACCCTCAATTGGAGCCAAAGATTTAGAGTGATCAAAGGTGTTGCATATGGCCTCTCTTATCTCCACAAAGGATGGGAATAAGTAGTGATTCACAGGGATATCAAAGCTAGCAACATCTTGTTTGATTTAGAACTATATGGGAGGTCATAAGATTTTGGGCTTGCAAAACTGTACAATCACGATGTAGATCCTCGAACCAGCCATGTGGTGGGAACTCTTGGATATCTGGTCCCGGGGAACATTCGAACTACTAGGGCCACTACGAGCACTGACGTTTTTGGTTAGACGCATTTTTGCTCAAGGTTGCTTGCGGAAGAAGACTGATTGAGGTTCGGGAGGAGGAGGATGTGATATTGGTGGACTGGGTGTTTTCTTGCTAGGATAAGGGTGACATACTAGAGGCAAGAGATCTGAATTTAGGGACGGACTTCGTGGCTAAGGAGGTGGAGCTAGTGTTGCAACTCGGATTGTTGTGCTCCTAATTTGAGCCTATTGCGAGACCAAGCATGCGTCAAGTAGAGCAGTACTTGGAAGGGAATCTCACAATAGAGGAGTTATCATCTCTTGGTATTTCAAAAAGAGGATTGACATTTGCAAATCATGAAGGTTTTAGTATGTTTGGCATGTCTTATCTGTCTTCTGTAGACAAGGCATTTTCTCAGGCATCTTCTGTCGCAAACTCTCTCCTATCTCGTGGAAGATGAGTCTTAAGCTCAGTATATTAAATTGAAAGCACATTTTATGGATCCAAAGTAATTATCAAACTAGGACATTGAGTATTCGTAGTTTGTGACTCTGCAAGTATATGTGAACTGTAATATTAAGATTCTATGGATCTAACCAATTTCTGCATTACATTCACATGTTCTTGGGACTGTCGGCTTTAACATAATTGCTATCTCTTTTGGTTTCCATTATAAGAGCAAGACCACCTTTTATAATGATTATTACTTGTTTGTTTGAATCCTTGCATGATTTAATGGTCAGGTCCATATGATTAAAAAATTCAACGAGTTAATGGTGCATATAGTGCTCTGACTTGGGTCACTATGATTTACGAGTATCCACCTCTGAAATTGCATTAGATTCAAGTTAATCCTAGGAGATTCAAAGGATATCTTCTGAGCAGTGTATTCAGCGAATTTCTCCAGTTTCTGGACATGTTTTTTTTTTTTTAATTGTTCTGGCGGTTTCTTCCCCGGCAAACCTTGCACTCGCTTACAATACCAAGAGTTTCATGGTAATGGTTTCCTGGCGGTGAATCCTAGCCTAGATAATTTAGCGATCTCACGGGCAATGGCCTCCTGAAGTCAACCACGAAACCAAACGGAAGCAGAGTCATACCTTCTACCCTGATGCCATCAAGTTCAAGAACTCATTCAGTGGATCTATCTACTCTTTCTCCATGATGTTCGTCTTCACTATGATTTACGAGTATCCACCTCTGGGTGGCTACGGGTTCACTTTCGGGTTGGCTCCTTGTAGAGAATTTCCTGGAGCTCTGCCTCTCGGATCTCTATTTTCCAGAGCTCTGCCTAGTTATTACATTGGCCTCTCCAACAAAACCAACAGTGGCAACACCATGAACCACATTGTTGCAGTAGAATTTGAACCAAAACCATGAATTGTTTGATGTCAATGATAACCACGTTGGGATTGACATCAATGGGCTGACCTCCCTAAAATCTACAGAGTGTCCCGAAGGGGTCTTCACAAACTTGAGCTTGATGAGTGGTGAAGCCAGGCGAGTTTGGGTGGATTACAACGGCACGCAAAGTAAATCAAATGTCACATTAGCTCCTATCAATGTTGAGAAACCAAATACTCCCCCTTTATCGCCACGCGTTGATCTTTCGCTGATCATGAAGGAGGCCATGTACATAGGATTCTCATCCTCAACCAGCTCGTTGATGATTTCTCATTACATTCTTGGATGGAGATTTTATGTAAATGGACAAGCTCAGGGATTGGTTTTGTCTCAGCTTGCTAGACTACCCCATATGCGAAAGTGAGGAGAAATCCTATCTGCTGACTACCGGAGTGCATTTGATGTCCTGTCATTGCTAATATTAATTGTGGTTGATCTGATAAGATGAAAGAGAAAATTTGCGGGGTTTCTGGAGGACTGGGAGCGTGACTACAATCCTCATAGATTCATGGACAAAGATCTCTGGGTTGCCACAAAAGGATTCCGTGGACTGGGACCTATTGCGTGCTGCTGGATTTGGCAGGGTCTATAGAGGGGAATTACCTAGTTCAGGAAATGAGATTGAAGTGAAGAGGGTTTCTCATCTATACACAAGCGAATTATGTCAGAAAAGTCTCACATCGGAGAATTGGCATGTGTGGGGCAATTAATATATCCAAGTTGACTCATAATTCATTTGTTTAAAATTTTGAGTGAAAATAGGCCTAATTGGATATATTGACAAATTCGGATTTGAATTCTCTCTTGGCAATCTTCCTCAGGCAGCCAATGTGTGTTTGCCTTTTTGGTGAATATCTCAGGGGGGGTTCTCGATTCTAGAATAGAGCCCTATGATGCGAGATTGTAGACTCTTGAACTCAGACAGCAAAACTCCCTTCCCTATTCCCCGCGTAGGCACAAGCTATTAGAATCAGTAGGTTCACGTGAACAAGCATTAGAGGAATTCCTAGCAGAAGAAGTATATACTTAAACAGAAATTGACGTCCAAGAAAGAATATCTGGACATTGTGAGTTCCACCATGAAGCATATACTTAGAAATGAACTAATGTCCAAAAAAGAATATCTGGACATCGTGAGTTCTCCCAATTATGACGACGAAGCGAGTTAAGGTGCCCTAATGGGAGGGTTGCACTGAACTGGCAAAGAGATGAGACTATGGGGCTATGAGGAAAAGCTTGGGGAAAGGAACTTGCTTCTTGTTCTTATATCCAATGCCAATATCATATCGGAATGTTGGAATACTTGAATCAAGGGGGAGGTCTTGAGATTCAACTAGAAATTCAAGTTGAGATAAGTGCAAAAAATTATACCTTGAGCATGAAAATCATAGGCGTACCGAAAGAGCGCCCGTAGAAAGAGACCTAGAGCACCCATGGGCATAGGCTTATCCAAAGACCATCATCATATCTTGCTAAAGGATATGTTGTTGAGATGGCGTATATCCATACTCCACCTCTCCAAAAACCGTATCAACTCCTTTACAAAAGTTGGTCATGTTGTCAGGAAGTACCTCTCAAAATTATGAATGGAAAGGAAATCCAAATCTATAATAAACAGATAATAAAATCCCAAATTGATATCTTTGTCAATTGTCACGTATCATTCAACACATCAATTTAACCTTACAATTTAACAGAATCTAACAAAGAGTATCAAAGAAAGAGACCAAGGTTGAAGTTGGGTGTTGGAGATTCAATGAGGTATCTTGATATAGAATGATACCTTAATTAAGGAGAAGCATACCTAATATTGGAACTCAAACGTAAAGGGGAGATTAGAGCTCCCATGCAAGGGGAAAATTGTTAGAATGGACAAGTAAGTTGCATTAGAAAAGTGCCATATTAGAGAATTGTATAAAATAGAGTAATTAATATAGTCAAATTGGCCCATAACTCTAGTTTCAATATTTGAGTGAATATGAATCCAACTGAATATATTGATGGGCTCAAATTTGAGCTCCATCTTTGATCTATCGAGCAAAAATTATTAGATTTTTAGTGTGCACTCCTAATAAGAATTGAGATCATTCATCGTGGAGATCATAAATGCTGGTTGTCTTTGTCATTGGAACATTGTGATGCTTCTCAATCATTACCGCATCAAAAGGCTAGTTGTTGTAGGTGCATGAGTACATGCCCAATGGAAGCATGGATAGGTACCAGTATATAATGAACCAAAGGCCAAACCCAAAGATTTAGAGGGATTAAAGGTGTTGTCTCTATTATCTCTACGAAAGATGAGAGCACGAAGTGACTCAGAGGGATGTCAAAGCTACTACTAACATCTTGCTAGATTCAGAACTTAACGGGAAGATAGGGGATTTCGAGACTACACAATCACAACACCATCCATAGGCCAACACAGTCATGTCAACTCTGGGACATCTTGCTCATGAGAACACTAGATCCGCGAAGGCCACTATGAGCAACTATGTTTTCGCATTCGGTTGCTTATGGAAGAAGGTGGATCAAGGTTGAGGGTGAGTAGGACATTAATATAGGTGGACTGGGTGTTTTCCTGCTGGGATGAAGGGAACATTATTGAGGCAAGAGCTCCAGAATGAGTGATAGAATTTGCCGCAAAATATCAATCAAAAGGTCGATACCCTTTTCGGGTTATTATTTTGTTTCCACAGTTCCTTCTTTAATACGCAATCCTTAAGTAAAGCATCACAAGCAAGTAGAAATTTTCACTCCAATGAGGCAATGAAAAATGATCCCAGATTTAAAATTGTCGAATCACATACGTCATAATAGCAGTGGAGACAAAAGTCAACAAGAATCAGGAGTGGTTTTCATTAGATTTGCAGTAGAGACAAAAGTCAAAAAGAATCAGGCGTCGTTTTCATTAGATTTTCCGGAGTGAGCTAGCAAGAACAGGGAGTTGTCCCGACCAAACTGTGCATTTCAATCTCGCGACTCCCATCATTGAATTCGTCAAATATTTGAGACAAGGGCAAATCGTGCTCCCCCAAGGAACTTGAAAGTTTGTGCCATTGACTTATCCATATGGTTGAAACAATCGAAATACAAGCTATAGCTTATAACGTACTCTCTAAATTTGCGAATCATATTCTAAATAGCAATATAAAAAATAGGTATCTATATATCAAATAAAAAATCTGTTACTAAATTACGCAATATTGTTGTACCTTATCTTTAGATGTTAAAGACTTATGTACAGCACGACCTCTCTTCTTCTTTTTTGTGTCAATTTTCAAATAATGTGATGTATGTTTTTGTGTTGTCCTCGAAGCCAACTTTGAAAAATGGGATGGAATTTTTTTTTTCTTGTACCAATCACTGTAGAATTTCTAATATTCACTTTCTTCAGAATTTTGACATTTTTTTTTGTCTGCATTGATTCATTTATTATTAAATTTATTAAATTCTGAAAACTTTATGATTCTGGAGAAAAAAATACTTAACTTACTCTAAATAATTTAGGTTCTCATTTGATATTTTCCATTTTATTTTTTATTTTAGAAATTCATGTACATAATGACCATTTTTTTTCTTGCTCCAAACAATCGGACGTATGCTTTCTATTGTTGTTATTAACAACCAACTTTAGCTGTACTTGAATTTAAAATAAAGATAAATATATTATGTTAGATTTCGATAAGTCCACATCTCATTCTTAGGAAAAAGAACAGGAGCAATGCTATGGTAATCGGTCCCTTTTATTTTTGAGAATCACGGAAAATTGTGGATCACCAATTTCTCCCGCAAGTCAACGGCAACTGGTTGGATTTGTGGGAGGACTCAAAATATGTATTTTATCAAATTTAATTACCTTAGTTGCATGCAAGTTTCATTTGAAAATCATTGTTAAATGAGTGATTGCTTTCATATAATCATGAGTTTATGAGGTAGTAGCTTACGGATATCATAAAAAAATGTTAGTGAAAGCTTTTACTATTTGAATTTCTATAATCTTATAAAGAAATAGATAGACATATAAAGTAGATGGGTAAAATTGAATGAAAGCCTGAATTATTTTAAAGAGAGGTAAAAATATATTTGCTCTTGAGCGTCCTATTTTTATCTTTTTCCTCAAAATGCTATGGTAACGGTCTCCGTTGTTGAGAATGACGGATACTTGTTGACTACAAATTTCTTTCACAAGTCCATGGCAACCGGTTGCATTTGCGGATGAGTCAAAATATGTATTTAATGAAGAAATCTCAATTTTGAATTTTGACTTTGCTAGGCTTTCTAATTTAGAAGGTATCTTAGTAATATTTTTTTCAAAAATAAAAGTTTCAAAAATCTTTTAAATCGAGTAATACTTTGATTTGAGGGGAAAGTAAAAAAGACTACTTTTGATTTTTGACAAGTCGAAACAAACATTAGCAATGATTGATTGCAAGATAAGTAAATTTCATACCAAGAATATATAACCCATCTTATCAGACTTAGTTCTCAATTTTAGAAATTAGAAATTGAACCGGTTGACTCTAGAACAAGTGGGTTTTAGGATGTACTTGAGAACTAGCCAATTTATTTTTATTTTTCATTTTTATTTACACAAAGACATGAAAATTAATAACATTGATGATTTTCACATATCATGTTGACTTTAATGAGAAATGAGAAATTGTGTATGAGACTTAACTGAAGATTTGGCTTTAATTTATAGGACCGTTTCTTGGGTAACGTCGACCGATTCACGATATAAAATTGATAACCGAACTAGTAAAGGCCAATTCCTAAGTTTTGACCTAGGAATTGAACCGACCCCTTGTGAACTGACCTTCTAGTTCAACTACCACATCAAACTGGCCCAATTGGTTACCGTTATAAACAACCTTATTTTAAATTAATTGATTAGTTAACTAATAATTTAAACTACAAATTGCATAACCAAATAAAATAAAAAAATCCATAGTAAGCCCTTCATACTCCATCACTGTATATTCCACTTTCTGAACAAGCAATTTCTTGTTGCAAAGAGATCATGTGCATCATGTATTGTTTTTTTTTTATCTAGCTTCCACTGTTGAATTAGGGTAGTTGGAGTGCATGAAAAGTCAATAGATTAGGTAGAAATAAGATTATTAAAGCTAACATAGCCCGTCAATAAACAGGCTTATTATCCTCAAGAGCCAATGAATATAATATTCTGAAAAATTCAAGCTCTATTTAATGTTTCCCATCTCTTTCAGTATGCACATCAAGCACGTTGAAAAGTAAGAAATAAGGCAACATAACAATGAATGAGTTATATTTAAATACATATGGCTTTGCATATATTATTAAAATATTTTTTATGATACTTTTCATTAATTCGATTATAACTCTATTTCATTTTAGCATGTAATAATAGCAGTCAATTTTATTTTTTTTAAATATTGCAAGACCGTGCATTTGAAACAAGATTTGTCAACCCAATTTGACGAGAGCAGAGAGTGATAACCAAGGCTAGAGAGTTTGGATAAAAAGCGACTTCTAACAAGCTTTTAAGATGATAAAGAGGGTAAGAATGAGCTGAATTGTGCATCAAACATAAGGAGAACGATTTGCTTCTTGCAGTTTCGGCTATTTGATTGCCTCAAATTAACGAATTGGGGCTAAATTTAAAATATTATTCAAAAACTAATCCTAGATATAAGAATTGAGGCAAAATTAAATTTGCTGTCTGTGTTTTGAACGACTCAAATAGTTTTCTTTACCATGCTTGCCTACTATCAAAAGCTGTTGAGGTAGAGATTTGGAAGTTAAAGAAATTAATACATCCGAGGAACAATTTGGAAGAAGTAAGTTTTTTAAGTTCTTTTCTCCAATAACTAATGATATTGTACATGCGCGTGTTAAAGGAAAGAAGAAAACAAGTCAAATTTCCATGCAGAGAGTGATAAAAATGAAAATTAATTTGGGAAAGAAAGTTAAATGTAGAGAGATGACAAATTCGAAGTCAAATAAGATATTTTATCTATTTTGTAATAGCATATAATCATAACACATCTTAACAATCCACATGGCATTTTTTGTATTTCTTAGAGATAATTTAAGAGTGAAATCAATCATAGAGATGTAAAAAATAATACATTTATGACATAGAGAACTCCAACTACTTACTAAAAGAAACTTTAAAGCTGCAGAATTTTTTTTTTGGTTATGTATGATAAGGGTGGGGAGGACGACCATAATTAACCTTCTCAGCATGACCATAATGGCTCCACCCTACTGCACAAGATTTTGTAAGTTATCTAATAGTTAGAGATGTCGAAATGGGTTCATGACCCATTTTCCGACTCATATTTTTATGACTGGATTGTATATGAGTTGTAAATATTTAAAGGGCTAGGTGAAAATGGTTTCAAAAGGTTAAAGTCAAATTTAATATGGTTGAAAATGGGCTTGTTTAAAAGATTTAGATCGATTCAGTTGAGTCATAGCTTCTCTATCCTTTGTGCATGAACAAAGACGCACCACCACCAATCTTGGCCTTCGCAAGCAGCCACAGCACTTGTTGTCACACCACAGTGGCCCACCTTCATCGTCCACCTCCATCACATGTCTCTTCCCCTCACTAAGGTCTGATCTAAATAAGCCATCTCCATCTTTCTTGTCTTCATCTCCTTCCTCATCTCGGTCTTCATTGCCTCCCTCTCGCCTCAACTGTGGATCCACCTTGCCTCCTACTTCAATGTCGTGCCTCGCCACCTCGATTTGAGACCGACCAAAGTGCTTGACCAAGTAACAAGCTCGATTTTATGGTAGCAAAAAACTCAACAGTTTCAAATAGTAATTAAAGTTCGATAGAGGGTGATTAATTACCAATTAATTTATTAAATTTGACTTCAAATCAAAAGGCAAATAAATTCTAATATGCTTTGAAGTCTCAAGACTTTGCCATATCAAATTACTAATGATGCACAAGCAATAGACTGGGAATAACAAGGAAATTGTATGAAACTTTATTCAATCAGAACAAATAGCTCACATTCTTAAAGCTATGCTTACTCAATAACTAAATCTAAACATTGGGTTTTAATGGAGATGACTAGAGTGCATGAGAAGATAAAAAAAAAAAAAAAAATCGGAAATATCACTAGAATGCTTTTATTAAAAAAAATGAATATTGGAATAAAAAAATCTAGTTTAATTCAAAATTCAAATTCACACTTAGGCGATCTAGTTTGATCTGCTACGTATTACTTTCTCATCTTCATTTCTTCAGCGTGAGAAGGTTCCATCTTCAAAGATGACTGGTCTATTGTTGATTGTTACTTTTTCCGATGTGCTGCTATGATTTCATCATCGTCTATCAGCGATCTTCTTATGTTTTTAAATGGACAATTCCTTTATGCTTTTGATCTTCATCCGCATAAATCTCTGACTGTCTTAACTTGCGCACCGCTCAAGATGTGATTTAGACCTGCTCTAGATTCCCCAGTGACGATTACTCCCTGGTTGACAATCTTCCCTAATTCAATATTTAACTTTTGTACACACTTCAATTGAATCGATCCTCAGCACGTGTCTTGTACTTCATTTGAATTCTACTCATTGAAAATTCATGATCGGAGAACTCATAGTCATTAGACTTTAGACATTCCATCAATAGGCCTTGTGGGTTAGTTGCATTATCATATCCTGGTTTGGGCTCAAATTTGTATCCCGGGGTCAATACAAACTATTTGGTCCACCCTAGGTGTACGAGACGATCAAAGCAACGGAATATGTTATCAACATAAAGATATCATCAATTTCTGGCGTACGGCAAAAAAATTTTCTTTTCCCCGTTTGTTACCTTTAAGTACACGACCATGACGATAACACATTCCACAGAGGTTTTGCTAAGTAAACGTGCATATTCAATTGGTACTAAAAATTAGCAATGACCGAGGCAAATTTGAACTTATTTCATTGTGTTCGGAAGCAATTGGATCTAACTTTACTTAAATGTCTAAATTAATGAATTATGAGTCAACTTGATTAATATTAACTACTCACACATACAATTTCCAATATTAGACATCTCTAACATAACTCTACATGCATGAATTTGTTAGATTAGCTTTCCCTCAATCTAAGTAGCATTAAGTTAGATTTGCATTCAATCAAAAGCTACAATAAGTCTTGAGTCAATTAGGTAATATTAATTTCTTTTATAGCACACTGAATCTTTGATGTGGGATCTTTCACATGTGCAACTTGGATGCTTCTTTGAGATAGAATTATTAGGTTTTCCTCCTCTATGGACTAGCATGCTCGGTATCAAAGAAGAAGTGTACATTATATTTATTATAATATTTAAATAATAAATCATGCTTTCATCTAATAACTTAAATTTTTAAAATAATTGACAAAGGTCCCATAAAATCTCACATCCTATTAAAGTTGAAGGTTTCGAATTCAAATTTTTTCGGTCTCTATATATTTCTCTAATTAATTTTTTATTATTAATATCAGGTAAAAGATTAAACTGAGAAAGAGGGAAATGTTAGATCTAACTGCCTCACGACAAAATTCACAATATTAAACGCACTGCTGAAATTTGTGGGTGCTTTGTCCTCTGCATTCTCGTCCTGATGTGACGCTTCCCTGGCCACAATCTTCGCATCGTGCGCCACGGGTAATTGACTCGTCGTTGACCTACCGAACACGAGGAAACATCATCAATTCACTTTGACGGGCTCCCTGGTCTGCGCCGGCCATTCGCTGAAATGTCGTAAATGGCGTGCCCAGAGGGGCGAATTATAGGACTTAAAGTGACTCGGAGCAATCAGTTGATCACACGACAGGGAAATCACTAACTCGGGCCAATCAGTTGGGTTTGTTGGGGTACACAAGTTGGGACACTGATAGCACGAGATTCGATTCAATGTTGTGCAGATCGTTTGGATCATTACAGGAACTTCCAATTATCTCATCAGAGTAGTGTATTCAGCTAATTTCTTCAGCCTCTAGCCATGTTATTCGTGATTGTTCTGGCGGTTTCTCTCCTGGCAAACACAGCGCCGACTCATGAAACCGGCGATTTCACTTATAACGGTTTCCGGTCTGCGAATCTGAGTCTCGATGGTTTAGCTGCACTCTCTAGCCATGGCCTCCTGAAGTTAACCAACGGGACCAAACAGAAGGTGAGTCATGCCTTCTACCCAGACCCCATCACGTTCAAAAACTCATCTGATGGCGCTGTCCACTCGTTCTCCACCACATTCGTCTTCGCTATAATTCCCGAAAATTCAGCTCTGGCCAGTCCCGGGTTCACCTTCGTGATAGCTCCTCGTAGAGAATTTCCTGGAGCTCGGCCTAGTTATTACTTTGGTCTCTTCAACGAAAGAAATGATGGCAATTCCTCGAACCACATTTTCGCAGTGGAATTTGACACCATTGAAAACAGTGAAGTCGGCGATATCAATGACAACCATGTCGGGATCGATGTCAATGGGCTGGTCTCTGTAAAATCTTTCCCCGCTGGATACACTGAAAACAACATTCAAGGCTTCAGAAACTTGAGTCTGATTAGTGGTAAAGCAATGCAAGTTTGGGTGGATTATGATGGTGTGCAGAAACAAATCAGGGTCACGTTAGCTCCGGTCAAAGTTGACAAACCGGACACTCCCCTTTTGTCTCTGCCCTTCAATCTCTCGCCGATCTTCAAGGAGACCATGTACGTTGGGTTCTCTTCCTCAACCGGTGCGATCTTAACTCCTCATTATATCCTCGGATGGAGCTTTAAGGTAAATGGACAAGCTCATAGGCTTGATTTGTCTCGACTTCCTAGATTACCCCATAAGAAAAAGAAGCAGAAATCCATTCTTCTCACTACTGGACTGCCTTTCATATGCTTGTTCTTTCTGTCAACACTTGTCTTTGCTATGGCTTACGCAATTAGAAAAAGAAGAAAATTCGCAGAGGTTCTTGAAGATTGGGAACGTGACTACGGACCGCATCGGTTCAAGTACAAAGATCTCTACGTTGCCACAAAGGGGTTCAGGGATCAAGAGCTATTAGGAACTGGTGGATTTGGTAGGGTTTATAGAGGGATATTACCCACCTCGAAAATTAAGATTGCAGTGAAGAGGGTTTCTCATGAATCGAGACAAGGGATGAAACAGTTTATTGCCGAGATTATTAGTATTGGTCGGCTTCGTCATCGGAACATTGTGACGCTTCTTGGATACTGCCGTCGGAAGGGCGAATTGCTGTTGGTTTATGACTACATGCCAAATGGAAGCCTAGATAGGTACCTCCATAACCAACCAAAGGTGACCCTCAATTGGAGCCAAAGATTTAGAGTGATCAAAGGTGTTGCAAATGGCCTCTCTTATCTCCATGAAGGATGGGAACAAGTAGTGATTCATAGGGATATCAAAGCTAGCAACATCTTGCTTGATTCAGAACTAAATGGGAGATTAGGAGATTTCGGGCTTGCAAGACTATATGATCATGGTGCAAATCCTCAGACCACCCATTTGGTGGGAACTCTTGGATATTTGGCCCCAGAGAACACTCGAACTGCCAGGGCCACTACGAGCACAAATGTTTTCGCATTTGGGGCATTTTTGCTTGAAGTTGCTTGTGGAAGAAGGCCGATCGAGGCTCTGGAGGAGGAGGACATGATATTGGTGGACTGGGTGTTCTCTTGTTGGGATAAAAGTGACATTCTAGAGTCAAGAGATCCAAATTTAGGGACGGACTTCGTGGCGAAGGAGGTGGAGCTAGTGTTGCAACTTGGATTGTTGTGCTCCCAGTCTCAGCCAACCGCCAGACCAAGCATGCGTCAAGTAGTGCAGCACTTGGAAGGGGATCTCACAATGCAGGAGTTATCATCTCTTGGTATTTCAAAAAGTGGATTGACGTTTGCAAATCATGAAGGTTTTAGTAAGTTTATTATGTCTAATCCATCTTCATCAGACAAGGCACTTTCCCAAATGTCTTCTGTTGCAGCTTCTCTCCTCTCTAGTGGAAGATGAGTCTTAAGCTTGTTATATAAATTAAAAGCACATTCCATAGATTGAAGTAATTGTCAAATTAGTGTTCTTAGGCGTCAAGTAATCGTCATTTGCGACTCTGAGTATATGTAAACTGTAATTTATGATTTTATGGTTTGAACCAATTTCTGCAGTATATTCTTACAAGTTATTGAAAGTGTCTGCAATAACTGAAATTGCCTCCTTTGGTTTCCCCTTTTGGTCAGCCTCCAGAGTATAAGAGCAAGTCCACCTTTTATAAAGATTATTACTGGTTTGTTTGAGTCCTTGCATGATTTAACAGTCAGGTCCCTAATATATATGCACCATTGACATTTGAATTTTTTATTTGTAGGGAATATAGTGACACAATTCAGCTAAAATTACATTGGATTCAATATGATTCTAGGAGATTCAAACGGTATTTTCTCAGTAGTGTATTCAGCGAATTTCTCCAACTTCTGGACACGTTCTCCACGATACCAGTAGTTTCACATTTCCAGTCAACCAATATTAGACTATGCAACCAAACAAAAGCACCGTGACGCCTTCAACCCTGACCCAATCAAATTCAAGAACTCATCAAGTGGATCTATCTACTCTGTCTCCGCAACCTTCATCTTCCATGTGATTTACGAGTATCCACCTCTAGGGGGTTACGGGTTTGCTTTATGTTTACTCCTGATAGAGAATTTCCCAGAGCTCTCACTGGTAATTACTTTAGCCGCATGCGACGGACCCCGTTGTCATAGTATAATGAATTATAGGCCAACATCACTTGGAGCCAAAGCTTTAGGGTGATTAGCGGTGCTGACCATGGCCTTTATTATCTCCATCAAGGTAGCAAGAAGTGGTTAAAAGAGTAAATGAGCCTGTTTATAGGCTTTATGGCATGACTATCTAAAATAACATATCAATCAAGATATACGCACAATTGACGGGATATATATATATATATATATATATGTAATATTGAGGGATACTGACAATCAACAAATTTACCAAATATCTCTAATATTGAAAATAATCTTAGAGGAATTCCTAATTGTTTGTAACATCCCCTTCCGATGATGGTGTCAATTTTCCAAAATGAGTAGCAAAGGTGTTCAAACAGCAATTAAAGGCTTGGCCTTGGCAGAAAACCAAGATAACATTCCCCCAAGCACCCCGTGCACGTCCAAGTAAGTCCACCCTGTACACATCCAAATAAATATATGATCACCACTTGTTCACTTTGTAAGTGCAAGTCTTATTTGGGGAAGCACTGTGTCAAGTCCATTCCACAACAATCGTGTTTTGACGCTAATTGCATTGACCGCGTCACTTAGTGGAGTCTTTTTTTATGGAGGTGGCTTTCTTTCGAGGTTAGTTGTAAAGGTCACATTACTCATTAACTAAATAGAGAAGATGGATGGAGCAGGTGAGGAAAAAGGGAGAGAGAGAAGAAGATGGAAAGACATCGGGGGGAGAGAGAAGAGAGGGGAAAATTAATGATAATAGGCCCTACGCAACACCCGTCATCCAATAAATGGATTTCGTATTTACTGACCTGGCATCCTTGTCGACCCAATATTTTCTCCAAATCATGTGCTAAATGAATTGGTTATTGACTGAGTCAGCATGACCGTAGCACCTAACATTTTGTCGCTTAGGAGAGGTCCTTGCCACTTCTGACTTGGCAATGGTAAAGAGAAATTTTTGCAAGAGTCCAGGTGAACCGAACCTTCGTTATCTGATATGATTTCCTAAAGTGAGTTACTAATAAAGTAGAAAAACTCCAGGGGTATTCAACATTTGTTCATTTCTAGAAATCTAATTCATTGCACTTCACGAGCGTTGTCACATCTCTATAGTTTACTTACAGAAAGCCTACACACTTCTTGGTCAAGCTAGGTTGACCATGATTTTATAGCTCAATATTGTTAGCCTTATCAGTTCCTATAGGCGGCTCCCATTGTTAATCAAGATTTTTTCAATTAGGCTTTGATGATGACGACCTCCTTCGGTGGTTGTATCAGCGCACCACAAGAGAGAAAAAGTCCTCTCGGGTTTTACCCTCTGGAGGATCGATACCTTATTAAGTTAAATATATATGAAATGAGGGAGAAAAGAAAGTGGTTATGATTATTAGGTCATATCTCCGCTATAAGGGGTTGCTATCTTATACACATGGTGTGAGCGTAAGAACCGGCTTTCCAAGTGTGGAACGGTCCACCTTTGGGCCTTGCACCCTAAGTCAACAGTATTCATAAAATATAATAATTCATAAATTGAGCTTATATATGAAGTTTAGGATAAATTGTTTAGTCGATAAACTGACAAGAAAGCATCAACTAGTGTTAAAATTTATTTGGAGTCACTTTCCTTGAAACACAAACATTTCTGTGACATATCCTTAACCTTAAGCCTTTCTCAAAGGCATAGCAATTGCATTGCTCATGATGTCCAATTGTCCATGAAGACCCAATTTTGGAATTTCGACGTGGTTTTAATGACTGAGTATGCCGAGCACTGATCTGATGTTTCATAAAGAAACCACCCAACCCATTTCCTAAGGCACGTCGAGTCTTGCAAAAGGATAGAATTGGCTTACGAGTATATGTTATCTCCCATTCTTCGTTGAGTTTTTCTGTTTGATGAACATCACTCTTGAATTTCAGTATACCATTCTTACTGCTATCACATGGATATGAGAAAAACCCCATCTGTAATGATCAAACAAAACGACAAAAGGCCATTGTAGCACGACATTGCCTGGTACACCTCGGGAAGATCCTAGCTTTAAATACTTCATTAGAATATACTGATTAAACATAGCAATGGGCCTCAATAGGACCAGTTATGGGCCTCAATAGGACCAGTTCAAGTTTAGAATAAACTATTAGGTGGTCATTAAAATTTTCCCCACCCATGTGGAATAGAGCTTACCCAAGCACAAAGTCCTCATGAAACGCGTTGGTCAGATAAATAACCTTGGTCAGTTAAATAACCTTTAAAATAGTTGAAGGTATTCTACTCGCCATGAAAGAGAATTCTTTTTCCTTTTGTATCCGTTGCACTCACTGTCATCCGTCCAAAGACCCCAATTCAAGATTTCAATTCCCAGGAGAGGAGAGGAGAGATGAGTACTGGAAACTAGGTGGTGTGCGTGACCGGAGGGTCCGGTTACATCGGATCCTGGCTTGTCAAGTTGCTGCTTCAGCGTGGCTACACAGTCAAAGCGACTGTACGCAATCCCGGTGAGTTTTTAAAACTCATGCATGCATCTAGGCGTCTGGGTATGTGTCAGGGCTCGTGTGCACCCAAAATCGAGTACCTGGTGGCTATTGATGCTTCATGAGCCTCCAACCTAATATCATCAATACTCCATTCCCTACAGATATCAAGCAATTGGCTTGATGTTAAGTTTTGGTCATCCTGTGCCTCTCAAGCTCAATCAAAGTGCAACATAGGCATCGTAACTTGATAATCGCACTCTTCTCATCCACGGATGTCATTGTATCGTAAATTTGACTGAGAATCCTCACCATTTTTTATGCACCAAATCTACTTCCCATTGATGCACGTGAATAAACAAATGATCCGAAGAAGACGCAACACTTGCAAGCTCTCGAAGGTGCTAAGGAGAGACTGCATTTATTCAAAGCGGATTTGCTGGAAGAAGGGTCCTTTGACTCGGCTGTCAATGGGTGTGAAGCAGTTTTCCATACGGCATCGCCCATGCTCCTCTCAACTTCTGATCCCCAGGTGCTTGTGTATTGCAGTCGTCTGTCCTTCTACGCATTTCAGTTGATGGAATGTTACTATATTTTCCGAAATTGTAGTTTGTTTACCTTTGTCCCTTTCTGGTAATAATCAAAAGATTAGATTGATCTAGTAATTCCTGGATGACTTGACAAAATATCGTTCTCTTTGGATTCCATTCCTTAAATATTGTAGAGCGAAATAGTTGATCCCGCAGTAAGAGGGACACTAAATATCCTCAGAGCATGTGCAAAGGTCTCTTCTATCAAGAGAGTGGTCATAACATCCTCCATGGCTGCAGTTGTGTACACCGGACGACCCCTGACCTCCGGTGTGGTACTCGATAAGACATGGTTCTCCAATCTGGCAATCTGTGAGGAATCAAAGGTCTGTGAGTGAGCTGTCTGTCTCCCTTGCCTCACTGGATTATTGTTTGCCTCTTTAATTAAGTCCTTGACCTTGCTCGCACTTGCCTCCACCCTGTTTTTCCAACAGAGCAACATCACTCGGGAGCTTCCCCTGGATGAGATTTTAAGTAATCTGTATTTCATGAATATGCACATTCTCTAGTTCTTAGAAGTTGGTTTTGTGGAATGGCAGATGAAGCAGAACAAATTGGTGTCAGGTTGGAGTCTTTTAAGTCCACGAGTGGCGCAAAGAGTTCTTTCATAGCAGTGATGTGGTTTTGCATTTTTCCAGCTCTGGTACCCGCTTGCCAAAACCTTGGCGGAGAAGGCAGCTTGGGATTTTGCTAAAGAGAACGGGATCGACCTCGTTGTGATCAATCCAGGACATGTGATTGGCCCTCTCTTGCAGCCTACTGTAAATCTCTCAGCAGAGATCATACCAAACCTCATCAATGGTATTTATTTTGATGTTGATGAGAGTATATCAATCGTGTCTTTTGCTGTGAAGTGAGATATTTCTCACAGCATATGTCAATAAGATGATGAATAATCAATAACTAATTAATCATAATCCCGTTTTATGTATGTAATATAAAGGCAATCCACATGTGATCACTGGTTCTCCTAATGAAGAGCGCTCCACTTATTCTATTTTCACAGAGTAATTGAGGCTTATATACTGCAGGAGTTCAACTTCCCTTTGAGTGTTTCGCTTTTGTTGATGTCAGAGACGTTGCACTCGTGCATATTCTAGCTCTTGAAAACCCTTCAGCTAGTGGCAGATACTGTCTAGTAGGAGAAACCCTTCATCACGACGTCTTGAGGCTCTTGCGCAAGCTTTATCCTACACTGCATCTCCCTGAAAGGTTAGTCCCTAATTTTTTCTTCTACTTCACAAGAAAAGTTCATTCTATACCATGAGCTGAAAGAAGACGAGAGGTAGAAGATAGAACTGAGAAAGAGGGAAAATTGTATTCCAAATTGTGTTGTACAATGTACACTTGCAGCATATTTATAATACAAAATGTAACAATAAAATATAAAGCAAATCGAGATCCAATTTGGAATGATCTCGTGAATCAAGATCCAATATCGATATGATCTCGTAACAACCCTTGTAACAACCAAATATCCAGCATATCTTCCAACACTCCCCCTCAAGCTGGTGGCTTGTAGATGTCCAAGACGCCTAGCTTGCTTAATAGATATGCGTGTTGTCTCTGACAAAGAGGTTTAGTGAAAACGTCCGTAGGCTGTTCTGCAGTTCTAATCCCTCTTGTTGCAATTTTCCCTTAGCTTGCTTAATAGATATGCGTGTTGTCTCTGACAAAGAGGTTTAGTGAAAACGTCCGTAGGCTGTTCTGCAGTTCTAATCCCTCTTGTTGCAATTTTCCCTTCTTGAATTTTTTCTCGAGTAAAATGGCAATCCACTTCTATGTGCTTTGTCCTCTCATGTACTATGGGATTAGATGCAAGTTTGAGTGCTGCATCATTATCACATAACAACTTGGTCGGTCCATTTATCTTTACTCCAAGATCCTGACGTAGCCCTCATAACCACACTATTTCGCAGGTGGTTTTCGCCATTGCTCGATATTCTGCCTCTGCTGAAGACAAGGATACTGTTGGTTGTTTTTTTGTCTTCCATGAGAGTAGTGATTCTCCCAATTTGATACAGAATCCTGTAATGGATCTTCTGCTCATCGGGCATGTCGCATAATCTGCGTCACTGTAAGCTGTCATTTCCATATTACATTTCCTGGAAAGAAGTATCTCGAATCCTGGGCATTTCTTCGGATACTTCACGACCTTCAAGGCTGCATTCATATGTGAGTACTTTGGCTTATGCATAAACTGACTGAGTGTCTGTACTGCATAGCATATATCTGGTCTGGTCATGGTTAAATATATGAGCTTTCCAATGAGCCTTTGATATTCAGATAGGTCACTGAGCATGGGGTCTTCATCTTGAGCTATCCCTGCATCATAATCTGCAATGGTTAGTTTGATGTTTTGCTCGATTGTAATGACAGCCAGTTTACATCCTGATAATCCTGTCTCTGATATGATCTCCAGTGCAAATTTTTGCTGGCTAAGAGAGATCCCTTGCTCAGATCGGGCAATTTCGATTCCCAGGAAATATTTGGGTGATCCCAGGTCCCTCATATGGAAGGTGGAGTGCAAATATTCTTTGAGACCCTTAATAGCTTTCTCATCATTTTCCATAATGAGTATATCATCAATGTATATCATCAAATAAATAGATGACATACCTTTGGTCCATATGAAGAGGACATAATCATGTTTGGATTGTCTAAATCCTACAGCTGTGATAGAATCGGCAAATTTGGAATACCATTGCCTGGAGGCTTGTTTTGGCCCATAAAAGGATTTGCGAAGACAACATACTCTATCCCCCCCTATCTCTATAAACCCTGTGGAAGTTCCATGTAAATTTTCTCGTCTAAATCTCCATGGAGGAAGGCATTGTGAACATCCATTTGATATAACTTCCAATCTCGGAATGCTGCAACTGATAAAAATGAACGAACCGTAACGTCTTTAGCTACAGGGGAGAAGGTTTCATGATAGTCAAATCCTTTTCACTGTGTAAATCCCTTAGCTACAAGTCGTGCCTTGTATCGTTCAATCGTGCCATTTGCCCTATACTTGATCTTGTATACCCACTTGCACCCAATTGGCTTTCGTTTAGGAGGCAGAGATACAAGTTCCCATGTTTGATTTTCAATCAGGGCTTGTAACTCTGCTTCCATAGCTTTCTGCCATCGTGGGTCAGTATGTGCTTCATCATAACTAGAGAGTTCTCGCTCTTCAGAAATCGAACAAATGTAATGTCTATGTTTCGAAGACTACTGATCAAATGAGACATAAGACGAGATGGGGTACTGAATTCTTGAAGGATTTTGTGCAGCACAAACGTAGTCCTTAGTCCATGTTGGCGGACGAGTTATCCGTCCAGACCGTCGTGGTGGATCCTGCTTTGGTGATGAAGATGATGGATCCATACGTTTTTCTGGTGAAGAACTAGAAGCTTCTTCATTGAACATATTAGCCAACATTGTTTCCATCAATGTTGCCGATGGAGAAATGTCATCCGAAATTGGATCAGAGGATGAAAAATTGCCTGAATTGACCGAGTTCTCAGGGGATGCAATCAAAAAATATTCAGGGCTTGTAATAATTTCATCCTCAGAAAGAGGCGTATCTGTACTACCTGACTGTTTCTTTTCTTCCAGGGATTTCTCTACAAATGGAAAAATGTCTTCCTAAAATGTCACGTCCCTACTAACGAAGAATTCATTTGTAGATGGCTCAAATACGCAGTATCCCTTTTGCAAACTCGGATATCCCGTGAATATACAATGCCGAGCACGAGGACTCATCTTGTCTCGTTGGCCCATTGTGGTGGCATAACACAAACATCCAAAAATTCTCAGATGATCCAGTTGTGGCTTCTTTTTGAAAATCATCTCAAAGGGACTTCGTCCGTTCAGCACCTTTGTCGGCATTCGATTGATCAAGTAAACTGCTGTGATCACGCAATCCCCCCAAAAATGGTCTGGGATGGAAGCTTGGAACTTTAATGCACGTGCAACTTCTAATAAATGCCTATGTTTTCTTTCCACTACCCTATTTTGTTGTGGAGTATATACACATGAATTCTTGTGCAGGATACCATGGGATAAAAAAAGAGAAGCACAATCATGATTGACAAACTCTTTTCCATTATCTGTCCATATGCGCTTAATAGATTTTCCAAATTGAGTCTTCGACAAGGAAATGAAAGTCTTCAAATTTGAGAAGACTTGGCTCTTGGATGCCATAAGAAAAATCCATGTGGCTCTAGAGTAATCATCCACGATAGTAAGGAAAAATCGAGAACCATCATGGTGCGTTGTATGATAAGGACCCCAGACATCAACATGAATTAATGAGAAAACATCGCTTGCACGATTTTTGCTAACTGGAAATGGAACACGTGATTGTTTTGCTAACGGGCAAATATGACGGTGATTGCAAGGAAATAGAGCACTATGACCCATTCTTGAATGCAAAAGAAAGGATTTATCATTGGCAATCAGATTACACAATGATTGTTTATTTGAAATACTGGATAAATCTAAAATTCTTGGAAAGCTGGTCCAAAGAAATAATCTTTCAGAGAGATTACCCAAGCCTATCAGTTTACTAGTCGAAAGGGCCTGAAAAAAACAAGTATCAGCATTGAATAATACTTGGCAAAAATTTTCCTTGCAAGCTCTAGACACGGAAATGAGATTGAACTGGAAATCTAGGACATAGAGAACATTTTCTAGAGTGATTTGAGGACTAAGAGTAACTATTCCTGTGGTGGTGACAAAAGTAACATTCCCATTTGGCAATTGGACTGATATAGGAATATCTAGTTTTCTATGGACATTGGAAAATAAATCTTTATTGCAGACAATATGATCACTAGCTCTAGAGTCAATTATCCATGAATTTCTGGAAATTGAATTTATTTTGCAATGAGAAGTACCTGAAAAACTGCTTCGTCTGCTTGAAGTGTCCAATTTTTGCAATGCCTGCATAAGTTGCTGATATTGTCCATTTGTAATGGGCTGATCAGAATTTGCACCAGTTGATCCAGTTATTTGATATACTGCTGCTGAAATCTCTTTTCCTCTTTTCCTCTTTTTCCCTAGGCTTCCCATGTAATTTCCAGCAATTTTCAATTGTATGGTGGGGCCGCCTGCAATATTCGCAAAATAATTTCCTTTTCTCCTTTGAATATTGCCCATAATTCTTTAATCCTCCTGAATTTTGACTGCCGTTGGATGCCTTATTTCCAAAGGTATATTCACCGTCCGATTCAGACGACTGATTGAGCATTTTAGGATCGTCCAATCGTGATGTGCGATCTGGACCGTTCATTCCAGTACCCTTATAAAGGCGCTGTTCTAACCCTAGCATGTCTGTTCGCCGCTCCTTCTCCTTCTCCCGATCTAGGGTTCTGTGACCCGGTTCCCTTCGTTCGCCGCGAGTTGCGAGCGCAACGCTTTCTGCCCCTTTCACGTGCTCCGGCAAGATGAGTCGCTGACTCTCTTCCTGGACTACTAATTGAAAGATGTGGCCGAGTGGTGACACCGGGTCCATCGCTAGGATTTGGGATCTAAAGGTAAGGTAGGAATCGTTTAAGATGAGGAGGAATCGAGTAGCCTTCTCTCTATTTTTAATCTCTCTATATTGTTGTAAAGTGGCTTCTGGCCCTTCGAGTTTCTCCTCTGCTGCTTCTAATTCGTTCCATAGACCCGATAGTTTATTAAAGCATGATGTGATGCTCATGCTTCCCTGTTTCAGTTCAGTAAGGGCTTGAGTGTGCGAAAATTTTTTTGCTCGATCTAGTTTCTCGTACATCTCCTTTATGTTATCCCACATGGTTTTCGAATCTTCTGTGGGAGGGACTCCGGCTGCGATTTATGGGCTTATGCAATTCCCTATCCATGTTCTTACTAGTTGATTGCATTTTTTCCATTGCCATGCCATCCTCTCATCAGTCGGAATCGGAATAGATCCGTCGATGAAGCCGTCTTTATCTTCGGTGATGAGAGCCCGTCGGAACTCTTGTGCCGAGGTCGAGTATCCTTCGGGTCTCGTGAGATGGTGGCTTATCAGCCGCAACTCCGGCCCATCCGCGGTGGAGACGAATAGAGCGTTGCCGGGTTCTAGTCGGCCAGTGACGGCCGCAATGGGATACAGCATGTAACCGGGTGGAAAAGACAGGTAGGGATTCATGCCCATACCCGGGTTTGTCGACCCACCTGAGAAACCCGCATTTGGAATTGGATTTTCTGGCCCACCCATCTGCGAGATCCCTAGCCCAGTGGTGAAGTTCACCCCCATTAAGGGTTGGTGGGCTTCCACTAGGCCGGGCGAATCCCTGGTAGCCCAAATTATCAGGCAATGATGCATTTGGGCTTAGCCCAAAATAAAATGGGAAAGGAACCCACTGGTAAGGCTAGCCCCCCACGGGTTGGCCCACAATGGGCTAGCCCGAAATGGGCTGCCCCAAACCTGTCTGAGCCTGGGAGGTTTGCTGGACACCAGGGATTTGAGCAGACGACTCCTGGTCTTGGACTTCTTATGCTGGGGGCGTGGTTTCTTCAATGGCGTGTTCCATCCTGAAAAAAAAAATTATGTCTTCTGCCTTTATTTGATTCCTTCGCCGGAGATTTTTTGTTCTGTTTTGTAGGTCAGAACTTCCGGACGACAGGCAATCAAGCGGAAGCAATTATGAGCAGAACCTCTGCTCTGATACCATGAAAGAAGACGAGAGGTAGAAGATAGAACTAAGAAAGAGGGAAAATTGTATTCCAAATTGTGTTGTACAATTTACACTAGCAGCATATTTATAATACAAAATGTAACAATAAAATATAAAGCAAATTGAGATCCAATTTGGAATGATATCGTGAATCAAGATCCAATATCGATATGATCTCGTAACAACCCTTGTAACAACCAAATATCCAGCATATCTTCCAACATGAGCAAAACTAGAATAGGTCATATTTCATCCTTATTGACTTAGCCGACATGCCTGAATCATTTGGAATATACGCAGATGTGATGACGACGGACCTCCAGTGTCAGCTTAAAGGGTATCAAGGGAAAAAGTGGAAGGTTTGGGCGCGGCGTTTACTCCTTGGGGGGTCAGTGTACGAGACAACATCGAAAGCCTCATGAAGAAAGGCTTCCCCTTGGTTTGAGCTTCGAGAAAAGGGAAACGCCACAGCTACATCCGCATACACTTGCTGGGGAGTTCAAAGCCATGTAATAAGGTTCCTGATAAAGCAATGTAATCTTTTCTTAATTTTGCACTGTTTGGATGGGTTCCAGAACAATGTATCACTCACTTCTCGATTAAAGTTTGCCGCCTCTAAACTTGAAACCCGAGCTATGTTAAACCTTACGTTGTTGAACCAATGCTTTGCAAAATACCTGACCATTTTTGTTTCTACCTCAACTTGAAAGTTTCTGTAATGACCTGAATTTTCCTTTTCCTTTCTTCATTCTACATCTTTTGAGTTGAACTGGATTCGCATAGATATATTTTTTTAATGGGCATTTTAGTCAATTAAACTCAGGAAGGTTAGCCATTTAAGTTGTGGAATTAGCATCACCTTTCTTGAAATTCTAAAATGTGGATATTGTAGTTCATGAACTTAAATATGATTTTGGTCCTTAATTCTTGTTTACATCATACATAGATAAAAAGTTAATTGCTCTAGATCGGGCTTTGAAATATATTTATCAGTCCATGTAAATAAACTCAAGAAATTTCTCAAGTCATATATGTAATCAATACACATGCCATATGCAAATAAATGTAATGAAATAAGAACTACATAATGGTTCATGTCACAATTGTTGCACTTGATTAAACAAAACAACGGGGTATTCTTGATATAGATTGGCCAAATGCAACTTACTTGCATAATTGGTGCCTCGGATCCAATGCAAATTAGGATCAAAGACTCTAATCGCATAAAAAATAATGGGATAATATCAGTGGTAGGCCCAAAACTTTCGGCACTTCATTCCTAAAACATTTTATGTTTTTAAGACATGTATTTCAGAACTTCCAATTCATCCGTCTTTTCTTTCTTTTTTTTACATAAAATCATACTTGGCACTTTTATCATTTCTGAAATCATACGTGGTTGTCAACGCAGCAACGAAGCTTTGTCACCTCATGGAGATTCAATTGGGCTGATGTGTGAGGCTCCGAAGACATGTGGCGGATTCTAAATGATTCAGAGCACCATGGCACTTTTAAGGTACCTATATCCTCTCAAGTCTTGTTAATAACACTTTTGCTGATGCGGCATCCTTATACAGTATCCCGTGTTTGAAAAAAGAAAAAAATTGATAGAAAAATTCACAGAGACTTTTCGTCCACTTGAACTTAACATGGGTGATGGAAGGATTCAGGTACTGAGCTAGAATAAATTTTAAAACTGAACAATACAAAAGAATAATTAGAATTGGAGTGACGAATCAATGCAAGTTTAAGGACTATCGATATCATTATTTCAAGAAAATTTTAGAAATTAAAATCTCAAGTTCAATCATTTTTGTTTATTTTTAGCTACATTAATAATTTGTGAGTTCATAAGTTAGGGCTTTTCTCAATGTAACTTTGGTCTATGAAGTTTTACTTAAGATCAATTATTTTTTTGCTCCTTGAAAAAAAATTGATGGTATCAAAACATAATGTGGAGTCAAATTTTAATGAGCTTAAAATATGAGAAAATGATAGAAAAATGTCCTAAACCAAAGGTATTAATACCGATTCAATTTTCAACCTTCCATTGGACAAATTAAGTTATAAACCTTTTTACATTGGCATCAATTTAGTCTATTCCGTTGGAAATTATTGACGTGGATGCCGATAGGTACTAATGTGAACATTTTAATATTTTTTTAATGTTTTAAATTTTTTTTTATTGCCTTTTCTTTTCCTTTTCTTTTCGCTAATGGCCATCACTAGCCACCAATCATAGCCATGGCCGGCGAAGGTTGGCCTCACTTGTGCAAGGGCAAGCACCAGCCATGCCTTGCCTAGTGTGGCCAGGCGAGGCCCCTTGCTAAATCTATTGAGGCCGACTCTTGCCCAAGCTAGGGCGGCATGAGGGTGAGCCCACCATTAAATATAGAAGTGGGGTACTTATTCATTAAAAATCTTAGATCTATAGCTAGATTGGGAGAGAAAAACTCCAAAGTCTAAATCCATCTCTCCCTCTCTAAATGTTAATCTCTCTTCGGTTCTTAAACTTCTAGAGGGGAGGGATTTGACCTAGATCGCCCCCTCTCTGGTTAATTTTCCTTTTCTTTTCTCTTCATTCTAGATCGGGATTGAAGATTTACTTACGAGAGAGCTTACTTGACGTGGCCGTCTCAACTGTATATTTACATAGGTCAAGCCCTCGAGCCGTCGCATTCAACATGTTACTTCAACATAATTTAAGATTTTCTGATAAGCTGTCGCCTCAGTTATCCACCTGGTGCCTCTACATTCAAGCCTTCTTAAGAAAAGTGTTTGCCACAATCAACTTATTAGCCATTTGTTTTAGTCATATCGGTTTTCGATGGACGGCTCCATTTGATTTAGGCTGGTCTTCGACGACGACGAGGAGCTCCTCCAATGGTCCGATCTGCGCACCACAAAATGTCCTCCTGGGTATTTCCTGAGGAGAACCATCCAATTATTAAGTTAAACGTACGTGAAGTGAGAAAGAAAAACAGAATATAATAATGCGTGTATTGGGCCGATCTACAAATTTTCAGGCCTCCAATAGGATACGGGGCCCAATCAATTTTTACCCACATCATATGCACAGAAACTTGTATCATTGAATATGATACTTAAGTTTATTAATTTATGCGATTATACTGCCAAAGTTTTATGTATCTCAAGAAGTTCGTAACATATCAACATAAGACAGCACCTTATAAGTAGGTCATCAACACTATAAGGCGCTTATTCAAGGTGAACTACGTGGAAGCTAGTGGGTCTGACTCAATTCAACAAAGGTAGAGAATGCTTATTAAGGTCATAGGGTTCGAACAAGGAGTGGCTTCTGACAAATTTCTAAGAGAGCAAAAGAGGCAGGAATGAATCAAACTGCATATTGGATAAAAGAAGAGACTGCCTAAGATGTGTGTATGAATTGAAATTGACTTATAAAGGCGCCTATACTTAGCTTTGGATCAACGTACAAACCCTTAGAGTATCAAAATTTGGCACGAAATGACACTCAAGTATCAAAATTGGAGCAAAACGATCAGTTAAGTGCCAATGGCAAAAAAATCTTGCCAAATTGTCACGTATCCATTTTTTGGCGATTTTATTTATTGACGAAACATTTTTTTCAAAATAAAAAATCTACGTGGCAATTTCAATCAAAAAAATTTTAAAATTGATTTTATTTATAAAAAAAAAAAAAAAAAAAAAAAAAAAGAGTGAGAGGAAAGGGGATCCGAGGAGGGCTGCTTAATCAATTTTATAATAATATTTTTTTAATTATTTAATATTATTTAATTAATAATTTTTAAAATGCCACGTCAATGCAAAATGACGTCATTTTGGCTGACTCAATTTCTGGCAAGCCAGAAAAGTGATTTATATTATTGAAATAAGTCACGTCGGATTTCCGGTAATTTTCGCCGTAGTTGGCACTTAAGTGATCCAATTTTCAAAAAAAGTAACTTAAGTGTGTTTTTTGTAACTTTTGACATTTAAGTGTCCTCTCGTGTTAAGTTTTGGCACTTTGGCTATACTTATATCCTTTGAATCTTTAAAATTAAGCATGAAGTTCAATACAAGATAGATCAAAACAGATAATGCTTTAGTGAATTAATTCAAGGACGCCAAAATCTTCCTCCTCTTCCCCTCTCTTCTTGATTTAAAACCTGAGACCATGGCCGCCAAAACCCCCACCCCCCTTCTCTCTCTCTCCGACACGGTCAACACCACCCCTGTCAACCGCCATAGCCACGTCCATGACTACCATAACCCTGTCACGACCATTTCCAGATCCTTCTTCTTTCTCTCGCTTTGGCTACGATTTCGCGGAGGGTACGAAAAGACAAAGTGTGCGATCATGGTGCTTGGTGACGGCAGCGACCGACGCGGCATTGAGAGATGACGACGACGACGACGATTGTGATGGAACTCGATTTCGTAACAAAAGGCAGAGAAACGAGATGGTCGCACGGCAGCCAAAAGAAAAAGAATGAATAAAATTGAGGGGGAGTAGGGGGAAAACAGAGGATAGAAAAATGGCTTTTTTGGTGATGTGAGGAATGACTTGGTGTGATTAGGCCTAGAGAACAATAATAAAGTGCACCAATCAGTGAACGACGCCCGGGAGCAACAGCCAGTGGCGGCAGCCAATTTGAGCCATATAAAAAATAAGAGCATGTATTTTAGCGATCCTTCAACCGACTAGCAAGAGAGAGAGTGACTCATGTAGCCTGGGACATGTTGATGTTCCCCAAATGAAAAGCATGGAATAAGATCAAAAACTAAACTATGAGGCTCATCGCCCACCTGAGAGAAGCGAATCTGCGACGGATGATAGCTGAAATGCCTTGTCCATGGAGGATGGAGACATGGCCAAATCATCAAAACCTTCGTGATGATCAAATGTTAACCTGCTGCCGATGGACGACAACTCCGGCGTTGGAATGTCGCCCTCCAAGTAATGCAAAACTTGACGCGTGGTAGGCCTCATCAGCGGCTCGGGGTGGGAGCACATCAACCCGAGTTTCAGCACCAACTCCATCTCTTCTTCCACAAACTCTGCCCCCAACTTCGGATCTCTTGCCTCGAGAATGGCACCTCTCTCCCAGCAAGAAAATACCCAGTCCACTAATATCGTGCCCTCCACGTCCCGATTCTCGATCGGCCTTCTCCCGCAGGCGACCTCGAGTAAAAACACTCCGAAAGCGAACACGTCCGTGCTCCTAGTGGCTTTGCTGGTTCGCACATGCTCGGGGGCAAGATAACCGAGCGTTCCTGCAGCGTGAGTCCTTTGAGGGTCGGTTCCATGGTCATATAGTCTCGCAAGCCCAAAATCTCCGAGTCTTCCATTCAAGTCAGCATCTAGCAAGATGTTACTCGCCTTTATATCCCCGTGGATCACCACTTGCTCCCAGCCTTCATGCAGATAAAGCAGCCCAGATGCCACTCCTTTGATCACCCTAAATCTTTGCCTCCAATTTAGTGTGACCGTTGGTTGTTTGTAGAGGTACTTGTCGAGGCTCCCATTGGGCATGTAGTCGTAAACCAAGAGCAACTCCCCTTTCCGACGGCAGTAACCAAAGAGCGACACTATGTTGCGGTGACGGAGACGGCCGATGCTGAGGATCTCAGCTACGAATTCTCTCATGCCTTGTCTCGATTCATGGGAGACCCTCTTCACCGCGATCTCTATCTTGGATGTGGGTAAGATTCCTCTATAGACCTGACCGAACCCACCAGTCCCTAATAGCTCTTGGTTCCGGAATCCTTTTGTCGCAATGTAAAGATCTTTGTAGTTGAACCGGTGTGGCCCATAGTCCCTCTCCCAATCTTCGAGCACCTCGGCAAATTTCCGTTTCCTTCTCATCACGTAAACTGCGCTCGAGATCAGCATTGATATGATGAAAAGAACCACCCATGGTAGCCCGATAGTCAGTACTTTTGACGTCTCCTTTTTACCGATCTGAGGAAGCTTAGGAAGTCGGGACAGGGCAAGTGCCTGAGCCGTTCCATTTACCATGAAGCTCCAACCCAGAACATAGTCAGTATCCAAGATCGAACTGGTCGATGACGAGAAGCCAACATACATGTTCTCGTTGATAATCGATGCGAGATCGCATGTAGGAGACAGAAGGGGAGTCTGCGGTTTTTGCACATTGATTGGAGCCAATGTGACATCGATCCGCTTTTCAGTTCCATTGTAGTCCACCCAAACTTGCATTGCTTTACCACTGGTTAGAGTCAAGTTCTTGAACTCCCCACCATCTGCATAATATCCTGCCGGACTAGAGTTTGCTGATGTCAACCCATTCAGGTCGATTCCGACATGATTATCGTTAATGTCCCGAAACTCGCTGCTCAGGAGCGTGTCAAGTTCCACCCCAAACACATGATTGGTGGAGTTGCCGTTGTTGGTTTCGTTAAAACATGCCAAGGTATTGGCCCGGCAGGGAGCCGGGGAGGCCTCTCCGGGGTGCAACCACAAAGACGATCCCATGGCCGCTCAGAGTCGGATACTGAGCTCGGATCGCAAAGACGAACGTGGTGGAGAAGGAGAAGACGGACCCGTTTGGCGAGTTCTTGAACTGGACTTGGTCGGGATGGAAGGCGTGGCCCTTCTCCATTCTGGAGTCGTTGGTCAGCTTCAGGAGGCCATCGTGGGTGACCCACGCCATCCCATCGAGGCTCAGCTTTCCCAATGTGAAACCGTTGTACACGAAACTGGTCCCTTGACCGTAAGCCGAAACGGCTAGCAGAGAAACCAGAGCAAGAATATTGAAGAACATGGGTTAACCTCAAAGTCTGCCGCAATTAGGTGAAGAAAGATACTGTCACACCTCAAATCCTATAACAATAGGGCGATGACACGGCTGTCCATCCTTCCACCTAAATATACACTCTTAAACACAAAGCTGATACCATCAACTCATCCAAATTGCAACTACCAAAAGCTTCCCGCCAATAGCACTCTTATCTTGTTTGTCACTTGTTAAAGAATCTGAAAAGATGAGAATGAAATGGGCGAGTAATATTATAAGCAGATCAAGCATCTATCATGCACATTTGCAAAACCATACCAAAATTCATTTAATTCAAATCCTCGGTATATCATATGTATGAGATCAAAACCAAGTTTTATTTTTTCAACAAAGCTTTATACATATTAGAAATACTCATTTCATCGATAATATTAAAGCAAACATCAATGGTCCAACCTATTGATCATCTCATCAATTCACATATTAATGATATATTCCAATGATCAATCTTCTAGCAAACTTCAAAGGTTTATTCCATTAATCCATTTCATCCAGTTACATGTTTATGTTCCATTCCACTGTTCAATATGTTACTTTATATTAAACAATAATCACAATACAACGCTTTGTGACAAAGGTGACCAAAATTCTCCCTTAGCAAGTTCTCCATCCATCATCAATCGATGGCTAACTAGGAGGATATCCTTAAAACTAATATGTATACCTAAAAACCCCTAATTGAATTCACAGTGAAATTGCACATCAAATTATCATTCTCTAATACTAGAAATCCAATCTAGAATCAATCTCATAATCAAAATACATTTTTACAAACCAAAAACATATATCTTTTTATAAATCAATTTTTTCCACAAAATCAATTGAGAATCGGTATCATAAATCGTTTTCACAGCAGCAAAGATATACCCCTTTATAATAGAATACCCTTCACAAATCAGATTAACCAATCAATACATATAACCTTTTTGCAATCCACTTCATAAAGCATTTTTTAAAACAATTTCACAATAATTAACTCATAAATTGTTTCCAAAAATGTTTGGGATACCATTTCAAATAATGAAAATGGTAGTATATGCCCGATCAACATTTTACACATTAAATATGCTATAAACATCACTTTTACCTTTTAACCATTTTTTTTTTTTTGCACATAATATGTCTAATACTTTTCATTTTCAAAATATGAGTTTAGAAATTCAAAAAAGAGATGATATCACTCACTTAGGAATGCACAAAACCAAATAATGTAGTTACATGAACCAACGATTTCGTAATCATATCAATTAAATGACAATCAAAATTAAAACCAAGTGAAACACTACCTTAACTAAAGACTCGGTTCAAAGTCAAAATGCTTACTACGGGTTAAATAGAGACCTCAAGAACAGCCAAATATGGTGAAAAACCACTACCGCAAAAAAAATCATTTGCATGACAAACAACCATTCACATGACAAACTTTCTCACGCCATATCTCTCTCTACCAAACTCCAATTTAAGTGTGCTTATTGTCAAAAGAAAACCCTTTGGAAGTACTTAAAGGTTCTAAGTTTGGTAGGCCCAGAATATATAAGACAACCGATGAAATTCGGCACTGAAAGCTGCTAGTTGAGTTACATTCAGCATGCGCGCTCAACTTTGAAAATTTGTTTTGGGCAAACTGTAAACCCAAGTTGAGTTTTCTAGAATCATACAACTCCAAAACACCATAAACTATCAATACCCCATAATTTTTCAGCTTAATAACTTATAAATCGGACTATGCAATTCCAGTTTTATGTAATTTCAAATTTGTACAATATTTCCAATAACTATTCCAATTAGAAGAATGAAAGGCTTGAATCCTTACCTATCGATCAAAGTGAATTCTGCTTTGCAAGGCCCTCAAAGCGTGTAGCGCAAAACCTTCTTTCCTTTTCCTTTTTCCTTCTTTCCCCTTCCTTTCTTCGTTTTCTTCCCCCATCTCTCTCTTTCGCGCTTGCCCTCTTTCTATCACAAGAGCTGAGTCCACTTGTTCTTTTTTTTTTTTTTTGTCGGTTCTTCTTCTTTCTTCGTTGATTAGTCAAAAATTTACATTTTCCCTAGACTTTGATTCGGTCAAAGTCAACACATTTAACCGATACAATCGCTGACCGACACCGAAAAAAAAAAAAATCCCTCACCGACCTCCGTTTCCCTAAAAAAAATTAGATACTCAAATTATAGACACATCAACTTTCTATTAACCCATTAAATGATTGACACGAGTCAATCTTGGGTCCACTTATCAGAGACCCGACTCGCCCCTCTCTCTCTTCAGTTAATGTTTTTACCTTTTTATGTTCTCTTTCTTTTTTTCCTTTTCCCTCTTCTTCGCCCCCGCTTGTCCTCTCCGTCGACACTTCTTCCGCCGTACAAAGCCTGGCCCGTCAGGTGCACAGCTTCGACACGGCGGTTCAGATCTCACAGAGCCACCTCAGGTCCTGGTTCCTGCCCGCCATCAGCGGCGCGTACGCGCTGTCCCCGAAGGCCCTTAGTCCCCGGCCGCGCGGGCGCTGCCGCCGGAGTACCCGGCGAGGTCGGCGAAGGTCTCGGACTTGAGTACCTAATAAAAAGTTTTTGGTGCTTTAGTTTAGTGGTCCAACATGAATCGCCGCCACCTTCCTCGTCTTCCTGACATCCCCCCCCCAAAAAAAACTGGGATAGATAATTAAAAGAGAAAAAAAGAAAGAAAGGATTTGAAGGGATTGAGTTCAATGGCTGTTAAGATGCAAGCAAGGAAAAAGAAAGGAAAAACGATTGTGATATGAATAGCCTTTTATGTATTCATAAATAAATGTAGGGTAGTCTTACAAGCAAGAAAAAAGAATAAATTTATTGAGTAATGCACAAATCCCTTTATATGGTTTTAGAATCTGCATGAATTAACCGGATCAATCCCTCATGATTTTATCATGATCCCTCCTAATCATTTTCTTCCCTCTTTTTCTCCTCCATCCAAACACAATTATGTTTTTATAACCCTTTATCTTCCCTCCCAACCTCTTCTAACAAGAATGGTGTTCGTGTAGATCCGTTGGTTCATTTAGATATTCTAATTGAGGGTGTTAAAATAGACCAATTAACTATTTTCTGACTCATATTTTATCTTGATGAATTGTATATGAGTCATAAATATTTAAAGGCCCAATTAAAAGTGGATCTAGAAAGTTAATTTATATGAGTCGAAAATGGATCACATTGGCCCACTTGTGTAAAACGTCTGAGTCTGGCCTATTTTCCTCGTCCTCACCTCAAGGCTCGCCTGACGTAACACAGCGACCCAAGCGACTGCTCGCCCGTGCCGCCTTCGCCGCCCACCTCTGCACCTGCCTCCGCCGGTCGCCTCCGTGCCTGCCTCCGCCGCTCGACATTCGGCAAGGAAAAGGCATCTGCTCGAGCAAGGAATGCGTGAGGAGCAGGGTGTGTCGAGCCTTTCACCGAGGAGAGGAGACTTGTTCGAACAGAGGGTTGTGGAGCGTTCCAAAAAAACTGGCAGAAAGCTTCGGCAGCAAGGGAACCTGAGAAGAAAAAAGAAGCTCGAGAACCACAGAAAACCCAGAAAAAAAGTGAGAGGAAAAGGGTTACCTGGGTTGGACTGGCGCCTCGCCTAGATACCGCCGACCGCCACCCCCGTTCGAAATCAAGTGGTGAGCACCATCGAGTGTGACGGCTCGCCAGAGTAATGAAGGAGCGCCAGTCGTTTTTGAGGCTTGGTCGACTTGCCAGAAGCAGCGGTGACGCCATTGTTGGACGGGTAGGCATCTCCTTTCCTCGAATACTCTGTTTCTTATTAAGCCGTTTGGGACCGAATGATAGAGATATCAATCTACAAATTCCTGGTTTGATTTCGTTAAACTGAGGCATGTTTGTAAGAGATACGTTTGCTTATCGGACTGTGTTCAAATGCGTGGCATTATGTGTTATGCTTGTCCCTAATCATAAACAATAGTTGTTAGCTTTGCCATAAGAAAAAGCAGAGGCCATGTACAAAAGCAGGTCCCCTTTTCTTCGGTCCCGGCCAAAAACTGAGACTGAACAACATCATTTCATGCTTGTATGATCTTTGCTTTTTATCTCTCTTTTAGTGTTACAGTCTGTTTGTTCTTTGCTTTTTATCTCTCTTTTAGTGTTACAGTCTGTTTGTTCGTTTCATGGGCTGAAGTAACCATGATTGATGAGGGTGCAAAGCAATATTTTATATATAAAAGAGTACTGGTTGGTACAAAACTAGAGGCAGATTAAGCTAGCATTTGAATTTGAAGTGGCATGGACTCGTAAGAGACAATAGCATTCCGTTGCCTCAGAGTTGGCCTTTAGTATTGGAGGACACACCCTAAATAAATATGATAGTTCTCCTTCGCTTGAAAATGCAGAGGCTAAGATATGCACTAGAGATTGGTTATTTGGAGTTCCATCCAGTAGAGATTTCGATGATGAGTATCTCATTATCGACTTTCAAGACATATGCATTAGTTACTTTCTTTTATTTGTTCTCTTGGTTTACTCACATGATTTAATGCATCTAAATGTTTAGGATTGCATATAAATGAAATCTGAATATTCTACCATTTGGAATAGATTGGATCTTTTTTTTTTTTTAAAAGAAAGCAAATGCATGAGATATAGAGAAGGTCTATCTGAATATTTAGGATTGCATATATTTGTTCTCTTGGTCTACTCGCGTTTTTAAATGCACCTGAATGTTTAGGATTGCATATAGATGAAATCCAAATATTTCATAGGGGTCTGTGTGAACGGGTGTGTTTGATGCTGGTGGTGGTGATGGTTGCTGCTGCTTTCTGCTTGGTCATGGTTTTGACTCCGTCTGTGATTGTTCCCTGTGTGATCCAAGTTGTTTCTGCACAAAAAACAACAGATGCTAATGAAGGTCTGTTTGTTTGTCGGTTTATATGTATCTCTTTCGTTTTCGGTCCCATACATGCCAACTGTTCCAAACTCAGGATGAAGCATGAGGATTGAGGATAGATGTTCGGTCTTAGTGTCGATTGCCCATTTTTTGGCTTTTTGAATGAGTAGTGGCTGAAGAAGAGTACTAGAAGCTGGGGAGTTCCTTGAATTTGACGGTTGATCCTTGCACTCAAACCGCTTTGTGGGTGTCAAATACCGCTATTCCCGAGTAGCTTGCGATTGCTCCGGCAATGTTTGCCACATTGCCCGCTTGTGCGGAGGGAAACTGTGTATTAAGCCTTGACACATCTAAATTATTTACTACATGAATTTAGTTCCGTTCTTTTTCGGCCGGATTGTCTATGTAACCTTCTTTGTTTGGTTTTCTTGTTATACCATTGTGGTGAGGCAGGGAATCTGAATTAATATTCTAAACAGTGTCTTGGATGAGTCGAGAAATTTGCCCTATAGACTATTAGAAAATTAAGAACTCCATATTTTCTCGACATGGTATCTTGAGATATATGCTATATCTCATTTAGGAATGAGGCGGTCTTCCTTGAGCAGGTAAACCTTAAGCCTGCCTCACTAAATTGAATTAAGTAAGATGCGAGGCAAAATCTAAGTCGGTTTTATAGATATATATTTTATTGGTCAGATTTTTTTATACATATTTCAATTTATAGGTTTTATACATTTTTTTTATTTTATTTACTATTTTTTAATTGTTTAATTTGCTAATTTAATTTAATTTGAAATTTTTATCCCATTAGCATGGACCGTAAAGTAGGTGTGGGTTTTCCTAGAATATTAATGGGTTTTAGCAATATGAGTCGGGTCAAGTCGGGTATGAGTCACTAATTTACACTACATAAATATGGATTAAAATGGATTAAATAGGTCAATATGAGTCAGACTATTTTTGACCCAACCTACCTATTTGATTGGTCTAATCCTAATGCATGTTACATACTACTTGTCATATTTCAAATATATGAACATGATGTTTTTGGCGCAGAATTATTAATTGATAATCTATCTCTACATCCCATAATTTACAATCTTGTTCAAATAAATGCCGTGAGAGAAATGGGAAAAAATATGACAAGATTTTTAAGGATATTTTGAAGATTCAAAGAAGAGATTAGTAATAGCAATGATGTTTGCATCTAAGTAGCATTGATATCGACACACAACGCGATACGATACGACGGTACGTTATTTTTCAAAAAATAGAGAATTTCGATATATTGGACATGTTGTATATTAAATATATATAATGGTAAGGTAAATATGTATTAACTTTCAAACCAACAACTATATATCAAGAGGACCCGGAACCAACTTGCACTCGTTAAGACAACATGTCAAGTGAGTGGAAGGGTGCCGACTCCGAAAGTAAGAGAAGTAGCAACATGAACAACCTTCGACTAATGCAAAATTAGTTATCACTTTCACTAAAGATCGTCCGATTGATACCCCATCCGCGTTGCATCCTTTGATTTGCAGAAGTGTTCACAACGCCATGGATAGCAAAAGCCTTGTCTTTGACCGCCTTTATGATATGGAGCTTCATCGACAGGATATGTAGAGGCCTGCCAGGAAGATATTATTGTTGCAGGACTTCCATATAACATGGCAAAGTGCCCCAAACAAGAAACGGGCAACCTCCAGATAGAATTCATTGCCTAGTAGAAATGTCTTTGCCCATTCGATTATGTCATCCCACGGCTTTTCTTGCCAAGAAAGATTACACTTGCCCGCCCAAAACATGACCAAGGTTTTTGAGACGTGACAACCAAAATAGAGGTGATTTATCGAACCGATAAGAGATGATCCGGAACCGAATTGAAACCGTCCCAAACCAAAAATGCGGTTCGGTTTGGGACGGTTTTTCGGTTTTCCTATTTTTACTTTGTTTATTGGAATTTAAGTAAATAAGAGATGATAAAGAAGAGAGATTATTCAATTTTTATTAAGAATTCCATTTTGGTTCGATTAACCGAACCGAACCGAAAACTCGTATGTTTTCAGTTCGGTTTTATATTTCGGTTCGATTTTTGACACCCCTAGCACACGTCCCTTCCAATATTCTATCATAGTAGAAGCATTCAAGTGGGGAGACGTTTCTTAGTTATAGACCACAACAAAAATTGGTGTCGCGGGACAAGCGATCTATCCCACACAAATTTGAACCATGGAACTATTTGAGACTTATGTGTAATTGCAGCCCAAGCAGTAGCAATTGAAAATATACCCGAAGAATGCTCCAACCATATAAATTTGTCTAGATTTTGATTGAGAGTTGGGATGGGCAATTGCCAAACTTGAAGTTCCAGCAGCACTTCCTGGCCAGCTAGAGTATAGAGGTCCACCACCTTGGCCTCTCTAGACAAGCTTGAATGATATATGAAGTTGTTGGAAAAAACCATGTTTAGAGATCCATCTGGAAGCCATGGGTCAAACCATAGAGATGTTGACTGGCCATCCCCAATTTGCCAGCAGAAATACCTCTTTCTATCACCTCTAAGGCCTAGTAATTTCCTCCATGCCCAAGAGCAAATAGTCGATGTCGTGGTGTCCCAAAAGTTCTTCCGTTTCATGTATGTTGTATGTATCCATTTGCACCAAAGTGATTCTTTGTCCGTGAATAACAACCAAATATGTTTCATCATTGCCGCTTTGTTGCCATCATGGAGTTTGCGCTATCCCAATCCGCCTTCTTTCTTAAGAAGACAAACAGTGTCCCATGCAACTTTCTCGCCACCCGTGCCTAGACCGGGTCCCTTCCAAAGAAATTGGCAGCATATTTGTTCTTATTTTTCCAGTACTGAACTAGGCAAAATAAAGATACCCGCCCATTATATTTGAATCGCATGTAGGACTAACTTGATTAATTGAAGACAGCCCGCAAAGGATAAAAACCGATGGGTCCACAATGGAACTCTTGAGGTAAGTAGGCTTACTAGGGAATTGCAATCGATTTTTCTAAGACATGCTGTGATGATGGGGACTCCTAGGTACCACATCGAAAGAGAACCCAGTTGAAATCCCCAAGCCTGCCGAATTTGATCCCAAAGTGACTCGGGTCCTCCCGCAAGGAATATTTCACTCTTATTAAGATTTGGTTGGAGCCCACTCCAAGTGGAAAAAACCTACAATCCCTCTTGTAAACAAGAAATGGATGCCAAGCTTGCCTCATTGAATAAAAAAACATCATCGGCAAAAAAAAGATTGGAGAGGCAAGTGGACTTACACCTCCAAAAGTATCTAAATTCAAGCCGTTGGGTCTGTCGGGCAATTATACCGGAAAATACCTCCATAGCCAATGTGAATAGATACGGGGACATAGGATCGCCTTGCTGAATTCCCTGACCATTTGAGAAGAAGCCATGTAATTCCTCATTGATGGATATAGAGAATTTAGGTGTTCGAACACAAGTCATTATCAAGCCAATATCCATGTAGGAAAACCAAACGCTCCTAGAGAAGATTATAGGAATTGTCAATCGAGCATGTCATATGCTTTTTGGAAATCTACTTTAATAGCACATTTTGGGAGATAGGGATCAATATGAAATCCACTAAACAATTCTTATGCCAGAAGAATATTGTCACTGATTCGGCGACCTTTCACAAATGCATTCTAGGCTAGACCAATAATAGATGGAAGTGTCGCAGCAATTCTATTGACTAAGATCTTAGTGATGCATTTATAAACAGTGTTGCAACACACAATTGGCCGAAACTCCCCTACGGACGATGCATTCGGGACCTTAGGCACAAGGGCAATAATAGTGTTATTCACCTCCCTTAGAAGGCTTCTAGTGTGGAAAAAGTGCATGACCCTATCTATCACTGATTGACCCACAATTTCCTAATTTTGTTTAAAAATTTTTGCATTGAAATCATCCGGGCTAGGGGTTTTGTCTCCAGCAAGGGAAAATATCGACTCACGAATTTCCAATGGAAGGACAGGTCGAGATAGAAGCCGCACCTATTCCTCCGTTAGTGGATGCCGAATCATGTCTTTGATCTCCAGTTGGGATGGTCCAGGCGGCCTTTCTACTAGAGCCAATAAATTCTGGAAGTGAGATACGAAAGCGTCTTGCACCACCACTGGGTTATCCACCAGGTTGCCTGAATTGTCACGGATGGAAATGATCCAATTTTGTTGGTGCCTCCTATTGATCGAATGGTGAAAAAATTTGGTATTGTAATCACCTTCTTTCAGCCACCAGACCCTAGACTTTTGTCGGTAAATATATATTTTTATATATGATTATTTCAATCAAATTAATTTGATTCAAATTCATAAATAAATTAACAATAAAAAAAAGAGACTAAAATGAATTTGCCTAAAAACATTAGTCCATCATTCGTTAATATTATTCATTGTTTTAATTTGACAAATTCAACTCAATTTCAATAATCCATAAAACTTGAAGGAACAAACAAGCAATCCACGTTACGGACTTGTGTGTAGGAAGAGAGGAGGAAAGAAAAACCAAAACTGGAAGGGTGAATTGTGTGTTATGAGAAATAAGAGTCATAAGAAAATAGAAGACTAGGTCTTTCTTCCTTCCCTCTTTATTATTTTATTATTTTTTTACATATTTACATTTTGACTTCATATTTATTAAAAAAATTAAAAATTGACTTTGTACATGTTGAAATCACATGTCAGAATTCCAAATTTGAGTGTCAAAAAGTGTCATGAGAATTAATCAGGTGTTGGATTTTTTGACATATGTTGATTGAGTGTCGTAGAGTATCAGACACATATCAGAGTGTCTGATATAACACAAAAGTTCTTGGAAAGTGTTGATACTTCCTAGATTTGCACGTCATGTGTCAATCAACGTTGATGTGGGTTATTTTAGTAATGGTAATGGATACGTGATATGTAGAAATAATTTACATAGATTTTGCAGTTGATAGTAATCCCAGATTAGATATAGATACAAATCTGTTTTTGTTTAAGTAGACGAGTCTTAAATCATAATTTCTTAAAGATGGGAGCATATGTCTGAGTCCTCTAGAATGTGAACAGGAAGTTGCTTAGCATTATTCTTTAGTTGACTCTGCGGTAAATGCGTTACTTGGTTTTCCCAACTTTAGATGACTGAAAGCTGACGTTAGGTTCCAAAATCTCAATTACTGTTGATTTTCCTTGTTCATACATATTCTCTTTTGCACCATGGTGGTTGAATCTTCTTGAACAAGCTGCAAAGAGACCTGATAACGAAGATGTGTCGACCAATTTCAAAAGACAAGGCCCCGGCATCCGAAAGGATTTGCGGAGGAATCTATATGTAAATGTTATAACATGTGCATAGCTCATTTACTTCAATGGCGGCGGCTAAAGAAAAAGGGATCACACTGCTAATTCCGGTACTTTTTCATTTTATTCAATCTTGTCGATTAATCACTGGGATTTGTCCCAATGGCTGCCCTTTTCATATGAGAATGGGAAGGTAAAGAGTTCAAATCTCCACATTCTTAAGAGGGTTAAAATATGGCCGATTTAGTTTCAGATATTTTTTTGACCACGGTTTTCACTGTATAAACACATCGAGGTCTCATGATTCGAGGTCAGCATCGTTAGGAGGGATATGCATTGAGAAGACAACATAGGGAGAAAAAAGAAGCTGAGCCCCTACCGAGCCGCGAGTCCTTTGTGAAAGCTGTCAACATATGCATTTAGCTGCTGCTGCTCCACGCTAAAGTCCGCCGCTGCACCAACAACGAAGCTGAGTCCCTACCGAGCCGCGAGTCCTTTGTGAAAGCTGTCAAGCCGTGCTCCAACGTTGCTTCTCCACGCTGGTGAATATTGTTGCCTTTCTTGCCTTAGTCGTGACTTGCAACAATCTGCTGTTGTCCCGAGAAGCCCACAGCTAATCCAATCCTGAGCTGAGATGCCAACATGCCAAGCGGTGACGGTGAGCTGCTGTTTTTGTTGTCACTGATCCTTCACGTCCCAAGGGGTGCTGCTTTCTGTTTTTGTGGGTTTCTTGGTTTCCCTTGTGAGTCCAACGGCGAAGCCACCACGTGCTATCCTTCCTCGGCCAAGAAGCATTACAAGCCTGCTGAGAACCGAGCGTATGTTGAGCCGATCACTATTGCAAGCAAAAATGTTTATCCGGATGATTCAAAAATTCCTCAAGTTCTTGGGAAGGAATGAAACTAACACCGTATGTGATGCATTGTGATTGCCAAGTGGCAATAGCCATTGCAAATATAATAGTCACTATAAAGAATGAAACTTGCAATGGTAAAGAGAGATCCATCCGGTTGAGACAATGTGGGAAAACAATAGCTTCAAGACTGAATTATGTCAATTGATTATGTAAAGTCCAAAGTGAATTTGGCCTATCCCCTTACTATACATTGAGGGGAATAGGACTTAAGCTAATTGAAGAAAATCAACAGTGATGGTGACCTAACCTATGTGATGACAATTCCATGAATTAAGTTTATATGGGTCATAACAAGTCACTTGTTGATTAGTGATGCACTATTAAAAAAATTTATCCTCCAAATGTGAGAATAGTGTAAGACTAGTGAAAAATAGGCTAAACTAAACTCTTAATGAAGTTCATAGGCAATCATTGGGGCTTTAGTGGCTATTTTTCCTATATGGGAAAAGGGAGGTAGAGGGTTCAAATTACTACCTTTTCATGAGAATTAGAATGGGGATGATTAGGTTTAAATGTAAGTATTGACTCTCATGCCTTGTAAAAATGTATGTCAAAAATCTAAAAGTGAGTTGAGAGTTAAGTTAGAGTATGATTGACCAAAATAAATAAATAAATAAATAATTCTATATCCATTATTGGTAGCATATTAAATTGTAGAATACACTTATTGAATCCCCTACATAAATGTTGAGTGGGGCTAATAATTATTGGCAATAACCTCTGCAGCACTTATGATTAAAACAAGCACACGCAAGGCCTGTAAGAGAAAGACTGAGTTGAACAACAAAATATGTGGGATTGTAATGTGATTAGTAAAAATTATAATTCACAAAAAGAAATTATTGGTTCATAGAAATTTCAAACTTCACTAATGATTTCATGAATTATGTTTCATTTTTTCTAAATCTAGTTCACAAACTAACAAGCAATAGTTCTTATGCATTGCACTCTTATAACCAATCATTATTCTTTCATTTCTATTCAAAACCTTTTGAAATATGTTGAGGATTGTTGTATATTTCAATAAGTTTTCAAATATTGAAAGTTATTGTTTTCATAACAGGGTTTTTCTTATCATCAATTTGTAACGATTTTTGTTTGCCATTAATTTATAATGATTTTGTAAAAACATTTTGATGTTTTTTTAACGGCTCTTTCTTTTGTTTGAATGTAAAATTAAACTTCAAACCACAATCCCAAAATTTACACCGAATTAAAAAGAGAATTTTCCTTTCTTTTGCATATCATTCCTTTATTTGCTAGGTCATACACTTAACATTGTTCATATTTATTTTATCATTCTATGTGAAATAAAGAAGAATGTCTACTAGGAGAATAGTCACTAAAGCTTATCACACTGAGTTATTAGGGGTGATCGGGTCCAGGGTGGGTAAGGTCCATACCTAGAACCTGTACCCAACCCTGTTATAATCGGTTCCGCTTTTGTGAACCCTGTACTCAACTCTGTTTTTCCAATCCGGGCTAGTTTGGGAACAGGGTCTACCCTGTTTTCCATTAGACCTATTTTGGGTAGTGATCTCGCAACAGGGAGCGATAGCAGGCCTGGCGATGGTCTAAGCTTGATTATGGCAACTGAATAGCGAGCTGAGGCAACAAGCAACAAGCAACCATCAATGGCAACAAGCAGTGGCAGTCATCAGGGCCGAGAAGACACTTGCTTGTGGATATAGCCCGCTCACCTTGGTTCAATCCACCTCCACTACCGAGTCTCATCCCCACTTCTTCCCTCGCCTTTGCTCTAGATCTGGCTAGTCCCTCTACCTCCTCCTCCCCCTAAAATGAGGGAGCTTGGCTTTTGCTCCCCCAACAACAATTTGTTTTGTGATTGAGACTTGAGAGGGTGAGGTGTTTCCTTTTTTTAAGCTAGGGGCTTTTCAATTTATTTATTTTTAAAGAAAACCAGTTCTGAAACCGGTTTAGGTGGGTTTCCTCTTGGAACCGGTTACAACCGATTCCCAAAAACTGAAACCAGTTCTTGACCCTGTTTTTCGGGTGGTCCAGTTTGAATCCCGAGTAAACCCGGTCCGGTTGCACACCCCTACCAAGTTTCATACTTCAATGGGCAGAATTATCCTTAGGAATAGTGCTTGAATGTTTCGAACAATTGATTTTTTTTTTAATCATTTTCAGCAGACTTTTGATAATTCTTATGTTTCATATTTTTTTCGTAATGTGTATCTGGTGGCGCCTTCTATCAATAGGAAGTTGGAGGGAGCTACTCCTTTCTTTTACCTAAAATAATCCATCTTGGACTCTTGTGCCAAACTGTCTAATTATATCATAAGACCAGTTCCAAGAATTTCTTGGTTTTACATTTTGAAATATGTGGTGAAGGACCGTCCTAATTTGGCAGATGACCGTCACACTCTTTTTCTCCATAATTAACTTCGAATTACTGGCTACAAATTGCAAGAAAGTTTTATCCATTACAGACGTTGGGCGAGTGTGTGAAGTGCTAAGATCTTCTGATGAGAGCTTCAAGAATCAAGCCTTCTTAGGACAAGTCCTTGCCAGCCAACCGACGGCCAGATCAGGCTCCTTGGTCTCAACAAGGGCCAATTGGCTCACCCTATTGGACCTCTCTTAAGGCATTTCTACTTGTTGGGACTATCTCTATCTGTCCATTGATATGGCGGGTTGTAAAATGCTTATTTAAATTATGTCACCCCAGCATCCTCTGTTGGTGGTGTGACATTTTTTCTTCCCTTACCACCAAGGGAATACAGAGTGCAGTACAGGTTCTCCTACTTCAGAGCGGATCTCTAGCATGCTCTATTCTTGAGCCTTTTAATGATTGGCTCAAACTCATACTTCTGACTTTGTAATGGGAAGGGATCTATTTGCAAGAATCCGATATGGACCGAACTACTATCATCTTATACAATAACCTCAAGCAAGTACTAGTAAATTATAAAATAAAATAAAAAACTCCAGGCGTATCCAACGTTTGTTCAATTCTAGGAATCTAAGTTCACTGGACTTCGCGAGCCTTGTCAGACCTCTGTAGTTGACTTAAAAGATACGATGAGTCTTGCAAAAGGAGAGAATTGGCGTAAAAGTTTTTGTCATATCCAAATTCTTGGTTGAGTTTTTGTTGTTTGATCAGCGCCACTCTTTAATTTCTATATACCTTCTCACTGCAATCACATGGATATGAGAAAAACCCCATCTGTAATGACGAAAATAAACTACAAAAGGCCAATGGAGCATAAATTGTCTAGTAAACCTCGGGAAGATCCTAGCTATAAATACTTCATTAGAATATATTGAATAAACATAGTAATAGACCTCGACATGACCAGTTCGAGTTTAGAACAAAAGATTAGGCTGTTGTTAAAAGTATCCCACCCATGTTGTTGTAATAACTGATCTAAAGCAAGTAAAATGTCAATGCCTCGTTAAACCCGTTGGTCAGTTCAATAACCTTGAAAACTTGCGTAATTTAAATGTCTTCTCCCCGTCATGAAAGAGAATCCTTTTTCCTCATGTATGTGGGGCAATCACTATGATCAGACCCAAATTGAAGTTTCAATTCCCAGTAGAAGAGAGAAGAGAAGAGATGAGGACAGTGGACAAGGGGTGTGCGTGACTGGAAGGTCCGGTTACATCGCATCCTGGCTTGTCAAGTCGTTGCTTCAGCGCGGCTACTCAGTCAATGCGACTGCACGCAATCCCGGTGAGTTTTTGAAACTTCATTTTCATGCTTTATTCTGTTTACGCTCTTGGTACATCATTAACTTAGTTAAAACATTTTAGATTTGCCTTCTCTAATCATATCTTACATTTTGGATTGACTAACAAATGTATCTACGCGACTGGGTACGTGTAAGGGCTCATGTGCACGCAAAATCGTGTACCTATACATAATATCATTCATATAACCAGTGCAAGTTTAGAATAAAAGATTAGGTGGTCATTAAATGTTCCCCCACCCAAGTGTTCTAATAATAGAGTCAACCCAAGCAAAAAGTCAGTGCCTGATCAAACACGTTGGTCAGTTAAATAACCTTAAAGTTAAATGTATTCTACCCGTCGCGAAAGAGAACTTTTTTTTCCTTATGTGTGCGTTGCACTCACTACCATCCATCTAAAGACCCAATTCAAGATTTCAATTCCCAGGAGAGGAGAGGAGAGGAGAGATTAATACTGTGGACAAGGTGGTGTGCGTGACTGGAGGGTCCGGTTACATCGCATCCTGGCTCGTCAAGTTGTTGCTTCAGCGTGGCTACACAATCAACGCGACTGTACGCAATCCCGGTGAGTTTTTATAACTTCATTTTCATGCTCTACTCTGTTTCCGCTCCTGGACTTTTAAATTCTCTATCGCTCTGCTCATTCTAGGAGTGATATGGAATGGTACATCGATTTCTTAGTTGAACCACTCTAGATATGCCTTTTCCTATTCATCTCTTACCGTTTGGATTAATTCACACATGCATCTATGCATCTGGATATGTGTAAGGGCTTGTGTGCACGCAAAATCGAGTACCTGGTGGCGAGTGATGCTTCAGGAGCCTCTGACCTAATATCATCCATAGTCAATTCCCTACAAATATCTAAATCACTTGCAGAACCTGAATCTATTGGCTTGATGTTAAGTTTTGGTCATGCTGTGCCTCTCAAGCTCAATCAAGTGCAACGCCAGCACCATAACTTGATAATTGCACTCTTCTTATCCATGGATGTCATTGTATCGTAAATGTGACACAGAATCCTCACCATTTTTTATGCACCAAATCTACTTCCCGTTGATGCATGTGAATAAACAGATGATCCAAAGAAGACGCAACACTTGCAAGCTCTCGAAGGTGCTAAGGAGAGACTACATTTATTCAAAGCGGATTTGCTGGAAGAAGGGTCCTTTGACTCGGCTGTCAATGGGTGTGAAGCAGTTTTCCATACGGCATCGCCCGTGCTCCTCTCAACTTCTGATCCCTAGGTGCTTGTGTATTGCAGTCGTCTGTTGTTCTTCTACGCATTTTAGTTGATGGAATGTTACTATATTTTCCGAAATTGTAGTTTGTTTACCTTTGTCCCTTTCTGGTAATAATCAAAAGATTAGATTGATCTAGTAATTCTTGGATGACTTGACAAACTATCGTTCTCATGGGATTCCGTTCCTTACATATTGTAGAGCGAAATAGTTGATCCCGCAGTCAGAGGGACACTAAATATCCTCAGAGCATGTGCAAAGGTCCCTTCTATCAAGAGAGTGGTCATAACATCCTCCATGGCTGCAGTTGTGTACACTGGACGACCCCTGACCTCTGGTGTGGTACTCGATGAGACATGGTTCTCCAATTTGGCAATATGTGAGGAATCAAAGGTCTGTAAGTGAGCTGTCTGATATAGCTAGTATTAGCACCTAGAGGGGGTGAATTGAGGAATTCTACTTGAAAATAAGTATACTACTTTTGCAATCTACAAAATAGAAATTAAATAGAGAGGGTATAGAATATTGCAAACACAGTTTATAGTGGTTCCACTTTTGACAAGCCTACATCCACTCTCCAAGCGATTAACCAATAGGCTGGATTTCACTATGTGATCAAAAGTGATTACACACTCTTGAGTGTCAGCACTTGGTGATGATATGTCTCACAAAGTCACTATTCTTGGTAATGCACTAGAATCACTCAATTTCACACTTTTTTCAGACAACTATTGAAGAATTGAATCAGGCTTTGGAATATATTCATCCACTCTATTTTCTTGGTCGCATCCTCTCCTTATATACTCTTCAAGCCACACTCGACCGTTAGCTCTTTCCTTGAGAGTTCAGTCTTCCTTTTCCTTTCTTGGACAGACTTCATAAAGAAAGTCTTTTTAACTGTTTGAAGATAGATCGAATCCCATTGGATTTTGTTTGCCCATACAACTAGAATCTGGGCTTCCATAAGTATTACATCCTTCTTTGGAAGTTGTCTTGATGATTGATCAAATTCAATATAACAAAATTAATATAAATAAAGTAAGTGAAAATCATGACCGTTGGTGATCTTGCTTTCGGTCTAGTCTTGTAAGTTTGTTTTGGCTCTGTCAAACCGAGGTTTTGTGTTTGCTTGTGTTCTCCGTCTAGTACATGTAGACTCAGAAACTTTTTCTACACCTGGTACATGTAGACTTAGAGACGTTCTATTACTTCTCCGTTTGAGACTCGTAAACTCAAAAGCGTTCCATCATCTGCATGGCGGTTTGTGCGTCTTTCACCAAGTTACTCAATCAATAAACACGTTAGTAGCCTTTGATTTATTTTGTCATTTTCAAAACATTATAAGGGATTTCCCTGACACTATCTGTCTCCCTCACCTCACTAGATTATTGTTTGCCTCTTTGATTAAGTCCTTGACCTTGCTCACACTTGCCTCCACCTTGTTTTTCCAACAGAGGAGCATCACTCGGGAGCTTCCCCTGGATGAGATTTTAAGTAATCTGTATGTCCTAAATATGCACATTCTCTAGTTTTTAGAAGTTGGTTTTGTGGAATGGCAGATGAGGCAGAACAAATTGGTGTCGGGTTGGAGTCTATTAAGTCCACAAGTGGTGCAAAGAGTTCTTTCATAGCAGTGATGTGGTATTGATCAGAATTGAGCTGTGTTTACTCACCCTTCTATTTCCCTATCTTTTTTGGTCTCTTAGTTAGTGGCCATTAGAGCAAGAGCATTATCGTGGAGACTCTGAAAGTCGGACTTTTTGGTGATTAGAGGCTATGTCTTTCGGGTGGAAAGATGGTTGTGTCAACCTCATCCCTATAGGATTCGGGATGTGACACAGTTCATTGTCAAGATTATTAGTATTGGTCAGCTTTGTCATCGATACATTGTGGCGCTTCTTGGATACTATCATCAAAAGTGTGAGTTGATGTTGGTTTATGACTACATACCAAATGGAAGCCTACACAAGTACCTCTAACCAATCAAAGGGGACCCTCAATTGGAGCCAAAGATTTAGAGTGATCAAAGGTGTTGCATATGGCCTCTCTTATCTCCACAAAGGATGGGAATAAATAGCGATTCACAGGGATATCAAAGCTAGCAACATCTTGTTTGATTTAGAACTATATGGGAGGTCATAAGATTTTGGGCTTGCAAAACTGTATGATCACGATGTAGATCCTCAAACCACCCATGTGGTGGGAACTCTTGGATATCTGTCCCGGGGAACATTCGAACTACTAGGGCCACTACGAGCACTGACGTTTTTGGTTTGACGCATTTTTGCTCAAGGTTGCTCGCAGAAGAAGACTGATTGAGGTTTAGGAGGAGGAGGATGTGATATTGGTGGACTGGGTGTTTTCTTGCTAGGATAAGGGTGACATACTGGAGGCAAGAGATTCGAATTTAGGGACAAACTTCGCGGCTAAGGAGGTGGAGCTAGTGTTGCAACTCGGATTGTTGTGCTCCTAATTTGAGCCTATTGCGAGACCAAGCATGCGTCAAGTAGAGCAGTACTTGAAAGGAATCTCGCAATAGAGGAGTTTTTTTTTTTTTTTTTGGGTAAGGTAAGTTTATAGACAATCAACCAAAAAACTGTACAACAGAGGTGAAGCACGGCACCAATAAGCACTCAACTAGACAATATGTCATTGTGACAGAGTACCGCAATCACAACGTTTAGCAAGCTAGGAACACAAGGCCGTAAGGACCCAACAAGTCCTAGACCTAAGTCAACAGTAGCTCCACATAAAAAATACGATGGTCTATCCCCCAACTACACTGCATCCTGCTATTCCTGGGGTTATCTTCAACCCTTTTGAAAGCAAGGGCCTTATCCTTAACTGCCTTGAAAAGCTGCAACTTCATGGATGGAAAGTAAAGATTACGGCCACGAAATATGATATCATTTTTGGTCGTCCAAATGATATAGCAAAGGAAACCAAAAAAAAAATCGAGCTATCTCCCGGTAAAACCCCTTGCCCGATAGAACATTAAGAGCCCATTGGAGATTGCCTGGCCAAGAAGAATTGGTCCATGGAAGATTGCATTTAGCAGCCCAAAAATTAGCCAAAGAATGGGAGACGTAGTAGTCAAAAAATAGGTGGTTGACTAAATCAAGCCTAGAATTACAAAAAGCACACACCGAATTGGGAGTTCTTCCATAGGACATGAGAAATACCTGCGTAGGAAGCCAATCTTAGAAATAAGCCATAGAAGGAATTGGTGTCTTGGGGCTAATGTCTTGTCCCAAACAAAAGAAGACCAAAGAACCAAGTTAGCTTTATGGCGAATAGTAGCCCAAACCGAAGCCATCGAAAATCTTCCAAAGGAATCCTCCATCCAACTTAAGGTGTCTTGACCTTGAGAAAGTGGGGGGACCAATAATTGCCACGATAATAGCTCTTGAAAGATTTGGAATCCATCCAGTGAATATAGTTCATTCAGCTTCGCTTGCCTTGGAAGGTCCGATTGGTATATATAGTTGTTCAAAAAAACTAAGTTAAGGGGACCGAAATCAAGCCATGGATCAAACCACAGCGATGTATACTCACCATCTCCTATTTTCCACTTGAAGTAGGGTTGGAATTCATCCCTTAAGGCAAGAATCTTCCGCCAGGCCCAAGAGCAGTAGGTTGGAGTAGAAGAAATCCAAAAATTCTGCCTTTTGAGATATGTGGCATAAATTCATTTGCACCATAACGATTCTTTATCAATAAAGAGCAGCCAGATGTGTTTAGCCATGGTTGCTTGATTGTTGTCCCTAATTCTCCTCAACCCAAGACCTCCTTCCGGAGTGGGAAGGCAGACATCGGCCAAAGATACTTTTGCTCCTCTCGGTCCCATGGTTGGTTCCTTCCAGAGGAACTGTTTACAAATTTGCTCTATTTTGTTGACTACCAAAGATGGAAGCCAAAAAATGGAAGCTCAATAAGCTTGAATGGCATGTAATACAAACTTAATAAGTTGTAGACGACCTGCAAACAAGAGGAAATGGTGAGTCCAAGAGAGGAGTTATCATCTCTTGGTATTTCAAAAAGAGGATTGACATTTGCAAATCATGAAGGTTTTAGTATGTTTGGCATGTCTTATCCGTCTTCTGTAGACAAGGCATTTTCTCAGGCATCTTCTGTTGCAAACTCTCTCCTATCTCGTGGAAGATGAGTCTTAAGCTCAGTATATTAAATTGAAAGCACATTTTATGGATCCAAAGTAATTATCAAACTAGGACATCAAGTATTCGTAGTTTGTGACTCCGCAAGTATATGTGAACTGTAATATTAAGATTCTATGGATCTAACCAACTTCTTCATTACATTCACATGTTCTTGGGACTGTCTGCTTTAGCATAATTGCTATCTCTTTTGGTTTTCATTATAAGAGCAAGTCCACCTTTTATAATGATTATTACTTGTTTGTTTGAATCCTTGCATGATTTAATGGTCAGGTCCATATGATTAAAAAATTCAACGAGTTAATGGTGCATATAGTGACCCAAGTCAGGGCACTAATAACTGAAATTGCATTAGATTTACAACGAAACCTAGAAATCGATCACTGATCCAATTTGAGTACCTCTACAGGATAGACCTCAACAGAAAACTGAAGAGTAACGGTAGAAAGTGATTGAGTTCAGTAGTTCCTCATATAAAATTATTGACTCTAGAGATATAGTAATATGGAGAAGAAAAAATTGTTTCAAGCACCGACAAAACCAGAAGATTTAATCCTAGGAGATTCAAAGGATATCTTCTAAGCAGTGTATTCAGCGAATTTCTCCAGTTTCTGGACATGTTTTTTTTCAATTGTTCTGGCGGTTTCTTCCCCGGCAAACCTTGCACTCACTTACAATACCAAGAGTTTCATGGATAATGGTTTCCAGGCGGTGAATCCTAGCCTAGATAATTTAGCCATCTCACGGGAAATGGCCTCCTGAAGTCAACCACGAAACCAAACAGAAGCAGAGTCATACCTTCTTCCCTGACCCCATCAAGTTCAAGAACTCATTCAGTGGATCTGTCTACTCTTTCTCCATGATGTTCATCTTCACTATGATTTATGAGTATCCACCTCTGGGTGGCAACGGGTTCACTTTTGGGTTGGCTCCTTGTAGAGAATTTCCTGGAGCTCTGCCTCTTGGATCTCTATTTTCCAGAGCTCTGCCTAGTTATTACATTGGCCTATCCAACAAAACCAACGGTGGCAACACCATGAACCACATTGTTGCAGTAAAATTTGAACCAAAACCATGAATTGTTTGATGCCGATGATAACCAAGTTGGGATTGACATCAATGGGCCGACCTCCCTAAAATCTACACAGTGAGTCCCGAAGGGGTCTTCACAAACTTGAGCTTGATGAGTGGTGAAGCCAGGCAAGTTTGGGTGGATTACAATGGCACGCAAAGTAAATCAAATTCACATTAGCTCCTATCAATGTCGAGAAACCAAATACTCCCCCTTTATCACCACGCATTGATCTTTCGCTGATCATGAAGGAGGCCATGTACATAGGATTCTCATCCTAACCAGCTCGTTCATAATTTCTCATTACATTCTTGGATGGAGATTTTATGTAAATGGACAAGCTCAGAGATTGGTTTTGTCTCAGCTTGCTAGACTACCCCATATGCGAAAGTGAGGAAAAATCCTATCTGCTGACTACCGGAGTGCATTTGATGTTGTCCTGTGATTGCTAATATTAATTGTGGTTGATCTGATAAGATGAAAGAGAAAATTTGCGGGGTTTCTGGAGGACTAGGAGCGTGACTACAATCCTCATAGATTTATGGACAAAGATCTCTGGGTTGCCACAAAAGGATTCCGTGGACTGGAACCTATTGCGTGCCGCTGGATTTGGCAGGGTCTATAGAGGGGAATTACCTAGTTCAAGAACTAAGATTGAAGTGAAGAGGGTTTCTCATCAATTGCGGCAAGGAATGTTATAATACACAAGAGAGTTATGTCAGAAAAGTCCAACATCGGAGAATTGGTATATGTAGGGCAATTAATATATTCAAGTTGACTCATAATTCATTTGTTTAAACTTTTGAGTGAAAGTGGGTCTAATTGGATATATTGACGAATTTGGATTTGAACTTTTTCTTGGCAATCTTCCTCGGGCAGCCATTGTGTGTTTGCCTTTTTGGTGAATATCTCAAGGGGGGATCTCGATTCTAGAATAGAGCCCTATGATGCGAGATTGTAGACTCTTGAACTCATAGAGCAAAACTCCCTTCCCTATTCCCCCGGCTAGGCACAAGCTATTAGAATTAGTAGGTTCACGTGAACAAGCATTAGAGGATTTCCTAGCAGAAGAAGAAGTATATACTTAAACAGAAATTGACGTCCAAGAAAGAATATCTGGACATTGTTAGTTCCCCCATAAAGCATATACTTAGAAATGAACTAATGTCCAAAAAAGAATATCTGGACATCGTGAGTTCTCCCAATTATGACGATGAAGCGAGTTAAGGTGCCCTAATGGGAGGGTTGCACTGAACTGGCAAAGAGATGAGATTATGGGGCTATAAGGAAAAGCTTGGGGAAAAAAACTTGCTTCTTGTTCTTATATCCAATGCGAATATCATATTGGAATGTTGGAATACTTGAATCAAGGGGAGGTCTTGAGATTCAACTGGAAATTCAAGTTGAGATAAGTGCAAAAAATATAGCTTGAGCATGAAAATCATAGGCGTACCGAAAGAGTGTCCATAGAAAGAGACCTAGAGCACTCATGGGCATAGGCTTATCCAAAGAGCATCATCATATCTTGCTAAAGGATCTGTTGTTGAGACGGCATATATCCAAACTCCGCCCCTCCAAAAACCGTATCAACTCCTTTACAAAAGTTGGTCATGTTGTCAGGAAGAAAGTTGGTCATGTTGTCAGGAAGTACCTCTCAAAATTATGAATGGAAAGGAAATCCAAATCTGTAATAAATAGATAATAAAATCTCAAATTGATATCTCTATTAATTGTCACATATCATCACGTATCAATTTAACCTTAAAATTTAACAGAATCTAATGAAGAGTATTAAAGAAAGAGACCAAGGTTGAAGTTGGGTGTTGGAGATTCAGTGAGGTATCTTGATACAGAATGATACCTTAATTAAGGATAAGCATACCTAATATTGGAACTCAAACATAAGGGGGAGATTAGAGCTCCCATGTAAGGGGAAAATTGTTAGAATGGATTAGAAAAGTGCCATATTAGAGAATTAATATAATATAGAGTAATTAATATAGCCAAATTGATCCATATTTCTAATCTTAATATTTGAGTGAATATGAATCTAGCTGAATATATTGATGGGCTCAAATTTGGGCTCCATCTTTGATCTACTCGAACAAAAATTATTAGATTTTTAGTGTGCACTCCTAATAAGAAATGAGATCATTCATCGTGGAGATCATAAATGCTGGTTGTCTTTGTCATTGGAACATTGTGATGCTTCTCAATCAATGCCGCATCGAAAGGCTAGTTGTTGTAGGTGCATGAGTACATGCCCAATGGAAGCATGGATAGGTACCAGTACATAATGAACCAAAGGCCAAACCCAAAGATTTAGAGGGATTAAAGGTGTTGTCTCTATTATCTCTACGAAAGATGAGAGCACGAAGTGACTTAGAGGGATATCAAAGCTACTATTAACATCTTGCTAGATTCAGAACTTAACGGGAAGATAGGGGATTTCGAGACTACACAATCACAACACCATCCATAGGCCAACCAAGTTGTGTCAACTCTGGGACATCTTGCTCACAAGAACACTAGATCCGCGAAGACCACTACGAGCAACTATGTTTTCGCATTCGGTTGCTTGCGGAAGAAGGTGGATCAAGGTTGAGGGTGAGTAGGACATTAATATTGGTGGACTGGGTGTTTTCCTGCTGGGATGAAGGGAACATTATTGAGGCAAGAGATCCAAAATGAGTGATAGAATTTGCCGCAAAATATCCATGAAAATGTCGATACTCTTTTGGGTTTATTATTTTGTTTCCACAGTTCCTTCTTTAATACGCGATCCTTATCGAAACGAGAAAGTAATGCATTACAAGCAAGTAGAAATTTTCACTCCAATGTGGCAATGAAAAAATCCGGATATAAAATTGTCGAATCACATACGTCATAATAGCAGTGGAGACAAAAGTCAACAAAAATCAGGAGTGGTTTTCATTAGATTTGCAGTGGAGATAAAAGTCAAAAAGAATCGGGCGTCGTTTTCATTAGATTTTCCGGAGTGAGTTAGCAAGAATAGGGAGTTGCCCGACCAACCTGTGCATCTCGATCTCGCGACTCCCATCATTGAATTCGTCAAATATTTGCGACAAGGGCAAATCGTGCTCTCCCATGGAACTTGAAAGTTTGTCCCATTGACTTATCCATATAGTTGAAACAATCGAAATACAAGCTATAGCTTATAACGTACTCTCTAAATTTGCGAATCATATTCTAAATAGCAATATAAAAAAAAAAAAAAAAAAAAAAAAGGTATCTATTTATCAAATAAAAAATCTGTTACTAAATTATGCAGTATTATTGTACCTTATCTTTTGATGTTAAAGACTTATGTTCAGCATGACCTCTTTTTTTCTTTTCTTATTTTTGTCAATTGTCAAATAATGTGATGTATGCTTTTGTGTTGTCCGCGAAGCCAACTTTGAAAAATGGTATCGAATTTTTTTTCTTGTACCAATCATAGTAGAATTTCTAGTATTCACTTTCTTCTGAACTTAGACTGTTTTTTTTGTCTGCGTCGATTCATTTATTCTTCAATTTATTATATTCTGAAAATTTTATGATTCTGGAGAAAAAAATGCTTAACTTACTCTAAATAATTTAGGTTCTCATTTGATATTTTCCTTTTTATTTTTTATTTTAGAAATTCATGTACATAATGACCAATTTTTTTTCTTGCTCCAAACAATCGGACGTATGCTTTCTTTTGTTTTCATTAACAACCAACTTTAGCATGTACTTGAATTTAAAATAAAGATAAATAGATTATGTTAAATTTCGATAAGTCTACATCGCATTCTTAGGAAAAAGAAAAGGAGCAATGCTATGGTAATCGGTCCCTTTTATTTTTGAGAATCACGGAAAATTGTGGATCATCAATTTCTCCCGCAAGTCAACGGCCACTGGTTGGATTTGTGGGAGGACTCAACGGGAGGACTCAAAACATGTATTTTATTAAATTTAATTACCTAAGTTGCGTGCAAGTTTAATGTGAAAATCATTGTTAAATGAATGATTGCTTTCATATAATCATGAGTTTATGAGGTAGTAGCTTACGGATATCATAAAAAAGACATGTTGGTGAAAGCTTTTACCATTTGAATTTCTATAAACTTATAAAGAAATAGATAGACATATGAAGTAGATGGGAAGATTGAATGAAAGCCTGGATTATTTTAAAGAGAGGTAAAAAAATATTTTCTCTTGAGCGTCCTATTTATTTATTTTCCTGAAAATGCTATGGTAACGGTCTTTGTTGTTGAGAATGACGGATACTTGTTGGCTACAAATTTCTTTCACAAGTCCATTGCAACCGGTTGCATTTGCGGATGAGTCGGAATATGTATTTAATGAAGAAATCTCAATTTTGAATTTGACTTTGCTAGACTTTCTTAATTTAGAAGGTATCTTGGTAATATTTTTTTCAAAAATAATAGTTTCACAAATCTTTTAAATCAAATAATCCTTTGAGTTAAGGGGAAAGTAAAAAAGACTACTTTTGATTTTTGACAAGTCGAAACAAACAATTAGTGGTATTTTGATTTCAAGATAGGTAGATTTCATACCAAAGAATATATGACCTACCTTATCAAACTTAGTTTTCAATTTTAGAAATCAGAAATTGAACTAGTTGACTCTAGAACAAGTGGATTTCAGGATCGACTTGAAAACTGGCCTATTTATTTTTCATTTTTCATTTTTATTTATTGCAAAGACATGAAAATTAATAACATTGATGATTTTCCCATATCATGTTGACTTTAATGAGAAATGAGAAATTGTTTATGAGACTTAACTGAAGATTTAATTTTAATTTATAGGACTATTTCCTGAGAAAGAGGATCGATTCATGATACAAAATTGAAAACCAAACTAGTGAAGGCCAGTTCCCAAATTTTTACTTAGAAATTGAACCGACCTCGTGTGAATCGACCTTCTAGTTCAACTACCAGGTCAAACTGGCCCAATTGGTTACTATTATAAACAATCTTATTTTAAATTAATTGATCGGTTAACTAATATAATTTAAACTACAAAATGCATAATCAAATAAAAAAAAATCCATAGTAAGCACTTCATACTCCATCACTATATATTCCACTTTCTGAACAAGCAGTTTCTTGTTGCTAAGAGATCATGTGCATCATGTATTGTATTTTTTTTTATCTAGCTTCCACTGTTGAATTAGGGTAGTTGGAGTGCATGAAAAGTCAATAGATTAGGTAGAAATAAGATTTATTAAAGCTAACATAGCCTGTCGATAAACAGGCTTATTATCCTCAAGAGCCAATGAATATAATATCCTGAAAAATTCAAGCTCTATTTAATGTTTCCCATCTCTTTCAGGATGCACATCAAGCACGTTGAAAAGTAAGAAATAAGGCAACATAACAGTGAATGAGTTATATTTACATACATATGGCTTTGCATATATTATTAAAATATTTATTATGATAATTTTCATTAATTTGATTATAACCCTATTTCATTTTAGCATGTAATAATAGTAGTCAAGTTAAAAAAAATAAAAATTGCAAGATAGTGCATTTGAAATAAGATTTGTCAACTCGGTTTGATGAGAGTAGAGAGTGATAACTAGGGCTAGAGGGTCTGGATAAAGAGCGACTTTTGACAAGCTTTTAGGATGATAAATGAGGTAAGAATGAACTAAATTGTGCATCAAACATGAGTAGAATGATTTGCTTCTAGTAGTTTTGACTATTTGATTGCCTCAAATTAACGAATTGGGGATAAATTTAAAATATTATTCAAAAACTAACCCTAGATATAAGAATTGGGGCAAAATTAAATTTGTTGTCTGTGTATTGAATGACTCAATTTAGTTTTCTTTACCATGCTTGCCTACTATCAAAAGCTGTTGAGGTAGAAATTTGGAAGCTAAAGAAATTAATACGTCCGGGGAACAATTTGGAATAAGTAAATTTTTTAAGTTCTTTTCTCCAATAACTAATGAAATTGTACATGCGCGTGTTAAAGGAAAGAAGAAAACAAGTCAAATTTCCGTGCAAAGAGTGATAAAAATGAAAATTAATTTGGGAAAGGAAGTTAAATGTAGAGAGATGACAAATTTGAAGTCAATTTTGAGAAATAAGATATTTTATCTATTTTGCAATAGCATATAAACATAACACATCTTAACAATCCACGTTGCATTTTTTGTATTTCTTAGTGATAATTTAAGATTGCAATCAATCATAGAGATGTAAAAAATAATACATTTATGACATAGAGAATTCAAACTACTTACTAAAAGAAACTTTAAAGCCGCAGACTTTGGTTTTTTTGTTATGTATGATAAGGGCGGGGAGGACGACCATAATTAACCTTCTCAGCATGACCATAATGGCTTCACCCTACTACACCAGATTTTGTAACTTATCTGATAAACTTAGAGGTGTCAAAATGGGTTCATGACCCATTTTCCAACTCATATTTTTATGACTGGATTGTATATGTGTTGTAAATGTCTAAATTAATGAATTATGGTTCAACTTGATTAATATTAACTACTCACGCACATATATTTTCCAATATGAGACATCTCTAACATAATTCATGTGTACATGCATGAATTTGTTAGATTAGCTTTCCCTCAATCTAAGTAGCATTCTATATTAATATATCAAGTTAGATTTGCATTCAATCAAAAGCTACAATGAATCTTGAGTCAATTAGGTAATATTAATTATTTTTTATAGCACACTGAAACTCTTATGTGGGATCTTTCACATGTGCAACTTGGGTGCTTCTTTGAGATAGAATTATTAGGTTTTCCTTCTCTATGGACTAGCATGCACAGTATCATAAAAGCGGTGTACGTTATATTTGTTATAATATTTAATAATAAATTACGCTTTTATTTAATAACTTAAATTTTTAAAATAATTGACAGCAATTTCATAAAATTTCACATCTTATTAAAATTGAAGGTTTTGAATTCAAATTTTTTCAGTCTCTATAAACTTCTAATTAAATTTTCATTATTAATATTAAGTAAAAGATTAAACTGAGAAAGAGGGAAATGTTAGATCTAACTGCCTCACGACAAAATTCACAATATTAAACGCACTGCTGAAGTTTGTGGGTGCTTTGTCCTCTGCAGTCTCGTCCTGATGTGACGCTTCCCTGGCCACAATCTTCACATCGTGCGCCACGGATAATTGACTCGTCGATGACCTACCGAACACGAGGAAACATCATCAATGACTTTGACGGGCGGCCTGGTCTGCGCCGTCCATTTGCTGAAATGTCGTAAATGGCGTCAGAGAGGGACAAATTATAGAACTTAAAGTGACTCGGAGCAATCAGTTGATCACACGACAGGGAAATCATTAACTCGGGCCAATCAGTTGGGGGTTTGTTGGGGGTGCACAAGTTGGGACACGGATAATTGAAATCGCACAAGATTCGATTCAATGCTGTGCAAATCGTTTGGATCATTACAGTAACTTCCAATTATCTCATCAGAGTAGTGTATTCAGCTAATTTCTTCAGCCTCTAGCCATGTTATTCGTGATTGTTCTGGCGGTTTCTTTCCTGGCAAACACAGCGCCGACTCATGAAACCGGCGATTTCACGTACAACGGTTTCCGGTCTGCGAATCTGAGTCTCGATGGTTTAGCTGCACTCTCTAGCCATGGCCTCCTGAAGTTAACCAACTGGACCAACCAGAAGGAGAGTCATGCCTTCCACCCAGACCCCATCACGTTCAAGAACTCATCCGATGGCGCTGTCCACTCGTTCTCCACCACATTCGTCTTCGCTATAATCACCGAATTATCAGCTCTGGGTGGTCCTGGGTTCACCTTCGTCATAGCTCCTCATAGAGAATTTCCCGGAGCTCGGCCTAGTTCTTACTTTGGTCTTTTCAATGAAACAAACAATGGCAATTCCTCAAATCACATTTTCGCGGTGGAATTTGACACATTTCAAAACAGCGAAATCCATGATATCAATGACAACCATGTCGGGATCGATGTCAATGGGCTGGTCTCTGTAAGTTCTTCCCCTGCTGGATATACTGTAGACAACATTCAAGGCTTCAGAAACTTGAGTCTGATTAGTGGTAAAGCAATGCAAGTTTGGGTGGATTATGATGGTGTGCAGAAACAAATCAGGGTCACGTTAGCTCCGATCAAGGTCGACGAACCGAACACTCCCCTTTTGTCTCTGTCCTTCAATCTCTCGCCGATCTTCAAGGAGACCATGTACGTTGGGTTCTCTTCCTCAACCAGTGCGCTCTTAACTTCTCATTATATCCTCGGATGGAGCTTTAAGGTAAATGGACAAGCTCGTAGGCTTGATTTGTCTCAACTTCCTAGATTACCCCATAAGAAAAAGAAGCAGAAATCCACTCTTCTCACCACTGGACTGCCTTTCATTTGCTTGTTCTTTCTGTCAACACTTGTCTTTGCTATGGCTTATGCAATTAGAAAAAGAAGAAAATTCGCAGAGGTTCTTGAAGATTGGGAACGTGACTACGGTCCGCATCGGTTCAAGTACAAAGATCTTTACGTCGCCACAAAAGGGTTCAAGGATCAGGAGCTATTAGGAGCTGGTGGATTTGGTAGGGTTTATAGAGGGGTATTACCCACCTCGAAAATTGAGATTGCAGTGAAGAGGGTTTCTCATGAATCGAGACAAGGGATGAGACAGTTCATTGCCGAGATTATTAGTATTGGTCGGCTTCGTCATCGGAACGTTGTGACGCTTCTTGGATACTGCCGTCGGAAGGGTGAACTATTGTTGGTTTATGACTACATGCCAAATGGAAGCCTAGACAAGTACCTCTATAACCAACCAAAGGTGACCCTCAATTGGAGCCAAAGATTTAGAGTGATCAAAGGTGTTGCAAATGGCCTCTCTTATCTCCATGAAGGATGGGAACAAGTAGTGATTCATAGGGATATCAAAGCTAGCAACATCTTGCTTGATTCAGAACTAAATGGGAGATTAGGAGATTTTGGGCTTGCAAGACTATATGATCATGGTGCAAATCCTCAAACCACCCATTTGGTGGGAACTCTTGGATATCTGGCTCCAGAGAACACTCGAACTGCCAGGGCCACTACGAGTACAGATGTTTTTGCATTCGGGGCATTTTTGCTTGAAGTTGCTTGTGGAAGAAGGCCAATTGAGGCTCGGGAGGAGGAGGACATGATATTGATGGATTGGGTGTTTTCTTGCTGGGATAAAGGTGACATTCTAGCGGCAAGAGATCCAAATCTAGGGATGGACTTTGTGGCGAAGGAAGTGGAGCTAGTGTTGCAACTCGGATTGTTGTGCTCCCAGTCTCAGCCAACCGCCAGACCAAGCATGCGTCAAGTAGTGCAGTACTTGGAAGGGGATCTCGCAATGCAGGAGTTATCATCTCTTGGTATTTCAAAAAGTGGATTGACATTTGCATATCATGAAGGTTTTAGTAAGTCTATAATGTATGATCCATCTTCATCAGACAAGGCATTTTCCCAAATGTCTTCTGTCCCAACTTCTCTCCTCTCTGGTGGAAGATGAGTCTTAAGCTTGTTATATAAATTAAAAGCACATTCCATAGATCGAAGTAATTGTCAAACTAGTGTTCTTATGCGTCAAGTATTCGTAGTTTGCGACTCTGAATATATGTAAACTGTAATTTATGATTCTATGGTTTGAACCAATTTCTGCAATATATTCTTACATGTTATTGAGAGTGTCTGCAATAACTTAAATTGCCTCCTTTGGTTTCCCCTTTCGGTCAACGTCCAGAGTATAAGAGCAAGTCCACATTTTATTAAGATTATTACTGGTTTGTTTGAATCCTTGCATGATTTAACAGTCAGGTCCCTAATATATATGCACCATTGATATTTGAATTTTTTATTTGTAGGGAATATAGTGACATAATTCAGCTAAAATTGCATTAGATTCAATATGATTCTAGGAGATTCAAACGGTATTTTCTCAATAGTGTATCCAGCGAATTTCTCCAACTTTTGGACATGTTCTCCATGATACCAGCAGTTTCACGTTTCTAGTCAACCGATATTTAGACTATGCAACCAAACAAAAGCACGGTGATGCCTTCGACCCTAACCCAATCAAATTCAAGAACCCATTCAGTGGATTTGTCTACTCTTTCTCCACAACCTTCATCGTCCATGTGATTTACGAGTATCCACCTCTAGGGGATTACGGGTTCGCTTTTATGTTGGATTACGGGTTCACTTTTATGTTTACTCCTACTAGAGAATTTCCCGGAGCTCTCACTAATAATTACTTTGGCCTCGTGCCACAGACCCCATTTGTCCTAGTATAATGAACCATAGGCCAACATCACTTGGAGCCAAAGCTTTAGGGTTATTAGCGGTGCTGCCCATGGCCTTTATTATCACCATCAAGGTAGCAAGAAGTGGTTAAAAGAGTAAATGAGCCTGTTTATAGGCTTTATGGCATGACTATCTAAAATAACATATCAATCAAGATATACACACAATCAAAGGGATATATATATTGAGGGATACTGACAATCAACAAATTTACCAAATATCTCTAATAATGAAAATAATTTTAGAGAAATTCCTAATTGTCTCTAACATCCCCTTCTGATGATGGTGTCAATTGTCCAAAATGAGTAGCAAAGGTGTTCAAACAGCAATTAAAGGCTTTGGCCTTGGCAGAAAACCAAGATAACATTCCCCCAAGCACCCGGTGCACGTCCAAGTAAGTCCACCCTGTGCACATCCAAATAAATATATGATCACCACTCAACATTGTTCACTTTGTAAGTGCAAGTCTTATTTGGGGAAGCACTGTGTCGAGTCCATTCCACAACAATCATGTTTTGACACTAATTGCATTGATTGCGTCACTTAGTGGAGTCTTTTTTATGGAGGTGGCTTTCTTTCGAGGTTAGTTGTAAAGATCGCATTACCCATTAACTAAACAAAGAAGATGGATGAGCAGGTGAGGAAAAAGGGAGAGAGAGAAGAATATGGAATGACATCGGGGGAGAGAGAGAAGAGAGAGGAAAATTAATGCTAATAGGCCCTACGCGACACACGTCATCCAATAAATGGATTTCGTATTTACTGACCTGGCATCCTCGTCGACCCAATATTTTCTCCAAATCATGTGCTAAATGAAATGGTTATTGACTAAGTTAGCATGACCGTAGCACCTAATATTTTATCGCTCAGGAGAAGTCCTTGCCACTTCTGACTTGGTAATAGTAAAGAGATATTTTTGCAAGAGTCCAGGTGAACCGAACCTCCGTTATCTGGTATTATTTCCTGAAGTGAGTTACTAATAAAGTAGAAAAACTCCAAGGGTATCCAACATTCGTTCATTTCTAGAAATCTAATTCATTGCACTTCACGAGCGTTGTCGCGCCTCTATAGTTTACTTACAAAAAGCCTACACGCTTCCTAGCCAAGCTAGGTTGACCATGATTTTATAGCTCAATTTTGTTAGCCATATCAATTCCTATAGGCGGCTCCATTGTTAATACAAGATTTTTTCGATTAGGCTTTGATGATGACGACCTCCTCCGGTGGTTGTCTCGGCGCACCACAAAAGAGAAAAAGTCCTCATGGGTTTTATCTCTGGAGGATCGGTAACTTATAAGTTAAATATATATGAAATGAGGGAGAAAAGAAAGTGATTATGATTATTAGGTCATAACTCCGCTGTAACGGATTGCTATCTTATACACATGGTATGACCGTAAGAACCGGCTTTCCAAGCGTGGACCGGTCCACCTTTGGGCCTTGCACCCTAAGTCAACAGTATTCACAAAATATAATAATTCATAAATTGAGCTTATATTTGAAGTTTAGGATGAATTGTTTAGTCGGTAAACTGACAAGAAAACATCAACTAGCGTTAAAATTTATCTGGGGTCCCTTTCCTTGAAACACAGACGTTTCTGTGTGACATCCTTAACCTTAACCCTTTCTCAAAGGCATAGCAATTGCATTGCTCATGATGTCCAATTGTCCATGAGGACCCAATTTTGGAATTTTGACGTGGTTCTAATGGCTGAGTATGCTGAGCACTGATTTGACGTTTCATAAAGAAACCACCCAACCCATTTCCTAAGGCACGTCGAGTCCTGCAAAAGGATAGAATTGACTTACGAGTTTATGCTATCTCCCATTCTTGGTTGACTTTTTCTGTTTGATGAACACCACTCTTGAATTTCAGTATACCATTCTTACTGCTATCACATGGATATGAGAAAAACCCCATGTGTAATGATCAACAAAACGACAAAATGCCATTCAACTTCACAAGAAAAGTTCATTCTATGCCATGAGCAAAACTAGAATGGGTCATATTTCATCCTTATTGACTTAACCGACATGCCTGAATCATTTGGAATGTATGCAGATGTGATGACGACGGACCTCCAGTGTCGGCTTACAGGGTATCAAGGGAAAAAGTGGAAGGTTTGGGCGTGGCGTTTACTCCTTTGGAGGTCAGTGTACGAGACAACATCGAAAGCCTCATGAAGAAAGGCTTCCCCTTGGTTTGAGCTTCGAGAAAAGGGAAACGCCACAGCTACATCCGCATACACTTGCTGGGGAGTTCAAAGCCATGTAATAAGGTTCCTGATAAAGCAATGTAGTCTTTTCTTAATTTTGCACTGTTTGGATGGGTTCCAGAACAATGTATCACTCACTTCTCGATTAAAGTTTGCCGCCTCTAAACTTGAAACCGGAGCTATGTTAAACCTTACGTTGTTGAACCAATGCTTTGCAATACCTGACCATTTTTGTTTCTACCTCAACTTAAAAGTTTCTGTAATGACCTGAATTTTCCTTTTCCTTTCTTCATTCTACATCTTGTGAGTTGAACTAGATTCGCATAGATATATTTTTTTAATGGGCATTTTAGTCAATTAAACTCAGGAAGGTTAGTTAGTCATTTAAGTTGTGGAATTAGCATCACCTTTCTTGAAATTCTAAAATGTGGATATTGTAGTCCATGAACTTAAATATGATTTTGGTCCTTAATTCTTGTTTGCATCATACGTAGATAAAAAGCTAATTGCTCTAGATTGGGCTTTGAAATATATGTATCAGTCCGTGTAAATAAACTCAAGAAATTTCTCAAGTCATATATGTAATCGATACACATACCATATGCAAATAAATGTAATGAAATAAGAACTACATAATGGTTCATGTCACAATTGTTGCACTTGATTAAACAAAACAACGGGGTATTCTTGATATAGATTGGCCAAATGCAACTTACTTGCATAATTGGTGCCTCGGATCCAATGCAAATTAGGATCAAAGACTCTAATCACATAAAAAATAATGGGATAATATCAGTGGTAGGCCCAAAACTTTCGGCACTCCATTCCTAAAACATTTTATGTTTTTAAGACGTGTATTTCAGAACTTCCAATTCATCTGTTCTTTCTTTCTTTCTTTTTACATAAAATCATACTTGGCACTTTTATCATTTCTGAAATCATACGTGGTTGTCAACATAGAGACGAAGCTCTGTCACCTCATGGAGATTCAATTGGGCTGACGTGTGGGGCTCCGAAGACACGTGGCAGATTCTAAATGATTCAGGGCACCATAGCACTTTTAAGGTACCTATATCCTCTCAACTCTTGTTAATAACACTTTTGCTGATGCGGCATCCATACATAGTATCCTGTTGTCACGATCTATTTTTTCCTTCCTGTGGGGAAAGAAATCGATAAATAGGTTTAGGGGTATTTTGTCCAAAGAGTAGATCCAATACCCTTAATTAGATGTGGACTCTCTCAAGCCCATACCCCGTGTGATATTGGGTGTTCATGAAAATCTTTAAATAAGGAGTCACCACTAGCCTATTGGGGTCGGCTAGAAACCAAGCAAGGCATGGGAGCGTGCCTCACTTTCTACACAACCAAAGAGTCTAGGGTCGGGGACTTGATTACATTAATTAACCAATTAATACCTTTTCGATACCTAATCTTGTTCATTTCAAAAAGTTTTTTTTGCAGGCAGTTTGGATTGATTTTAGACTTAACCACTAACATATGAGGTGATCATGCGGGTGTGCAATTATCAAAATAACAATCAGCAATTAAAAAAATATTAAATAAATTGCAAGGGAAAATAAACAACTAGCATTAAAAGATAAATAAATGGCAATCCTAATTAAAATTAAGGGGGAAACCATAACCGTTGCATCATAAGTGTGCTATCAAGGGTAATTGTATCCGATGATAATTAAAACCCTAAAGTGAAGCCATAAGGACTTGTTCAATTTTAAACACCATCTTAGACCAATGATTTTCTGACACTTTTTTTGAGAAAATTGTCCAAGAATTATTTTAGAGCTTTTTAGGGAACTCTAAAACAAACTTGGAATTTTTGGGATTTTTGAAAATTTTCTTTTTTTGGAATTTTTAATATTTTAATATTTTCGAATTTTTTAATTTTTATAAACTTTCAGGTTTCTGAATTCTCCATGAATTTTCTGAATTTTTTTCATTTTTTAAAAATATAATAGTAATAATAATAATAATTCGGACCGGGTCAAAAGACCCGGCCCTAAATCACTAGAGACTAACAAAACAGCCCACGAAAATTCGTTTTTTTTACTAAAGAAAACGGCCCATTTCTAATTATATTTTCAGCCCAATATATTCCCGGCCCGCAACGAATTCAGCCCAACCATATTCGGCCCATGCCTAGCGTAGCCCACTCGACATATTCTCAGCCCAGTCCCTATTTCATTTTTATTCTATTTGTTTTTTTTTTATTTCTCTTTTTTAACCTCTTTTTGTTCTTTTCTTTTAATTTTTTTTTATTCTTTTGGTCTTCTTCTTCTTCTGGTCTTCTTCCCCCACGTTCTCTCATGCATGCCCGACGCCTTCATGCACGAGGACCTCCAAGCCCGAAGCTCACCCGCTCTCTCACCGAAGCTCGCTCGCTTTCCGATGAGCAACCACCGCTCGCCGGACATCTCCTTCGACCGGCGTCGGCTATCGCCGGCCACTTACCCAGCGACCGCGAAGCTATTTTCCGGCGCAAAGGAAGCTCCCATCGACTCGACAATGAACAACGATTCCACGCAAACCATACGAAAAAAATGACATGATTCGAACGAATATAGGTGCAAACACGAACAGATCCCGAGCTAGAACGTGAGCAGGCTTCGTTCTTCTCTAGGGCATTTTATCGAACACTTGGCGTGTGCTACCGAATACTAAGGTTTCCGACTCAACCGAGCCGCGCACGTGCCTTGGGGGGTCTCGAAAATGACATACAAGGAACGTGGGAACAAAATGCAAGGGGCGGAGCTTGCGCGAGCCGGTCTGCCGCGAGCTCCGGCCCTGCATTTTCCGAAATAGGACTACAAGGATGCAGGGGACTTACCTCGTTCGGGGAAGAGCTGCGGCGGACAACGGCGAGCGGACGGCCTCCGGCGACGGCTAGCTGCCCCCTCGAGCTTCCCTCTTCTCTCTGGTTCGCTCTCTCTCTCCCTCTCTCTCTCTCGTAACCAACCTCCCTCTTTTTTTCTTTTTTCTTTTTTTCTTTTTTTCTTTTCTGAGTTGCTCCTCGGTCCCTCGAGCTCACCCCGGAGTCCTCTCAAATCTGATTATTTCAGAACCTGGTTCCTTTCACTCGGCTCTCCCTTCTTGCTCTCTCTCTCTCGCTCTCGGGTTTTTCTGTCCTTTCGTTTTCTATCCCTGTGTTTCTGTCTTTTTTCCTTTCTTCCTCTTTTTCTTTCGTTTTTTTTTTCCGCAGAAGCTCTTTTTACCCTTTTTCTGCTACTGACTTCTGCTGACTTGCTGCTGCTGCCTTTTTTTGCTGACCTGCTGCTGCCGCTTTTTATTTTCCTTGCAGGTGCACGCTTCTGCGCGGGCGAAGAAGGAGAGAAGATGGACGGGCCGGGCCGAGAAAGGAAAGAGAAGAGGAGAAAAAGGAACGTGGGCCGAGCCCATGCGGGGGGAAAAGAAGGAAAAGAAAGGGGCCGGGCAGGCTCAGTCCGGACCCGCCTTTTTTCTCTCTCTTTTTAAATTAATTTTGATTTTTTAATTAATTTTTTTGATAAATTTTAAAACTAATGACGCAAGTGCTTCTAATGTCTATATGCGATACAATTTTAATGAAATTTTTTTGTTAGAGGTTAGAAATTAATCCCTAATTTTCTAATGCAATTAACAAACACTTAAACAAATCGCCAAAATTTAGGTATCAACACCTATGTTTGAAAAAAGAAAAAAATTGATAGAAAAATTCACAGAGACTTTTCGTCCACTTGAACTTAACATGGGTGATGGAAGGATTCAGGTACTGAGCTAGAATAAATTTTAAAAATGAACAACACAAAAGAATAATTATAATTGGAGTGATGAATCAGTGCAAGTTTAAGTACTATTGATATCATTATTTCAAGAAAATTTTAGAAATTAAAATCTCAAGTTCAATCATTTTTGTTTATTTTTAGCTACATTAATAATTTGTGAGTTCATAAGTTAGGGCTTTTCTCGATGTAACTTTGGTCTATGAAGTTTTACTTAAGATCAATTATTTTTTTGCTCCTTGAAAAAAATTGACGGTATCAAAACATAATGTGGAGTCAAATTTTAATGAGCTTAAAATATGAGAAAATGATAGAAAAAAGTACTAAATCAAAGGTATTAATACCGATTCAATTTTCAACCTTCCATTAGACAAATTAAGTTATAAACATTTTTACATTTGCATCAATTCAATCTATCCCGCTGGAAATTACTGACGTGGACGCCGATCGGTACTGATGTGAACATTTTAATATTTTTTTAATGTTTTAATTTTTTTCCTTGCCTTTTCTTTTCCTTTTATTTTCGCTGATGGCCATCACTAGTCACCAATCATAGCCATGGCGGGCAAAGGTTGGCCTCACCTGTGCAAGGGCAAGCACCAGCCATGCCTTGCTTGGTGCGGCCAGGCAAGGCCCCCTTGCCAAATCTATTAAGGCCGACTCTTGCCCAAGCCAGGGCAACATGAGGGTGAGCCCACCATTAAATATTGAAGCGGGGTACTTATTCATTATAAATCTTAGATCTACAGCTAGATTGGGAGAGAAAACTCCAAAATCTAAATCCATCTCTCCCTCTCTGAATGTTAACCTCTCTTCGGTTCTTAAACTTCTAGAGGGGAGGGATTTGATCTAGATCGCCTCTCCAGTTAATTTTCCTTTTCTTTTCTCTTGATTCTAGATTGGGATTGAAGATTTACTTACGAGAGAGCTTACTTGACGTGGCCGTCTCAATTGTATATTTACATAGGTCAAGCCCTTGAGCCGTCGCATTCAACATGTTACTTCAACATAATTTATGATTTTCTGATAAGCTGTTGCCTCGGTTATCCACCTGGTGCTTCTAGATTCAAGCCTTCTTAAGAAAAGTGTTTGCCACAATCAACTTATTAGCCATATGTTTTAGTCATATCGGTTTTCGATAAACGGCTCCAATTGATTTAGGCTGGTCTTCGACGACGACGAGGAGCTCCTCCAATGGTCCGATCTGCCCACCACAAAATGTCCTCCTGGGTATTTCCTGAGGAGAACCATCCAATTATTAAGTTAAATGTACGTGAAGTGAAAAAGAAAAACAGAATATAATAATGCGTGTATTGGGCCGATCTACAAATTTTCAGGCCTCCAATAAGATATGGGGCCCAATCAATTTTTACCCACATCGTATGCACAGAAACTTGTATCGTTGAATATGATACTTAAGTTTATTAATTTATGTGATTATACTGCCAAAGTTTTATGTATCTCAAGAAGTTCGTAACATATCAACATAAGACAGCACCTTATAAGTAGGGCATCAACACTATAAGGCGCTTATTCAAGGTGAACTACGTGGAAGCTAGTGGGTCTGACTCAATTCAACAAAGGTAGAGAATGCTTATTGAGGTCATAGGGTTCGAACAAGGAGTGGCTTCTAACAAGTTTCTAGGAGAGTAAAAGAGGCAAGAATGAATCAAACTGCATATTGGATAAAAGAAGAGACTGCCTAAGATGTGTGTGTGTATGAATTGAAATTGACTTATAAAGGCGCCTATACTTAGCTTTGGATCAATGTACAAACCCCTAGAGTATCAAAATTTGGCACGAAAGGATACTCAAGTGTCAAAATCGGAGCAAAATGATCAGTTAAGTGCCAATGGCAAAAAAATCTAACTAAATTGTCACGTATCCATTTTCTGGCGATTTTATTTATTGACGGAGTATTTTTTTCAAAATAAAAAATCTACGTGGCAATTTCAACCAAAATTTTTTTAAAAATTGATTTTATTTATAAAAAAAAAAAAAGAGAGGAAAGGGGATCCAATGAGGGCCGCTTAATCAATTTTATAATAATATATTTTTAAATTTTTAAATTTTTTAATATTTTTTAATTAATAATTTTTAAAATGCCACATCGGCACAAAATGACGTCATTTTGGCTAACTCAATTTCTGGCAAGCCAGAAAAGCGATTTATATTATTGAAATAAGCCATGTCGAATTTCCGACAATTTTCGCTGGAGTTGGCACTTAAGTTATCTAATTTTTTAAAAAAGTGACACTTAAGTGTGTTTTTTATGACTTTTGACATTTAAGTGTTCTCTCGTGTTAAGTTTTGGCACTTGGGCTATACTTATATCCTTTGAATCTTTAAAATTAAGCATGAAGTTCAATACAAGATAGATCAAAACAGATAATGCTTTAGTGAATTAATTCAAGGACGCCAAAATCTTGGGAGAATTGCCAAAAAAGTCCTAAACCTATTGAGGTTGTGCCAATTTAGTCCTAAACTTTTTTTTGACCGATTCGGTCCTAAACCTTTTGGGATTGTGCCAATTGAGTCCATCTGGCCAAATTTGGCCGGCCGAAGTTGACGTGGATGCCGGCCGGCGCCGGTGACAATATTTTAATAATATTTTATTATTTTTGATTTTTTAAATTATTTTTTGATTTTTTTATTATTTTTGAATTTTTTATTGATTTTTTAATTTTTCTATTTCTTTTCTTTTCTTTTCTTTTTCTCCCCCCCGGCGCCGCGGTGGCCGGCCACCGCCGACAAGGCTGCCGGCCACCTTTGTGCGAGGGTCGCGAAGCCCTCGTCGGCAACCTCGCCGGCACTGGGGCCGCCGGCGAGGGTCGCGGCCCGGCCGCCCGGATCCGGGCGAGGCTGGCCTCGGCGAGGCGGCTTCGCCTAGATCTCGGGCGAGGCGGCTTCGCCCGATCCGGGCGCCGCCGCCGAGGGTGGCCGGTCGACGGGGCCGCGACCCCTCGGTCGCGGCGAGGGCTTCGCGGCCCTCGCGCAATGGCCGGCAGCCTCGTCGGCGGTGGTCGGCCACTGCCGGCGCCTGGGGGAGGGGAGGAGAGAGGGGAGAAAAGAAAAGAAAAGAAAAGAAACAGAAAAATTAAAAAATCAATAAAAAATTCGGAAAATATTAAAAATAATCAAAAAAATAATTTAAAAATCAAAAAATTATAAAAAATTATTAAAATATTGTCGCCGGCGCCGGCCGGCGTTCACGTCAGCTCCGGCCGACCAATTTTGCCCGGATGGACTCAATTGGCATAATCCCAAAAGGTTTAAGATTGAATCCATAAAAAAAAAAGGTTTAGGACTAAATTAGCGCAACCCCAATAGGTTTAGGACTCTTTTGGCAATTCTCCCCCAAAATCTTCCTTCTCTTCCCCTCTCTTCTTGATTTAAAACATGAGACCATGCCCGCCAAAACCATGGTCAATGCTTTAGTGAATTAATTCAACACTTTCTCTCGCTTTGGCTACGATTTCGCGGGGGTACAAAAAGACAAAGTGTGCGATCATGGTGCTTGGTGACGGCAGCGACCGACGCGGCATTGACGACGACGACTGTGATGGAACTCGATTTCGTAACAAAAGGCAGAGAAACGAGATGGTCGCACGGCAGCCAAAAGAAAAAGAATGAATAAAATTGAGGGGAAGTAGGGGGAAAACAGAGGATAGAAAAATGGCTTTTTTGGTGATGTGAGGAATGACATGGTGTGATTAGGCCTAGAGAACAATAATAAAGTGCACCAATCAGTGAACGACGCCCAGGTGCAACAGCCAGTGGCGGCAGCCAATTTGAGCCATATAAAAAATAAGAGCATGTATTTTAGCGATCCTTCAACCGACTAGCAAGAGAGTGACTCATATAGCCTGGGACATGTTGATGTTCCCCAAGTGAAAAGCATGGAATAAGATAAAAACTAAACCATGAGGCTCATCGCCCACCTGAGAGAAGCGAATCTGCGACGGATGATAGCTGAAATGCCTTGTCCATGGAGGATGGAGGCATGGCCAAATCATCAAAACCTTCGTGATGATCAAATGTTAACCTGCTGCCGATGGACGACAACTCCGGCGTTGGAATGTCGCCCTCCAAGTAATGCAAAACTTGACGCGTGCTAGGCCTCATCAGCGGCTCGGGGTGGGAGCACATCAACCCGAGTTTCAGCACCAACTCCATCTCTTCTTCCACAAACTCTGCCCCCAACTTCGGATCTCTTGCCTCGAGAATGGCACCTTTCTCCCAGCAAGAAAATACCCAGTCCACTAATATCGAGCCCTCCACGTCCCGATTCTCGATCGGCCTTCTCCCGCAGGCGACCTCGAGCAAAAACACTCCGAATGCGAACACGTCCGTGCTCCTAGTGGCTTTGCCGGTTCGCACGTGCTCGGGGGCAAGATAACCGAGCGTTCCTGCAGCATGAGTCGTTTGAGGGTCGGTTCCATGATCGTATAGTCTCGCAAGCCCAAAATCTCCGAGTCTTCCATTTAAGTCGGCATCCAGCAAGATGTTACTCGCCTTTATATCCCTGTGGATCACCACTTGCTCCCAGCCTTCATGCAGATAAAGCAGCCCAGATGCCACTCCTTTGATCACCCTAAATCTTTGCCTCCAATTTAGGGTGACCGTTGGTTGTTTGTAGAGGTACTTGTCGAGGCTCCCATTGGGCATGTAGTCGTAAACCAAGAGCAACTCCCCTTTCCGACGGCAGTAACCGAGGAGCGACACTATGTTGTGGTGACGGAGACGGCCGATGCTGAGGATCTCAGCTACGAATTCTCTCATGCCTTGTCTCGATTCATGGGAGACCCTCTTCACTGCGATCTCTACATTGGATGTGGGTAAGATTCCCCTATAGACCCGACCGAACCCACCAGTCCCTAATAGCTCTTGGTTCCGGAATCCTTTTGTTGCAATGTAAAGATCTTTGTAGTTGAACCGGTGTGGCCCGTAGTCCCTTTCCCAATCTTCAAGCACCTCGGCAAATTTCCGTTTCCTTCTCATCACGTAAACTGCGCTCCAGATCAGCATTGATATGATGAAAAGAACCACCCATGGTAGCCCGATAGTCAGTGCTTTTGACGTCTCCTTTTTACCGATCTGAGGAAGCTTAGGAAGTCGGGACAGGGCAAGTGCCTGAGCCTCTCCATTTGCCCTGAAGCTCCAACCCAGAACATAGTGAGAAGTTAGGGCTGAACCGGTTGATGACGAGAAGCCAACATACATGTTCTCGTTGAAAATCGGTGCGAGATTGAATGAAAGAGACAGAAGGGGAGTCTGCGGTTTTTGCACATTGATTGGAGCCAATGTGACATTGATCTGCTTTTCAGTTCCATTGTAGTCCACCCAAACTTGCATTGCTTTACCACTACTAAGAGTCAAGTTCTTGAACTCCCCACCATCTGCAACATACCCCGCCGGAGATGATTTTATCGAGATCAACCCGTTGACATCGATTCCAACAAAATTATCATTGATGTCATGAAACTCGCTGCTCTGGATCGTGTCGAGTCCCACCCCAAACACATGATTGGAGGTGTTGCCGTTGTTGGTTTCGTTGAACATGCCAAGGTATTGGCTTGGCAGGGACCCGGGGAGGCCTATCTGGGGTGCGACCACGAAGACGATCCCGTGGCCGCCCAGAGTCTTATTCTGAGGTCGGATCGCAAAGACGAACGTGGTGGAGAAGGAGAAGACGGGACCGTTTAGCGAGTTCTTGAACTGGACTGGGTCGGGATGGAAGGCGTGTTCTTTAGTCTGTCTGACGTCGTAGCCCAAATTCAGGAGGCCATCGGGGGTGACCCAGGCCATCCCATCGAGGCTCAGGTTTCCCATTGGGAAACCGTTGTACACGAAAGTGGTCCCTCGAGCGTAAGCCGCAACGGCTAGCAGAGAAACCAGAACAAGAATCTTGAAGAACATGGCTCAACCTCAGAGTCTGCTGCAATTAGCTGAAGAAAGTTACTGTCACACCTCAAATCCTATAAGAATAGGGCAATGACAAGGCCGTCCGTCCTTCCACCTAAATATACACTCTTAAACACGAACCTGATACCATCAACTCATCCAAAACGCAACTACCAAAAGCTTCCCGCCAATAGCACTCTTGTCTTGTTTGTCACTTGTTAAAGAACCTGAAAACATGAGAATGAAATGGGTGAGTAATATTATAAGCAGATCGAGCATCTATGATGCACATTTGTAAAACCATACCAAAACTCATTTAATTCAAATCCACGGTATATCATATGTATGAGATCAAAACCAAGTTTTATTTTTTCAACAAAGCTTTATACATAATAGAAATACTCATTTCATCGATAATATTAAAGCAAATATCTATGGTCTAATCTATTGATCATCTCATCAGTTCACATATCAATGATATATTCCATTGATCAATCTTATAGCAAACTTCAAAGGTTTATTCCATTAATCAATTTCATCCAGTCACATGTTAATGTTCCATTCCATTGTCCAATATGTTACTCTATATTAAACAATAATCACGATACAACACTTTGTGACAAAGGTGACCAAGATTCTCCCTTAGCAAGTTCTCCATCCATCATCAATCGGTGGCTAACTCGGAGGATATCCTTAAAACTAATATGTATACCTAGAAACCCCTAATTGAATTTACAGTGATATTGCACATCAAACCATCATTCTCTAATACCAAAAATCCAATCTAGAATCAATCTCATAATCAAATTACATTTTTACAAACCAAAAACATATATCTTTTTTATAAATCAATTTTTTTCACAAAATCAATCGAGAATCGGTATCATAAATCGTTTTCACAGCAGCAAACATATACCATTTTATAATAGAATATCCTTCACAAATCAGATTAACCAATCAATACATATAACCTTTTTGCAATCCATTTCATAAAGCATTTTTTTAAACAATTTCACAATAATCAACTCATAAATTGTTTCCAAAAAATTTTGGGATACCATTTCAAATAATGAAAGTGGTAGTATATGCCCGATCAACATTTTACATGTTAAATATGCTATAAACATCACTTTTGCCTTTCAAACAATTTTTTTTTTCGCATAATATGTTTAATCCTTTTCATTTTTAAAATATGAGTTTAGAAATTCAAAGAAGAGATGATATCACTCACTTAGGAATGCACAAAACCAAATAATGTAGTTACATGAGTCGACGATTTCGTAATCATATCAATTAAATGACAATCAAAATTAAAACCAAGTGAAACACTACCTTAACTAACGACTTGGTTCAAAGCCAAAATGCTCACTACGGGTTAATAAGAGACCTCAAGAACAGCCAATTATGGTGAAAAACCACTACCACGAAAAACAATCATTTGCGCGACAAACAACCATTCACATGACAAACTTTCTCACCCCATATCTCTCTCTACCAAACTCCAATTTAAGTGTGCTTATTGTCAAAAGAAAACCCTTTGGAAGTACTTAAAGATCCTAAGTTTGGTCGGCCCAAAATATATGACAACCCATGAAATTCGGCACTGAAAGCTGCTGGTTGAGTTACGTTCAGCACGCTCGCTTGACTTCGAAAATTTGTTTTGGGCAAACTGTCCAAGTTGAGTTCTCTAGAATCATACAACTCCAAAACACCATAAACTATCAATACCCCATAATTTTTCAGCTTAACAACTTATAAATCGGACTATGCAATTCCAGTTTTATGTAATTTCGAATTTGTACAATATTTCCAAAGGCTTGAATCCTTACCTGTGAATCAAAGTGAATTCTGCTTTGCAAGGTCCCCAAAGCGTGTAGCGCAAAACCTTCTTTCCTTTTCCATTTTCCTTCTTTCCCCTTTCTTTCTTCGTTTTCTTCCCCCCACCCCACTATTTCTCCCTTTCGCGCTTGCCCTCTTTCTATCACAAGAGCTGAGTCCACTTTCTCTTTTTCTTTTTTTTGTCGGTTCTTCTTTCTTCGTTGATTAGTAAAAAATTTCCATTTTCCCTAGACTTTGATTCGGTCAAAGTCCACACATTTAACCGATACAATCGCTGACCGACACCGAAAAAAAAAAAAAATCCCTCACCGACCTCCGTTTCCCTAAAAAAATATTAAATACCCAAATTATAGACGCATCAACTTTCTATTAACCCATTAAATGATTGACACGTGTCAATCTTGGGTCCACTTGTCAGAGACCCTACTAGCCCCTCTCTCTCTTCAGTTAATGTTTTTAACTTATGTTCTCTCTCTTCGTTTCCTTTTTCCTCTTCTTGTTCCCCGCTTGTCCTCACCGTCGACCCTTCCTCCGCCGTACAAAGCCTGGCCCTTCAGGTGGAGAGCTTCGACACGGCGGTTCGGATCTCAAAGAGCCACCTCAGGTCCTGGTTCCTGCCCGCCATCAGCGGCGCGTACGCGCTGCCCCCGAAGGCCCGTAGTCCCCGGCCGCGCGGGCGCTACCGCCGGAGTACCCGGCGAGGTCGGCGAAGGTCCCGGACTTGAGGTCGTTGTAGGCCGACGCGAGCTTGGCGAAGGCGGCGGCAGGACGGGAGGCTGCTGGTGAGGGCGGGGCTGCGGAGGAGGCGGGAGATGTGGTCGCGGGTGTGGGTGGCGTCGAGGTAGGCGAGGCTGAAGGAGGTGTAGGCGAGGCCGAAGGAGTCGGCGTTGGGGGTGCGGCGACGCAGTAGCGGGCGTCGCCGGTCTTGCCGCAGACCCGCGTCACGAGCTCCGTCGTGGCGGAGAGAGGGTCGACGGAGAGGACAAGCAGGGAAGAAGATGAGAAAAAATAAAATAAAATAAAAAGAAGACAAAAAAGATAAAAAACATTAATTCAGGAGAGAGAGGAGGCTAGGGCCTGTCACAAATGGGCCCCAAAATTGACACGTGTCAATCATTTAATGAATTACCATGAGGAAGCTGGTGTGTCTCAATTTGAGTACCTAATATTTTCTGCCTAAAACCCCAACTCTACTCTCTAAACTTTTCTCCCTCGATCTCTCAGTTAAGCTTTTTAAGGATTTATCTATGTCCGCAAAAGTTCACACATTTTAAGGGTGATAAAAATCCAGAAGATTCTTTGTCTTACAACGGCAAAAAAAATGGTGCAAAATTCAAAAATCTGTGCTCCACGTGAGTCGTGTGAATTGATGAATGTCTTGGACTATCAATGGAAGAATACAATAGTGTCCTGTTCATAAGGCAAATAGGTTTTTATCACACTGTATTTGCGGTTGCGATGACTCTGAGAAACAAATCCGACGGATGCTACTGAGTAGTTCGCAATCTGACTATTATGGACATTGCAAGAATTTGCAGCCTCTGAATAAGATGACTACTTTTTGTCAAAATTAAATCTGGGGACGAAGTGACTGTAGGAAGGTGGGTGGGAAAGAACCAAAAGCACGGCAATTTTCTTCCCATAATAAAACAAACACTAGTAAGACAAGGGGTCCACAGGAATATTTGAGAGAGGGCAAACACATGGTGGAAAGGATGAAAGACAACGAAAGTCCACAGTTTCGGTCGCCATTTCTAGATGGTCTACCGCACGGTCCATGAAAGTTCGAGGAAGAAGTTCTGTTCAAACGTTTTTGGTGCTTTAGTATAGTGGTCCAACATGAATCGCCGTCACCTTCCTCGTCTTCTTGACATCCCCCCCCTCCCCTCCCAAAAAAAAAAAAAAAACTGGGATAGATAATTAAAAGAGAAAAAAAGAAAGAAACGATTTGAAGGGATTGAGTTCAATGGCTGTTAAGATGCAAGCAAGGAAAAAGAAAGGAAAAACGATTGTGATATGAATAGTAGTCTTACAAGCGAGAAAAAGGATTAAATGTATTGAGTAATGCACAAATCCGTTCAAATACATACGAATCCCTGTATATGGTTTTAGAATCTGCATGAAATAATCGGATCAATCCCTCATGATTTTATCATGATCCCTCCTAATCATTTTCTTCCCTCTTTTTCTCCTCCATCCGAACACAATTATGTTTTTATAACCCTTTATCTTCCCTCCCAACCTCTTCTAACAAGAATGGTGTCAGTGTAGTTAATTTAGACACTCTAATTAAGGGTGTTAAAATAGATCAATTACCTATTTTCTGACTCATATTTTATCTTAATGGGTTGTATATGAGTTATAAATATTTAAAGGCCCAATTAAAAGTGGGTCAACAAAGTTAAGTTAATTTATATGGGTCGAAAATGGTCACATTGGCCCACTTATGTAAAACGTCTAAGTCTAGCCTATTTTCCTCATCCTCACCACAAGGCTCGCCTGACGTAAAACAGCGACACAAGCGACCGCTCGCCTCCGTACCGCCTCCGCCGCCCACTTCTGCGCCTGCCTCCGCCCGCCTTGGCATCTCGCCTCCGCCGCTCGACATTCGGCGAAGAAAAGGCGTCTACTCGAGCAAGGAATGCGTGAGGAGCAGGGTGTGTCGAGCCTTCCACCGAGAAGGAGAGGAGAGTTGTTTGAACAGAGGGTTGTGGAGCATTCCAAAAAAACTGGCAGAAAGCTTCGGCAGTAATATAACCTGAGATGAAAAAAGAAGCTCGAGATATAGAAATTTCTCTACATAAACAATAATTAATCAAGAATAATTAGATACATATATGATTGTAAAACACCAAAGCTTATATGTATATACAACGAAATTTAAAGCGTACCTATTTAAGCCATAATTTAAAGCATACCTGTTTGAGCCTCACTTGATAGAAAACAGATCAAGCTGATATAATCAGTGATCTATCGGTATGCCGGGTCTTCCTTTCTATAACCTATTTCGGTTTAGCAGCTTTAATGGGATTTGGCGACTGATAGGTATAACCTATCCTTTTATAGGCTAGAGAGGGGACCTAGCAAACCCTAATCAATAGCGTGTCAACTGGGCCCCTCTTATTACGGGTTTCAGTTAAACACAATTGATTACACTTTACTGTTCAACTAGGCTCGTAATTAATAGATACCAAAACCCAATTTAATAAGATCATTTGAGGGTTCCAAATATATTGGAATATCCATTAACCTGATTATATAAAATAGAAAATTAATTAATTAATGTAAGCCCATTATCGGAAATTTCCAACATTCTCCCACTTGGGCTACATTAATTAATTTGTTTTATTTTGAAAACAACACTCTCGGGTTAATAATTGAAAATTTGTTTTATGTGGCCACAATTTTGAAAAATAATATTCCAATAACGGCATCTCAAAACCAATCCAATCCTATATAACCTCATTATAGGACTATAGCGATCAATGTGTTAAGAAAATACCATAACACATGACCTTCCATAATCACATATAATAAGCATTATATTTTCATGGGCCTAGTAGTGTAGTAAGAAATAGTGCTAACATGTGATCAAAATATACACTATTTCTTATCAGTCATCAATGCAATTTCTAAACAACATGAATTACCTCAGTGTGATTTCTAACCAACATGAAATTGCACAACTATGTCACAATCCAACATGAAATCTCATAATCAGTGACATCTAGTCATCTTTAAACTAAAATTTGTTTAAAGATACCGTTTCATATTTCCATTTCTCAGTCAACAAGAGAAAGGATAATAATAGAATCAACAGTGATGATCATAAAAAATAAATATTTTAATAAAGCCTGTAAAAGCATTATCAATTTGCATATAACTGCAATATCCAAAAATATAAGCTATATAGCTCCCACTAACAAAAGAGATCAAAAGACTTTAAAACACCCATATTCTTTACATGTTCTTTAAACAAAATGAGTCATAAATCTTTTGTTAGAGGATCAAATAACATGGACTTAGTTCTAATATTCTCAATCACAATATCTCCATTTTTTACTAAGTCCTTAACAATATAATATTTAATCTGATTAACATAATAAGTCCTTAACAATATAATATTTAATCTGATTAACATCTTAGTCGTGGCATTATTGTTGTTCACAACAAAAGTAACTGTTTGACACATAATGCAATATGATCAATTATGGGTAATAAGTAATTCCACAAAATAATTAGTACATTATATACTTCCCTTTGGGCAGAGCGTATAATGCACAATTATTTTCCACAACATGAAGTTTGTAAAACAATAACAGAGAGAATTACATATAATTGTCAATGATCAATCCCCTTTGGGCAGATAAATCATTTAAATTATATATCTCAATGATATCAATATATAGAGATAGATAAGGAGAATTACATATAATCTTTAAGGATCCATCCCCCTTTGGACAGATAAATCATTTAAATTATGCATCCCCATTATCTTAACACAAAGGGAAATCATATATAACTCTCAAAGTTTACCCCCTTTGGGTAGATAAACCTTTTGAGTCACACATCCCATTAATTATCTCTAATATATTAATATAGAGGGGAATTATATATAACTTTAAAAATTTATCCCCTTTGGGCAGATAAATCTTTTTGAGTCATACATCCCCGCATTTTAATTTTGGAATATATTTTCATGCAATTTTCAAATTAATATACACAATAACCCCCTTTGGGCAGGTGATTGTATATACTAATTTTTATCAATAAGGAACTTCAATAATTTACAAACTTTAACAATTTGTAAATAATATTCCATTTAATCAATGCCCAAAAATTCATCAAACAATATGAAGCACTTTACGACATGTGCTTCCTAAGATCATATTACATTTATCAATCAACAATTTTTGCGACAATTTTATGTGCCTATTTCTATAATTAAGCATATAAGATTATCTAGTTAAACTCAAGCAAGAAAATATAGATAATCTATGCTAAATTAGGAAAAGTGAATATTGTCATTCTATCTCTCATACACTATAATAAATTTCCATAAATTAAATATTGAAAACTAGGCACAATAGGCACAATCTTTTTTTTATGGAATTAAATATGGATATCAATAAATAATTCCAAATAAATATTTAATATGCCAAAATTAAAATTTACCATACTAAAAAATCATAAATTAAAAATTAGGCATATTAAAAAAAAATTGAAATAGGCCTTATAGGACCCTACACTCACCCTACGCGCCATTCTGTGCATGTGGGGCTAATAGCTTGGTTGCACTGCATTAATAAGCCTTACAGATATCAAGACAAACTATTGGAGAATGTTATAATTCATTTAAGACCTCACACTTTGCACATGATGGAGGCAAACACATGGAGGAACGTAATCCTACACTGGCTTTAGGCACATAAGCATGACAACTGAAATTTACAGTGTCCAAAAGAGAAGTGAGGATAGCTCAAAATCCGTTATCTCAGGTGCTTATTTAAATTAGCTGAATCTCATTAACACCAATCAAAAGAGAGACTCGAAACCAAACTAATTTAATAGCCTGACAGAGAGATGACGGTAACAATGGAAGATAAAGGGAGCTGAGCTCGTCAATGCATATGAATAAATTTACTGATACAATATAACATTTATTAGCACTACATAATACTGTTTTCTCTACGGTATTATGCTATACTAATGTTTCAGGAAGTAGTGGGCAATTGACCACTTCTCATATGTTTATATTAGGCACAGACAAAAGCCAAGTGAAAAGCAAGCCCATCCCCGCTAATGTAGCCCCAGAAATTAATGAAATCGATAGTTGTTCAAATAGCGACAATGTTACCAATCATTCATGAAGATTATCCCTTTTATTAAATAGTTTATATTTTAATCACAGCAAAACCACAAAGTAGGTCAACAAATTTGCCACAAGCTCATCACAAAACATCAACAGTGAGACTAAATGAACAAGTCTCAATTACAACACAAAATCCAAACCTTGAGGATTTCATCGCATATATGCTTAATACACCAAAAACATTCCGTCATTGATGTCAAAAATAAAATAAAAAATCAACTAGACAATAACCACAAAGAGAGAGAAGCAGATTTCCCCACTCCTCAAACATGCCAGGACTAATTAGGACATTTAATTAGTGCATTAATTACATCTTGTGTAAGCTCAGAAGCATTTATATCAACTACTAGTATTCGAAACACAAGCACAGAGGATGCATCTCCCAATAGCAAATCCATAGCTCTAATTAGATTGCAAAATTTCCTTTATCAAATTATAGGAAACAGTTTTAGCCAACTCAAGTACCAATAATTTAGAAATCATCACATTAGATTAAGCCAAAATTGCCCAAAATAATACTTGCTAAGACCTACTACAACTTGTAATAGGAAAATGTATAATTTGGTGAACAAGTCCGACTTGGACTTTCCCTTCTCTTGACCATGAGTTTAACAAAATCAAGAAAGTAAATTTACGTATATTTAAGATACTCTTGCACCTAATCAAAATCCCATACGAATTAATCGAATAAAAGAAAAGAAAAGAAAAGAAAAAACGAACTAAATTGTCCATATCCAAGTTTCAAGAAATTATTATTGTTGTCTTGTAGCTTCAATCTACTGCTACTCATCTTCAAAAACTGTAACCATAATACATAATACTAGAACCTCTAAACCTCAAAAATCATATACAATTGAAAAGCAGTATCTCTAATTTCACCCCATCTAGAGGCTCTGCATTTACATTGTCGAGTTCGACAACTAATATTCAAAACAATGGACTTAATGTCCCATCCATGACATTGCAATTAACCACAAGTGAAGAGATCATGGGAAAGAAAAGAAGAACAAGCGAGATTGCTGCATTTTCTTTTGCACGTATATAATCAAATAGAACCTATTATTCAATCTAATAAAATCCATACTATTTTCTGGTAATCATTCCATATAATCAAACAAAACAAAAAAATTTGATGTAGACCCTGTCTTACTAAAGAAAAGGCCAAAAAAAAAGTGGAAACTACCCAAAACTCCAGCCAAGGAAAAACAACCACAAGATGGAACCAAGAATCAAACTACCCTGGAGGTGCTCACAGGCCAAGGGAAGCCTATGGGCGATCGTTGGCCAATGCATAGCTGAGGATCGATTCGTGCCGGCCAAGACACTCGACCAAGATCGATCGTGGATCAATCCACATGGCCAAGGCACGATACAAGGCACGATGGGCACATTCGATTCACGGGGCACATAGGCATAGGCATAGGCACGGGCACGAGCACAAGCACAAATACAGGCACATAGATTGAGAAATACAAGAACCAAACCCAATCATTCAATGCACTCGATCACGCATGAGAGACATCTAACACTCATGGAAAGCAAATGGATCCATCATCAACCATAGAGCTGAGCCTCAATTCACTTGACTAGAAAGCCAAAAAACCCGTAGATAGGCGGCAACACAGGCACTCGCAAAAGCCAAGAAAACCAATGGATAAAGTCCAAAAATCAAACAAAACCAAAAAATTTGCCACACCTAGAAAAGAAAAGAAAAACTTTGAATTGCATCGGACCGAAAACAATCTACTCAAGAAACAACATGGGTTCATGGGCAATAATTGAAAGGGAACATATCGAGACCCAAGAATCACAACTTCCGAATCTAAACTACATTGAACCCAAGAATCACAATGTAACGATACCTATATAGTAATTGCTAACATACATCATTCAATTGGAAAAAAAAAATTCTAAATTTTTTTAGAACCTTTACAAAATTATGAACCCCTAGAATTTCAAATTTGAAATTCTCACTCAATACTCAATAAAACTATATAAATTATATATGGTGAGAAAAAACTCAACATGTAGAACAAAGGCCCTAAAAATTCAGAATCGATTGATCTATGCAGAAGGTTTTCATTAACTGATTATGCTCCAAAAAATTCCAAAAAAAATTATATGTCGAAGTTAAGACCTATATGAACACTTTTCATGAAGGCGTCAACCTCTAGATCTCAACATAGAAATTGGAAAATATTTGACAAAAGCAACAGGCGGACAACATGCATATCAGAACTGAACAAAAGATTTTTACAGATTACTAAACTGACTTTGGACGATGATTTTGGATAGCAACTGACACCGGATCTGGGTGTTCTATGGCTTGTTGGAAAGCTCTTCAAGTTGACTTCGAATGTTATGAAGACATCAAACACTAAAAAGCTTGTTTACTAGCTCGTTTCCAGACATATGCATAGAGAGGTCTATCATAGATCCGAAATTGCAATACAACGATCATCCAAGAAAACAAACATATCATCATCATCATAACTTATCTCTTCAATTCTAATGCATTATTTTTACCTATTTAATAAGTACTTTGATTTGATTTGACAAAAAAAAAAACTTTGATTGATCGAAATCGCATAAAAACTTGTAAAGCACAAATTGACAGAAGCTCAAAACCAAAAGGAACAAACACGGTAAACAACATACCGGATTTATTTTTAAAAAAAAATGAGGCTCTACAATTATATATGACCTGCTCTGATACCACATATAGAAATTTCTTAAACAATAATTAATCAAGAATAATTAGATACATATATGATTGTAAAACACCAAAGCTTATATGTATATACAACGAAATTTAAAGCGTACCTATTTAAGCCATAATTTAAAGCATACCTGTTTGAGCCTCACTTAATAGAAAACAGATCAAGCTGATATAATCAATAATCTATTAGTATGCCGGGTCTTCCTCTCTATAACCTATTTCGGTTTAGCAGCTTTAATGAGATTTAGCGACTGATAGGTATAATCTACCCTTTTATAGGCTAGAGAGGGGACCTAGCAAACCCTAATCAATAGCGTGTCAACTAGGCCCCTCCCATTACGGGCTTCAGTTAAACACAATTGCCTACACTTTGCTGCTCAACTAAGCCTGTAATTAATAAATGCCAAAACCCAATTCAATAAGATCACTTGAGGGTTCAAAATATATTGGAATATCCATTAACCCGATTATATAAAATAGAAAATTAATTAATTAATTAATGTAAGCCCATTATCGGAAATTTCCAACATGAGAACCACAGAAAACCCATAAAAAAGTGAGAGGAAAAGGGTTACCTGGGTTGCACTAGCGCCTCGCCTAGTTACCGCCGACCACCACCCCCCGTTCGAGATCGAGTGGCGAGCACCATGGAGTGTGACGGCTCGCCAGAGTAATGAAGGAGCGCCAGTTGTTTTTGAGGCTTGATCGACTTGCTAGAAGCAGCGGTGACGCCATTGTTGGACGGGTAGGCATCTCCTTTCCTCGAATACTCTGTTTCTTGTTAAGCCGTTTGGGACCGAATGATAGAGATATCAATCTACAAATTCCTGGTTTGATTTCGTTAAACTGAGGCATGTTTGTAAGAGATACGTTTGCTTCTCGGACTGTGTTCAAATGCGTGGCATCATGTGTTATGCTTGTCCTTAATCATAAACAAAAGTTGTTAGCTTTGCCATAAGAAAAAGCAGAGGCCATGCACAAAAGCAGGTCCCCTTTTCTTCGGTCCCGGCCAAAAACTGAGACTGGACAACATCATTTCATGCTTGTATGATCTTTGCTTTTTATCTCTCTTTTAGTGTAACAGTCTATTTGTTCTTTCCATGGGCTGAAGTGACAATGATTGATGAGGGTGCAGAGCAATATTTTGTAAATAAAAGAGTACTGGTTGGTACAAAACTAGAGGCAGATTAAGATAGTATTTGAATTTGAAGTGGCATGGACTCATAAGAGACAATAGCATTCCGTTGCCTCAGAGTTGGCCTTTAGTATTGGAGGATGCATCCTAAATAAATATGGTAGTTCCCCTTCGCTTGAAAATGCAGAGGCTAAGATATGCACTAGAGATTGATTATTTGGAGTTCCACCCGGTAAAAATTTCGATGACGAGTATCTCATTATTGACTTTCAAGACATATGCATTAGTTACTTTCTTTTATTTGTTCTCTTGGTTTACTCACATGATTTAATAATGCTTCTGAATGTTTAGGATTGCATATAAATGAAATCTGAATATTCTATCATTTGGAATAGATTGGATCTTTTTTTTTTTAAAGAAAGCAAATGCATGAGATATAGAGAAGGTCTATCTGAATATTTAGGATTGCATATATTTGTTATCTTGGTCTACTCACATGATTAAATGCACCTGAATGTTTAGGATTTTATATAGATGAAATCCAAATATTTCATAGGGGTCTGTGTGTACGAGTGTGTTTGATGCTGGTGGTAGTGATGGTTGCTGCTGCTTTCTGCTTGGTCATGGTTTTGACTCCGTCTGTGATTGTTCCCTGTGTGATCCAAGTTGTTTCTGCACAAAAAACAACAGATGCTAATGAAGGTCTGTTTGTTTGTCGGTCTGTACGTATCTCTTTCTTTTTGTGTCCCATACATGCCAACTGTTCCAAACTCAGGATGAAGCTTGAGGATTGAGGATAGATGTTCGATCTTAGTGTCGATTGCCCATTTTTTTGGCTTTTTTTATGAGTAGTGGCTGAAGAAGATCGTAGAGTACTATAAACTGGGGAGTTCCTTGAATTTGACGGTTGATCCTTGCACTCAAACCGCTTTGTGGGTGTCAAATACCGCTATCCCCGAGTAGCTTGCAATTGCTCCGGCAATGTTTGCCACATTGCCCGCTTGTGCGGAGGGAAACTGTGTATTAAGCCTTGACACATCTAAATTGTTTACTACATGAATTTAGTTTCGTTCTTTTTTGGCCGGATTGTCTATGTAACCTTTTTTGTTGGGTTTTCTTGTTAGACCATTGTGGTTAGGCAGGGAATCTGAATTAATATTCTAAACAGTGTCTTGGATGAGTCGAGAAATTTGCCCTATAAACTATTAGAAAATCAAGAACTCCATATTTTCTTGACATGGTATCTTGAGATATATGCTATATCTTCATTTAGGAATGAGGTTGTCTTCCTTGAGCATGTAAACCTTAAGCCTGCCTCACTAAATTGAATTAAGTAAGATGCAAGCCAAAATCTAAACCGCTTTTATAGATATATATTTTATTGGTCAGATTTTTTTATATATATTTCAATTTATAGGTTTTATACATTTTTTTATTTTATTTACTATTTTTTAATTGTTTAATTTGCTAATTTAATTTAATTTGAAATTTTTATCCCATTAGCATGGACCGTAAAGTAGGTGTGGGTTTTCCTAGAATATTAATGGGTTTTAGCAATATGAGTTGGGTCAGGTCAGGTATGAGTCACTAGCTTACACTACATAAATATGGATCAAAATGGATTAAATAGGTTAATATAACTGGTCTAATCCTAATGCATGTCACATACTACTTGTCATATTTCAAAGATATGAACATGATGATTTTGGCGCCGAATTATTAATTGATAATCTATCTCTACATCCCATAATTTACAATCTTGTTCAAATCAATGCGGTGAGAGAAATGGGAAAAAATATGACAAGATTTTAAAGGATATTTTGAAGATTCAAAGAAGAGATTAGTAATAGCAAAGATATTTGCACCTAAGTAGCATCGATATCGACACGCGAGGTGACGCGACACGACACGACTGTGCGTTGTTTCTAAAAAAAATAGAGAATTTCGATACATTGGACATGTTGTATATTAAATATATATATTTATATATGATTATTTCAATCAAATTAATTTAATTCAAATTCATAAATAGATGAACAATAAAAAAAGAGACTAAAATGAATTTGCACTAAAAAAAATTAGTCCATCATTCGTTAATATTATTCACTGTTTCAATTTGACAAATTCAACTCAATTTCAATAATCCATAAAACTTGAAAGAACAAACAAGCAATCCACGTTCTGGACTTGCGTGTAGGAAGAGAAGAGGAAAAAAACCAAAATTGAAAGGGTGAATTGTGTGTTATGAGAAATAAGAGTCACGAGAAAATAGAAGACTAGGTCTTTCTTCTTTCCTTCTTTATTATTGACCAACTTCAAAAGACAAGGCCCCGGCATCCCGAAGGATTTGCGGAGGAATCTATATGTAAATGTTATAACATGCGGAGGTAGAGGGTTCAAATCTCCGGTACTTCAATGGCGGCAGCTAAAGGAAAAGGGATCACACTACTAATTCCGGTACTTTTTCATTTTATTCAACCTTATCGATTAATTACTGGGATTTGTCCTAGTAGTTACCCTTTCCATATGGGGATGTGGAGGTAGAGGGTTCAAATCTCCACAATCTTAAGATGGTTGAAATATGGCCGATTTAGCTTCAGATATTTTTTGATTCTCATGCCATGTAATGACGTAAAGTAAAAATTTGAGAGTCAAAATTAATCCCGTGTAATCAAGTCACCGTATAAACACATCGAGGTCTCATGATTCGAGGTCAGCATCATTAGGAGGGATATGTTTATCGTTAGGAGGGATATGTTGGGGACGTGCAGCAGAAGTTCGATACCTTTACCTGGGAGATCTCTAAGGGGAAAGCCCAAGTCCAAGCCCATTAATATATCCAATTGGATCTATCTGAACTCAAAAGCTTAAGCTAGTGAGTTATGGGTCAACTAAAATATATTAATTGCTCCACACTACATCAATTCTCCGATGTGGGACTACTTCTCTAACACAACTCACACGTGTATCCTAACAGGATATACATTGAGAAGACAACATAGGGAGAAAAAAGAGAATGAAGTCCCCCGGCCAAGCAATCTTGACCGTGACCCCCACGTCCGAGGCTCCCCACGCCAACGTAGCGCCTCCGTTGTGCCCTGTCGTGCCTCAATGGTCGCTTCTTCACCCACTGCACTGCTGCTGCTCCACTCTAAAGTCCGCCGCTGCACCAACAACGAAGCTGAGTCCCTACCGAGCCGCGAGTCCTTTGTCAATGCTGTCAAGCCGTGCTCCAACGTTGCTTCTCCACGCTGGTGAATATTGTTGCCTTTCTTGCCTTAGTCGTGACTTGCAACAATCTGCTGTTGTCCCGAGAAGCCCACAGCTAATCCAATCCTGAGCTGAGACGCCAACTTGCCAAACGGTGATGGTGAGCTGCTGTTTTTGTTGTCACTGATCCTTCACGTCCCAAGGGGTGCTGCTTTCTATTTTTGTGGGTTTCTTGGTTTCCCTTGTGAGTCCAACGGCGAAGCCACCGCGTGCTATCCTTCCTCGGCCAAGAAGCACTACAAGCCTGCTGAGAACCGAGCGTATGTTGAGCCGATCACTATTGCGAGCAAAAATGTTTATCTGGATGATTCAAAAATAGGGGTGATTGGTTCTCAGTCCGGTTCCCGATTCCACCTTCGGTCCAGTTCCAAGGTGGAACTGAGAACCGGACTGGGAGGACCAGTTTCCATTTTTTGGGACCGTGGACTGGACCGGACGATCCTAGGATCGGGAACTGGACCGGACGGTCTTAGGACCGGGAACCGGACCGGACCAATAGGACTGACCACTTAGCCAAAAAAAAAAAATACTAGAAATATTATTATTTTAGGATTTATTGCATTTTTAAAGATATTTAAGAAATTTATTTTAAATAGAAAATTGCTGGTCCGGTCTAGTCCGATTCCCCCCGGAATCGGGAACCGGACCGATGCTCCCAAGAATTGGACCATACCCGCCGGTCAAGGCGGTTCTCGGTTCAGGCGGTCCAATGTGCTCACCCCTATTCAAAAATTCCTCAAGTTCTTGGGAAGGAATGAAACTAACACCTTACGTGATGCATTGTGATTGCCAAGTGGCAATAGCCATTGCAAATATAATAGTCACTATAAAGAATGAAACTTGCAATGGTAAAGAGAGATACATCCGGTTGAGATGTAATGTGGGAAAACAATAGTTTCAAGACTGAATTATGTCAATTGATTATGTAAAGTCAAAAGTGAATTTGGCCTAACCTCTCACTGTACATTGAGGGGAATAGGACTAAAGCTAATTGAAGAAAATCAACAGTGATAGTGACCTAACCTATGTGTGACGATTCCATGAATTAAGTTTATATGAGTAATAACAAGTTACTTATTGATTAGTGATGCACTATTAAAAAAATTTATCCTCCAAATGTGAGAATAGTGTAAGACTAGTGAAAAATAGGCTGAACTAAACTCTTAATGAAGTTCATAGCCAATCATTGGGGCCTTAGTAGCTATTCTTCCTATGTGGGAAAAGGGAGGTAGGGGGTTTGAATTACTACATTTTCATGGGAATTAGAATGGGGACGATTAGTTTTAGATGTGAGTTTCGACTCTCATACCTTGTAAAAATGTATGTCAAAAGTTTGAAAGTAAGTTGAGAGTTAGAGTAGGATTGACCAAAATAAATAAATAAATAAATAATTCCATATCCATTATTGGTAGCATATTAAATTGTAGAACACACTTATTAAATCACCTACATAAATGTTGAGTGGGGCTAAGAATTATTGGCAATAACCTCTACAGCACTCATGATTAAAACAAGCACATGCAAGCCTTGTTAGAGCAAGACTACGTTGAACAACAAAATATGTGGAAGTGTAATGTGATTAGTAAAAATTATAATTCACAAAAAGAAATTATTGGTTCATAGAAATTTCAAACTTCACTAATGATTTCGTGAATTATGTTTCATTTTTTCTAGATCTAGTTCACAAACTAACAAGCAATAGTTCCGATGCATTGCACTCTTATAAACAATCATTATTCTTTCATTTCTATTCAAAACCTTTTGAAATATGTTGAGGATTGTTGTATATTTCAATAAGTTTTCAAATATTGAAAGTTATTGTTTTCGTAACGGGCTTTTTCTTATCATCAATTTGTAACGGTTTTTGTTTGCCATTAATTTATAATGATTTTGTAAAAACATTTTAATGTTTTTTTAACAGCTCTTTCTTTCGTTTGAATGTAAAATTAAACTTCAAACCACAATCCCAAAATTTACAACGAATTAAAAAGAGAATTTTCCTTTCTTTTGCATATGATTCCTTTATTTGCTAGGTCATACACTTAACATTGTTCATATTTATTTTATTATTCTGTGAGAAATAAAGAAGAATGTCTAGTGGGAGAATAGTCGCTAAAGCTTATCACACCGAGTTTCGTACTTCAATGGACAAAATTATCCTTAGGAACAGTGCTTGAATGCTTCAGACAATTGATTTTTTTTTTTTCATTTTCAGCAGATTTTTGCATTAAATTTGCAGTGGAGAAAGTCAAAAAGAATCAGGCGTCGTTTTCATTAGATTCTCCGGAGTGAGTTAGCAACAATAGGGAGTTGTCCCGACCAACCTGTGCATCTCGGTCTCGCGACTCCCATCATTGAATTCGTCAAATATTTGCGACAAGGGCAAATCGTGCTCTCCCAAGGAACTTGAAAGTTTGTGCCATTGACTTATCCATATAGTTAATACAATCGAAATACAAGCTACAGCTTATAACATACTCTCTTAATTTGCGAATCATATTCTAAATAGCAATATTAAAAAAAAATAGGTATCTATATATCAAATAAAAAATCTGTTACTAAATTACATAGTATTGTTATACCTTATCTTTTGAAGTTAAAGACTTATGTACAGCACGACCTCTTTTTTTTCTTTTTTCTTTTTGTCAATTGTCAAATACTGTGATGTATGCTTTTGTGTTGTCCTCGAAGCCTTGAAAAATGGGATCCAATTTTTTTTTTTCTTGTACCAATCATTGTAGAATTTCTAATATTCACTTTCTTCTGAACTTCGACACTTTTTCTTTTGTCTGCATTGATTCATTTAGTATTCAATTTATTATATTCTGAAAAATTTATGATTATGGAGGAAAAAATACTTAACTTACTCTAAACAATTTAGGTTCTCATTTGATATTTTCCATTTTATTTTTTATTTTAGAAGTTCATGTACATAATGACCAATTTTTTTTTATTGCTCCAAACAATCGAACGTATGCTTTCCATTGTTGTCATTAACAAACAACTTTAGCATGTACTTGAATTTAAAATAAAGATAAATAGATTATGTTAGATTTCGATAAGTCTACATCTAATTCTTAGGAAAAAGAAAAGGAGCAATGCTATGGTAATCGGTCCCTTTTATTTTTGAGAATTACGGAAAATTGTGAATCACCAATTTCTCCCGCAAGTCAACGGCAACTGGTTGGATTTGTGGGAGGACTCAAAATATGTATTTTATTAAATTTAATTACCTTAGTTGCGTGCAAGTTTAATGTGAAAATCATTGTTAAATGATTGATTGCTTTCATATAATCATTAGTTTATGAGGTAGTAGCTTACGGATATCATAAAAAACATGTTAGTGAAAGCTTTTACTATTTGAATTTCCATAATCTTAAAAAGAAATAGATAGACATATAAAGTAGATGGCTAAGATTGAATGAAAGCCTGAATTATTTTAAAGAGAGGTAAAAATAGCGTCCTATTTTTATTTGTTTTTTCCTGAAAATGCTATGGTAACGGTCTCCGTTGTTGAGAATGACGGATACTTGTTGACTACAAATTTCTTTCACAAGTCCATGGCAACCGGTTGCATTTGCGGATGAGTCAAAGTATGTATTTAATGAAGAAATCTCAATTTTGAATTTTGACTTTGCCAGGCTTTCTAATTTAGAAGGTATATTAGTAATATTTTTTTCAAAAATAAAAGTTTCAAAAATCTTTTAAATCGAGTAAAACTTTGATTTGAGGGGAAAGTAAAAAAGACTACTTTTGATTTTTGACAAGTCGAAACAAACAATTAGCAATGATTGATTTCAAGATAGGTAGATTTCATACCAAGAATATATGACCTACCTTATCAGACTTAGTTTTCAATTTTAGAAATCAGAAATTGAACCGGTTGACTCTAGAACAAGTGGGTTTCAGGATTGACTTGAGAACCGGCCTATTTATTTTTTATTTTTTATTTTTCATTTTTATTTACCGCAAAGACATGAAAATTAATAACATTGATGATTTTCACATATCATGTTGACTTTAATGAGAAATGAGAAATTGTTTATGAGACTTAACTGAAGATTTGGTTTTAATTTACAGGACTGTTTCTCGGGTAACGTCGACTGATTCACGTATTAAATTGAGAATCGAACTAGTGAAGGCCAGTTCCCAAATTTTTACTTAGGAATTGAACTGACCTCGTGCAAACTGACCTTCTAGTTCAACTACTAGGTCAAACTGGCCCAATTGGTTACCGTTATAAACAACCTTATTTTAAATTAATTGATCATTTAAATAATATAATTTAAATTAACTACAAATTGCATAACCAAATAAAATAAAAATCCATAGTAAGCCCTTCATACTCCATCACTATATATTCCACTTTTTGAACAAGCAGTTTCTTGTTGCTAAGAGATCATGTGCATCATGTATTGTTTTTTTTTTTTTTTTTTTTTTTTTTATCTAGCTTCCACTATTGAATTAGGGTTGTTGGAGTGCATGAAAAAAGTCAATAGATTAGGTAAAAATAAGATTTATTAAAGTTAACATAGCCTGTCAATAAACAGGCTTATTATCCTCAAGAGCCAATGAATATAATATTCTGAAAAATTCAAGCTCTATTTAATGTTTCCCATCTCTTTCAAGATGCACATCAAGCACGTTGAAAAGTAAGAAATAAGGCAACATAACAGTGAATGAGTTATATTTAAATACATATGTCTTTGCATATATTATTATAATATTTATTATGATACTTTTCATTAATTTGATTATAACTCTATTTCATTTTAGCGTGTAATAATAGCAGTCAATTTAAAAAAGAAAAAGAAGTTGCAAGATAGTGCATTTGAAATAAGATTTGTCAACCCTGTCCAACAAGAGTAGGGAGTGATAACTAGGGCTAGACGGTTTGAATAAGGAGCGACTTCTAACAAGCTTCTAAAATGATAAAGGGGGTAAGAATGAACTGAACTGTACATCAAACATGAGGAGAACGATTTGCTTCTAGCAGTTTTGGCTATTTGATTGCCTCAAATTAACGAATTGGGGCTAAATTTAAAATATTATTCAAAAACTAACCCTAGATATAAGAATTGGGGCAAAATTAAATTTGTTGTTTGTGTTTTGAATGACTCAAATTAGTTTTCTTTACCATGCTTGCCTATTATCAAAAGTTGTTGAGGTAGAGATTTGGAAGCTAAAGAAATTAATACATCCGAGGAAAAATTTCGAAGAAGTAAATTTTTCAAGTTCTTTTCTCCAATAACTAATGAAATTGTACATATTATTCAAAAACTAACCCTAGATATAAGAATTGGGGCAAAATTAAATTTGTTGTTTGTGTTTTGAATGACTCAAATTAGTTTTCTTTACCATGCTTGCCTATTATCAAAAGTTGTTGAGGTAGAGATTTGGAAGCTAAAGAAATTAATACATCCGAGGAAAAATTTCGAAGAAGTAAATTTTTCAAGTTCTTTTCTCCAATAACTAATGAAATTGTACATGCGCGTGTTAAAGGAAAAAGTCAAATTTCCATGCAGAGAGTGATAAAAATGAAAATTAATTTGGGAAAGGAAGTTAAATGTAGAGAGATGACAAATTCGAAGTCAATTTTGAGAAATAAGATATTTTATCTATTTTGTAAAAGCATATAATCATAACACATCTTAACAATCCACATGGCATTTTTTGTATTTCTTAGCGATAATTCAAGATTGAAATCAATCATAGAGATGTAAAAAATAATACATTTATGACATAGAGAACTCCAACTGCTTGCTAGAAGAAACTTTAAAGCTGTAGACTTTTTTTTTTTTTTTTTTTTTGTTATGTGTGATAAAGGGTGGGGAGGACGATCATAATTAACCTTCTCAGCATGATCATAATGGCTCCACCCTACTACACAAGATTTTGTAAGTTATCTGGTAGTTGGAGGTGTCAAAATGGGTTCATGACTCATTTTTTGACTCATATTTGTATGACTCAATTGTATGAGTTGTAAATATTTAGATAGCTGGGTGAGAATGGTTTCAAAAGGTTGAAGTCAAATTTAATACGGTTGAAAATTAAAAAATTTAGATCGATTCAGTTGAGTCATACCTTCTCTATCCTTTGTGCATGAACAAAGATGCACCACCACCGATCTTGGCCTTCGCAAGCAGCCACAACACTTGTTGTCACACCACAGTGGCCCACCTTCATCGTCCACCTCCATAACGTCTCTTCCCCTCATTAAGGTCTGATCTAAATAAGCCATCTCCATCTTTCTTGTCTTCATCTCCTTCCTCATCTCGGTCTTCATTGCCTCCCTCTTGCCTCAACTGTGGATCCACCTCGCCTCCTACTTCAATGTCGTGCCTCGCCACCTCGATTTGAGACCGACCAAAGTGCTACCAAGTAACAAGCTTGATTTTATGGTAGCAAAAAACTCAACAGTTTCAAATAGTAATTAAAGTTCGATAGAGGGTGATTAATTACCAATTAAATTATTAAATTTGACTTCAAATCAAAAGGCAAATAAATTCTAATATGCTTTGAAGTCTCAAGACTTTGCCACATCAAATTACTAATGATGCACGAGCAATAGACTGGAAATAACAAGGAAATTGTATGAAACTTTATTAAATCAGAACAAATAGCTCACATTCTTGAAGCTATGCTTACTCGATAACTGAAACTAAACATTGGGTTTTAATGGAGATGACTAGAGTGCATGAGAAGATAAAAAAAAAATTCGGAAATATCGCTAGAATGCTTTTATAAAAAAAAAAGAATATTGGAATAAAAAAATATAGTTTAATTCAAAATTCAAATTCACAATTAGGCGATCTATTTTGATCTGCTACGTATTACTTTCTCATCTTCATTCTTCAGCATGAGAAGGTTCCATCTTCAAAGATGACTAGTCTATTGTTGATTGTTATTTTTTCTAATGTGCTCATTGTCTATCAGCAATCTTCTTATGTTTTTAAATGGACCATTCCTTTATGCTTTTGATCTTCATCCGCATAAATCTCTGTCTGTCTTAACTTGCGCACGGCTCAAGATGTGATTTAGACTTGCTCTAGATTCCCCAGTGATGGTTACTCCCTGGTTGACGATCTTCCCTAATTCAATATTTAACTTTTGTACGCACTTCAATTTAATCGATCCTCAGCACGTGTCTTGTACTTCATTTGAATTCTACTCATTGAAAATTCATGATCGGAGAACTCCTAGTCATTAGACTTTAGACATTCCATCAATAGGCCTTGTGGGTTAGTTGCATTATCATATCCTGGTTTGGGCTCAAATTTGTATCCCGGGGCCAATACAAACTATTTGGTCCACCCTAGGTGTACGAGGCGATCAAAGCAACGGAATATGTTATCAACATAAAGATATCATCAATTTCTGGCGTACGGCAAAAAAAATTATTTTCCCCGTTTGTTACCTTTAAGTACACGACCATGACGATAACACATTCCACAGAGGTTTTGCTAAGTAAACGTGCATATTCAATTGGTATTAAAAATTAGCAATGACCGAGGAAAATTTGAACTTATTTCATTGTGTTCGGAAGCAATTGGATCTAACTTTACTTAAATGTCTAAATTAATGAATTATGGGTCAACTTGATTAATATTAACTTCTCACACATACAATTTCCAATATGAGACATCTCTAACATAACTCATGTGTACATGCACGAATTTGTTAGATTAGCTTTCCCTCAATCTAAGTAGGATTCTATATTAATATATCAAGTTAGATTTGCATTCAACCAAAAGCTACAATGAATCTTGAGTCAATTAGGTAATATTAATTTCTTTTATAGCACACTAAATCCTTGATGTGAGATCTTTTGTATGCGCAACTTGAGTGCTTCTTTGAGATAGAATTATTAGGTTTTCCTTGTCTATGGCCTAACAGCTTAGTATCTAATAAGAGGTGTACGTTATATTTGTTATAATATTTGAATAATAAATCACGCTTTTATCTAATAATTTAAAATTTTAAAATAATTGACAGCGGTCACATCCTATTAAAGTTAAAGATTTCAAATTCAAAATTTTTCAGTCTCTATATACTTCTCTAATTAAATTTTCATTATTAATATTAGGTAAAAGATTAAACTGAGAAAGAGGGAAATGTTAGGTCTAACTGCCTCACGACAAAATTCACAATATTAAACGCACTGCTGAAATTTGTGGGTGCTTTGTCCCCTGCATTCTCGTCCTGATGTGACGCTTCCCTGGCCACAATCTTCGCATCGTGCGCCACGGGTAATTGACTCGTCGATGACCTACCGAACACGAGGAAACATCATTAATTCACTTTGACGGGCGCCCTGGTCTACGCCGTCCATTCGCTGAAATGTCGTAAATGGCGTGCCCAGAGGGGCGAATTATAGAACTTAAAGTGACTCGGAGCAATCAGTTGATCACACGACAGGGAAATCACTGACTCGGGCCAATCAGTTGGGTTTGTTGGGGGTACACAAGTTGGAACACTGATAATTGAAATCGCACGAGATTCGATTCAATGTTGTGCAGATCGTTTGGATCATTACAGGAACTTCCAATTATCTCATCAGAGTAGTGTATTCAGCTAATTTCTTCAGCTACTAGCCATGTTATTCGTGATTGTTCTGGCGGTTTCTCTCCTGGCAAACACAGCGCCGACTCATGAAACCGGCGATTTCACGTATAACGGTTTCCGGTCTGCGAATCTGAGTCTCGATGGTTTAGCTGCACTCTCTAGCCATGGCCTCCTGAAGTTAACCAACGGGACCAAACAGAAGGTGAGTCATGCCTTCTACCCAGACCCCATCACGTTCAAAAACTCATCTGATGGCGCTGTCCACTCGTTCTCCACCACATTCGTCTTCGCTATAATTCCCGAAAATTCAGCTCTGGCCAGTCCTGGGTTCACCTTCGTGATAGCTCCTCGTAGAGAATTTCCTGGAGCTCGGCCTAGTTATTACTTTGGTCTCTTCAACGAAAGAAATGATGGCAATTCCTCGAACCACATTTTCGCAGTGGAATTTGACACCATTGAAAACAGTGAAGTCGGCGATATCAATGACAACCATGTCGGGATCGATGTCAATGGGCTGGTCTCTGTAAAATCTTTCCCCGCTGGATACACTGAAAACAACATTCAAGGCTTCAGAAACTTGAGTCTGATTAGTGGTAAAGCAATGCAAGTTTGGGTGGATTATGATGGTGTGCAGAAACAAATCAGGGTCACGTTAGCTCCGGTCAAAGTTGACAAACCGGACACTCCCCTTTTGTCTCTGCCCTTCAATCTCTCGCCGATCTTCAAGGAGACCATGTACGTTGGGTTCTCTTCCTCAACCGGTGCGATCTTAACTCCTCATTATATCCTCGGATGGAGCTTTAAGGTAAATGGACAAGCTCATAGGCTTGATTTGTCTCGACTTCCTAGATTACCCCATAAGAAAAAGAAGCAGAAATCCATTCTTCTCACTACTGGATTGCCTTTCATATGCTTGTTCTTTCTGTCAACACTTGTCTTTGCTATGGCTTATGCAATTAGAAAAAGAAGAAAATTCGCAGAGGTTCTTGAAGATTGGGAACGTGACTACGGTCCGCATCGGTTCAAGTACAAAGATCTCTACGTCGCCACAAAGGGGTTCAGGGATCAAGAGCTATTAGGAACTGGTGGATTTGGTAGGGTTTATAGAGGGATATTACCCACCTCGAAAATTAAGATTGCAGTGAAGAGGGTTTCTCATGAATCGAGACAAGGGATGAAACAGTTTATTGCCGAGATTATTAGTATTGGTCGGCTTCGTCATCGGAACATTGTGACGCTTCTTGGATACTGCCGTCGGAAGGGCGAATTGCTGTTGGTTTATGACTACATGCCAAATGGAAGCCTAGATAGGTACCTCCATAACCAACCAAAGGTGACCCTCAATTGGAGCCAAAGATTTAGAGTGATCAAAGGTGTTGCAAATGGCCTCTCTTATCTCCATGAAGGATGGGAACAAGTAGTGATTCATAGGGATATCAAAGCTAGCAACATCTTGCTTGATTCAGAACTAAATGGGAGATTAGGAGATTTCGGGCTTGCAAGACTATATGATCATGGTGCAAATCCTCAGACCACCCATTTGGTGGGAACTCTTGGATATTTGGCCCCAGAGAACACTCGAACTGCCAGGGCCACTACAAGCACAGATGTTTTCGCATTTGGGGCATTTTTGCTTGAAGTTGCTTGTGGAAGAAGGCCGATCGAGGCTCGGGAGGAGGAGGACATGATATTGGTGGACTGGGTGTTCTCTTGTTGGGATAAAAGTGACATTCTAGAGGCAAGAGATCCAAATTTAGGGATGGACTTTGTGGCGAAGGAGGTGGAGCTAGTGTTGCAACTCGGATTGTTGTGCTCCCAGTCTCAGCCAACCGCCAGACCAAGCATGCGTCAAGTAGTGCAGTACTTGGAAGGGGATCTCACAATGCAGGAGTTATCATCTCTTGGTATTTCAAAAAGTGGATTGACATTTGCAAATCATGAAGGTTTTAGTAAGTCTATCATGTCTAATCCATCTTCATCAGACAAGGCACTTTCCCAAATGTCTTCTGTTGCAGCTTCTCTCCTCTCTGGTGGAAGATGAGTCTTAAGCTTGTTATATAAATTAAAAGCACATTCCATAGATCAAAGTAATTGTCAAATTAGTGTTCTTAGGTGTCAAGTATTCGTCATTTGCGACTCTGAGTATATGTAAACTGTAATTTATGATTCTATGGTTTGAACCAATTTATGTAGTATATTCTTACATGTTATTGAAAGTGTCTGCAGAAATTGCCTCCTTTGGTTTCCCCTTTTGGTCAGCCTCCAGAGCATAAGAGCAAGTCCACCTTTTATAAAGATTATTACTGGTTTGTTTGAGTCCTTGCATGATTTAACAGTCAGGACCCTAATATATATGTACCATTGACATTTGAATTTTTTATTTGTAGGGAATATAGTGACACAATTCAGCTGAAATTACATTAGATTCAATATGATTCTAGGAGATTCAAACGGTATTTTCTCAGTAGTGTATTCAACGAATTTCTCCAACTTCTGGACACGTTCTCCACGATATTAGTAGTTTCACATTTCCAGTCAACCAATATTAGACTATGCAACCAAACAAAAGCATGGTGACGCCTTCGACCTTGACCCAATCAAATTCAAGAACTCATCAAGTGGATCTATCTACTCTTTCTCCGCAACCTTCATCTTCCATGTGATTTACAAGTATCCACCTCTAGTGGGTTACGGGTTCGCTTTATGTTTACTCCTGATAGAGAATTTCCCGGAGCTCTCACTGGTAATTACTTTGGCCGCATGCCAAGGACCCCATTGTCATAGTATAATGAATTATAGGCCAACATCACTTGGAGCCAAAGCTTTAGGGTGATTAGCGGTGCTGCCCATGGCCTTTATTATCTCCATCAAGGTAGCAAGAAGTGGTTAAAAGAGTAAGTGAGCCTGTTTATAGGCTTTATGGCATGACTATCTAAAATAACATATCAATCAAGATATGCACACAATCAACGGGATATATATGTAATATTGAGGGATACTGACAATCAACAAATTTACCAAATATCTCTAATATTGAAAATAATCTTAGAGGAATTCCTAATTGTCTCTAACATCCCCTTCTGATGATGGTGACAATTGTCCAAAATGAGTAGCAAAGGTGTTCAAACAGCAATTAAAGGCTTGGCCTTGGCAGAAAACCAAGATAACATTCCGCCAAGCACCCCGTGCACGTCCAAGTAAGTCCACCCGGTACACATCCAAATAAATATATGATCACCACTTGTTCACTTTGTAAGTGCAAGTCTTATTTGCTGATGTCAACCCATTCAGGTCGATTCCGACATGATTATCGTTAATGTCCCGAAACTCGCTGCTCAGGAGCGTGTCAAGTTCCACCCCAAACACATGATTGGTGGAGTTGCCGTTGTTGGTTTCGTTAAACATGCCAAGGTATTGGCCCGGCAGGGAGCCGGGGAGGCCTCTACGGGGTGCAACCACAAAGACGATCCCATGGCCGCTCAGAGTCGGATACTGAGCTCGGATCGCAAAGACGAACGTGGTGGAGAAGGAGAAGACGGACCCGTTTGGCGAGTTCTTGAACTGGACTGGGTCGGGATGGAAGGCGTGGCCCTTCTCCATTCTGGAGTCGTTGGTCAGCTTCAGGAGGCCATCGTGGGTGACCCACGCCATCCCATCGAGGCTCAGCTTTCCCAATGTGAAACCGTTGTACACGAAACTGGTCCCTTGACCGTAAGCCGAAACGGCTAGCAGAGAAACCAGAGCAAGAATCTTGAAGAACATGGGTTAACCTCAAAGTCTGCCGCAATTAGGTGAAGAAAGATACTGTCACACCTCAAATCCTATAAAAATAGGGCGATGACATGGCTGTCCATCCTTCCACCTAAATATACACTCTTAAACACGAAGCTGATACCATCAACTCATCCAAATTGCAACTACCAAAAGCTTCCCGCCAATAGCACTCTTATCTTGTTTGTCACTTGTTAAAGAATCTGAAAAGATGAGAATGAAATGGGCGAGTAATATTATAAGCAGATCGAGCATCTATCTTGCACATTTGCAAAACCATACCAAAATTCATTTAATTCAAATCCACGGTATATCATATGTATGAGATCAAAACCAAGTTTTATTTTTTCAATAAAGCTTTATACATATTAGAAATACTCATTTCATCGATAATATTAAAGCAAATATCAATGGTCCAACCTATTGATCATCTCATCAATTCACATATCAATGATATATTCCAATGATCAATCTTCTAGCAAACTTCAAAGGTTTATTCCATTAATCCATTTCATCCAGTTACATGTTTATGTTCCATTCCACTGTTCAATATGTTACTTTATATTAAACAATAATAACAATACAACGCTTTGTGACAAAGGTGACCAAGATTCTCCCTTAGCAAGTTCTCCATCCATCGTCAATCGATGGCTAACTAGGAGGATATCCTTAAAACTAATATGTATACCTAGAAACCCCTAATTGAATTCACAGTGAAATTGCACATCAAATTATCATTCTCTAATACTAGAAATCCAATCTAGAATCAATCTCATAATCAAAATACATTTTTAAAAACCAAAAACATATATCTTTTTATAAATCAATTTTTTCCACAAAATCAATTGAGAATCGGTATCATAAATCGTTTTCATAGCAGCAAAGATATACCCTTTTATAATAGAATACCCTTCACAAATCAGATTAACCAATCAATACATATAACCTTTTTGCAATCCACTTCATAAAGCATTTTTTTAAACAATTTCACAATAATTAACTCATAAATTGTTTCCAAAAATTTTTGGGATACCATTTCAAATAATGAAAATGGTAGTATATGCCCGATCAACATTTTACACATTAAATATGCTATAAACATCACGTTTACCTTTTAACCAATTTTTTTTTTTTTGCACATAATATGTCTAATACTTTTCATTTTCAAAATATGAGTTTAGAAATTAAAAAAAGAGATGATATCACTCACTTAGGAATGCACAAAACCAAATAATGTAGTTACATGAACTGACGATTTCGTAATCATATCAATTAAATGACAATCAAAATTAAAACCAAGTGAAACACTACCTTAACTAAAGACTCAGTTCAAAGTCAAAATGCTCACTACGGGTTAAATAGAGACCTCAAGAACAGCCAAATATGGTGAAAAACCACTACCGCAAAAAAAATCATTTGCACGACAAACAACCATTCACATGACAAACTTTCTCACGCCATATCTCTCTCTACCTAACTCCAATTTAAGTGTGCTTATTGTCAAAAGAAAACCCTTTGGAAGTACTTAAAGATCCTAAGTTTGGTCGGCCCAGAATATATAAGACAACTGATGAAATTCAGCACTGAAAGCTGCTAGTTGAGTTACATTCAGCATGCGCGCTCAACTTTGAAAATTTGTTTTGGGCAAACTGTAAACCCAAGTTGAGTTTTCTAGAATCATACAACTCCAAAACACCATAAACTATCAATACCCCATAATTTTTCAGCTTAACAACTTATAAATCGGACTATGCAATTCCAGTTTTATGTAATTTCAAATTTGTACAATATTTCCAATAACTATTCCAATTAGAAGAATGAAAGGCTTGAATCCTTACCTATCGATCAAAGTGAATTCTGCTTTGCAAGGCCCTCAAAGCGTGTAGCGAAAAACCTTCTTTCCTTTTCCTATTTCCTTCTTTCCCCTTCCTTTCTTCGTTTTCTTCCCCCATCTCTCTCTTTCGCGCTTGCCCTCTTTCTATCACAAGAGCTGAGTCCACTTGTTCTTTTTCTTTTTTTTTTGTCGGTTCTTCTTCTTCTTTCTTCGTTGATTAGTCAAAAATTTACATTTTCCCTAGACTTTGATTCGGTCAAAGTCAACACATTTAACCGATACAATCGCTGACCGACACCGAAAAAAAAAAAAATCCCTCACCGACCTCCGTTTCCCTAAAAAAAATTAGATACTCAAATTATAGACACATCAACTTTCTATTAACCCGCCTTACCAAAAAAAAAAATTTCTATTAACCCATTAAATGATTGACACGAGTCAATCTTGGGTCCACTTATCAGAGACCCGACTCGCCCCTCTCTCTCTTCAGTTAATGTTTTTACCTTTTTATGTTCTCTTTCTTTTTTTCCTTTTCCCTCTTCTTCGCCCCCGCTTGTCCTCTCCGTCGACACTTCTTCCGCCGTACAAAGCCTGGCCTGTCAGGTGCACAGCTTCGACACGGCGGTTCAGATCTCACAGAGCCACCTCAGGTCCTGGTTCCTGCCCGCCATCAGCGGCGCGTACGCGCTGTCCCCGAAGGCCCGTAGTCCCCGGCCGCTCGGGCGCTGCCGCCGGAGTACCCGGCGAGGTCGGCGAAGGTCTCGGACTTGAGTACCTAATAAAAAGTTTTTGGTGCTTTAGTTTAGTGGTCCAACATGAATCGCCGCCACCTTCCTCGTCTTCTTGACATCTCCCCCCCGCCAAAAAAAACTGGGATAGATAATTAAAAGAGAAAAAAGAAAGAAAGGATCTCAAGGGATTGAGTTCAATGGCTGTTAAGATGCAAGCAAGGAAAAAGAAAGGAAAAACGATTGTGATATGAATAGCCTTTTATGTATTCATAAATAAATGTAGAGTAGTCTTACAAGCAAGAAAAAGAATAAATTTATTGAGTAATGCACAAATCCCTTTATATGGTTTTAGAATCTGCATGAATTAACCGGATCAATCCCTCATGATTTTATCATGATCCCTCCTAATCATTTTCTTCCCTCTTTTTCTCCTCCATCCAAACACAATTATGTTTTTATAACCCTTTATCTTCCCTCCCAACCTCTTCTAACAAGAATGGTGTTCGTGTAGATCCGTTGGTTCATTTAGACATTCTAATTGAGGGTGTTAAAATAGACCAATTAACTATTTTCTGACTCATATTTTATCTTGATGAATTGTATATGAGTCATAAATATTTAAAGGCCCAATTAAAAGTAGATCTAAAAAGTTAATTTATATGAGTCGAAAATGGATCACATTGGCCCACTTGTGTATCTGAGTCTGGCCTATTTTCCTCGTCCTCACCTCAAGGCTCGCCTGACGTAACACAGCGACCCAAGCGACTGCTCGCCCGTGCCGCCTTCGCCGCCCACCTCTGCACCTGCCTCCGCCGGTCGCCTCCGTGCCTGCCTCCGCCGCTCGACATTCGGCGAGGAAAAGGCATCTGCTCGAGCAAGGAATGCGTGAGGAGCAGGGTGTGTCGAGCCTTTTACCGAGGAGAGGAGACTTGTTCGAACAGAGGGTTGTGGAGCGTTCCAAAAAAACTGGCAGAAAGCTTCGGCAGCAAGGGAACCTGAGAAGAAAAAAGAAGCTCGAGAACCACAGAAAACCCAGAAAAAAAGTGAGAGGAAAAGGGTTACCTGGGTTGGACTGGCGCCTCGCCTAGATACCGCCGACCGCCACCCCCGTCCGAAATCAAATGGTAAGCACCATCGAGTGTGACGGCTCGCCAGAGTAATGAAGGAGCGCCAGTCGTTTTTGAGGCTTGATCGACTTGCCAGAAGCAGCGGTGACGCCATTGTTGGACGGGTAGGCATCTCCTTTCCTCGAATACTCTGTTTCTTGTTAAGCCGTTTGGGACCGAATGATAGAGATATCAATCTACAAATTCCTGGTTTGATTTCGTTAAACTGAGGCATGTTTGTAAGAGATACGTTTGCTTATCGGACTGTGTTCAAATGCGTGGCATTATGTGTTATGCTTGTCCCTAATCATAAACAATAGTTGTTAGCTTTGCCATAAGAAAAAGCAGAGGCCATGTACAAAAGCAGGTCCCCTTTTCTTCGGTCCCGGCCAAAAACTGAGACTGAACAACATCATTTCATGCTCGTATGATCTTTGCTTTTTATCTCTCTTTTAGTGTTACAGTCTGTTTGTTCTTTTCATGGGCTGAAGTAACCATGATTGATGAGGGTGCAAAGCAATATTTTATATATAAAAGAGTACTGGTTGGTACAAAACTAGAGGCAGATTAAGCTAGTATTTGAATTTGTAGTGGCATGGACTCATAAGAGACAATAGCATTCCGTTGCCTCAAAGTTGGCCTTTAGTATTGGAGGACACATCCTAAATAAATATGGTAGTTCCCCTTCGCTTGAAAATGCAGAGGTTAAGATATGCACTAGAGATTAGTTATTTGGAGTTCCATCCGGTAGAGATTTCGATGATGAGTATCTCATTATCGACTTTCAAGACATACGCATTAGTTACTTTCTTTTATTTGTTCTCTTGGTTTACTCACATGATTTAATGCATCTGAATGTTTAGGATTGCATATAAATGAAATCTGAATATTCTACCATTTGGAATAGATTGGATCTTTTTTTTTTTAAAAGAAAGCAAATGCATGAGATATAGAGAAGGTCTATCTTAATATTTAGGATTGCATATATTTGTTCTCTTGGTCTACTCACGTGATTAAATGCACCTGAATGTTTAGGATTGCATATATTTGTTCTCTTGGTCTACTCACATGATTAAATGCACCTGAATGTTTAGGATTGCATATAGATGAAATCCAAATATTTCATAGGGGTCTGTGTGAACGGGTGTGTTTGATGCTGGTGGTGGTGATGGTTGCTGCTGCTTTCTGCTTGGTCATGGTTTTGACTCCGTCTGTGATTGTTCCCTGTGTGATCCAAGTTGTTTCTGCACAAAAAACAACAGATGCTAATGAAGGTCTGTTTGTTTGTCGGTTTATATGTATCTCTTTCGTTTTCGGTCCCATACATGCCAACTGTTCCAAACTCAGGATGAAGCATGAGGATTGAGGATAGATGTTCGGTCTTAGTGTCGATTGCCCATTTTTTGGCTTTTTGAATGAGTAGTGGCTGAAGAAGAGTACTAGAAGCTGGGGAATTCCTTGAATTTGACGGTTGATCCTTGCACTCAAACCGCTTTGTGGGTGTCAAATACCGCTATTCCCGAGTAGCTTGCGATTGCTCCGGCAATGTTTGCCACATTGCCCGCTTGTGCGGAGGGAAACTGTGTATTAAGCCTTGACACATCTAAATTATTTACTACATGAATTTAGTTCCGTTCTTTTTCGGCCGGATTGTCTATGTAACCTTTTTTGTTTGGTTTTCTTGTTATACCATTGTGGTGAGGCAGGGAATCTGAATTAATACTCTAAACAGTATCTTGGATGAGTCGAGAAATTTGCCCTATAGACTATTAGAAAATCAAGAACTCCATATTTTCTCGACATGGTATCTTGAGATATATGCTATATCTCATTTAGGAATGAGGCGGTCTTCCTTGAGCAGGTAAACCTTAAGCCTGCCTCACTAAATTGAATTAAGTAAGATGCGAGGCAAAATCTAAGTCGGTTTTATAGATATATATTTTATTGGTCAGATTTTTTTATACATATTTCAATTTATAGGTTTTATACATTTTTTTATTTTATTTACTATTTTTTAATTGTTTAATTTGCTAATTTAATTTAATTTGAAATTTTTATCCCATTAGCATGGACCGTAAAGTAGGTGTGGGTTTTCCTAGAATATTAATGGGTTTTAGCAATATGAGTTGGGTCAGGTCGGGTATGAGTCACTAATTTACACTACATGAATATGGATCAAAATGGATTAAATAGGTCAATATGAGTCAGACTATTTTTGACCCAACCTACCCATTTGATTGGTCTAATCCTAATGCATGTTACTTACTACTTGTCGTATTTCAAATATATGAACATGATGTTTTTGGCGCCGAATTATTAATTGATAATCTATCTCTACATCCCATAATTTACAATCTTGTTCAAATAAATGCCGTGAGAGAAATGGGAAAAAATATGACAAGATTTTTAAGGATATTTTGAAGATTCAAAGAAGAGATTAGTAATAGCAATGATGTTTGCATCTAAGTAGCATTGATATCGACACACAACGCGATACGATACGACGGTACGTTATTTTTCAAAAAATAGAGAATTCCGATATATTGGACATGTTGTATATTAAATATATATAATGGTAAGATAAATATGTATTAACTTTCAAACCAACAACTATATATCAAGAGGACCCGGAACCAACTTGCACTCGTTAAGACAACATGTCAAGTGAGTGGAAGGGTGCCGACTCCGAAAGTAAGAGAAGTAGCAACATGAACAACCTTCGACTAATGCAAAATTAGTTATCACTTTCACTAAAGATCGTCCGATTGATACCCCATCCGCGTTGCATCCTTTGATTTGCAGAAGTGTTCACAACGCCATGGATAGCAAAAGCCTTGTCTTTGACCGCCTTTATGATATGGAGCTTCATCAACGGGATATGTAGAGGCCGGCCAGGAAGATATTATTGTTGCGGGACTTCCATATAACATGGCAAAGTGCCCCAAACGAGAAACGGGCAACCTCTAGATAGAATTCATTGCCTAGTAGAAATGTCTTTGCCCATTCGATTATGTCATCCCACGGCTTTTCTTGCCAAGAAAGATTACACTTGCCAGCCCAAAACATGACCAAGGTTCTTGAGACGTGACAACCAAAATAGAGGTGATTTATCGAACCGATAAGAGATGATTCGGAACTGAATCGAAACCGTCCCGAATCGAATACGAACCGAACCGAAAATGCGGTTCGGGCGGTTCGGTTTGGGACGGTTTTTCGGTTTTCCTATTTTTACTTTGTTTATTGGAATTTAAGTAAATAAGAGATGATAAAGAAGAGAGATTATTCAATTTTTATTAAGAATTCCATTTTGGTTCGGTTAACCGAACCGAACCGAAAACTTGTATGTTTTCAGTTCGGTTTTATACTTCGATCGATTTTTGACACCCCTAGCACACGTCCCTTCCAATATTCTATCATAAGTTAGTAGAAGCATTCGAGTGGGGAGACATTTCTTAGTTATAGACCACAACAAAAATTGGTGTCGTGGGACAAGCGATCTATCCCACACAAAATTGAACCATAGAACTATTTGAGACTTATGTGTAATTGCAACCCAAGTAGTAGCAATTGAAAATATACCCGAAGAATGCTCCAACCATATAAATTTGTCTAGATTTTGATTGAGAGTTGGGATGGGGAATTGCCAAACTTGAAGTTCCAGCAGCACTTCCTGGCCAGCTAGAGTATAGAGGTCCACCACCTTGGCCTCTCTAGACAAGCTTGAATGATATATGAAGTTGTTGGAAAAAACCATGTTTAGAGATTCATCTAGAAGCCATGGGTCAAACCATAGAGATGTTGACTGGCCATCCCCAATTTGCCAGCAGAAATACCTCTTTCTATCACCCTCGAGGCCTAGTAATTTCCTCCATGCCCAAGAGCAAATAGTCGATGTCGTGGTGTCCCAAAAGTTCTTCCGTTTCATGTATGTTGTATGTATCCATTTGCACCAAAGTGATTCTTTGTCCGTGAATAACAACCAAATATGTTTCATCATTGCCGCTTTGTTGCCATCATGGAGTTTGCGCTATCCCAATCCGCATTCTTTCTTAGGAAGACAAACAGTGCCCCATGCAACTTTCTCGCCACCCGTGCCTAGACCGGGTCCCTTCCAAAGAAATTGGCGGCATATTTGTTCTTATTTTTCCAGTACTAAACTAGGCAAAATAAAGATACCCGCCCATTATATTTGAATCGCATGTAGGACTGACTTGATTAATTGAAGACAGCCCGCAAAGGATAAAAACCGATGGGTCCACAATGGAACTCTTGAGGTAAGTAGGCTTACTAGGGAATTGCAATCGATTTTTCTAAGACATGCTGTGATGATGGGGACCCCTAGGTACCGCATCGAAAGAGAACCCAGTTGAAATCCCCAAGCCTGCCGAATTTGATCCCAAAGTGACTCGGGTCCTCCCGCAAGGAATATTTCACTCTTATTAAGATTTGGTTGGAGCCCACTCCAAGTGGAGAAAACCTACAATCCCTCTTGTAAACAAGAAATGGACACCAAGCTTGCCTCATTGAATAAAAAAACATCATCGGCAAAAAAAAGATGGGAGAGGCAAGTGGACTTACACCTCCAAAAGTATCTGAATTCAAGCCGTTGGGTCTGTCAGGCAACTATACCAGAAAATACCTCCATAGCCAATGTGAATAGATATGGGGACATAGGATCGCCTTGCTGAATTCCCTGACCATTTGAGAAGAAGCCATGTAATTCCTCATTGATGGATATAGAGAATTTAGGTGTTCGAACACAAGTCATTATCAAGCCAATATCCATGTAGGAAAACCAAACGCTCCCAGAGAAGATTATAGGAATTGTCAATTGAGCATGTCATATGCTTTTTGGAAATCTACTTTAATAGCACATTTTGGGAGATAGGGATCAATATGAAATCCACTAAACAATTCTTATGCCAGAAGAATATTGTCACTAATTCGACGACCTTTCACAAACGCATTCTGAGCTAGACCAATAATAGATGGAAGTGTCACAACAATTCTATTGACTAAGATCTTAGTGATGCATTTATAAACAGTGTTGCAACACACAATTGGCCGAAACTCCCCTACGGACGATGCATTTGGGACCTTATGCACAAGGGCAATAATAGTGTTATTCACCTCCATTTGAAGGCTTCCAGTGTGGAAAAAGTGCATGACCCTGTCTATCACTGATTGACCCACAATTTCCTAATTTTGTTTAAAATTTTTTGCATTGAAATCATCCGAGCTAGGGGCTTTGTCTCCAGCTAGGGAAAATATCGACTCACGAATTTCCAATGGAAGGACAGGTCGAGATAGAAGCCGCACCTATTCCTCCGTTAGTGGATGCCGAATCATGTCTTTGATCTCCAGTTGGGATGGTCCAGGCGGCCTTTCTACTAGAGCCAATAAATTCTGGAAGTGAGATATGAAAGCGTCTTGCACCACCACTGGGTTATCCACCAGGTTGCCTGAATTGTCACGGATGGAAATGATCCAATTTTGTAGGTGCCTCCTATTGATCGAATGGTGAAAGAATTTGGTATTGTAATCACCTTCTTTCAGCCACCAGACCCTAGACTTTTGTCGGTAAATATATATTTTTACATATGATTATTGCAATCAAATTAATTTGATTCAAATTCATAAATAAATTAACAATAAAAAAGAGGCTAAAATGAATTTGCCTAAAAACATTAATCCATCATTCGTTAATATTATTCATTGTTTTAATTTGACAAATTCAACTCAATTTCAATAATCCATAAAACTTGAAGGAACAAACAAGCAATCCACGTTCTGGACTTGTGTGTAGGACGAGAGGAGGAAAGAAAAACCAAAACTGGAAGGGTGAATTGTGTGTTATGAGAAATAAGAGTCATAAGAAAATAGAATACTAGGTCTTTCTTCCTTCCCTCTTTATTATTTTATTATTTTTTTTTTAAATATTTACATTTTGACTTCATATTTATTAAAAAAATTAAAAATTGACTTTGTACATGTTGAAATCACATGTCAGAATTCCAAATTTGAGTGTCAAAAAGTGTCAAGAGAATTAATCAGGTGTTGGATCTTTTGACATATGTTGATTGAGTGTCGTAGAGTATCAGACACATATCAGAGTGTCTGATATAACACAAAAGTTCTTGGAAAGTGTTGATACTTCCTAGATTTGCACGTCATGTGTCAATCAACGTTGATGTGGGTTATTTTAGTAATGGTAATGGATACGTGATATGTAGAAATAATTTACATAGATTTTGCAGTTGATAGTAATCCCAGATTAGATATAGATACAAATCTGTTTTTGTTTAGGTAGACGAGTCTTAAATCATAATTTCTTAAAGATGGGAGCATATGTCTGAGTCCTCTAGAATGTGAACAGGAAGTTGCTTAGCATTATTCTTTAGTTGACTCTGCGGTAAATGCGTTACTTGGTTTTCCCAACTTTAGATGACTGAAAGCTGACGTTAGGTTCCAAAATCTCAAGCACTGTTGATTTTCCTTGTTCATACATATTCTCTTTTGCACCATGGTGGTTGAATCTTCTTGAACAAGCTGCAAAGAGACCTGATAACGAAGATGTGTCGACCAATTTCAAAAGACAAGGCCCCGGCATCCAAAAGGATTTGCGGAGGAATCTATATGTAAATGTTATAACATGTGCATAGCTCATTTACTTCAATGGCGGCGGCTAAAGAAAAAGGGATCACACTGCTAATTCCGGTACTTTTTCATTTTATTCAATCTTGTCGATTAATCACTGGGATTTATCCCAATGGCTGTCCTTTTCATATGAGAATGGGAAGGTAAAGAGTTCAAATCTCCACATTCTTAAGAGGGTTAAAATATGGCCGATTTAGCTTCAGATATTTTTTTGACCACGGTTTTCACTGTATAAACACATCGAGGTCTCATGATTCGAGGTCAGCATCGTTAGGAGGGATATGCATTGAGAAGACAACATAGGGAGAAAAAAGAAGCTGAGCCCCTACCGAGCCGCGAGTCCTTTGTGAAAGCTGTCAACATATGCATTTAGCTGCTGCTGCTCCACGCTAAAGTCCGCCGCTGCACCAACAACGAAGCTGAGTCCCTACCGAGCCGCGAGTCCTTTGTGAAAGCTGTCAAGCCGTGCTCCAACGTTGCTTCTCCACGCTGGTGAATATTGTTGCCTTTCTTGCCTTAGTCGTGACTTGCAACAATCTGCTGTTGTCCCGAGAAGCCCACAGCTAATCCAATCCTGAGCTGAGATGCCAACATGCCAAGCGGTGACGGTGAGCTGCTGTTTTTGTTGTCACTGATCCTTCACGTCCCAAGGGGTGCTGCTTTCTGTTTTTGTGGGTTTCTTGGTTTCCCTTGTGAGTCCAACGGCGAAGCCACCGCGTGCTATCCTTCCTCGGCCAAGAAGCATTACAAGCCTGCTGAGAACCGAGCGTATGTTGAGCCGATCACTATTGCAAGCAAAAATGTTTATCCGGATGATTCAAAAATTCCTCAAGTTCTTGGGAAGGAATGAAACTAACACCGTATGTGATGCATTGTGATTGCCAAGTGGCAATAGCCATTGCAAATATAATAGTCACTATAAAGAATGAAACTTGCAATGGTAAAGAGAGATACATCCGGTTGAGACAATGTGGGAAAACAATAGCTTCAAGACTGAATTATGTCAATTGATTATGTAAAGTCAAAAGTGAATTTGGCCTATCCCCTTACTATACATTGAGGGGAATAGGACTTAAGCTAATTGAAGAAAATCAACAATGATGGTGACCTAACCTATGTGATGACAATTCCATGAATTAAGTTTATCTGGGTCATAACAAGTCACTTGTTGATTAGTGATGCACTATTAAAAAAATTTATCCTCCAAATGTGAGAATAGTGTAAGACTAGTGAAAAATAGGCTAAACTAAACTCTTAATGAAGTTCATAGGCAATCATTGGGGCCTTAGTGGCTATTTTTCCTATATGGGAAAAGGGAGGTAGAGGGTTCAAATTACTACCTTTTTATGAGAATTAGAATGGGGATGATTAGGTTTAAATGTAAGTATTGACTCTCATGCCTTGTAAAAATGTATGTCGAAAATTTAAAAGTGAGTTGAGAGTTAAGTTAGAGTATGATTGACCAAAATAAATAAATAAATAAATAATTCTATATCCATTATTGGTAGCGTATTAAATTGTAGAATACACTTATTGAATCCCCTACATAAATGTTGAGTGGGGCTAATAATTATTGGCAATAACCTCTGCAGCACTTATGATTAAAACAAGCACACGCAAGGCCTGTAAGAGCAAGACTGAGTTGAACAACAAAATATGTGAGATTGTAATGTGATTAGTAAAAATTATAATTCACAAAAAGAAATTATTGGTTCGTAGAAATTTCAAACTTCACTAATGATTTCATGAATTATGTTTCATTTTTTTCTAAATCTGGTTCACAAACTAACAAGCAATAGTTCTGATGTATTGCACTCTTATAACCAATCATTATTCTTTCATTTCTATTCAAAACCTTTTGAAATATGTTGAGGATTGTTATATATTTCAATAAGTTTTCAAATATTGAAAGTTATTGTTTTCATAACAGGCTTTTTCTTATCATCAATTTGTAACGATTTTTGTTTGCCATTAATTTATAATGATTTTGTAAAAACATTTTGATGTTTTTTTGACGGCTCTTTCTTTTGTTTGAATGTAAAATTAAACTTCAAACCACAATCCAAAATTTACACCGAATTAAAAAGAGAATTTTCCTTTCTTTTGCATATCATTCCTTTATTTGCTAGGTCATACACTTAACATTGTTCATATTTATTTTATCATTCTATGCGAAATAAAGAAGAATGTCTACTAGGAGAATAGTCACTAAAGCTTATCACACTGAGTTATTAGGGGTGATCGGGTCCAGGGTGGGTAGGGTCCATACCTAGAACCTGTACCCAACCCTGTTATAATCGGTTCCGCTTTTCTGAACCCTGTACTCAACTCTGTTTTTCCAATCCGGGCTAGTTTGGGAACAGGGTCTACCCTGTTTTCCATTAGACCTATTTTGGGTAGTGATCTCGCAACAGGGAGCGATAGCAGGCCTGGCGGTGGTCTAAGCTTGGTTATGGCAACTGAATAGCGAGCTGAGGCAACAAGCAACAAGCAACCATCAATGGCAACAAGCAGCGGCAGTCATCAGGGCCGAGAAGACACTTGCTTGTGGATATAGCCCGCTCACCTTGGTTCAATCCGCCTCCACTACCGAGTCTCATCCCCACTTCTTCCCCGCCTTTGCTCCAGATCTGGCTAGTCCCTCTACCTCCTCCTCCCCCTGAAATGAGGGAGCTTGGCTTTTGCTCCCCCAACAACAATTTGTTTTGTGATTGAGACTTGAGAGGGTGAGGTGTTTCCTTTTTTTTAAGCTAGGGGCTTTTCAATTTATTTATTTTTAAAGAAAACCAGTTCGAAACCGGTTTAGGTGGGTTTCCTCTTGGAACCGGTTACAACCGGTTCCCAAAAACTGAAACCAGTTCTTGACCCTGTTTTTCGGGTGGTCCGGTTTGAATCCCGAGTAAACCCGGTCCGGTTGCACACCCCTACCGAGTTTCGTACTTCAATGGGCAAAATTATCCTTAGGAATAGTGCTTGAATGTTTCGAACAATTGATTTTTTTTTTTAATCATTTTCAGCAGACTTTTGATAATTCTTATGTTTCATATTTTTTTCGTAATGTGTATCTGGTGGCGCCTTCTATCAATAGGAAGTTGGAGGGAGCTACTCCTTTCTTTTACCTAAAATAATCCGTCTTCGACTCTTGTGCCAAACTGTCTAATTATATCATAAGACCAGTTCCAAGAATTTCTTGGTTTTACATTTTGAAATATGTGGTGAAGGACCGTCCTAATTTGGCAGATGACCGTCACACTCTTTTTCTCCATAATTAACTTCGAATTACTGGCTACAAATTGCAAGAAAGATAGTTTTATACATTACAGACGTTGGGCGAGTGTGTGAAGTGTGAAGATCTTCTGATGAGAGCTTCAAGAATCAAGCCTTCTTAGGACAAGTCCTTGCCAGCCAACCGACGGCCAGATCAGGCTCCTTGGTCTCAACAAGGGCCAATTGGCTCACCCTATTGGACCTCTCTTAAGGCATTTCTACTTGTTGGGACTATCTCTATCTGTCCATTGATATGGTGGGTTGTAAAATGCTTATTTAAATTATGTCACCCCAGCATCCTCTGTTGGTGGTGTGGCATTTTTTCTTCCCTTACCACCAAGGGAATACAGAGTGCAGTACAGGTTCTCCTACTTCAGAGTGGATCTCTAGCATGCTCTATTCTTGGGCCTTTTAATGATTGGCTCAAACTCATACTTCTGACTTTGTAATGGGAAGGGATCTATTTGCAAGAATCCGATATGGACCGAACTACTATCATCTTATACAATAACCTCAAGCAAGTACTAGTAAATTATAAAATAAAATAAAAAACTCCAGGCGTATCCAACGTTTGTTCAATTCTAGGAATCTAAGTTCACTGGACTTCGCGAGCCTTGTCAGACCTCTGTAGTTGACTTAAAAGATACGATGAGTCTTGCAAAAGGAGAGAATTGGCGTAAAAGTTTTTGTCATATCCAAATTCTTGGTTGAGTTTTTGTTGTTTGATCAGCGCCACTCTTTAATTTCTATATACCTTCTCACTGCAATCACATGGATATGAGAAAAACTCCATCTGTAATGACGAAAATAAACGACAAAAGGCCAATGGAGCATAAATTGTCTAGTAAACCTCGGGAAGATCCTAGCTATAAATACTTCATTAGAATATATTGAATAAACATAGTAATAGACCTCGACATGACCAGTTCGAGTTTAGAACAAAAGATTAGGCTGTTGTTAAAAGTATCCCACCCATGTTGTAATAACTGATCTAAAGCAAGTAAAATGTCAATGCCTCGTTAAACCCGTTGGTCAGTTCAATAACCTTGAAAACTTGCGTAATTTAAATGTCTTCTCCCCGTCATGAAAGAGAATCCTTTTTCCTCATGTATGTGGGGCAATCACTATGATCAGACCCAAATTGAAGTTTCAATTCCCAGTAGAAGAGAGAAGAGAAGAGATGAGGACAGTGGACAAGGGGTGTGCGTGACTGGAAGGTCCGGTTACATCGCATCCTGGCTTGTCAAGTCGTTGCTTCAGCGCGGCTACTCAGTCAATGCGACTGCACGCAATCCCGGTGAGTTTTTGAAACTTCATTTTCATGCTTTATTCTGTTTACGCTCTTGGACTTTTCAATTCTCCATTTTAGAAGTGATATGCGAATGGTACATCAATAACTTAGTTAAAACATTTTAGATTTGCCTTCTCTAATCATATCTTACATTTTGGATTGACTCACAAATGTATCTACGCGACTGGGTACGTGTAAGGGCTCATGTGCACGCAAAATCGTGTACCTATACATAATATCATTCATATAACCAGTGCAAGTTTAGAATAAAAGATTAGGTGGTCATTAAATGTTCCCCCACCCAAGTGTTCTAATAATAGAGTCAACCCAAGCAAAAAGTCAGTGCCTGATCAAACACGTTGGTCAGTTAAATAACCTTAAAGTTAAATGTATTCTACCCGTCGCGAAAGAGAACTTTTTTTTCCTTATGTGTGCGTTGCACTCACTACCATCCATCTAAAGACCCAATTCAAGATTTCAATTCCCAGGAGAGTAGAGGAGAGTAGAGGAGAGATTAATACTGTGGACAAGGTGGTGTGCGTGACTGGAGGGTCCGGTTACATCGCATCCTGGCTCGTCAAGTTGTTGCTTCAGTGTGGCTACACAATCAAAGCGACTGTACGCAATCCCGGTGAGTTTTTATAACTTCATTTTCATGCTCTACTCTGTTTCCGCTCCTGGACTTTTAAATTCTCTATCGCTCTACTCATTCTAGGAGTGATATGGCATGGTACATCGATTTCTTAGTTGAACCACTCTAGATATGCCTTTTCCTAATCATCTCTTACCGTTTGGATTAATTCACACATGCATCTATGCATCTGGATATGTGTAAGGGCTCGTGTGCATGCAAAATCGAGTACCTGGTGGCGAGTGATGCTTCAGGAGCCTCTGACCTAATATCATCCATAGTCAATTCCCTACAGATATCTAAATCACTTGCAGAACCTGAATCTATTGGCTTGATGTTAAGTTTTGGTCATGTTGTGCCTCTCAAGCTCAATCAAGTGCAACGCCAGCACCATAACTTGATAATTGCACTCTTCCTATCCATGGATGTCATTGTATCGTAAATGTGACACAGAATCCTCACCATTTTTTATGCACCAAATCTACTTCCCGTTGATGCATGTGAATAAACAGATGATCCAAAGAAGACGCAACACTTGCAAGCTCTCGAAGGTGCTAAGGAGAGACTACATTTATTCAAAGCGGATTTGCTGGAAGAAGGGTCCTTTGACTCGGCTGTCAATGGGTGTGAAGCAGTTTTCCATACGGCATCGCCCGTGCTCCTCTCAACTTCTGATCCCTAGGTGCTTGTGTATTGCAGTCGTCTGTTGTTCTTCTACGCATTTTAGTTGATGGAATGTTACTATATTTTCCGAAATTGTAGTTTGTTTACCTTTGTCCCTTTCTGGTAATAATCAAAAGATTAGATTGATCTAGTAATTCTTGGATGACTTGACAAACTATCGTTCTCATGGGATTCCGTTCCTTACATATTGTAGAGCGAAATAGTTGATCCCGCAGTCAGAGGGACACTAAATATCCTCAGAGCATGTGCAAAGGTCCCTTCTATCAAGAGAGTGGTCATAACATCCTCCATGGTTGCAGTTGTGTACACTGGACGACCCCTGACCTCTGGTGTGGTACTCGATGAGACATGGTTCTCCAATTTGGCAATCTGTGAGGAATCAAAGGTCTGTAAGTGAGCTGTCTGATATAGCTAGTATTAGCACCTAGAGGGGGGTGAACTGAGGAATTCTACTTGAAAATAAGTATACTGCTTTTGCAATCTACAAAATAGAAATTAAATAGAGAGGGTAAAGAAGATTGCAAACACAGTTTATAGTGGTTCCACTTTTGACAAGCCTACATCCACTCTCCAAGCGATTAACCAATAGGCTGGATTTCACTATGTGATCAAAAATGATTACACACTCTTGAGTGTCAGCACTTAGTGATGATATGTCTCACAAAGTCACTATTCTTGGTAATGCACTAGAATCACTCAATTTCACACTTTTTTCAGACAACTATTGAAGAATTGAATCAGGCTTTGGAATATATTCATCCACTCTATTTTCTTGGTCGCATCCTCTCCTTATATACTCTTCAAGCCACACTCGACCGTTAGCTCTTTCCTTGAGAGTTCAGTCTTCCTTTTCCTTTCTTGGACAGACTTCATAAGGAAAGTCTTTTTAACCGTTTGAAGATAGATCGGATCCCATTGGATTTTGTTTGCCCATACAACCAGAATCTGAGCTTCCATAAGTATTCCATCCTTCTTTGGAAGTTATCTTGATGATTGATCAAATTCAATATAACAAAATCAATATAAATAAAGTAAGTGAAAATCATGACCATTGGCGATCTTGCTTTCGGTCTAGTCTTGTAAGTTTGTTTTGGCTCTATCAAACCGAGGTTTTGTGTTTGCTTGTGTTCTCCGTCTAGTACATGTAGACTCAGAAACTTTTTCTGCACCTGGTACACGTAGACTTAGAGACGTTCTATTACTTCTCCGTTTGAGACTCATAGACTCAAAAGCCTTCCATCATCTGCATGGCAGTTTGTGCGTCTTTCACCAAGTTACTCAATCAATAAACACGTTAGTAGCCTTTGATTTATTTTGTCATCTTCAAAACATTATAAGGGATTTCCCTGACACTGTCTGTCTCCCTCACCTCACTAGATTATTGTTTGCCTCTTTGATTAAGTCCTTGACCTTGCTCGCACTTGCCTCCTCCTTGTTTTTCCAACAGAGGAGCATCACTCGGGAGCTTCCCCTGGATGAGATTTTAAGTAATTTGTATGTCCTAAATATGCACATTCTCTAGTTTTTAGAAGTTGGTTTTGTGGAATGGCAGATGAGGCAGAATAAATTGGTGTCAGGTTGGAGTCTATTAAGTCCACGAGTGGTGCAAAGAGTTCTTTCATAGCAGTGATGTGGTATTGATCAGAATTGAGCTGTGTTTACTCACCCTTCTATTTCCCTATCTTTTTTGGTCTCTTAGTTAGTGGCCATTAGAGCAAGAGCATTATCGTGGAGACTCTGAAAGTCGGACTTTTTGGTGATTAGAGGCTATGTCTTTCGAGTGGAAAGATGGTCGTGTCAACCTCATCCCTATAGGATTCGGGATGTGACACAGTTCATTGTTGAGATTATTAGTATTGGTCAGCTTTGTCATCGATACATTGTGGCGCTTCTTGGATACTATCGTCAAATGTGTGAGTTGATGTTGGTTTTTGACTACATACCAAATGGAAGCCTACACAAGTACCTCTAACCAATCAAAGGGGACCCTCAATTGGAGCCAAAGATTTAGAGTGATCAAAGGTGTTGCATATGGCCTCTCTTATCTCCACAAAGGATGGGAATAAATAGCGATTCACAGGGATATCAAAGCTAGCAACATCTTGTTTGATTTAGAACTATATGGGAGGTCATAAGATTTTGGGCTTGCAAAACTGTATGATCACGATGTAGATCCTCAAACCACCCATGTGGTGGGAACTCTTGGATATCTGTCCCAGGGAACATTCGAACTACTAGGGCCACTACGACCACTGACGTTTTTGGTTTGACGCATTTTTGCTCAAGGTTGCTCGCAAAAGAAGACTGATTGAGGTTTAGGAGGAGGAGGATGTGATATTGGTGGACTGGATGTTTTCTTGCTGGGATAAGGGTGACATACTGGAGGCAAGAGATTCGAATTTAGGGACGAACTTCATGGCTAAGGAGGTGGAGCTAGTGTTACAACTCGGATTGTTGTGCTCCTAATTTGAGCCTATTGCGAGACTAAGCATGCGTCAAGTAGAGCAGTACTTGAAAGGAATCTCGCAATAGAGGAGTTTTTTTTTTTTTTTTGGGTAAGGTAAGTTTATAGACAATCAACCAAGAAACTGTACAACAGAGGTGAAGCACGGCACCAATAAGCACTCAACTAGACAACATGTCGTTAGAGTGACAGAGTACCGCAATCACAACGTTTAGCAAGCTTGGAACACAAGGCCATAAGGACCCAACAAGTCCTAGACCTAATTCAACAGTAGCTCCACATAAAAAATACGATGGTCTATCCCCCAACTACGCTGCATCCTCCTATTCCTAGGGTTATCTTCAACCCTTTTGAAAGCAAGGGCCTTATCCTTAACTACCTTGAAAAGCTGCAACTTCATGGATGGAAAGTAAAGATTACGGCCACGAAGTATGATATCATATTTTGGTAGTCCAAATGATATAGCAAAGGAAACCAAAAAAAATCGAGCTATCTCCCAGTAAAACCCCTTGCCCGATAGAACATTAAGAGCTCATTGGAGATTGTCTGGCCAAGAAGAATTGGTCCATGGAAGATTGCATTTAGCAGCCCAAAAATTAGCCAAAGAATGGGAGACGTAGTAGTCAAAAAATAGGTGGTTGACTGAATCAAGCCTAGAATTACAAAAAGCACACACCGAATTGGGAGTTCTTCCATAGGACATGAGAAATACCTGCATAGGAAAACAGTCTTAGAAATAAGCCATAGAAGGAATTGGTGTCTTGGGGCTAATGTCTTGTCCCAAACAAAAGAAGACCAAAGAACCAAGTTAGCTTTATGGCGAATAGTAGCCCAAGCCGAAGCCATCGAAAATCTTCCAGAGGAATCCTCCATCCAACTAAAGGTGTCTTGACCTTGAGAAAGTGGGGGGACCAATAATTGCCACGATAATAGCTCTTGAAAGATTTGGAATCCATCCGGTGAATATAGGTCATTCAGCTTCGCTTGCCTTGGAAGGTCCGATTAGTATATATAGTTGTTCAAAAAAACTAAGTTAAGAGGACCGAAATCAAGCCATGGATCAAACCACAGTGATGTATACTCACCATCTCCTATTTTCCACTTAAAGTGGGGTTGGAATTCATCCCTTAAGGCAAGAATCTTCCGCCAGGCCTAAGAGCAGTAGGTTGGAGTAGAAGAAATCCAAAAATTCTGCCTTTTGAGATATGTGGCATAAATTCATTTGCACCATAACGATTATTTATCAATAAAGAGCAGCCAGATGTGTTTAGCCATGGTTGCTTTATTACTGTCCCTAATTTTCCTCAACCCAAGACCTCCTTCCGGAGTGGGAAGGCAGACATCGGCCAAAGATACTTTTGCTCCTCTCGGTCCCATGGTTGGTTCCTTCCAGAGGAACTGTCTACAAATTTGCTCTATTTTGTTGACTACCGAAGATGGAAGCCAAAAAATGGAAGCCCAATAAGCTTGAATGGCATGTAATACAGACTTAATAAGTTGTAGACAACCTGCAAACAAGAGGAAATGGTGAGTCCAAGAGAGGAGTTATCATCTCTTGGTATTTCAAAAAGAGGATTGACATTTGCAAATCATGAAGGTTTTAGTATGTTTGGCATGTCTTATCCGTCTTCTGTAGACAAGGCATTTTCTCAGGCATCTTCTGTTGCAAACTCTCTCCTATCTCGTGGAAGATGAGTCTTAAGCTCAGTATATTAAATTGAAAGCACATTTTATGGATCCAAAGTAATTATCAAACTAGGACATCAAGTATTCGTAGTTTGTGACTCCGCAAGTATATGTGAACTGTAATATTAAGATTCTATGGATCTAACCAATTTCTGCATTACATTCACATGTTCTTGGGACTGTCTGCTTTAGCATAATTGCTATCTCTTTTGGTTTTCATTATAAGAGCAAGTCCACCTTTTATAATGATTATTACTTGTTTGTTTGAATCCTTGCATGATTTAATGGTCAGGTCCATATGATTACAAAATTCAACGAGTTAATGGTGCATATAGTGACCCAAGTCAGGGCACTAATAACTGAAATTGCATTAGATTCAAGTTAATCCTAGGAGATTCAAAGGATATCTTCTAAGCAGTGTATTCAGCGAATTTCTCCAGTTTCTGGACATGTTTTTTTTCAATTGTTCTGGCGGTTTCTTCCCCGGCAAACCTTGCACTCACTTACAATACCAAGAGTTTCATGGATAATGGTTTCCAGGCGGTGAATCCTAGCCTAGATAATTTAGCCATCTCACGGGCAATGGCCTCCTGAAGTCAACCACGAAACCAAACAGAAGCAGAGTCATACCTTCTTCCCTGACCCCATCAAGTTCAAGAACTCATTCAGTGGATCTGTCTACTCTTTCTCCATGATGTTCATCTTCACTATGATTTATGAGTATCCACCTCTGGGTGGCAACGGGTTCACTTTTGGGTTGGCTCCTTGTAGAGAATTTCCTGGAGCTCTGCCTCTTGGATCTCTATTTTCCAGAGCTCTACCTAGTTATTACATTGGCCTATCCAACAAAACCAACAGTGGCAACACCATGAACCACATTGTTGCAGTAAAATTTGAACCAAAACCATGAATTGTTTGATGCCGATGATAACCAAGTTGGGATTGACATCAATGGGCCGACCTCCCTAAAATCTACACAGTGAGTCCCGAAGGGGTCTTCACAAACTTGAGCTTGATGAGTGGTGAAGCCAGGCAAGTTTGGGTGGATTACAATGGCACGCAAAGTAAATCAAATTCACATTAGCTCCTATCAATGTCAAGAAACCAAATACTCCCCCTTGATCACCACGCATTGATCTTTCGCTGATCATGAAGGAGGCCATGTACATAGGATTCTCATCCTAACCAGCTCGTTCATAATTTCTCATTACATTCTTGGATGGAGATTTTATGTAAATGGACAAGCTCAGAGATTGGTTTTGTCTCAGCTTGCTAGACTACCCCATATGCGAAAGTGAGGAAAAATCCTATCTGCTGACTACCGGAGTGCATTTGATGTTGTCCTGTGATTGCTAATATTAATTGTGGTTGATCTGATAAGATGAAAGAGAAAATTTGCGGGGTTTCTGGAGGACTAGGAGCGTGACTACAATCCTCATAGATTTATGGACAAAGATCTCTGGGTTGCCACAAAAGGATTCCGTGGACTGGAACCTATTGCGTGCCGCTGGATTTGGCAGGGTCTATAGAGGGGAATTACCTAGTTCAAGAACTAAGATTGAAGTGAAGAGGGTTTCTCATCAATTGCGGCAAGGAATGTTATAATACACAAGAGAGTTATGTCAAAAAAGTCCAATATCGGAGAATTGGTATGTGTAGGGCAATTAATATATTCAAGTTGACTCATAATTCATTTGTTTAAACTTTTGAGTGAAAGTGAGTCTAATTGGATATATTGACGAATTCGGATTTGAACTTTTTCTTGGCAATCTTCCTCGGGCAGCCATTGTGTGTTTGCCTTTTTGGTGAATATCTCAAGGGGGGGTCTCGATTCTAGAATAGAGCCCTATGATGCGAGATTGTAGACTCTTGAACTCATAGAGCAAAACTCCCTTCCCTATTCCCCCGGCTAGGCACAAGCTATTAGAATTAGTAGGTTCACGTGAACAAGCATTAGAGGATTTCCTAGCAGAAGAAGAAGTATATACTTAAACAGAAATTGACGTCCAAGAAAGAATATCTGGACATTGTTACTTCCCCATAAAGCATATACTTAGAAATGGACTAATGTCCAAAAAGAATATCTGGACATCGTGAGTTCTCCCAATTATGACGATGAAGCGAGTTAAGGTGCCCTAATGGGAGGGTTGCACTGAACTGGCAAAGAGATGAGATTATGGGGCTATAAGGAAAAGCTTGGGGAAAAAAACTTGCTTCTTGTTCTTATATCCAATGCGAATATCATATTGGAATGTTGGAATACTTGAATCAAGGGAGAGGTCTTGAGATTCAACTGGAAATTCAAGTTGAGATAAGTGCAAAAAATATAGCTTGAGCATGAAAATCATAGGCGTACCGAAAGAGTGTCCATAGAAAGAGACCTAGAGCACTCATGGGCATAGGCTTATCGAAAGAGCATCATCATATCTTGCTAAAGGATCTGTTGTTGAGACGGCATATATCCAAACTCCGCCCCTCCAAAAACCGTATCAACTCCTTTACAAAAGTTGGTCATGTTGTCAGGAAGTACCTCTCAAAATTATGAATGGAAAGGAAATCCAAATCTGTAATAAACAGATAATAAAATCCCAAATTGATATCTCTATTAATTGTCACGTATCATCCAACGTATCAATTTAACCTTAAAATTTAACGGAATCTAATGAAGAGTATCAAAGAAAGAGACCAAGGTTGTTGGGTGTTGGAGATTCAGTGAGGTATCTTGATACAGAATGATACCTTAATTAAGGAGAAGCATACCTAATATTGGAACTCAAACATAAGGGGGAGATTAGAGCTCCCATGCAAGGGGAAAATTGTTAGAATGGATTAGAAAAGTGCCATATTAGAGAATTGATATAATATAGAGTAATTAATATAGCCAAATTGGTCCATAATTCTAATCTTAATATTTGAATGAATATGAATCTAACTGAATATATTGATGGGCTCAAATTTGAGCTCCATCTTTGATCTACTCGAGCAAAAATTATTAGATTTTTAGTGTGCACTCCTAATAAGAAATGAGATCATTCATCGTGGAGATCATAAATGCTGGTTGTCTTTGTCATTGGAACATTGTGATGCTTCTCAATCAGTGCCGCATCGAAAGGCTAGTTGTTGTAGGTGCATGAGTACATGCCCAGTGGAAGCATGGATAGGTACTAGTATATAATGAACCAAAGGCCAAACCCAAAGATTTAGAGGGATTAAAGGTGTTGTCTCTATTATCTCTACGAAAGATGAGAGCACGAAGTGACTCAGAGGGATATCAAAGCTACTACTAACATCTTGCTAAATTCAGAACTTAATGGGAAGATAGGGGATTTCGAGACTACACAATCACAACACCATCCATAGGCCAACCAAGTTGTGTCAACTCTGGGACATCTTGCTCACAAGAACACTAGATCCGCGAAGACCACTACGAGCAACTATGTTTTCGCATTCGGTTGCTTGCGGAAGAAGGTGGATCAAGGTTGAGGGTGAGTAGGACATTAATATTGGTGGACTGGGTGTTTTCCTGCTGGGATGAAGGGAACATTATTGAGGCAAGAGATCCAAAATGAGTGATAGAATTTGCCGCAAAATATCCATGAAAATGTCGATACTCTTTTGGGTTTATTATTTTGTTTCCACAGTTCCTTCTTTAATACGCGATCCTTATCGAAACGAGAAAGTAATGCATTACAAGCAAGTAGAAATTTTCACTCCAATGTGACAATGAGAAAGATCCGGATATAAAATTGTCGAATCACATACGTCATAATAGCAGTGGAGACAAAAGTCAACAAAAATCAGGAGTGGTTTTCATTAGATTTGCAGTGGAGATAAAAGTCAAAAAGAATCAGGCGTCGTTTTCATTAGATTTTCCGGAGTGAGTTAGCAAGAATAGGGAGTTGCCCGACCAACCTGTGCATCTCGATCTCGCGACTCCCATCATTGAATTCGTCAAATATTTGCGACAAGGGCAAATCGTGCTCTCCCATGGAACTTGAAAGTTTGTGCCATTGACTTATCCATATAGTTGAAACAATCGAAATACATACTATAGCTTATAACGTACTCTCTAAATTTGCGAATCATATTCTAAATAGCAATATATAAAAAAAAAAAAAAAAAAAAAAAGGTATCTATTTATCAAATAAAAAATCTGTTACTAAATTATGTAGTATTATTGTACCTTATCTTTTGATGTTAAAGACTTATGTTCAGCATGACCTCTTTTTTCTTTTCTTATTTTTGTCAATTGTCAAATAATATGATGTATGCTTTTGTGTTGTCCTCGAAGCCAACTTTGAAAAATGGTATCGAATTTTTTTTCTTGTACCAATCATAGTAGAATTTCTAATATTCACTTTCTTCTGAACTTAGACTGTTTTTTTTTGTCTGCATCGATTCATTTATTCTTCAATTTATTATATTCTGAAAATTTTATGATTCTGGAGAAAAAATGCTTAACTTACTCTAAATAATTTAGGTTCTCATTTGATATTTTCCTTTTTATTTTTTATTTTAGAAATTCATGTACATAATGACCAATTTTTTTTCTTGCTCCAAACAATCGGACGTATGCTTTCTTTTGTTGTCATTAACAACCAACTTTAGCATGTACTTGAATTTAAAATAAAGATAAATAGATTATGTTAAATTTCGATAAGTCTACATCGCATTCTTAGGAAAAAGAAAAGGAGCAATGCTATGGTAATCGGTCCCTTTTATTTTTGAGAATCACGGAAAATTGTGGATCATCAATTTCTCCCGCAAGTCAACGGCAACTGGTTGGATTTGTGGGAGGACTCAACGGGAGGACTCAAAACATGTATTTTATTAAATTTAATTACCTAAGTTGCGTGCAAGTTTAATGTGAAAATCATTGTTAAATGAATGATTGCTTTCATATAATCATGAGTTTATGAGGTAGTAGCTTATGGATATCATAAAAAAGACATGTTAGTGAAAGCTTTTACCATTTGAATTTCTATAAACTTATAAAGAAATAGATAGACATATGAAGTAGATGGGAAGATTGAATGAAAGCCTGGATTATTTTAAAGAGAGGTAAAAAAATATTTTCTCTTGAGCGTCCTATTTATTTATTTTCCTGAAAATGCTATGGTAACGGTCTTCGTTGTTGAGAATGACGGATACTTGTTGGCTACAAATTTCTTTCACAAGTCCATTGCAACCGGCTGCGTTTGCGGATGAGTCGGAATATGTATTTAATGAAGAAATCTCAATTTTGAATTTGACTTTGCTAGACTTTCTTAATTTAGAAGGTATCTTAGTAATATTTTTTTCAAAAATAATAGTTTCACAAATCTTTTAAATCAAGTAATCCTTTGAGTTAAGGGGAAAGTAAAAAAGACTACTTTTGATTTTTGACAAGTCGAAACAAACAATTAGCGGCATTTTGATTTCAAGATAGGTAGATTTCATACCAAAGAATATATGACCTACCTTATCAGACTTAGTTTTCAATTTTTAAAATCAGAAATTGAACTGGTTGACTCTAGAACAAGTGGATTTCAGGATCGACTTGAGGACTAGCCTATTTATTTTTCATTTTTCATTTTTATTTACTGCAAAGACATGAAAATTAATAACATTGATGATTTTCACATATCATGTTGACTTTAATGAGAAATGAGAAATTGTTTATGAGACTTAACTGAAAATTTGGTTTTAATTTACAGGACTATTTCATGAGTAAAGTCGATCGATTCACGATATAAAATTGAAAACATGAAGGCCAGTTTCCAAATTTTTACTTAGAAATTGAACCGACCTCGTGTGAATCCACCTTCTAGTTCAACTACCAGGTCAAACTGGCCCAATTGGTTACTATTATAAACAACCTTATTTTAAATTAATTGATTAGTTAACTAATACAATTTAAACTACAAATTGCATAACCAAATAAAAAAAATCCATAGTAAGCACTTCATACCCAATCACTATATATTCCACTTTCTGAACAAGCAGCTTCTTGTTGCTAAGAGATCATGTGCATCATGTATTGTATTTTTTTTTTATCTATCTTCCACTGTTGAATTAGGGTAGTTGGAGTGCATGAAAAGTCAATAGATTAGGTAGAAATAAGATTTATTAAAGCTAACATAGCCTGTCAATAAACAGGCTTATTATCCTCAAGAGCCAATGAATATAATATCCTGAAAAATTCAAGCTCTATTTAATGTTTCCCATCTCTTTCAGGATGCACATCAAGCACGTTGAAAAGTAAGAAATAAGGCAACATAACAGTGAATGAGTTATATTTAAATACATATGGCTTTGCATATATTATTAAAATATTTATTATGATAATTTTCATTTATTTGATTATAACTCTATTTCATTTAGCGTGTAATAATAGCAGTCAAGTTAAAAAAAATAAAAATTGCAAGACAGTGCATTTGAAATAAGATTTGTCAACTCGGTTTGATGAGAGTAGAGAGTGATAACCAGGGTTAGAGGGTCTAGATAAAGAGCGACTTTTGACAAGCTTCTAGGATGATAAATGGGGTAAGAATGAACTAAATTGTGCATCAAACATGAGTAGAACGATTTGCTTCTAGTAGTTTTGACTATTTGATTGCCTCAAATTAACGAATTGGGGATAAATTTAAAATATTATTCAAAAACTAACCCTAGATATAAGAATTGGGGCAAAATTAAATTTGTTGCCTGTGTATTGAATGACTCAATTTAGTTTCCTTTACCATGCTTGTGTCACGGCTCAAGGACTTGCACGATCCAAGAGGGTTCTTGAGTGATGTCGTGACCGAACCTTGGTACAAGCGACCCTCAACCATGGTCTCCGTATTCTAGGGTTTTCTTGAGTCTTCTAGATTATTCCTAGGGCGGGCGATACGGTCATTGTACGCCAAGGCAATCAATGTAAGTAGGTAGTAGTTGAGGGGCTACTCCTATGTATTCAATACGGGTAGGAAGTAGTTGGGGGCTACTTCAATGTAATTGATATGGGTAGATGGTAGTTGGGGAGATCTAATCTCCACCGTTAGATCGAGGATGGATCTACGGATACGGTGTGTCCGTACTTGTATAAATAGGGGCTCCTCCCCCTCATTATAAGCATCTCATTCTACACAAGAAATAGAAAATCAAAGCTTCTCTCTCTAAAGTTTCTCTCTCTAGAATTGTGTGAGTTTGAGTAGAAAGGCTGCTTGGGAGAAATCCTAAGGTTGCACGGGTGCAAGAAGAACAAGGAATCGATCGGCCCGTGACAAGTGATATCAAAGCGAAGTTCATTCCTAGGCGAAATGGCTGAATCCCATCCTGAAGTGTTGATCGTGTTGGCAGCGGATCAAGAGGAGCGTGGAAGAGCTACCGCTAAAGGCACCAAGGTAAGAAAGAACCATGCTGGTTCCGGTTCGAGGGATGCTCTAGGGGATCTGGATCATCGGGTGATAAAGGTGGAGATATTCGCCTCCGAGATCTAAGGATCGGTCGACGACCTGACCCAAACCGTCAAAGGAGTTGAAGCTGGTAAGGAGGAGCTTGAGGCCGAAGTGCTAGAGCTCAAGTCCAGCATGGGAGAGCTCCGAGGCGAGTTCTTTGGGGACCCCGAGGCGAGAGGCGGAACAACGGGAGGAAACCTTGGAGGCCATGATGGTGGCTATGCGTGCTGAGGTTGAGGAACTCAAAGGGAAGCTCGCGGAATCAGAAGCGGCACGCGTGAACGGAGTGGTCACGGTGCATGCTAGTCCACGAATGGACGCACCTAAGCCGGACAAGTTCAGGGGCTCGCGGGTGGCCAAGGATGTGGACAACTTCCTATGGTACATGGAACGGTACTTCCAAGCTATGGGAATCAACAACGACCTTACTCAGGTAAACACTGCATCTATGTATTTAGTTGATAATGCATTATTGTGGTAGCGTCGTCGGTCGGATGGGAGGAGTGGCGATCCCATCGCGACATGGGAAGGATTCATCGAAGAATTTCAACGGATGTATTACCCTTCGTACGTGGAGGAGGATACTCGGAATGAGCTGAAACGGCTCGAGCAAAAGGATGCGGTGCGTGATTACATCAAGCGGTTTTCGGAGTTGCTACTCCAAATCCTTTCGATGAGCGACACGGAGGCGTATCATCAGTTCATGGGTGGTCTCAAACCATGGACCAAGCAGGAGCTCAAGCGGTGCAGCGTGGGAGATCTCACGGCGGCCATTACGGTGGCCGAATCGCTTGTGGAGTACAAAACACCTTCGGCACTCAAGCCGGAACCTCGACCAAGGGACAGGGCCTTTGATGGGGGAGATCGAGGGAGATTTCATCGTCCGTATGGAGGTAGACCCCAACCGGCCCTCCTAGATTTCATGCGGAGTCAAGCAATGGAGGACAAAGAAAGGTACGCACATATAAGTGCTTTTTCTGTGACGGTTCACATATGGCGCGTGATTGTCCAAACAAGGCCAAGCTGGTGGCCCTTTGTAAGGAAGACGAGCCAAAGGAAGAATCGCGGCTGGGTTCGCTGCGTATCCTTAGTTCCCTTAAGACGAAGAAAGCTAAGGAGTCTAAGGGGATGATATTCATGGATATAAAGATCGGCGACACCACGATGAGTGCACTCGTGGATACCGGAGCATCCGATCTTTTTATTTCACAAGAGGTCGCGAAGAAACTCAACCTTCCGGTCGAGAAAAGAGCTGGCTGGCTCAAGACGGTGAACTCCAAGGAGGTCCCGACTAGCGGATTGGCTAGGGACGTGGAGCTTCACCTCGGACCATGGTCAAGTAGAGAAACTATCGAGGTAATTCCCCTAAACGACTATGATTTTGTTCTAGGTCTAGGATTTTTCTATAGGATCAATGCGGGTGTGCTACCATTCACGGATTGTATTTGCATTCTGGATAAGCGGTGCCAATGCATGATTCCAATCCATCGCGCATCGGGTCGCGATCGGAAGATGCTATCGGCCATGCAACTCTCAAGGGGAGTTCGGAAGGGTGAGTTGACCTTCCTGGCCAAGGTAAAAGTTGATGAAGACGCAGGCAAGGTGGAGGAGATTCCCACTGAAGTAACCCGAGTTCTCAACGCATTTGCGGATGTGATGCCATCCGAGCTTCCTAAAAAGCTCCCACCTAGAAGAGAGGTGGATCATCAGATCGAGCTAGTGCCTGACGCTCGACCACCGGCCATGGCGCCCTATCGCATGGCACCTCCAGAATTGGAGGAATTGAGGAGACAACTCAAGGAGCTACTCGATGCGGGTTATATTCGGCCGTCCAAGTCTCCATTCGGTGCGCCGGTCCTTTTTCAAAAGAAGCACGATGGGTCACTCCGGATGTGCATTGATTACCGGGCATTGAACAAACTTACCGTGAAGAACAAGTACCCGATGCCTCTTATTGCGGATCTATTCGATCAACTTGGAGAAGCCCGATGGTTCACCAAGTTGGATCTCCGATCGGGTTACTACCAAGTTCGGATCGCTGAAGGGGACGAGTCGAAGACCGCATGTGTGACGCGATACGGATTGTACGAGTTCCTCGTCATGCCATTCGGTCTCACCAACGCTCCGGCTACTTTCTGCACGATGATGAATAAGGTACTACATCCGTTCCTTGATCGGTTCGTAGTAGTTTATTTAGACGATATTGTGATAGGACGTTGGAGGAGCACATTGAGCACGTAAGACAGGTCTTCCAAGTCTTGCGGGAGAATGAATTGTCCGTAAAGCGGGAGAAATGTGCCTTCGCCCAAAAGAAAGTTCCTTTCTTGGGACATATTGTCGGGGGCGGTCGTGTTCGGATGGACGGAGCGAAAATTTGAGCGATAGTCGAATGGAAGCCGCCGACCAAGGTGACGGAGTTGAGGTCATTCCTTGGCCTCACCAACTACTACCGGCGTTTCATTCGAAGTTACTCGAGCATCATAGTGCCACTCATGGACATGCTAAAGAAGGACAAGCCGTGGGAGTGGACCACACGATGCCAATAGGCGTTCGATCGGTTGAAGCAAACTATGACCGAGGAGCCGGTGCTGGTGTTGCCCGATCACGCAAGACACTACGAGGTAGAAACTGACGCTTCCGACTTTGCTATAGGTGGTGTTCTTATGCAGGATGGTCATCCGGTTGCGTTCGAGTCCCGAAAACTGAACGATGCCGAATGACGGTATACCGTCCAAGAGAAGGAGATGACCGCAGTGGTCCATTGCCTTCGAACATGGAGGCATTACATTTTGGGAGCCAAGTTCGTCGTAAGGACGGACAACGTGGCCACAAGCTACTTCCAGACACAAAAGAAGTTGAGTCCGAAGCAAGCTCGATGGCAGGATTTCTTGGCAGAATTCGACTACGTGCTAGAATACAAGCCCGGGAAGTCCAACTCCATGGCGGACGCATTGAGTCGAAAGGCGGAGCTGGCCAACATTGTAAGTCGACCGGATTGCCCATGGATCAACCGTATCAAAGAAGGGATCAAGCATGATCAAAAGGCTAAAGGACTTCTACGGTACGCGCGAGAGGGCAAGACCCGCCAATTCTAGTGTGAAGACGAGCTTCTCTACACCAAGGGACGACGACTGTACGTGCCACTCCATGGGAAGCTGAGGAAGGAAGTGTTGCGAGAGTGCCACGATTCGAAGTGGGCGGGTCATCCAGGGATCCACCGTACATTGGCGCTCGTCGAGGGACAGTTCTACTGGCCTCAAATGCGAGACGACGTCGAGGCCTATGTGAAGACTTGTCTTGTATGCCAACAAGACAAGCTCGAGCAACGAACGTCGCCGGGACTTCTGGAGCCTCTTCCCATCCCCACTCGTCCATGGGAAAGTGTCTCCATGGACTTCATCGTCAACCTACCGAAATCCGAAGGGTGTCGGACGCTTATGGTGGTGGTTGACAGGTTCTCCAAGTACGCGACATTTGTACCTGCAACAAAGGATTGCCCGGCCGAGGAGGCGGCCAAACTTTTCCTAAGGTATGTGGTCAAATACTGGGGAGTACCACGAACGATCGTGAGCGATCGTGACCCTCGATTCACGAGGCAATTCTGGACGGAGCTCTTCAAGCTACTAGGGTCGGAGCTGAACTTCTCCACAAGTTTGCATCCACAAACTGACGGTCAGACGGAACGGACCAATGCACTCCTGGAGATATACCTTCGGCACTACGTGAGGACGACGCAAGTGGACTGGGCAAAGTTGATTGATGTGGCCCAGTTCTCTTATAACTTGCAACGGAGCGAGTCGACCGGCCAGAGTCCGTTCGAGATCGCAACGGGACAACAACCGCAAACTCCGAGTGCGGTTGCATCGGGCTACAAGGGGAGTAGTCCTCCGGCCTTCAAGTTCGCAAAAGATTGGCACAAACAAGCGGACTTGGTAAGGGCATGCCTACACAAGGCATCAAAGCGCATGAAGAAATGGGTGGACCGAAAGCGTCGGCACATGGAATTCCAAATCGGGGACCAAGTGTTAGCCAAACTACACATGGTCCTTCGATACAAAGACATATACAAGGGGTTGATCCAACGTTACGAGGGGCCGTTCCGTGTGCTTCAACAAGTTTGAAAGGTCGCATACAAGCTGGAGTTACTGCCTAAGCTAAAGGTACATCCGGTTTTCCACGTAAGTATGCTTAAACCTTTCCATACAAACAAGGAAGATCCAAACCAAGGGGAGTCGCAACGGGCACCTATGGGAGCTAAGACTGCATATGATCGAAAGGTCGACCACATCATGGCCGATCGAGTTATACGGAAGCGATACTGTGCGCCGAAGCGGGAATACATGATTCGATGGAAGGGTCTTCCGGAGAGTGAAGCAAGATGGGAACCCACGGACGCTCTTTGGCAATTCAAGAAACAAATTGAAGCATTCCATGCCGAAGACGCGACAAGGGTGTCGCCCGATTAGGTGAGGGAGAATGTCACAGCTCAAGGACTTGCACGATCCAAGAGGGTTCTTGAGCGATGCCGTGACCAAACCTTGGTACAAGCAACCCTCAACCGTGGTCTCCGTATTCTAGGATTTTCTTGAGTCTTCTAGATTATTCCTGGGGGCCGGCGATACGGTCATTGTACGCCAAGGCAATCAATGTAAGTAGGTAGTAGTTGAGGGGCTACTCCTATGTATTCAATACGGGTAGGAAGTAGTTGGGGGCTACTTCAATGTAATTAATATAGGTAGATAGCAGTTGGGGAGATCTAATCTCCACCGTTAGATCGAGGATGGATCTACGGATACGGTGTGTCCGTACTTGTATAAATAGGGGCTCCTCCCCCTCATTGTAAGCATCTCATTCTATATAAGAAATAGAAAACCAGAGCTTCTCTCTCTAAAGTTTCTCCCTCTAGAGTTGTGTGAGTTTGAGTGGAAAGACTGCTTAGGAGAAATCCTAAGGCCGCACGGGTGCAAGAAGAACGAGGAATCGATCGGCCCGTGACACTTGCCTACTATCAAAAGCTGTTGAGGTAGAAATTTGGAAGCTAAAGAAATTAATACATCCGGGGAACAATTTGGAATAAGTAAATTTTTTAAGTTCTTTTCTCCAATAACTAATGAAATTGTACATGCGCGTGTTAAAGGAAAGAAGAAAACAAGTCAAATTTCCGTGCAGAGAGTGATAAAAATGAAAATTAATTTGGGAAAGGAAGTTAAATTTAGAGAGATGACAAATTCGAAGTCAATTTTGAGAAATAAGATATTTTATCTATTTTGCAATAGCATATAAACATAACACATCTTAACAATCCACGTTGCATTTTTTGTATTTCTTAGTGATAATTTAAGATTGCAATCAATCATAGAGATGTAAAAAATAATACATTTATGACATAGAGAACTCAAACTACTTACTAAAAGAAACTTTAAAGCTGCAGACTTTGGTTTTTTTGTTATGTAGGATAAGGGCGGGGAGGACAACGATAATTAACCTTCTCAGCATGACCATAATGGCTCCACCCTACTACACCAGATTTTGTAAGTTATCTGGTAAACTTAGAGGTGTCAAAATGGGTTCATGACCCATTTTCCAACTCATATTTTTATGACTGGATTGTATATGTGTTGTAAATATTTAGAGGGCTGGGTGAAAATGGTTTCAAAAGGTTGATGTCAAATTTAATACGTTTGAAAATGGGCTTGGTTAAAAAATCTAAATCGATTCAATTCAGTCATAGCTTCTCTATCCTTTCTGCATGAACAAAGACGCACCACCACCGATCTTGGCCTTCGCAAGCAGCCACAACACTTGTTGTCACACCGCAGTTGCCCACCTTCATCATCCAACTCCATCACGTGTCTCTTCCCCTCACTAAGGTCTGATCTAAATAAGCCATCTCCGTCTTTCTTGTCTTTCATCTCCTTCCTCATCTCGGTCTTCATTGCCTCCCTCTTGCCTCAACTGTGGATCCACCTTGCCTCCTACTTCAATGTCGTGCCTCGCCACCTCGATTTGAGACCGACCAAAGTGCTTGACCAAGTAACAAGCTCGATTTTATGGTAGCTAAAAACTCGACAGTTTCAAATAGTTATTAAAGTTCGATAGAGGGTGATTAATTACCAATTAAATTATTAAATTTGACTTCAAATCAAAAGGCAAATAAATTCTAATATGCTTTGAAGTCTCAAGACTTTGCCACATCAAATTACTAATGATGCACAAGCAATGGACTGGAAATACCAAGGAAATTGTATGAAACTTTATTAAATCAGAACAAATAGCTCACATTCTTGAAGCTATGCTTACTCGATAACTGAAACTAAACATTGGGTTTTAATGGAGATGACTAGAGTGCATGAGAAGATAAACAAAAAACTTCGGAAATATCACTAGAATGCTTTTATTAAAAAAACGAATATTGGAATAAAAAAATCTAGTTTAATTCAAAATTCAAATTCACACTTAGGCGATCTAATTTGATCTGCTACGTATTACTTTCTCATCTTCATATCTTCAGTGTGAGAAGTTTCCATCTTCAAAGATGACTGGTCTATTGTTGATTGTTATTTTTTATGATGTGCTGCTATGATTTCATCATCGTCTATCAGCGATCTTCTTATGTTTTTAAATGGACCATTCCTTTATGCTTTTGATCTTCATCCGCATAAATCTCTGACTGTCTTAACTTGCGCACGGCTCAAGATGTGATTTAGACCTGCTCTAGATTCCCCAGTGACGGTTACTCCCTGGTTGACGATCTTCCCTAATTCAATATTTAACTTTTGTACAAACTTCAATTTAATCGATCCTCAGCATGTGTCTTGTACTTCATTTGAATTCTACTCGTTGAAAATTCATGATCGGAGAACTCATAGTCATTAGACTTTAGACATTCCATCAATAGGCCTTGTGGATTAGTTGCATTATCATATCCTGGTTTGGGCTCAAATTTGTATCCCGGGGTCAATACAAACTATTTGGTCCACCCTAGGTGTACGAGACGATCAACGCAACGGAATATGTTATCAACATAAATATATCATCAATTTCTGGCGTAAGGCAAAAAAAAAATTTCCCCGTTTGTTACCTTTAAGGACACGACCATGACGATAACACATTCCACAGAGGTTTTGCTAAGTAAACGTGCATATTCAATCGGTATTAAAAATTAGCAATGACCGAGGCAAATTTGAACTTATTTCATTGTGTTCGGAAGCAATTAGATCTAACTTTACTTAAATGTCTAAATTAATGAATTATGGGTCAACTTGATTAATACTAACTACTCACACACATACAAATTTCAATATGAGGCATCTCTAACATAACTCATGTGTACATGCACGAATTTGTTAGATTAACTTTCCCTCAATCTAAGAAGCATTCTATATTAATATATCAAGTTAGATTTGCATACAATCAAAACCTACAATGAGTCTTGAGTCAATTAGGTAATATCAATTTCTTTTATAGCACACTGAATCTTTGATGTGGGATCTTTCACATGCACAACTTGGGTGCTTCTTTGAGATAGAATTATTAGGTTTTCCTCCTCTATGGACTAGCATGCTCAGTATCGAATAAAAGGTGTATGTTATATTTGTTATAATATTTAAATAATAAATCATGTTTTCATCTAATAACTTAAATTTTTAAAATAATTGACAGCGGTCCTATAAAATCTCACATCCTATTAAAGTTGAAAGTTTTGAATTCAAATTTTTTTGATCTCATATATTTGGGAAAATTTCAAAAGGGCCCCAAGTGCCCTCAATTTCTCAAATAAGGGCCTCACTTTCCGGTAATCAAGGGCATTTTCGTCATTTACCATTTTTTTTTTTATCTTTCTTTTTTCTAGTCATCTTCTTCTCCATCACCGTGGCCGGCCGGCCACCGATGAAGCAAACACAGGGCTAGGCTAGGCGAGGGTCGCCCTTGCCCGATCCGACGAGGGATGGCCTCACATGGGTGAGGCAACCCTTGCCCTAGGGGAGGCCGCCCCTCACGGCCGTCTGTGAGGTTGGCCTCACCCACGGCCAACAAGGGCTGATCTCACTAGATTTGGCAGGGTCGCCCTCGTCTGCAACTGACGAAGGCCAACCTCGCCAAATCTGGCAAGGTCGGCCTCATCCACGACCATCGAGGGCTAACCTTGCAGACGGCCATGAGAGCGGCCTCCCTCAAGGCGAGAGACGACCTCACCCATCCTCGCCAGATCTGTCGAGGTCGGTCCTCGCCGACCGCAAGCGAGGCCGCCTCCTCAGGGCAAGAGATGGCCTCGCCTGTTCCTCACCTGTGGCCAGCGAGGGTGGCCTTTGCCGAATTAGACGAGGGTCGCCCTCACCCAGCCCTCTGTGGGCATCTCCAGTGGCCGACCAGTCACCAGCGATGAAGAAGAAGATGAAACAAAAGAAAAAAGGAAAGAACAAAAAAAAAGGAAAAGTGGCAAATAACAAAAAATGTCCTTGATCAGTCGGAAAATTTAGCCGGCCGATGACCGGCAAAATCGGGCCCTCATTTGAAATAATCATGGCCACTTTAAGCTTTTATTTGAAATAATATCAACTCCGAGTCCTTATTTGAGAAACTTATGGTACTTGAGGTCCTTTTTTGAAATTTTTCCTATATACTTCTCTAATTAAATTTTCATTATTAATATTAGGTAAAAGATTAAACTAAGAAAGAGGGAAACGTTAGATCTAACTGCCTCACGACAAAATTCACAATATTAAACGCACTGCTGAAATTTGTGGGTGCTTTGTCCTCTGCATTCTCGTCCTGATGTGACGCTTCGCTGGCCACAATCTTCGCGTCGTGCGTCACGGGTAATTGACTCGTCGTTGACCTACCGAACGCGAGGAAACATCATCAATTCACTTTGACGGGCGGCCTGGTCTGCGCCGTCCATTTGCTGAAATGTCGTAAATGGCGTACACAGAGGGGCAAATTATAGAACTGAAAGTGACTCGGAGCAATCAGTTGATCACACGACAGGGAAATCATTAACTCGGGCCAATCAGTTGGGGGTACACAAGTTGGGGCACTGATAATTGAAATCTCACAAGATTCGATTCAATGTTGTGCAAATCTTTTGGATCATTATAAGAACTTCCAATGATCTCATCAGAGTAGTGTATTCAGCTAATTTCTTCAGCTACTAGCCATGTTATTCGTGATTGTTCTGGCGGTTTCTCTCCTGGCAAACACAGCACCGACTCGTGAAAACGGCGATTTCACGTACAACGGTTTCCGGTCTGCGAATCTGAGCCTCGATGGTTTAGCTGCACTCTCTAGCCATGGCCTCCTGAAGTTAACCAACTGGACCAAACAGAAGGAGAGCCATGCCTTCTACCCAGACCCCATCACGTTCAAGAACTCATCCGATGGCGCTGTCCACTCGTTCTCCACCACATTCGTCTTCGCTATAATTCCCGAATATCCAGCTCTGGGCGGTGCTGGCTTCACCTTCGTGATAGCTCCTCATAGAGAATTTCCCGGAGCTCAGCCTGGTTATCACTTTGGTCTTTTCAATGAAACAAATAATGGCAATTCCTCAAACCACATTTTCGCGGTGGAATTTGACACATTTCAAAACAGTGAAATCCATGATATCAATGACAACCATGTTGGGATCGATGTCAATGGGCTGGTCTCTGTAAGTTCTTCCCCTGCTGGATATACTGAAAACAACATTCAAGGCTTCAGAAACTTGAGTCTGATTAGTGGTAAACCAATGCAAGTTTGGGTGGATTATGATGGTGTGCAGAAACAAATTAGGGTCACGTTAGCTCCGATCAAGGTCGATGAACCGAACAGTCCCCTTTTGTCTCAGTCCTTCGATCTCTCGCCGATCTTCAAGGAGACCATGTACGTTGGGTTCTCTTCCTCAACTGGTGTGCTCTTAAATTATAATTATATCCTCGGATGGAGCTTTAAGGTAAATGGACAAGCTCATAGGCTTGATTTGTCTCAACTTCCTAGATTACCCCATAAGAAAAAGAAGTAGAAATCCATTCTTCTCACTACTGGACTGCCTTTCATATGCTTGTTCTTTCTGTCAACACTTGTCTTTGCTATGGCTTATGCAATTAGAAAAAGAAGAAAATTCGCAGAGGTTCTTGAAGATTGGGAACGTGACTACGGTCCGCATCGGTTCAAGTACAAAGATCTCTACTTCGCCACAAAGGGGTTCAGGGATCAGGAGCTATTAGGAGCAGGTGGATTTGGTAGGGTTTATAAAGGGGTATTACCCACCTCGAAAATTGAGATTGCAGTGAAGAGGGTTTCCCATGAATCGAGACAAGGGATGAGACAGTTCATTGCCGAGATTATTAGTATTGGTCGGCTTCGTCATCGGAACATTGTGACGCTTCTCGGATACTGCCGTCGGAAGGGTGAACTACTGTTGGTTTATGACTACATGCCGAATGGAAGCCTAGACAAGTACCTCTATAACCAACCAAAGGTGACCCTCAATTGGAGCCAGAGATTTAGAGTGATCAAAGGTGTTGCAAATGGCCTCTCTTATCTCCATGAAGGATGGGAACAAGTAGTGATTCATAGGGATATCAAAGCTAGCAACATCTTGCTTGATTCAGAACTAAATGGGAGATTAGGAGATTTCGGGCTTGCAAGACTATATGATCATGGTGCAAATCCTCAAACCACCCATTTGGTGGGAACTCTTGGATATTTGGCCCCAGAGAACACTCGAATTGCCAAGGCCACTACGAGCACAGATGTTTTCGCATTCGGGGCATTTTTGCTTGAAGTTGCTTGTGGAAGAAGGCCAATCGAGGCTCGGGAGGAGGAGGACATGATATTGGTGGATTGGGTGTTTTCTTGCTGGGATAAAGGTGACATTCTAGAGGCAAGAGATCCGAATTTAGGGACAGACTTTGTGGCAAAGGAGGTGGAGCTAGTGTTGCAACTCGGATTGTTGTGCTCCCAATCTCAGCCAACCGCCAGACCAAGCATGCGTCAAGTAGTGCAGTACTTGGAAGGGGATCTCGCAATGCAAGAGTTATCATCTCTTGGTATTTCAAAAAGTGGATTGACATTTGCATATCATGAAGGTTTTAGTAAGTCTACCATGTCTGATCCATCTTCATCAGACAAGGCATTTTCCCAAATGTCTTCTGTCGCAGCTTCTCTCCTCTCTGGTGGAAGATGAGTCTTAAGCTTGTTATATAAATTAAAAGCACATTCCATAGATCGAAGTAATTGTCAAACTAGTGTTCTTATGCGTCAAGTATTTGTAGTTTGCGACTGTAAACTGTAATTTATGATTCTATGTTTTAAACCAATTTCTGCAGTATATTCTTACATGTTATTGAGAGTGTCTGCAATAACTTAAATTGCCTCCTTTAGTTTCCCCTTTCGGTCAGCCTCTAGAGTATATAAGAGCGAGTCCACCTTTTATAAAGATTATTATGGGTTTGTTTGAGTCCTTGCATGATTTAACAGTCAGGTCCCTAATATATATGCACCATTGATATTTGAATTTTTTATTGTAGGGAATATAGTGACACAATTCAGCTGAAATTGCATTAGATTCAATATGATTCTAGGAGATTCAAATGGTATTTTCTCAATAGTGTATTCAACGAATTTCTCCAACTTCTGGACATGTTCTGCACGATACCAGTAATTTCATGTTTCCAGTCAACCAATATTTAGACTATGCAACCAAACAAAAGCACGGTGATGCCTTCGACCCTGACCCAATCAAATTCAAGAACTCATCCAGTGGATCTGTCTACTCTTTCTCCGCAACCTTCATCTTCCATGTGATTTACGAGTATCCACCTCTAGGGGGTTACGGGTTCGCTTTTATGTTTACTCCTGATAGAGAATTTCCCGGAGCTCTCACTGGTAATTACTTTGGCCTCATGCCACGAACCCCATTGTCCTAGTATAATGAACCATAGGCCAACATCGCTTGGAGCCAAAGCTTTAGGGTGATTAGCGGTGCTGCCCATGGCCTTCATTATCTCCATCAAGGTAGTAAGAAGTGGTTAAAAGAGTAAATGTGCCTGTTTATAGGCTTTATCGCATGACTATCCAAAATAACATATCAATCAAGATATATGCACAATCAAAGGGAGATATATATGTAATATTGAGGGATACGGACAATCAACAAATTTATCAAAATATCTCTAATATTGAAAATTACCTTAGAGAAATTCCTAATTGTCTCTAACATACCCTTTTGATGATGGTGTCAATTTTCTAAAATGAGTAGCGAAGGTGTTCAAACAGCAATTAAAGGCTTTGGCCTTGGCGGAAAACCAATATAACATTCCCCCAAACACTCGATGCACGTCCAAGTAAGTCCACCCCGTGCACATCCAAATAAATATACAATCACCACTCAACATTGTTCACTTTGTAAGTGCAAGTCTTATTCGGGAAAGCACTGCATCGTGTCCATTCCACAACAATCGTGTTTCTTGATGCTAATTGCATCGATCATGTCACCTAGTGGAGTCTTTTTTACGGAGGTGACTTTCTTTCGAGGTTAGTTGTAAAGATCGCGTTACTCAATAACTACTTTCCCAAGCCAATAAATAGGCCACGTTGCTTAGTTACTGTATAGCAAGCTAGTCATATCGACCGCTTGTTGTTTCCCCTTTAATTCTGAAACTTTCACTCGTTGTTTTAAAAAGTCAACACCACTACCAAACTCACTACCCTAATACCAGCTATATTTGAAGTTTCGCCACGAACAACCGTCGGATGCAACTTCATCTGCCAAGTCTAAACTGGACATGGTTTCACTTGATTTCAAAGTCAAGCTAACTTAGTCATATCGAGTTTAGAGATAATTAGGGATTTCTCTAGAATAATATTCAATATTAGAGATATCTCTCAAAATTGCATCTACGTCTTCATTTGATTGATTAATATGTTATATTAGATAGTCATATGACAAAGTCTATATATAGATTGATATTCTTTTTATTACATGAATTGAAATATATATAAAAAATTGGGAAAATTCCAATTAAGGGCCCGAAATGCCCTCGTTTTCTCAAAAAAAGGCTCAAAGTGGACATGGTTTCAAATAAGGGCCTAAAGTGCCCAACCTTGTTTGTTAAGGGCCTAAGCTCGCCGGCCGGCGAAAACGATTTTCCGGTGGACCGGAACAAGGACATTTTTGTCATTTCCCACTTTTTCTTTTTTTCTTCTTCTTTTTTCCTTCTGTTTCATCTTCTCCATCATCGTCGGTGGCCAGCCGGCCACCGGCAACGCCCACAGAGGGCTGGGCGAGGGTCGCCCTTGCCCAATCCAGCAAGGGCCACCCTCGCCGGCCTCAGGCGAGGGACGAGCGAGGCCGTCTCTCGCCTTGAGGAGGCCGCCTCGCGGCCATCCGCGAGGTTGACCCTCGCCGGTCGCGAACGAGGGCGACCTCGCCAGATCTAGCGAGGTCGGCCCTTGTTGGCCACGAACGAGGGCGAGGCAGCCCTCGTCGGCCGTGGACAAGGGCGAGGAGCCCCTCGTCGGCCGCGGGCAAGGGCAACCTCGCTAGATCCGGCGAGGTCGGCCCTCCTCGTCGCCGCGGGCGAGGAGCCCTTTGTCGGTCGCGGGCGAGGGCAACCTTGCTAGATCGGCGAGGTCGGCCCTCGTCGGCCACAAGCAAGGAGCCCCTCGTTGGCGCGGACGAGGGCGAGGAGCCCCTCGTCGGCCGCGGGCGAGGGCCGACCTCGCGGTTGGCCACGAGGTGGCCTCCTCATGGCGAGAGACGGCCTCGCCCGTCCCTCACCGGATTGGGCAAGGGCGACCCTCGCCCAGCCCTCTGTGGGCGTCGCCGGTGGCCGGCCACGGGTGAGGGTGACCTCGCTAGATCTGGCGAGGTCGGCCCTCGTCGACCACGGGCGAGGAGCCCCTCGTCGGCCGCGGACGAGGGCGAGGAGCCCTCGTCGGCCGCGGACGAGGGCGAGGGGAGCCCCTCGTCGGCCGCGGACGAGGGCGAGGAGCCCCTCGTCGGCCGCGGACGAGGGCGAGGAGCCCCTCGTCGGCCGCGGGTGAGGGCCGACCTCGGGAATGGCCGCGAGGCGGCCTCCTCATGGCGAGAGACGGCCTTGCCCATCCCTCGCCCAGCCCTCTGTGGGTGTCACCGGTGGCCGGTCGGCCACCGGCGATGATGAAGAAGATGAAACAGTAGGAAAAACGAAGAAGAAAAAAAAGAAAAAGTGGCAAATGACAGAAATGTCCTTGTTCCGGTCACCGGAAAATCAATTTTCGCTGGCCGGCGAGCTTAGACCCTTAACTGAAACAAGGTTGGGCACTTTAAGTCCTTATTTGAAATCATGTCCATTTTGAACCCTTTTTTGAGAAAACGAGGGCATTTCAGGCCCTTAATTGGAATTTTCCCTAAAAAATTCACTATTCTCTCTCCACTTTATTATTCTTAAGCTTTATTATTCAAAACATAATGGAAAATCATGTGATTTTAGAACTACACAATCACAGCACCATCCAGAGACCCCCACGTGGTGGGAACTATGGGACATCTTCCTCCTGAGACACAGGAATGGGGAAGCGCATTTTGCAAGGACCGGCGTCCGTGGCTTCATAGTGAAGTTTGCTTCCTTGGAGTTCGAGCATTGAAGTTGCAACTGCACGGCGGAGGGCGGAGGGCGGAGGATGGAAACACCAAAGCGCATTTTGCAAGGACCACTTGCATTAAATTTCCTCTGCCCTTTCTCTCCGCCCTTTACTGGCGGGCCCACCTACGTAATTTTCCTCTCCTTTCTCCCTCAGTCTCTCTCTCTCTCCGTTACTTTTCCCTTCTCTCCTCTCTTTCTCTCTTCCCTTCCTGTTACCTCATCTTCGCCGTTGCTTTTTCCCATCGAACATCCATCCCCGAGCCTGAAGCTCCAATGGCTCTGACTTCCGCGAGCTTGAGCTCAGGTGATACCGAGGCGGCAAAATGCCAAAACTCAGGTGACCATGGCCGTAAGCTCGAGATATAGCAACCACGGTCACAATCTCGTGTGCCGGGCCGACGCCGCCGCCCTGTGCGCCGCGGACTTGCACTCTGCCAACCCCCTCACCGGCCGCATGTGCGGGTCCCTTTGGAAACCTTCTTCGATGCGGCAGCTGCTGCCCTATGGCCCGTCGCGACGGGCTCCGACGCCGCCGCCCTGTGCTCAGCGTGCGACGCGGACGTGCATTGTGCCAACCCCTCGTGGGCCGCCATGTGAGGGTCCATGGCAAAATGTCAAAACCCACGTGGCCATAGCTGCCGCGAGCTTGAGCTCTAGCCGTGGCGGATGCAAAAGGCAAAAATAAAAATAGGTGCTAAACAGAGAAGATGGATGGAGCAGGTGAGGAAAAAGGGCGAGAGAGAAGAAGAGGGAAAGATATCGGGGGGAGAGAGAAGAGAAAGGAAAATTAACGATAATAGGCCCTACATGACACGCGTCATCCAATAAATAGATTTCGTATTTACTGACTTGGCATCCTCGTCGACCCAATATTTTATCCAAATCATGTGCTAAATGACTTGGTTATCGACTGAGTTAGCATGACCGTAGCACCTAATATTTTGTCGCTTAGGATAAGTCCTTGCCACTTCTGACTTGGTTATGGTAAAGAGATATTTTTACAAGAGTCCAGATGAACCGAACCTCCGTTATCTGGTATGATTTCTTGAAGTGAGTTAGAAAAACTCGAGGGGTATCTAACATTTGTTCATTTCTAGAAATTTAATTCATTGCACTTCACGAGCGTTGTCACGCCTCTATAGTTTACTTACCGAAAGCCTACATGCTTCCTGGCCAAGCTAGGCTGACCATGATTTTATAGCTCAATTTTGTTAGCCACATCAGTTCCTATAGGCGGCTCCCATTGTTAATACAAGATTTTTTCAATCAGGCTTCGATGATGACGACCTCCTCCGGTGGTTGTATCAGTGCACCACAAGAGAGAAAAAGTCCTCCTGGGTTTTTCCCTCTGGAGGATCGGTACCTTATTAAGTTAAATATATATAAAATGAGGGAGAAAAGAAAGTGGTTATAATTATTAGGTCATACCTCCACTGTAAGGGGTTGCTATCTTATACACACGGTATGACCGAAAGAACTGGCTTTCCGAGCATGGACTGGTCCACCTTTGAGCCTTGCACTCTTAGTCAACAGTATTCACAAAATATAATAATTTTTTAAATTGAGCTCATCTCTTAAGTTTAGGATAAATTGTTTAGTCGGTAAACTGACAAGAAAGCATCAACTAGTGTTAAAATTTATCTAGAGTCACTTGACACATCCTTAACCTTAACCCTTTCTCAAAGGCATAGCAATTGCATTGCTCATGATGTCCAATTGTCCATGAAGACCCAATTTTGGAATTTCGATACGGTTTTAATGGCTGAGTATGCTAAGCACTGATCTAACGTTTCATAAAGAAACCACCCGACCCATTTCCAAAGAGATAAGAACAACGGGAGTGCCAAAAGTTGGCACGGAGGGGACACTTAAGTGCCAAAAGTTACAAAATGTACACTTAAGTGCCACTTTTTAAAAAAAAATGGATCACTTAAGTGCCAAGTCGCCGGAACTAGGGGTGTGCAATGGGAACCGCCCAACCCGGACCGGACCGGTCGGTTTTGGGTGGTTCCCATAGCTGGCGGTCCGGTTCCCGGTTCCCATTCTCGGAACCGGTGATCGGTCGGTCCGGTTCCCGGTTCCAAGGTGGGAACCGGACCGGACCGACCGGACCAACCGGACCGACCGGACCGACCGCCCCTTCAATTCTCATCTCAAATTCCCAACTTCCTATTCCTACAAGCTAGGGGTGAGCACATTGGACCGCCCGAACCGAGAATCGCCCAAATTGGACTGGACTAGCAAGTTTGGTCCGGTTCTCGGGAGCATCGGGCCCGTTCCCGGTTCCATAAAAATGGAACCGGACTAGACCAACAATTTTCTATTTAAAATAAATTTCTTAAATTTCTTAAAAAATGCAATAAACCCTAAAATAATAATATTTATAGCATTTTTTTTGTTTGTTTTGCTAAGTGGTCGGTCCTATTGGACCGGACCGGACCAATGGTCCGGTCCGGTCCACGGTCCCAAAAATGGGAACCGGTCCTCGGGTCCGGTTCCCAGTTCCACCTGGAACCGGACCGAACCGGGAACCGATCACCCCTAGCGAACCCCGCGAAATCCTACGTGGCAATTTTTTATTAATTTTCTTACCTATGTGGCTCGCCGGAAACTGAATCGGCCAAAAATCAGCCAAAACGACGTCGTTTTGGTGACGTGGATTTTAAAAATTATTAATTAAATAATATTAAATAATTAAAAAATATATATAAATCGATTTTATTTACAACCCTCGCCGATCCCCTCCTCCCCCTTTTTTTTTTTAATAAAATCGATTTTAATTTTTTAAAAATCTAACGTGGACAATTTTTTAAAAAAAAATTGCCACGTGGATTTTTTGTTTTGAGAAAAATGCTCCGTCAGCAAATTAAGTCGTCGGAAAATGGACACGTGGCAATTTGGCCGGAATTTTTCACCGTTGGCACTTAACTGATCCATTTTGCTCTGATTTTGGCACTTAAGTGTAAATTTTGTAACTTTTGGCCCCTAAATGTCCCTCCGTGCCAACTTTTAGCACTCCCGCTATTCTTATCTCCATTTCCTAAGGTACGTCGAGTCTTGCAAAAGGATAGAATTGGCTTACGAGTTTATGTTATCTCCCACTCTTGGTTGAGTTTTTCTGTTTGATGAACACCACTCTTGAATTTCAGTTTACCATTCTTACTGCCATCACATGGATATGAGAAAAACCCCATCTGTAATGATCAAACAAAACGACAAAAGGCCACTGCAGCACGACATTGCCCGGTACACCTCGGGAAGACCCTAGCTTTAAATACTTCATTAGAATATATTGCTTAAACATAGCAATGGGCCTCAATAGGACCAGTTCAAGTTTAGAATAAACTATTAGGTGGTCATTAAAATTTTCCCCACCCATGTGTTATAATAATAGAGCTTACCCAAGCACAAAGTCCTCATCAAACGCGTTGGCTAGTTAAATAACCTCTAAAATAGTTAAAGGCGATACTCGCCAGGAAAGAGAATTCTTTTTCCTTTTGTATGTGTTGCACTCACTATCATCCATCCAAAGACCCCAATTCAAGATTTCAATTCCCAGGAGAGGAGAGGAGAGGAGAGGAGAGGAGAGATGAGTACTGGGAACAAGGTGGTGTGCGTGACCGGAGGGTCCGGTTACATCGCATCCTGGCTTGTCAAGTTGTTGCTTCAGCGTGGCTACACAGTCAAAGCGACTGTACGCAATCCCGGTGAGTTTTTAAAACTTCTTTTTCATGCTCTCCTCTGTTTACTCTCTTGGACTTTTGAATTCTTTATCGCTATGTTCATTTTAGGAGTGATATGGAATGGTACTAGGGTTTCTTAGTTGAACCACTCCAGATGTGCCTCACTCTTACCGTTTGGATTAACTCATACATGCATCTAGGCGTCTGGGTATGTGTCAGGGCTCGTGTGCACTCAAAATCGAGTACCAGGTGGCTATTGATGCTTCATGAGCCTCCAACCTAATATCATCAATAGTCCATTCCCTACAGATATCTAAATCTCTTGCAGAACCTGAAGCAATTGGCTTGATGTTAAGTTTTAGTCATCCTGTGCCTCTCAAGCTCAATCAAGTGCAACATGGGCATCGTAACTTGATAATCGCACTCTTCTCATCCACGGATGTCATTGTATCGTAATTTTGACTGAGGAGAGACTACTTCCCGTTGATGCACCTGAATAAACAGATGATCTGAAGAAGACGCAACACTTGCAAGCTCTTGAAGGTGCTAAGGAGAGACTACATTTATTCAAAGCGAATTTGCTGGAAGAAGGGTCTTTTGACTCGGCTGTCAATGGGTGTGAAGCAGTTTTCCATACGGCATCGCCCGTGCTCCTCTCAACTTCTGATCCCCAGGTGCTTGGGTATTGCAGTCGTCTGTCCTTCTTCTACGCATTTCAGTTGATGGAATGTTACTATATTTTCCGAAATTGTAGTTTGTTTACCTTTGTCCCTTTCTGGTAATAATCAAAAGATTAGATTGATCTAGTAATTCTTGGATGACTTGACAAAATATCGTTCTCATGGGATTCCGTTCCTTACATATTGTAGAGCGAAATAGTTGATCCCGCAGTCAGAGGGACACTAAATATCCTCAGAGCATGTGCAAAGGTCCCTTCTATCAAGAGAGTGGTCATAACATCCTCCATGGCTGCAGTTGTGTACACCGGACGACCCCTGAACTCCAGTGTGGTACTCGATGAGACATGGTTCTCCAATCTGGCAATCTGTGAGGAATCAAAGGTCTGTAAGTGAGCTGTCTGTCTCCCTCGCCTCACTGAATTATTGTTTGCCTCTTTGATTAAGTCCTTGACCTTGCTCGCACTTGCCTCCACCCTGTTTTTCCAACAGAGGAGCATCACTCGGGAGCTTCCCCTGGATGAGATTTTAAGTAATCTGTATGTCATGAACATGCACATTCTCTAGTTTTTAGAAGTTGGTTTTATGGAATGGCAGATGAGGCAGAACAAATTGGTGTCAGGTTGGAGTCTATTAAGTCCACGAGTGGCGCAAAGAGTTCTTTCATAGTAGTGATGTGGTTTTGCATTTTTTTCAGCTCTGGTACCCACTTTCCAAAACCTTGGCGGAGAAGGCAGCTTGGGAATTCACTAAAGAGAATGGGATCGACCTCGTTGTGATAAATCCAGGACATGTGATTGGCCCTCTCTTGCAGCCTACTGTAAATCTTTCAGCAGAGATCATACCGAACCTCATCAATGGTATTTATTTTGATGTTGATGAGAGTATATCAATCGTGTCTTTTGCTGTGAAGTGAAATATTTCTCACAGCATATGTCAATAAGATGATGAATAATCAATAACAAATTAATCATAATCCCATTTTATGTATGTAATATAAAGCCAATCCACATGTGATGACCGGTTCTCCTAATGAAGAGCGCTCCACTTATTCTATTTTCACAGAGTAATCGAGGCTTATATACTGCAGGAGTTCAACTTCCCTTTGAGTGTTTCGCTTTTGTTGATGTCAGAGACGTTGCACTCGTGCATATTCTAGCTCTTGAAAACCCTTCAGCTAGTGGCAGATACTGTCTAGTAGGAGAAACCCTTCACCATCACGACGTCTTGAGGCTCTTGCGCAAGCTTTATCCTACACTGCACCTCCCCGAAAGGTTAGTCCCTAATTTTTTCTTCAACTTCACAAGAAAAGTTCATTCTATACCATGAGCAAAACTAGAATAGGTCATATTTCATCCTTATTGACTTAGCCGACATGCCTGAATCATTTGGAATGTATGCAGATGTGATGACGACGGACCTCCAGTGTCGGCTTATAGGGTATCAAGGGAAAAAGTGGAAGGTTTGGGCGCGGCGTTTACTCCTTTGGAGGTCAGTGTACGAGACAACATCGAAAGCCTCATGAAGAAAGGCTTCCCCTTGGTTTGAGCTTGGAGAAAGGGAAACGTTACAGCTACATCTGTATGCACTTGCTGTGGACTTCAAAGTCATGTAATAAGATTTCTAATAAAGCAATGTACTCTTTTTTTTAATTTTGCTTTGGATGGGTTACAAAACAATGTTTCACTCACTTCTTGATAGAAGTTTGCCACCTCTAAGATTCAAACACAACGTACGTTGAACGTTATGTTGTTGAATCGATGCTTTGCAATACCTGGTCATTTATGTTTCTAGCTCAACTTGAATGTATCCGTAACGACCTGAATTTTCTTTCATCTTGTGAGTTGCATGGATATATTTCTTTAGTGGGCGTTCTAATCAATTAAATTAAAAAGGATTCAATCAGTCAATTAAGGTGTGGAACTAGCATCACCTTTTTGAAAATTCTAAATGTGGATATTGTAGTCCATGAACTTAAATATGATTTTGGTCCTTAAATCTCATTTGCATCGTACATAGACAAAAGTTAATTGCTCTTGACAGGACTTTGAAATATATTTATCTGTACATGTAAATAAACTCAAGAAATTTCACAAGTCATATAAGTAATTGTTGCTCTACACATGCAATATGCAAATAAATGTAGTGAAATAAAAATTCCACAGTAATTCAACTCACAAGTAAAACAAAATAACGGGGTATTATTGATATAGACTGGCCAAATGTAGCTCACTTGCATAGATGATGCCTCGAATCCAATGCAAATTATGGTCAAAGACCCTTAGCAACACCAAAAGTAATATCAGTGGTAGACATAAAACTTCCGGCACTTTATTCCTACTATCATACTTGGCACTTTCAGTGTTTTAGGACATTTTTTCACATAAAATCATATCGAAATTTTGATATGACAAACCGTTTCGACTAGCTATGGCCTCATTAAAAAACGGCATGTGCTCCCAACCAACTTGGGTAAAAAAGCCCTATCTTGTCTTAAAAAATTCTTTAAGATGGTATTCATTCCACTCCAAGTTTCCTAACATAAATATCCTGACAACACTCCTATAAACCAATTATATAATCTCTTTTGCATCACTTACTCTTCATCTTGATACCAATAAAGTTCCACTCTTCAACTCACAAGGGTACAGGAGAGTTCGGTTTGAAATAGACACATGTTCAAAAGTTATAGTACTGACTTTGATATCATGTTAGAATATTCAGTCGAAAAGATTGAACTGATACATGGAGAAAAACAACATAAACATAAAGAACATACATTACTCGTTGTCAAGTAATATGGAACAAGACCTTAACGAGCCTAATGAGTTTAGCCAAATCAGTTTTCCATGGACGGCTCCAATTATTTTTGGTGGGCATTCGACGTTGACGAGCTACTTCGATGGTCAGATCCGTACTCCACAAAGAGAGATTGTCCTGGTGCATTTTCCCTTAGATGAGAGAGAAAAACAAAATATAATAATGCCTATATTGGGCTTACCTGTGAAGTTTCGGGCCTCGAACAAAATATGAGGCCCAGTCAATTTTTGTCCACATAGTATGCATTGGAACTTGTATCATTGAATGTGACACCTAAAGTCTGTCCATTAATGCGATTATACAATTTAAAGTTTTTTTTATCTCAAGAAGTCTATAAGATATCAACGGAAGACAATACCTTAAAAGTAGTGCATCAACACTTTATTTCGTGAAGGTCAAAATTGGATTGAGCGAGGTAAATGCTACACCTCTCGTATTAAAATAGAACATTTATCTTGAAACTAGATCTTGTAAACATGGAAATTCTAACGGTAGATTCTCATTTTGTCAGAAACATAAGTGAGGCATTAACCGTCCACAGTAACTTGTGTACGCTTTTAGAAAGAAATATATATATTTTGGTTTATTCTGCTTTATTTGTAATTTTTGTTTTGTTTTGTGCGTGTGTGCGTGTGTATATATATATGAAACAATAATAATAGTAACAACAATAATTATAAAACCACCGACCCTTCTCCTTTTAAATTTTGCTTTTATAGAAGATGCAAGCTTTGAGAGACTTCTAGTCCTAGGCAAGCTACGTGGGACAATTGGGGCCTGCATGGTAACACTCCCGACAACATTTGCATTTTTACGTTCTTTTATTAGGGAACAAAAACGTGTTTGATAAATTTTTTTGTTCGGGAACAAATTTGTCCCCGGAACAGATTTGGAGTAGAAATCGAAACAAGAAAAAGTTATTTCTTGTTCGGGAACAATTTTAAGAAACATTTTTTTTCCTTTCTTTTTTTTTTTTTTTCTTTTTCTTTCCTTTTTTTCTTCTTCTTCCTCTTCCTCTTCCTCCTCCCACCCCTCAGCCGCCCCATCGCCGCCATCAGGCGAGGTCCGGCGAGCTCGTCGACACCTCGCCAGGCCAAGGCGAGGTCCGGCAAGCTCGCCGGAGCCTCGTCCAGGCAGCGCGAGGCCAGGCGAGCCTCGCCCGGCCACCGGCGAACCTCGCCCGGCCACCGGCGAACCTCGCCCGGCCACCGACGAGGCTCGGCCTCTCAGATCTAGGCAAGGTCAAGCCTCGCACGGCCGCCACCGACGAGGCTCGAGCCTCGCGCCGGCTGCCATCGACGAGGCTTGGCCTCGCCCAGATCTGCGAGGCTGAGCCTCACCGGTGGCCCAGCGAGGCTTCGGGGAGCTCACCGGTGGCAACCAACAAAAAGAAGGGAGAAAAAAAAAAATTAAAAAAATCAAAAAATTGGAAATTTTTACCAAACGTATTTTTGTTCCCGGAGTAAAAATTTTGAACCGTTATCAAACACCCTTAAATGCTTAGAAACAGTTCCTGGGAACAGAAACGTTGCCATATGGAGCCTCAAAAATTTTGAACCGTTATCAAACACCCTCAAATGCTTTCCACGTTTTTCATCTCCATATTGTTCTACATTGACTAATTCATGAAGGTTGGAGCTTGTTTGGTTCTGTAAAATTAACCCATAAAGCTATTCTTTATTTAAGAAAAACAATAAAAATAGTCAAACAATCGTGTTATTAGTTGTTTTTCTAAAAGAAATAATAATAATAATAATAATTCGGAACGTTCTCGCACCAGATCCATTGCCCTGCATAGGCAAACACACCTCGCTCAAGATCCATCACTAGATTTTATCAAGATAATATTCACAAACTCATCCTCTATTTATCACCAAATTGGAAAACCTAGTGGTTTATACCACGAGTTCAGTTTTCAAATTTTGAATGTGTAAAACTTCTACTACAAGACGTTCTCTCAAGGCTATATTAATCTATCTATTCGGCTTTCTGGAAAGGAATTGCATCATATGCACAAGAATGTGCCATGACAAGGTTAATAATGTTTACTTGCTTAAAAGATGGTCAAATTCAGAGGGCCACGAAGTATGTTGCGTGAATGACTCACCGAGAGGATACATAAAAGATCAGCCATCAAACCATCGTTGAGCTAAGCTTACAACATTGCTGGTAAGAGGAAGCCAGAAGAATCTACTCAATGCATGGGTAACCACATGCACTTAAAAAACCTATTGACATCTAAATTTTACCCATTTTATTTAGAATTTAATCGTATTAAAAAATTAAGAATTAGTCTCTAAGAAAAAAAGTAAAGTAAATAATTTTCATTAAAATGCATTGCGTGTAGACATTAGGGACATTTCCATTACTAGTGTCAATTATTAAAAATATTTTTTAAAATTAATTTTAAAAAGGTAAAATTATTAAAAAAAGCGGATGGGGCCGGGCCAGGGATGGGCCTGCCCGGCTCTCCTTCCTTTCCCCCTTCCCTTTCCCGTTTGGACCTAGCCCATTCTCCTCCTTTTGTCCTTGGCCCAGCCCGCGGACCTCTTCCCTCCTCCTCCTCCTCCCTCACGCATCGCACGCGGTCTGCAAAAAGGAAGAGAGGAGGTGCGGAGACAGGGACCTCAGCGACGACCAAGGCTGGCGGTCGGGGGGCAGGCCGGCACCGCAGGCTGGCGGTGGCAGGGTCGCGCTCGCCTGCCGCGAGCTTAAAAGGAGAGCTTCGGACCGATGAGGGGGAATTTTTCTTTTGGGGGGCTCGGTTTAGAAGAGGGAGGCCTAGAGAGCGCTCGAGAGAGAAAGTGAAACTGAGAGAGAGTCAGAGCTGGGGTGAGAGTCAGAGGATCGTTCCGGCGACCACTACGCCTGAACCTCGGTCGACGGCGCGGCGTCTCTCCCTCCTTGACGCATTTTTCCAGGTCAGCCTCGCCTTCACCTTCCTTGGTCTCGAAATTGCTCTATCCCGAGGATCCCGCCTCGGAGGCGTTGCGAGGCGACCGGACTAAGTCCGCCATATCTAGAGCTCGCCCTCTTTCGCCGTCTCCGAGCCGGGTAGGGCCACCTCCGGCAGTCGAGCTCGTGCTCATCTCTTCTCTATCGGACACTTTATTCCCCCTTGTCTCGGTTCAACCGAGACCGGGATTGTGTGTTCTATGTTCATGCTCACGTTGAATGCATGTGACTTGTCTCTAGATTAGTCTCGAAAGGTGCCTGTATCTAATATGATCGATCTTTGTCCGAGTCCATGTCTCGAATGATGCATGGGTCCTCCCTCTAGTCGATGCACTCCATATCTTTGATAAAATGTCCCAGAAAGTACCGAGAGTGAGTTCATGTTTAAACTCGAGATTGACGTACCCTCGCTTCTTCTGTGCTTGTTGAATCGTGCTTGCTTTGTTTATGTTCATGGTATTTTTACGTGGTTTTCGCAAAATAATTGTGTATCCTCGAGGGGGCGAAGGTTTTCTTTGTTCTAGAAAGTAGCTTAGTGGTCATCGGAGTAGGTGGCTGGCGGTGGCTGGCGGTGGTTGACGCCGGTCGGGTGAGCGACTGGTGGCCTGGTGACAGCTCCAGCGCCGGTGGATCCTCATCGGAAAATGAGCGAGCTTCGGTGAGACCGTGAGAGAGCAGCTTCGGGTTGGGAGTCTTTGCACGAGGAAGGAGAAGACCAAAAAAGGGTACCATTCAAGATATAAAAGAAAATCAATGAGGAAAAAAAGAGAGAGAGAAAGAAGAAAAAAGGCGAAAAAATGAAACAAAAGAAGGAGGAAACGGGCTGGGTTTTCATTAATAGTGGGATTCGGGTTATGGTGTAAATGAGGGGATTATAAGCGGGCTGAGTGGGCCATCTTAAAAAATGTTCTTGGGCCAATTTAGTTAATTCTGAGTGGGCCTTAGAGCCAGCCCGGTTTAGTCCAACCCGGACCGATAGGGTCCGGGTCGGTTCAATCGGGCCGAGTCTCTTGACCCGGTCGATTTTTTAACAGTAATAATTATAAAAAACATATTAATTAAAAAATATTAAAAATATTAAAAATATTAAAAATTATAAAAATCCTAAAAAATTAAAAATTCAGAAACTCATCAAAAATATTATCAATTCAGAAAAAATTTAAAATTTCACAAATTCAGAAAAATCAATTCAAAAATATTTAAAATATTGAAAAAATCCTAAATATTCCCAAAAATCAAGAAAATTTTCATAAAGTTTTAATTTCTCGAAAATGGCTTAAAAATTCTTGTTGGGTAGCCTTCTCTTTAAATGTGCAGAAATCCTTGATGAAAATTGTACTTGATTAAACAAGCCTCTAATGCTCCATCATAGGGTTTTGATTTCTCTTAGAGAAAGTCATTCACCTTTAACTTGGTTAAGATTGGCATTTATTCCGTGCTAGACTCCTATTTCCCCTTGTAAATTATTTAATGATGATTTGGTCATCGATTATTATTTTAATAATTATGTATTCGTATGATCATCTTACATGTTAGTAAATATGTTCAAAATCAATCTAAACTGCCTAAGATGAATAAGATTAGGTATAGAAAGGATACTAATTATTTAATTAGTGTAATTAAGTCCATGAATTTAAATTTTCTGGTTACGTAGGAAGTAAAGTATACTCCCATGCCTCACTTCTAACTAACCCCAATAGGTTAGTAATGACTTCTCATTAAAAAAATTTCATGAACACCCCAATGTCATGCGAAATACAAGTTCAAGAGAGCCTGTGCCTAATCATGGATCGTAAGCCCGTGCTTTAGACAATACCCTTAAACTTATGTCTTTTCCCCTTTAGACGGAAAATGTAGGTTGCGACAAAACCCCATCCTCTCTATTAACCTCACATTTCTCTATCTTTCTTCTCTTTGTTTGGACATTTTTGTCTCCCACCTCTTCCTCTCTTTTCTTGATATGCAATTCGAGACCATGGCCACCAACCCCACTCTCTCTCTCTCTCTCTCTCTCTGGGCCAAAATGACTCACGGAGCCTACCATTCTAGATTTGCACATGATCTCATCTTAAACCTAATTGATTTCTACAATAGAAGAAAATTTGTTAGTGGACATATGATATAAAGGATGGAACTAAATTAGAAACTAAACCGTGAGGTTCATCATCCACCTAAAAGATGCTTACACGAACATATAAAAAATAAGAGCATGTATTTATCGATACTTACACGTACTAGGACCAAAATGACTCATGGAGCCTACACATTCCAGATTTGCACATGATCTCATCTTACAACTAATCGGTTTCTACAATAGAAGAAAAATTGCCAGTGGACATATTGATGTTTCCCAAATACAAAGGATGGAGCTAAATTAGAAACTAAACCATGAGGCTCATCATCCACCCGAGAGATGCTTACACAGACATATATAATTTTAGACTGTGTATTTATTGATACTTACATAGATTAGGACCAGAATGACTCACAGAGTCTATGCATTCTAGATTTGCACATGATCTCATCTTACAACTAATCGATTTCTATAATAGAAGAAAAATTGCCAATGGACATATTGATGTTTCCCAAATACAAAGGACAGACTAAATTATACACTAAACCATGAGGCTCATCGTCCACCCGAGAGGAGCTTACACGGACATGTAAAAAATAAGAGCATGTATTTATTGATACTTGCATGGACTAGGACCATAATGACTAATGGAGCCTATGCATTCTAGATCTGCACATGATCTCATCTTACAACTAATCATTTTCTACAACAAAAGAAAAATTGCCAATGGACGATGTTTCCCAAATGCAAAGGATGGAACTAAATTAGAAACTAAACCATAAGGCTCATTGTCCACTCAAGGATGTTTACATAGACATATAAAAAATAAGAGTGTGTATTTATCGATACTTAAATGGACTAGACTAGAATGACTCACGGAGCCTATGCATTCTAGATTTGCACATGATCTCATCTTACGACTGATCAATTTCTACAAGAGAAGAAAAATTCCCAGTGGACATATTGATGTTTCCCAAATACATAGGACATAACAAAATGAGAAACTAAACCATGAGGTTCATCGTCCACTCGAGAGATGCGATTCAGCGACAGAAGACGAGTGCGTAAATGCCTTGTCTGTGGAGGACGGATAAGACATAGCCAAACCATCAAAACCTTCACGATGAGCGTATATTAACCCTCCTGAGGAAAGGCCAATGGACGACAATTCCGGAATCCGAAGATCGCCCTCCAAGTACTGCACAACTTGACGCATGCTTGGCCTCATCAACGGGTCTGAGAGGGAACAGATCAGCCCGAGTTTCAGCACCAACTCCATTTCTTCTTCCACAAACTCCGGCCCCAACTTTGGATCTCTTGCCTCGAGAATTGCACCTCTTTCCCAGCAAGAAAATACCCAGTCCACTAATATCACATCCTCCACGTCCCGAAGCTCTATCGGCCTTCTCCCGCAGGCAACCTCGAGCAAAAATGCTCCGAAGGCATACACGTCGGTGTTCCTAGTGGCCTTGCCGGTTCGCGTGTGCTCAGGGGCGAGATAACCAAGCGTTCCTACAACGTGAGTTGTTTGAGGGTCAGTTCCATGGTCGTATAATCTTGCAAGCCCAAAATCTCCAAGTCTTCCATTTAATTCGGCATCTAGCAAGATGTTACTCGCCTTTATATCCCTGTGGATCACCACTTGCTCCCACCCTTCGTGCAGATAAAGCAGCCCAGATGCCACTCCTTTGATCACCCTGAATCTTTGCCTCCAATTGAGGGTCACCTTTGGTTGGTCATGGAGGTACTTGTCGAGACTGCCGTTGGGCATGTAGTCGTAAACCAAGAGCAACTCCCCTTTCCGGCGGCAGTAACCGAGGAGCGACACTATGTTGCGGTGGCGGAGCCGACCAATGCTGATGATCTCTGCTACGAATTCTCTCATGCCTTGTCTTGATTCATGCGAGACCCTCTTCACTGCAATCTCTATCTTCGATGTGGGTAAGGTTCCTCTATAGACCCGACCAAACCCACCCGTCCCTAATAGCTCTTGCTCCCGGAATCCTTTTGTCGCAAAATAAAGGTCTTTGAACTTGAACCGGTGCGGGCCGTAGTCCCTCTCCCAATCTTCAAGGACCTCAGCGAATTTCCTTTTCCTTCTTATCACATAAACCACGCTCAAGATCAGCATCGACACAACAAAAAGAACCATCAGTGGTAGCCCTATAGTCAGTACCTTCGACGTCTCCTTCTTACCGATCCGAGGAAGCTTAGGAAGTTGGGACAGGGCAAGTGCCTGAGCCTCTCCATTTACCCTGAAGCTCCAACCCAGAACATAGTGAGAAGTTAGGACTGAACCGGTTGATGACGAGAAGCCGACATACATGCTCTGGTTGATGATAGACGAGAGATCCTGCTTAAGAGACAAAAGGGGAGTCTGCGGTTTTTGCACATGGATTGGAGCCAACGTGACATCGGTCCGCTTTTCAGTTCCACTGTAGTCCACCCAAACTTGCATTGCTTTACCACTGTATAGAGTAAAGTTCCTGAACTTCCCACCATCTGTATGATATCCCGCCGGAGTTGAATTTGCTGATTTCAACCCATTCAAGTCGATTCCGACATGATTATCATTAATGTCCTGAAACTCGCTGCTCAGGATCGTGTCGAGCTCCACCCCAAACACATGATTGGTGGAGTTGCCGTCGTTGGTTTCATTGAACATGCCGAGGTATTGGCTTGGCAGGGACCAGGGGAGGCCTCTCTGGGGCGCAACCACGAAGACAATCCCATGGCCGCTCAGAGTCGGATACTGAGGTTGAATCGCAAAGACGAACGTGGTGGAGAAGGAGTAGACGGAGCCGTTTGGCGAGTTCTTGAACTGGACAGGGTCGGGATGGAAGGCGTGGCCCTTCTGCTGTTTGGTGTCATTGGTCAGCTTCAGGAGGCCATTGGAGGTGACCCCGGCGATCCCATCGAGGCTCAGATTGGCCGATTTGAAGCCGTTGTACACAAAACTGGCCTCTTGAGCATAAGCCAAAAATGGTAGCAGAGAGAGCACAACAAGAATCTTGGAGAACATAGCTCAAACTCGAAGTCTGCTTAGCTGTTAGATGAAGAATGATGGAGTTAAAAGGGCTATAAAAATTCAGAAGAATCTTTATCTTCCAAAGTGAAACGAATGGTGCAGATTTTAAAAAATATCTGCTCCACGCGAGTCCTACGATTGATGGATGTCTTGGACTTTTCAATGGACGAATCCAATAGTCCTGTTCGTAAGGCAAAGAGGACTTCAAGGTGAATGAGAGAACTTCGATTTCATACTGCATTTGCGATCGAATGAACAAATCCGACGGATGCTACTGAGTAGTTCGCAATTATTGCAAGAAGTCGCAGCCGAACCAGAAGACGACCCTTTGTCAAGATGCGATCTGGGAGAGACAAATTGAAGGAAGGTGGGAGTGATGGAATAGAAAGCCCGGTGATTTTTCTTCCCACAATATAACAAACAAGCGATCGGCCCACTTGCAAGGCATGGGGTCCGTGGGAATATTTGAGGGAGGACCAGCCCGTGGTCAAAGCTAGCCAGCCACTGCCGCCGGCGGGCAAGAGCAAGGAGGAAGAGACAAAAAAGAAAAGAAAAGGAAATAAACAGAAAATTAAAAAATTAAAAAAATATTCGAAAAATAATAAAAATATTATTAAAATATTGTCGCTGGAGCCGGTCGGCGTCCATATCAGCTCCGGTTGGCCAAATTTGGCCGGATAGACTGAATTGACATAAAATTTGGCCAACCGGAACTGAATTGACATAATCATAAAAGGTTTAGGATTGAATCAGTAAAAAAAATGTTTAAAACTGAATTGACACAATTACAATAGGTCTAGAATTTTTTTGGCAATTCTGTCAACGTTTTTGGTTCTTTAGTTTAGTGGTCCAACATGAATCGCTGCCTCCTCCCTGTCTTCTTGATACACCCCTCCACCAAAAAAAAAAAATGGTGCACATGTATCAAGAAAAAGGGCAAGGCCACACCATTTGGTACGAGAGAAGTTCTTTCTATTTTTTTGATTTACATTAGTTGGGATGAGGTGATTAAAAAGAAAGAAAGAAAAAACTGGGATTTAGATAATTATAAGAGAAAAAAGAAGCAAAGGATTTGAAGGGCTTGATTTATATGGTTGTTAAGATGCAAACAAGGAAAACGTAGGAAAAAAGTGCATTGTGACACGAATAGCCTTTTTTGTATTCATCTGTAAAAATAGAATAGTCTTACAAGCGAGAAAGAAAAAAAAATTTATTGAGTGACGCACAAAGCCGTTCAAATACCTACGAATCCTCTCACATGGTTTTAGAATATACCTGAAATAAGCGGATAAATCCCTCGTAATATCTCATTATCCCTCCTAATAATTTCCTTCCCGTCTTTTCTCTCCCATCCAAACGCGTTTATGTTTTTAGAACCCTTTTTCTTCCCATCTCTTCTAACAAGCATGTTGTCGGTATAGATCCAACAGTTCATTTTGACACTCTAGCGCATGCCACATGCTATGTGTCATATTTCAAAGACGGTTTTTGCATCGAATTATTAATTGACAATCTATTTCCCCGTCCCATAATCGGGCAATCTTGTTCAAATCAACGGTGCAGGAGAAATGGGGGAAGTATGGCAAGATTTTTAAGAGTATTTTGGAGATTCAAAGAAGAGATTAGTAGTAGTAAATTAGTAAATGATGTTTGAACATCTTATGTCAATCAATGTTGGTGTGGGTTTTTTTGGTTATAGTAATGGATACGTGACGTGTGCAACAAAGTTACATAGATTTTGCAGTTGATAGTAATCCTAGATAGATATAGATACAAATCTGTGTTAGTTTATTTAGATGAGTCTTAAATCAGAATTTCTTAGAGATGGTAGCATATGTCTCAACTCTCAATGTGATCAGGAAGTTGCTTAGCATTATCCTTTAGTTAACTTTGCGGTAAATGCGCTACTTGGGTTTGCCGACCTTAGATGACTGAAAGCCTACGTTAGGTTCCAAAATCTAAAGCACTGTCGATTTTCTTTGTTCATATATATTCTCTTTTGTAACATGGTTGTTGAATCTTCTTGAACAAGCTCAACCCCACTTAAGCTGGCCTAGGTGGTGGCCACGAGCCACCATCTCTCTTTAACTCTCTCTCTCTCTCACCTTTTACCTTTGTGTGCATGTGCGCTTCGATTGAAGGCAGCAATGGCCATGCTGGGCAGCTTGAGGCCCGGAGGCACTCAACAACCCTCAACGGTGCCTAAGCGGAGCTGCTGCCATTTCCCCTGATTCCTCTATAAACTAGGGGGTACTTCTTTGGATCTTTGGTGGTTTATAGGTTTGCTCATCAAGAAGCAGGAGTCTTGTGACTCCGCTAAAGGCCGCTCCACCTATCCAATGTAGCAAGTTGACAGGACTGTTTTTCTTATTTTAACATACCAACGCCCGTATGTCTCAGCCTCTCAATTTTTCTGTTATATCTTTTTCTTTTTCAAAAGGAAACACCCTTTAGGTGTTTTATGTCTAAGGGATGTCGAAGTCCACGCTAAATTTTAGATGAACAATTTCAGGTCATACTCAGAATAGTGGCGTGGAGGTACTCAATAATCCTTAACGGTGCCTGAGCAGAGCTGCTGCCATTTCCCGTTATTCCTCTCTCTCTCTCTCCCTCTCTCTCCCTCTCTGTCTGAGGGTTTGAGAACTTCTATTTTATTTTCTGATGTCTGCTTACGGTGCTACTATGCCACTCCACGTCAACAAGTCATGTGCAATTCTAACATAAAGACCATTTTAAACATAATAGACGTAGTTGAGGGACCACATTAGCAAAAAGAACAATCAAATGAGAAAAATTGAATAACTTAAAGAACGAGGGTTAGCGATATCATCATCGCAAGAAAAGAAAAAAGAATTTTGAGAACACTATAATTCATTCGATAAAAAACAGCCGCCAACAAACTTATCCACTCCTTTGCAGTGTTTGCTATCAATTCTATGTTGGTCTAACTTTATTTAATAATCTAATATACATGATATAATCTCTGAACAACAATACTTCTTTGTTTTGAAAATGAAATATTTAAGTCATATAAAGTGCTTACTTTTGGGGTCCACTTGATTTTGTGATGCAATTTATATTTAATTTACATGTTACAACAAAACAAGATAGAACCATACCCAATATGCGCATATATGATGATTTATGCGCATCATGAATAGTGATTAATTTAAAAGACTTCATGCATATGTTAATTATGAAATAATATGCCTTTCATGATTCAAACATTAAGTAGCTTGTGAAACAAAATCGCCTTTTACTTGTTAACTAATGTAAAATTGTTCCAGCAAAATGAAACTAATTAAATTGGGGAGTCCACAACTCTGCCCACAGAAATAAGAAAAGATTTGAGGGTTCTACCCCTATAAAGTCACTTCTTTCCTCGACAACTTGCCTTTTTTTTTTTAATGCTGACGACCATAGGAAGAAGATACTGATTTTTTTATATTTTCATTTTCCAGAGCACAGGTGATTAAATCATCCATTTCTCGGCAGATGATTTCGGGGCTGTGGTAGGTCCTTCACCGGCGACGAGAGTAACAGACCCTCGCCCTCTCACTCTTCCAATGAAAGCGAGCCATGGGATGATTTCATGGGATTCTATGGCCGGAACTGATCGATCTTTGCCCGAATCCATGTCTCGAATGATGCGTGGTCCTCCCTCTAGTCGATGCACTCCATGTCTTTGATAAAATGTCCTAGAAAGTACTGAGAGTGAATTCATGTTTAAACTCGACAGTGACGTGCCCTCGCTCCTGTGCTTGTTGAATCGTGCTTGCTTTTTTTTTTTTTTATGTTCATGGTGTTTTTACGTGGCTTTCGCGAAATAATTGTATATCCTCAAGGAGGCGAAGATTTTCTTTGTTCCGGAAAGTAGCTTAGTGGTCATCGGAGTAAGTGGCTGGCAGTGGTCGACGCCGGTCGGGGCAAGTGACCGACGAGTGGCGGTGGCCTGGTGACGGCCCCAGCGCTGGTGGGTGCATCGGAAAATGAGCTAGCTTCGGTGAGAGAGAGAGCAGCAGGCGTGTTGGCTTCGGGTAGGGGAGTCTTCGTACGAGGAAGGAGAGGACCAAAGACGGGTACCATTAAAGAAATAAAAGAAAATCAATGAGGAAAGAGAGAGAAAGAGAGAGAGAGAGAGAGAGAGAGAGAGGAAGAGAGAAGGCGAAAAATGAAAAAAAAAAAAAAAGGAGGAGGAGGAGGAAACGGGCTGGGTTTTCATTAATAGTGGGCTTCGGGCTGTTGTGGGCCGATGGTGTAAATGAGGGGCATTATAAGCGGGCTGAGTGGGCCGTCTTAAAAATGTTCTTGGGCCATTATAGTTGATTCAGAGTGGGCCTTAGAGCCAGCCCGGTTTTTAGTCCAACCCGGACCGATAGGGTACGGGTCGGTTTACTCGGGCCGGGTCTCTTGACCCGGTCGATTTTTTTTAATAGTAAAAATCATAAAAAGAACATATTAATTTAAAAAATCATTAAAATTATTAAAAATTAAGAAAAAAATTATAAAAAAATGAAAAATACAGAAAAATCAATTGAACAATATTTTAAATATTTTTAAAAAATCCTAAAAATTGAGAAAATTTTCAAAAAGTTTTAATTTCTTGAAATTGGCTAAAAAGGTCATGTTGAGTAGACTTCTCTTTAAATGTGTGAAAATTCTTAGTAAAAATTGTACTCGATTGAACAAGCCTCTAGGGCTCCATTATAAGGTTTTGATTTTTCTTAGAGAAAGTTATTTGCCTTTAACTTGGTTTGGATTGGCATTTATTTCATGCTAGACTCTTGTTTCCGCTTGCAATTTATTTAACACAAATTTGGTTGCCGATTGTTATTTTAATAATTGCGCATTCGCTTAATAATCTCACATATTAGTGAATAGGTCCAAAATCAATCCAAACTGATTGACAAAAATATTTTTAAAATAAATAAGATCAAGTAGGGAAATGGCACTAATTATTTAATTAGTATAATCAAGTCATTGACTTTAGACATTTTAGTTACGTAAGAAGTAAGGTATACTCCCATACTTTACTTATTTTTTAGTTAACCTTAATAAGTTAATGGTGACTTCTTATTAAAAAAATTTCATAAATACTTTAATATTACGTAAGGTATGGACTTAGAAGAGCCCGCCCCTAATCATGGGCCGTAGGCCTATCCTTTAGACAATACCTTTAAATCTATGTCCTTTTCACTTTGGATGGAAAATCTAAGTCGCGACAAAATCCTATTCTCTTCTAACCTCATCTCTCTCTTTCTCTCTCCCCTGTCTAATCAGTCCCCACCTCTTCCTCTCTCTCTTCTTGATGTGCAACTTGAGAACATGGCCACGAAAACACCCCCCAACACACACAACTTTCTCTCTCTATCCCCTCTTTGTTCGGTCCCCACCTCTTCCTCTCTCTTCTTGATGTGGAACTTGAAAACATGGCCACCCCCCCACCACACAACTCTCTCTCTCTCTCTCTCTCTAAGGGCAGCACTGTAGCAGCAACCAATGGTGACTATCGCACTGGTAGCTAATCCGAGACATACAAAAAATAAAAGTGTGTATTTATCGGTACTTACACAAACAGAATGACTCGTGGAGCCTATGCATTCTCGATCTCATGATTTATCTTACAACTAATCGATTTCTACAATGAAAGAAAAATTGCCGATAGACATATCGATGTTTCCCAAATATAGGGGATGGAACTAAATTAGAAACTAAACCATGAGGATCATCATCCACCCCAAGAGATGCTTACATGGACATATAAAAAATAAGAGCGTGTATTTATCGATGCATACACGAACTAGGACTAGAATGACTCATGGAGGTTACGCATTCTAGATCTGCACATGATCTCATCTTACAACTGATCAATTTCCACAAGAGAAGAAAAATTGCCAAAGGACATATCAGTGTTCCCCTACATAGGATGGAACAAAATGAGAAACTAAACCGTGAGGCTCATCGTCCACCGGAGAGATGCGATTCTGCAACGGAAGACGAGCGCGTAAATGCCTGGTACATGGAGGACGGATAAGACATGGCCAAATCATCAAAACCTTCGCGATGAGCGCACGTTAACCCGCTTGAGGAAAGGCCAGTGGACGACAATTCCGGCATCGGAAGATCGCCCTCCAAGTACTGCACAAGTTGACGCATGCTCGGCCTCGTCAACGGGTCGGAGCGGGAACAGATCAGCCCGAGTTTCAGCACCAACTCCATCTCTTCTTCCACAAACTCCGCCCCCAACTTCGGATCTCTTGCCTCGAGAATTGCACCACTTTCCCAGCAAGAAAATACCCAGTCCACTAGTATCGCGTCCTCCGCATCCCGAAGCTCTATCGGCCTTCTCCCGCAGGCAACCTCGAGCAAAAATGCTCCAAAGGCATACACGTCGGTGTTCCTAGTGGCCTTGCCGGTTCGCGTGTGCTCAGGGGCGAGATAACCAAGCGTTCCTACAACGTGAGTTGTTTGAGGGTCAGTTCCATGGTCGTATAATCTTGCAAGCCCAAAATCTCCAAGTCTTCCATTTAATTCGGCATCTAGCAAGATGTTACTCGCCTTTATATCCCTGTGGATCACCACTTGCTCCCACCCTTCGTGCAGATAAAGCAGCCCAGATGCCACTCCTTTGATCACCCTGAATCTTTGCCTCCAATTGAGGGTCACCTTTGGTTGGTCATGGAGGTACTTGTCGAGACTGCCGTTGGGCATGTAGTCGTAAACCAAGAGCAACTCCCCTTTCCGGCGGCAGTAACCGAGGAGCGACACTATGTTGCGGTGGCGGAGCCGACCAATGCTGATGATCTCTGCTACGAATTCTCTCATGCCTTGTCTTGATTCATGCGAGACCCTCTTCACTGCAATCTCTATCTTTGATGTGGGTAAGGTTCCTCTATAGACCCGACCAAACCCACCCGTCCCTAATAGCTCTTGCTCCCGGAATCCTTTTGTCGCAAAATAAAGGTCTTTGAACTTGAACCGGTGCGGGCCGTAGTCCCTCTCCCAATCTTCAAGGACCTCAGCGAATTTCCTTTTCCTTCTTATCACGTAAACCACACTCAAGATCAGCATCGACACAACGAAAAGAACCATCAGTGGTAGCCCTATAGTCAGTACTTTCGACGTCTCCTTCTTACCGATCCGAGGAAGCTTAGGAAGTTGGGACAGGGCAAGTGCCTGAGCCTCTCCATTTACCCTGAAGCTCCAACCCAGAACATAGTGAGAAGTTAGGACTGAACCGGTTGATGACGAGAAGCCGACATACATGCTCTGGTTAATGATGGACGAGAGATCCTGCTTAAGAGACAAAAGGGGAGTCTGTGGTTTTTGCACATTGATTGGAGCCAATGTGACATCGATCCGCTTTTCAGTTCCACTGTAGTCCACCCAAACTTGCATTGCTTTACCACTGATTAGAGTCAAGTTCCTCATCTCCCCACCATCTGCATGATATCCCGCCTGAGTTGAATTTGCTGACGTCAACCCATTCAAGTCGATCCCGACATGATTGTCATTAATGTCCTGAAACTCGCTGCTCAGGATCGTGTCGAGTTCCACCCCAAACACATGATGGGTGGAGTTGCCGTTGTTGGTTTCGTTGAACATGCCGAGGTATTGGCTCGGCAGGGACCAGGGGAGGCCTCTCTGGGGCGCAACCACGAAGACAATCCCATGGCCGCTCAGAGTCGGATACTGAGGTTGAATCGCAAAGACGAACGTGGTGGAGAAGGAGTAGACGGAGCCATTTGGCGAGTTCTTGAACTGGACAGGGTCGGGATGGAAGGCATGGCCCTTCTGCTGTCTGGTGTCGTTGGTCAGCTTCAGGAGGCCATTGGAGGTGACCCCGGCGATCCCATCGAGGCTCAGATTGGCCGATCGGAAACCATTGTACGCAAAACCGGCCTCTTGAGCGTAAGCCAAAACTGGTAGCAGAAAGAGCACAACAAGAATCTTGAAGAACATGGCTCAAACTCGAAGTCTGCTTAGCAATTAGCTGAAGAAGGATGCAGCTATAAGGGCTATGAATATCCAGAAGAATCTTTATCTTACAACGTCAAACGAATGGAGCAGATTTCAAAAATTTCCGCTCCACGTTAGTCCTATGATTGATGGATGTCTTGGGCTTTCAATGGACGAATCCAATAGTCCTGTTCATAAGGCACTTCGATTTCATACCGCATTTGCGGTATGAAAAGGAGAACTTCGCATTTGCAGTATGAAAAGGAGAACTTCGATTTCATACCGCATGCCGCATTTGCGGTCGCGACGACTCTGGATGAACACATCCGACGGATGCTACCTATCGAGTACTGAGTAGTTGGCAATTACTGCAAGAAGTCTTAGTGCGAGAAGTCGCAGCCTCCGAATTAGATGACGACATCAGATGACGACTCTTTGTCAAGATTAAATTAGGGGGAGACGGACGGAAGGAAGGTGGGTGTGATGGAATCGAAAGCCCGGTAATTTTTCTCCCCCCATAATAAAACGAACGTCCGATCGGGCCACTTGTAAGACATGGGGTCCGTGGAAATATTAGAGGGAGGACCAACCCATGAGTCTTAAGCTTGGTATATAAAATTAGCACATTTCATAGATCCAAAGTAGTTACCAAACTAGTGTTCTTTTACATCAAGTATTCGCAGGTTGCAACTCTGCAAGTATGTGTAAACTGTACTGTAAGATTTAATATTTTAACCAATTTCCACGGAATATTCTTAGATGTTCTTTGGAATTTCTGCATTAGTGCAAACTGTCTTGTTTATGAGGACTAAGTACATTGAGAACTCTAGATTTGACACATATTACATTTACTGGCGGCAAAATTTCCTCCATATAACATATAACATAAAAGTCCAACGCTAACAAGTCTATTCAGAACTAAAAAGGGTTACTCCTAATGATCAAAGAAATGGTAAGGACCAATAAGTGAAACAAAGAATGCGCTTAGCTCGTCTAATAGTAAATTAAATTTCGAGTTTCAGCTGTTTACATAATCAAATCCGGTTAAATAAAAACCCAAGTTTTACTAGACAAAGAAATTCTATATTACAGTTGAAATAAAAAGATAAAAAAAAAAAAAAAAACTCTCTGGCACTCCAAGACAAAAAAAAAAAAAAAAAAGGGGCTCACACAACTATTACATATATGAAAGAAAATAAATACGTGTATGATAACTTTTTTATTATTCTGTTTTCGGGAAAAAGTTTGAAGCAAAAATTTGTCTGATAACGCAATTTCATTTTTTATTTATTTTTGGGACAAAATTTTAGTTCAGAAATAGATTTATAATAGAAATAAGAAGTAAATTTATTTTTACTTTTCAATTTCTAGAACAAAAATTAAGGATAAAAACCTTTTTCATCACTCGCCTTCATTACTTAGGCAGCCACCCACTCATTGTCCGCCAACTGTTGCCTCTTGCCACCGCTTGCCCGCCACCCATGCTTGCCGTCCACCCTAGAGGGAGAAATTTTGTATTGTCATCAAATGAATTTTTATTTCGAAAACAAAAATTTTGTTTCATTATTAAATAATTATTTTTACTCCAAAACTCGTTTAGGAAATAGGAATAATCTATTTCTATCAAAAATTGATTTATAACTAGAAAGAATAGTTATTATTCACGTTTTGAAAATCTAGGTATGCTTTCTTGTTACAACTGTACAAAAGGAAAAGAAGACTTCGTGGGTTTCTTTTCTCAAGCAAGACGCCACGGAGAAAAAAGAAAAGATAATGATATAAATGATCTACATTTGGCACTCTGCGTATGCATCGGGTCATGGACGACTATCTGAAGACGACAAAACCTTAACAGGAGTCACGTGTCCGTAGATTCACGCTTTGGTCTATTTCGGCCCCACATGTGGAAAATGGCGATAGAGATAGGCAATAGTCGAAGACTTTTCAAATGCTGGCAAGTCTCCGGCCAATCAGTCAATCACAGAAATGAGGAGTCTGGAAAACAATATTTAGAGGCGAAGTATCACATGGGTTGCACACCAAATTTGAATCCTTGCATGATTTAACGGTGGGGTCCCTAGGATTGGAAAATTCAACGAGTTAATGATGCATATTTGGCGAAAAAAGTCGGGAACTGATGGCTGAAATTGCATTAGATTCAATATGATCCTAAGAGATTCTAACGATATCTTCTGAGTTGTGTATTCAGCGAATTTCTCCGGCTTCTGGACATGTTTTTCGTGATTGTTTTGGCGGTTTCTTCCTTGGCGAACTTTGCACTCACTCAGGATACTAGCAGTTTCACATACAATGATTTTTGATAGGCAAATCTCAGCCTAGATATTTTAGCAGCATTCATTGGCAATGGCCTCCTAAGGTTAACCATATAGGGGTGTCAAAAAGGCCAAACCCGATCCGACCCTAAACTTAGGGTATTTTCGGGTCAAGTCAAAATCTTATCAAAGTATGGAGCCGGTATTATTTAGAACCGGATCGAAATGAGTTGGGTCGGATTGACGTAAGCTTTTTTAATAAATGTAATGTATTCTTAGAGTTTTGTCAGAAAATACTCGAATACTTGATCCAACCCGACCCAATCCGGTTTTTTTGTTCAGGTCTAATGCGTTTCAGGTCAGGTCGGGTCGGGTCAAAGTGTGACCCTTTGTGATTGAGGACAGGTCGAGTAACATAAAAACCCGGCCCGACCCATTGACACCCCTACTAACCAATGCAACCAAACAAAAGAAGAGTCATGCCTTCTATCCTGATCCAATTTAAGTTCAAGAGCTCAACCGGTGATTCTGTCAAATCTTTCTCCACGACGTTTGTCTTCACCATGATTTACGAGTAGCCCACCTATGGGCGGCCATGGGTTTGCTTTCGTGCTAGCTCCTCGGGGAGAATTTCCTGGTGCTCTGCCTAGTTATTACTTTGGTCTCTTCAATGAAACCAACAATGTCAATTCCTCGAAACACATTGTTGCAGTAGAATTCGACACAATTCAAAACCACAAATTCCTTAATATCAACAATAACCACGTTGGGATCAACGTCAATGGGCTAACCTCTGTAAAATCTGCCCCGGCAGGATACACTGCAAGTCCAAGTGGGGTCTTCACAAACTTGAGTCTGATGAGTGGTAAAGCCATGCAAGTATGGGTGCATTATGATGGCTCGCAAAAGCAATTCCATGTCACATTAGCTCCTATCAATGTTGAGAAACCGAAGACCCCCCTTTTATCCCTATCCATTGATCTCTCGCCGATCATCAAGGAGACCGTGTACGGGGGTTTCTCGTCCTCAACCGGCTCGTTTGTAACTTCTTATTACATCGTTGGATGGAGCTTCAAGGTAAATGGACAAGCTCAGGGACTGGTTTTGTCTCAGCTTCCTAGAATACCCCATGTGAGGAAAAGGAGGAGAAATCATACCTGCTTATTATTGGAGTGCCTTTCTTGTCGTTGTCTTGTCTTTCAATGCTAATCTTATCAGATAAGACGAAAGAAAAAATTCAGTGGTTATAGAGGATTGAGAGCGCGACTACGGTCCTCATTGGTTCAAGCACAAAGATCTCTATGTTGCCACAAAAGGATTCAGAAATCAGGAGCTATTAGGAGCTAGTGGATTTGGTAGGGCTTATAGAGGGGTATTACCCACCTCAAAAACTGAGATTGTAGTGAAGAGGTTTTCTCATGAATCAAAGTAAGGGATGAGTGAGTTCGTTGCAGAGATTATTAGCATTGGTCGGCTTCGTCATCGAAACATTGTAACGCTTCTCAATTACTGCTGCTGGAAGGGTGAATTGCTGTTGGTCTACGACTACATGCTGAATGGAAGCCTAGACAAGTATCTCTATAACCAACCAAACGTGACCTTCAATTGGAGCCAAAGATTTTAGAGTGATTAAAGGTGTTGCATATGGCCTCTCTTATCTCCATGAAGGATGGGAACTCAAAGCTAGCAACATATTGCTATATTAAGAACTAAATGGGAGGTTAGGAGATTTCAGGCTTGCGAGAATATACAATCATGGGACAAATCCTCAAACCACCCATGTGGTTGGACGTTCGAACCGCCAGGGCCACTACGAGCATGGACTTTTTAGCATTTGGGGCATTTTTACTCGAGGTTGCTTGTGAAAGAAGGCCGGTCGAGGCTTGGGAGAAGGAGGATGTAAGATTGGTGGGCTGGGTGTTTTCCTGCTGGGATAAGGGTGCCATTCTAGTGGCAATAGATCCAAATTTAGGGACAGACTTTGTGGCGAGGGATGTGGAGCTAGTGTTGAAACTTGGATTGATGCGCTGCCATTCGGAGTCAACAGGGAGACCAAGAATGCGTCAAGTAGTGCAGTACATAGAGGGGGATGTCATGATGCAGGAGTCACCATCCCTTTGTATTTTGAAAGGTGGATTGAAATTTGCTTATCGTGGAGGTTTCAGTATGTCTGGCATGTCTTACCCATCTTCTGCAGACAAGGCATTTTCACAGACGTCTTCTGTTGCAAACTCTCTCCTCTCTGGTGAAAGATGAGTCTTAAGCTTGGTATATTAAATTGAAAGCACCTTTCATTGATCCAAAGTAATTATCAAACTAGTGTTCTTATACATCAAGTATTAGTAGTATGCGATGTGAACTGTAATTTTAAGATTCTATGGCTCCAACCAATTTCTGCAGTATATTCACATGTTCTTGGGAATGTCTGCATTAGCATAATTGCCTTCTCTTTTGGTTTCCATCATAAAAGCAAGTCCACCTTTTATAAGGATTATTACTTGTTTCTTTGAATCCTTGCATGATTTAACGGTCAGCTCCGTATGATTAAAAAAACTCAAAGAGTTAATGATAACTGAAATTGCATTAGATTCAAGTTGATCTTAGGAGATTCAGAGGGTATCTTGAGTGGTGTATTCAACGAATTTCTCCAGTTCTGGACATGTTTGTGATTGTTCTGGCGGTTTCTCCCTGGCAAATTTTGCCTTGCTTATGATACCAGCAGTTTCACATACATTGGTTTCCAGTAGGTGAATCCTAGCCTCGATGACTTCATTGCATCATGGGCAATGGCCTCCTAAAGTTAACCACACAACTAAATAGAAGCAGAGCAATGCCTTCTTCCTTGACCCCATTGAAGTTCAAGAACTCATTTAGTGGATCTGTCTACTCTTTCTCCATGACGTCTTCTTCACTATCATTTATGAGTATCCACTTCTGGGTGGCTATGGGTTTACTTTCGGGTTAGCTCCTTGTAGAGAATTACCTGGAGCTCTGCCTCTCGAAGCTCTATTTCCCAGAGCTCTGCCTCTCGCAGCTCTGCCTAGTTATTACGTTGGCCTCTCCAACAAAACCAACAATGGTAACACCACGAACCATATTGTCGTAGTAGAATTTGACACAATCCAAAACCTTGAATTCTATGATGTCACTAATAACCACGTTGGGATCGACATCAATGGACCGACCTCCCTAATATCTACACTTAAAAAAGTCCTGGAGGGGTCTTCACAAACTTGAGCCTGATTAGTGGTGAAGCTAGGCAAGTTTGGGTGGATTATGATGGCACACAAAAGCAAATCAATGTCGCATTAGATGCTATCAATGTTCAAAAACCAAAGACTCCCCCTTCTATCACCGAACATTGATCTTTCGGCGATCATGTAGGAGGCCATGTACAAGGGGTTCTCGTCCTCAACCACCTCATTAGTGACTTCTCATTACATCCTTGGGTGGAGATTTTATGTAAATGGACAAGCTCAAAGACTAGTTTTGTCACATCCTGGATCCTATAGGGATAGGGTTAATGATACAGCGCCCTTCCACCCAACGGATGCAATTTTAAACCACCCAAAAGTCCACTTCCCAAAATATTTCAAACTTCATTTTACAAACTAGTTTGCAAATGAGTATATAACCATCATCAACGTCAACCGCTTTTAAGGTCAAAGACTTCTCATGAGTCTTTCCCGAAAGGTTTCACAAATCCATTTGCAGGCAATCGGTTTAGACTATAATTCAAAGATAACATTTTCATATCTAATATGCAAATGGCAATAAATGCTCGATCCAATCTATGCAAGAAATATGTTCGTTATGTTCATTCTTAACTTATAACATAATTAATTCATTTTGTTTTTTTTAAATATGAGTTTATAAATTTAAAAAAGAAATAGCACCACTTACTTGACAATGCCCAAACCAAACAATGCCTAGCTAAACGAGTCGACAATCTTGTAATCCTATCAATTAAATTAGAATCGACATTAAAATCAAAAAAAGCTCTATCTTAACTACGAAACGGCTAAACTATTTTCAAAGGCTAGCAAAAGACTCCTATACGCTAATAAATTGCTCATTTGAAACATTTACTCAAACTTAAACATAACACAAAACTTAGCCTCGAAACCCTAAAATTTCACTTGACTAAACAGTTTCTTCAAAGTAGACTTCATCAAACCCCACAACTATACAACAATATAATCCACCAGTCTTGAGAAATTCCATAGCTCAACATCTCAAAAATCAAACTCCACAATTCGAATATCACAAAATTCCGAATTGAAGCCCTAATCTAGAAAACTAATCCGATTAGAAGAATGAAGAGCACGGACACTTATCGAGCATTACAAATCAGAGTTGAATCGACTTGGCAAAGTGTCCGTGACTTGTACTAATAATGCCCCTCTCTTTTCCCCTTTCTTCTTCTTTCTTCTTTCCAATTCTTTCTTTTTCCCTCTCCGTGCGAGCTCTCTGTCCAAAATATAAGCTGAGCTTACTTCCCCTCTGACTTTTCAACTCCTTTTCTTTTTCTTTTTTTTTGCTCGGTCCCACTAAAGGTAAATATTACAAGTTTTGTCTCAGCTTGCTAGACTACCCCGTGTGACAAAGGAGGAGAAATCCCATTTGCTGACTACTAGAGTGCATTTGATGTTGCTGTCCTATCAATGCTAATCTTAAATGTGGTTGATCTTATAAGATGAAAGAGAAAATTTGCGGGGGTTCTGGAGGAGTGGGGCGTGAGTACAATCCTCATAGGTTCATGTACAAATATCTCATGCCACAAAAGGATTCAGTGGACCAGGACGTACCACGAGCTGCCGGATTTGATAGAATCTATAGAGAGGTATTACCCACTTCAAGAACTGAAATCGCAGTGAAGAGGGTTTCTCATGAATCGGGGCTCTCATGAATCGGGACAAGGAATGAGAGAATTTATTGCGGAAACTATGAGTACTGGCCATCTTTGTCACTGGAACATCGTGACACCTATCAGTTGTTGCCGTGTCAAAAGGTGAGTTGTTGTAGGTGTATGATTACTTAAGTAGCATCGACACCGATACACAATATATTATGACATAACACGCAAACACGTTATTTCTAAAAAACTAAAAAATTTCAATACGTTGAGACACGTTTTATATCAAACGTTTATAATTTATATATACATCATAAATTATCATTTTTATGATTAGTTCAATTAAATTAATTAAATTCATAAATAAATAAATAAATAATAAAAAAGAATATAGAATGAATTTACACTAAAAACATTAATCCACTGTTTCGGGGACTTGATTATACTAGATTACTCTAATGCATTTTTTATATCATTTCTCTTTTATTTTCAAAAAAAAATATGTGTAGGTAGTTTGGATTGATTTTAGCCTAAATTACTAACATTCAAAAGGGTGGGGTGATCATACGGGTATGCAATCATTATTAAACACTCAATGAATCAAATAAATTGCAGAAAAATAAATAACATGATTTTTAATTTTTTTTGGTTTTCCTTCTGTTATCAAATTAAAATCAAGCTATGTGTCATGCAATTAAAAGAATCTAACATGCAAATTATATAATACACACATGATATTTTTTTGTATTTTTTTAAAATTCGAAATAAATAATTAATGAAAATTAACTACCAACCTCGAAAAGTTATCTTCTTTAAAATAGGAAATAATTTATATTAAATCCTGTTTTACTTCGGAAAATTAATCTTAATTAAGTAAATTTTACCTTAACATGCAATCTAATCTAACTAGGTAAATTCTAAACATGCAATCCTAACCTATTTAGGAAACTACCCTGGTCTATCATAAAATCTTGTCTTATTCTTTTGGTGTTTTCCAAACCTGGCAGTTATCACAGAGAATCAATATACTCAATCCACCGGAACATATTCATTGAGATTTCAATAATCCATCGTCTAACGGATTAAATTAGCAATTATCTTAACCCTAATACGCAAGAAGAGTCAAAATAATTTAAAAAAAAGATTCAAAGTTTTACGGATCAAATTAGTAATTATAATGATTTTAAACATAAACATCACCAATGCGCCCAAAAAAATCAAAATAATTAAAAAGTAATCCAAAGTCTCACGAATCCAATTAGTAATTATAATGACTTTTTTTTATGATTTCCTACCAAATAATGCTTAACATCTCAATAGAATCAATATTAGCATTCAATATTCCAATTTAGGCAATAAAATATTAAGTCCAAATTTGATTTGAGAAAACTACCTAGTTTGAATGGTTTGCTTCCAAAAGGGGTGCGGCGGCTAGGGACTCACGAGTGGCGGTGGGGTTGTGAGGTGGGAGAGAATCGCCAACGTGGGATCTGGACTAGCGGATGAAACCCAGTGATGGAGAGTGACAGACGAATTCTTGATTTGCAGATGTCACGTTGCTTACCTTCCCTTTTGTTGTCTTTTCTTCAGGAGTTCTCTACTTCAGTCTTCAGATCACGTGGCCATTGGTTTCTTTGACTTGGTATTTTTGACAGGTTGTGATAACGGGACAAAATCCACCTCTTGGACTCGCTGCCAAGGATGAACCGGCGCAACTGAGATGCTGGACACGTTCGTCGAAATCGCAGGATTTTGCCTAGAAACTCGCCGACTCGGCAAAAGCTGACTGCAAAGCTCCCGAGCGTTAGATTGGCTTTCGTTAACCTGCAAAAGGAGAACAAAACCAGCTACGTTGTGAAGGTTTTGGGCAAGATAGCTAAGACCACGAGCGACAATGGCAACGTCGAATCCACAGCAACGCTAGTCAGTCTGGCAACGAGCGCGACCACACCTGGAGAACAGAGTCCACCAAGTTGACTAAAAGCACACAGCAAAGATTTTGGGCAGCGAGCAAGAGAAGGTAAAGTTCAAGCGGCAACAATGGCGACCAATGGCAACAAAACTGGACAGCAAAAACCATGAGCAGTGGCAGAGTAATTGGACGGAAAACGACAAGGCAACAGCGTGAAGGAAAGTGGCGTTGTCGGGTGGCAACATGCGTGACGAGGGGCAACAGCTCAGGGTGTCACGGCGAGACCAAAACGGCAGCATTGTCGGTAGGGATGGCCCGCTTCGAGGCTCGAGCGGCGTGCAGCAAGGTCTTGGCCAAGGCTAGTCCAAGATCTCTTCCCTCTCCATCTATTCCTTACGTGTATCTCTCCATTGTGTGTTTTTTCTCTGTCTGTTGTCATCCCAGGGAGTCCTCGTCCCCTTCATATATAGAACAATTGAGCCCTTCAAAGGAAAGGACCAATGTACTGTACTTTTATTCCTTTCCTTTCATCAAACCGCGAGCACCCTCAACTTTGAGCGTATATTCACGATATTTTAGCCAAAAATTCCCTTCCTTTCTGCTCATGCCCATAAGATGCATGAGATTTTCTTTGACAGAACACTCTTGTTTTAAAACAAGAAATATAAACCTTGCCGACCAATCCTCTCCTTGTAATCTATATATTTTATTTGATCAACTATCCTTCTTTTGGCAAATTCTTGTGCAGAAATAATGGAGCCTTTGTAAAGCATTAATATCACACTTTGCTGCACCTGATTGACCGAGGTTACCTTCTGTCAATAAAGGTATTTATTCCTCAGCGTATGTATTGCATGAATATATGAAAAATTCACCAAATATTAAAAGAATAATATGAATCTTTTCTGAAATATACCGATCTTTCAACTCGTCATTCCTCGTAAGTTAACTTTCAGCCATCAAAGAATGACGAGCTTGGGCTAATTCCCTCTCTTCATGGGCTTAGTCCAACTCATAAAATTAAAACTTAAAATCATCAATTCAAACCCAACCGCTATCAATCCAATGCAAATGCAATAAAGATATAAACTAAATAGTAAATACTCCTAAAATAATATGCTATGCAACTTAATTTTAATATTTTTATTTAGAGGTTAAAAGTTAATCTTTAATTTTTTATGTAATAAATGAATAATTGGGTTGTCAAAAATTTAGGTGTCAATATTAAATTACGAAGTATTGTTTGACCCTTATCTTTTGATGTTACGGACTTATGTACAGCATGACCTCTGTTTTTGTGTGTTTGCGTGCGTGTCAATTGTCAAATAGGCGAGGCGTGCTTTTGTGTTTTCCTCAACGCCGACTTCGCAAAATAGGATCAAATTTTTTTCTTGTACCAATCACTATAGAATGTCTAATTTTCACTTTCTTCTGAACTTTGAAATTATTTTTGTGCGCACTAATTCAATTATTATTCAATTTATCATATTTTGAAAAATTTAAGATTCTAGAGAAAAAAATGTACTTAACTTACTCTAAATAATTTAGGTTCTCATTCGATTTTCTCCATTTTATTTTAAATTTAACAAACTCATGTACATAATGACTAATGATTTTTTTTTTTTGATACCCAGGATCCGCCGGGCCCGACTTTCGACTTACGTCTAATTACCAACCCATGGCCCGTAGAGTGTGCGGTGCACCCCGAACCAAGCGTCAATACCTGGGGAAGGGCTAGCATAGGAACCCAACACCCATGACCCTCCACTTAAGTCATGTTAGCAATATGGGGGATTCAAACTCTCGACCTCCGCGGTGAGGGAGAGAACGAACACCAGCATAGCTGCCTATGGTTGGGTCATAATGACTAATGTTTTTCTTGCTTGTTCCAAACAATCGGAGGGATAAAGGGAAAAAGTGGAGAGTTTGGGCGCGACGTTTACTCCTTTGGAGGTCAGTAGGTCAGTGTACGAGACAACATCGAAAGCCTTATGGAGAAAGGTTTCCCCTTGGTTTGAGCTTGGAGAAAGGGAAACGCTACAGCTACATCTGTATACACTTGCTGAGGACTTCAAAGCCGTGGAATAAGGTTTCTGATAAAGCTATGTACTCTTTTCTTTAATTTTGCTCTGTTTGGATGGGTTACAAAACAATGTATCACTCACTTCTCGATTGAGGGTTGCCACCTTTAAACTTAGAAACCCAAGGTATGTTAAACCTTATATTGTTGAATTAATGCTTTGCAATACCTGGTCATTTCTGTTTCTATTTCTAACTCAACTTGAAAGTACGTGAATTTTCCTTTTCCTTTTGAGATTATGCGTGTTATGAGTTGAATTAGATTCGCATAGATATATTTCTTTAACGGGCGATTCAATCTATTAAATTCAAAAAAATTCAATCAATATTTAAGGTGTGGAATTGACGTTGCCTTTTGAAATTCTAAATGTGACTATTGTAATCCATGAATTCAAATATAATTTTGGTCCATAATCCTCGTTTGCATGTACATGGATAAAAAGTTAATTGCTCTTGATTGAGCTTTGAAATATATTTATTTGTCCGTGTAAATAAATTCAAGAAATTTCACAAGTCACATATGTAATTGTTGTTACTCATGCAATATGCAAATAAATGTAGTTAAATGAGAATTGCACAATAATTCAACTCACAAGATTAAACAAAATAACGGGGTATTATTGATATAGACTGGCCAAATGTAACTCACTTGCATACATGGTGCGTCGAATCCAATGCAAATTAGGGTCAAAGAGACTCTCTTTTTTTCTTGTCAATGGGTCAAAGAGATTAGTCACACAAAAAATAATGGGATAATATCAATGGTAGACCCAAAACTCCCGGCATTTTATTCCTAAAACCATACTTGGCACTTTCATGTGTGTTTAAAACATGTATTTCAGCACTTCCATTACATCTATCATTTTTCTTTTGGTCACAAATCATATAGAACACTTTGTTACAATAATTGATTTTAACTTGTCATGACATCATCAAGAAAGTAGCATTAACTCCCAACTAATTTGTGTGCAAGAGACCAATCCCATCTTTAGAAATTCTCTAAGATGATATTCATTCCATTTTAGGACTCCTAATACAAATACCCCGACACCACTCCTACAAACCAATTGTTTATTCTCTTTTACATCACTCGATCTTCACCTTGATATCCCAAAACTTGCATCACTCACTCTTCATCTCAATACCACAAAACTTCACTCTTCAGCTCACAAGGGTACAAGAGAATTCAATTCAAGATGAACATAGCCTATGATACCATGTTAGAATATTTAATCTAAAAGCTTAAGCTGATATGTAGAAGAAGATCATAAGAATATAAAGAGTATATATGACTTGTTGGAACGATACTTCAACAAACCCAATGAGTTTAGCCATATTATTTTTCGATGGGGGCTCCAATTATTTACGGCCAGTGTTCAACGATGATGAGCTCCTCCAATGGTCGGATCTGCCCACCATGAAGAGAGAATGTCGTCATGAGTTTTCCCTCAAGAGGACCATGTGATTATTAAGTTAGATATACATGAGAGATGAGAGAAAAACAAAATATAATAATGCATGAATTGGGCTTATCTGCGAAGTTTCGGGCCTTGAATAAAATATGAGGCCCAATCAATTTTTATCCACATGATATGCATAGAAATTTGTATCATTAAATCTCACACTTAAAGTTTGTCGATCTATGCGATTATAATATTAGACTTTTATGTATCTCAAGAAGTCCGTAATAAATCAACATAAGACGACACATTAAAATTAGTGCATCAACACTTCGCTTTGTGAAGCTCGGAATTGGATTGCTCGAGGTCAATGCTACACCTCTCATATTAGAATAGAAGATTTATCTTGAAACTAGATCTTACAAATATGGTAATTCTAACGATAGATTCTCATTCCTTAAGAAACGTAAGTGAGGCATTAATCGTTCACATTAACCCGTGTACACTTTTAGAAAGAAATATATTTTTATTTGGTTTATTTTATTTTATTTATAATTTTTGGTAGAAATATATGAAACTATAATAATATTAACAACAATAACTATAAAACCACCGACCCTTCTCCTCTCAAGTTTGCTTTTGTAGAAGATGCAAGCTTTGAGAGACTTCTAGTTCTAGGCAGGTAACGTGGGGCAATTGTTTTCCACATTTTTCATCTCCACACTGTTCCAAATTGACTAATTTGCGAAGGTTGGAGCTTGTTTGGTTCTGTAAAATTAACCCATGAGGCTATTCTTTATTTAAGAAAAACGATAAAAATTGTCAAACAATCTGGTATTAGTTGTTTTTCTAAAGGAAATAATAATAATTCTAGAACGTTCTTTTGCCTTGCATAGGCAAACCACCTCGTCCCAGACCCATCACTGTATTTTATCAAAATAACACAAACTCGTCCTCTATTTACCATCAAATTGGAATGTTTATTCATCTTATAAAAAAGCCAAGTAGTTTATACCACGAGTTCAGTTTCAGATTTTGAATTTGTGCAAAACTTATGCTACAAGACAGTCTCCCAGACTCTGAGGTTATGTTAATCTATCTATTCGGCTTTCCAAAAGGAATTGCATCGTATGCATAAGAATGTGTCATGAGAAGGTTAATAATGTTCACTTGCTCTAAAGCCAATCAAATTCGGAGGGCCACGTACGTTGCGTGAATGACTCACCAAGAGGATACGTAAAAAATCAGACATCATGCGATCACTGAGCTAAGCTTACAACATTGCTGGTCAGAGGAAGACAGAAGAATGTGCTCAATGCATGGGTACCACATGCACTTAAATTACCCTATCCTCTCCTCTATCCTCACATCTTCTTCTTTCTGTTCGGTCGTGTTTGTGTCCCACCTCTTCCTCTCTCTTTTTGATCTGCAACTTGAGAACATGGCCACCGACCCTCTCTCTCTCTCTCTCTCTCTCTCTCTCTCAGAGGTCAGCGCGGCGGCCGCACTGCAGCAGCCAATGGCGGCTGCCGTGCTGGTAGCTAATTTGAGACGTATGAAAAATAAGAGCATATATTTATCGATACTTATATGGACTAGGACCAGAATGACTCATGAAGCTTATGTATTCTAGATCTGCACATGATCTCATTTTATAACTAATTGATTTCTACAAGAGAAGAAAAATTGGCAGTGGACATATCAATGCTTTCCAAATATATAGGATGGAACAAAATGAGAAACTAAATCAAAGGCTCATCGTCCACCCGAGAGATGCGATTCTGCGACAGAAGATGAGTGCGTAAATGCCTGGTACATGGAGGACGGATAAGACATGGCCAAATCATCAAAACCTTCGCGATGAGCGTACACTAACCCACCTGAGGAAAGGCCAGTGGACGACAATTCCGGTATCGGAAGATCGCCCTCCAAATACTGCAGAACTTGACGCATGCTCGGCCTCATCAATGGATCAGAGTGGGAACAGATCAGCCCGAGTTTCAACACCAACTCCATCTCTCCTTCCATAAACTCCGCCCCCAACTTCGGATCTCTTGCCTCGAGAATTGCACCACTTTCCCAGCAAGAAAATACCCAGTCCACTAGTATCGCGTCCTCCGCGTCCCGAAGCTCTATCGGCCTTCTCCCGCAGGCAACCTCAAGCAAAAATGCTCCGAAGGAATACACGTCGGTGTTCCTAGTGGCCTTGCCGGTTCGCGTGTGCTCAGGGGCAAGATAACCGAGCGTTCCTACAACGTGAGTTGTTTGAGGATCGGTTCCATGGTCGTATAGTCTTGCAAGCCCAAAATCTCCAAGTCTTCCATTTAATTCAGCATCTAGCAAGATGTTACTCGCCTTTATATCCCTATGGATCACCACTTGCTCCCACCCTTCATGCAGATAAAGCAGCCCCGATGCCACTCCTTTGATCACCCTGAATCTTTGCCTCCAATTGAGAGTCACCTGTGGTTGGTTATGGAGGTACTTGTCGAGACTGCCATTGGGCATGTAGTCATAAACCAAGAGCAACTCCCCTTTCCGGCGGCAGTAACCGAGGAGCGACACTATGTTACGGTGACGAAGCCGACCGATGCTGATGATCTCAGCTACAAATTCTTTCATGCCTTGTCTCGATTCATGCGAGACCCTCTTCACTGCAATCTCTATCTTTGATGTGGGTAAGATTCCTCTATAGACCCGACCAAACCCACCCGTCCCTAATAGCTCTTGCTCCCGGAATCCCTTGGTCGCAATATAAAGGTCTTTGAACTTGAACCGGTGCGGGCCATAGTCCCTCTCCCAATCTTCAAGGACCTCAGCGAATTTCCTTTTCCTTCTTATCACGTAAACCACGCTCAAGATCAGCATCGACACAACGAAAAGAACCATCAGTGGTAGCCCTATAGTCAGTACTTTCGACGTCTCCTTCTTACCGATCTGAGGAAGCTTAGGAAGTTGGGACAGGGCAAGTACCTGAGCCTCTCCATTTACCCTGAAGCTCCAACCCAGAACATAGTGAGAAGTTAGGACTGAACCGGTTGATGACGAGAAGCCGACATACATGCTCTGGTTAATGATGGACGAGAGATCCTGCTTAAGAGACAAAAGGGGAGTCTGCGGTTTTTGCACATTGATTGGAGCCAATGTGACATCGATCCGCTTTTCAGTTCCACTGTAGTCCACCCAAACTTGCATTGCTTTACCACTGATTAGAGTCAAGTTCCTGAACTCCCCACCATCTGCATGATATCCTGCCGGAGTTGAATTTGCTGATTGCAACCCATTCAAGTCGATTCCGACATGATTATCATTAATGTCCTGAAACTCACTGCTCAGGATCGTGTCGAGTTCCACCCCAAACACATGATTGGTGGAGTTGCCATTGTTGGTTTCGTTGAACATGCCGAGGTATTGGCTCGGCAGGGACCAGGGGAGGCCTCTCTGGGGCGCAACCACGAAGACAATCCCATGGCCGCTCAGAGTCGGATACTGAGGTTGAATCGCAAAGACGAACATGGTGGAGAAGGAGTAGACGAAGCCATTTGGCGAGTTCTTGAACTGGACAGGGTCGGGATGGAAGGCATGGCCCTTCTGCTGTCTGGTGTCGTTGGTCAGCTTCAGGAGGCCATTGGAGGTGACCCCGGCGATCCCATCGAGCCTCAGATTTTCCGATTTGAAACCGTTGTACACGAAACTGGCCTCTGGAGCGTAAGCCAAAAATGGTAGCAGAGAGAGTACAACAAGAATCCTGGAGAACATAGCTCAAACTCAAAAGTGTTCTTAGCTGTTAGATGAAGAATGATGGAGTTAAAAGGGCTATAAAAATCCAAGAATCTTATCTTTTAAAGTCAACGAATGGTGCAGATTTCAAATATTTCTGCTCCACGCGAGTCCTACGATTGATGGATGTCTTGGACTTTCAATGGACGAATCTAATAGAGTCCCGTTCGTAAGGCAAACAGGACTTCAAGGCGAGAAAGAGAGAACTTCGATTTCATACCGCATTTGGGTCGCGATGACTCTGAATGAACAAATCCGACGGATTCTACTAAGTAGTTCGCAATAATTGCAAGAAGGCGCAGCCTCCGAACCAGATGACGACCCTTTGTCAAAGATTAAATCTGGGGGAGACAAATTGAAGGAAGGTGGGAGTGATGGAATGCCCGGCGATTTTTCTTCCCACGACAAAACAAACGTGCGATCGAGCCACTTGCAAGGCATGTAGTCCATGGGAATATTTGATGGAGGACCAACCCGTGGTGGAAGGATGAAAGACAACGAAAGTCCACAGTTCCGGTCGCCATTTCTAGACTGATCTACCGCATGGTCCATGAAAGTTCGAGGAAGAAGAAGTTCTGTTCAAACGTTTTTGGTGCTTTAGTTTAGTGGTCCAACATGAATCGCTGCCTCGTTCCTGGCCTTGCAAAAAAAAATTTGTGCACATGGGCGCATCATATGGTACGAGAGAAGTTCTATGTTTTTTTCAGATTTACATTAGTTGGGATGAGGTGATTAGAAAGGAGAAAAGAACTGGGATTTAGATAATTATAAGAGAAGTAAGAAACAAAGGATTTGAAGGGCTTGAGCTATATGGTTGTTAAGATGCGAGCAAGGAAAACGTAGGAAAAAAGCGCATTGTGATATGATAGCATTCATATTTAGAAATAGAATAGTCTTACAAGCAAGAAAGAAGAATAAATTTATTGAGTGACGTACAAATCCATTCAAATACTCTCGAATCCTTTCACGTGGCTTTAGAATATACCTTAAATAAGCATATAAATTTCTCATAATATCTCATGATCCCTCCTAATCATTTCCTTCCCGTCTTTTCTCCTCCATCCAAACATGATTATGTTTTTAGAACCCTTTTTCTTCCCGTCTCTTCTAACAAGCATGGTGTTGATATAGATCCGACGGTTCATTTTTGACACTCTAGCACATGCCACATGCTATGTGGCGTATTTCAAAGATGGTTTCGGCATCAAATTATTAATTGACAATCTATTTCCCCGTTGCATAATCGGGCAATCTTGTTCAAATCAATGGTGCGGGAGAAATGGGGGAAGTATGGCAAGATTTTGAAGTGTTTTGGAGATTCAAAGAAGAGATTAGTAGTAGTAAATTAGTAATGATGCTTGCACATCATACGTCAATCAAGGTTGATGTGGGTTGTTTTGGTTATGGTAATGGATACGTGACGTGTACAACAAAGTTACATGGATTTTGCAGTTGATAATAATCCCAGATAGATATAGCTACAAATCTGTGTCAGTTTATTTAGACGAGTCATAAATCAGAATTTCTTAGAGATGGTAGCATATGTCTTAAATCTCTGGAATGTGGACAGGGAGTTGCTTAGCATTATCCTCTGGTTGACTTTGTGGTAAATGCGTTACTTGGGTTTGCCAACTTTAGATGACTCAAAGCTGACGTTAGGTTCCAAAATCTAAACCACTGTCAATTTTCTTTGTTCATATATATTCTCTTTTGTAACATGGTTGTTGAATCTTCTTGAACAATTGCTGGAAAGAGACCTGATAACGAAGACGTGCCGTCCACAAATTTCAAAAAATAAGGCCACGGCATCCGGTAGGATTGGTGGAGGAATGTAAAGGTAAATTTTATGATATGCTACACATACCTCATTTACTTCAACGGTGGCGGCTACAGGAAAAGAGATCACGCTGCTAATCCCGGTACTTCTTCAATTTATTCAACCTTACTGATATATATATAGTCGCCAATCTATACTTATCTATTCAAATTGATTATTGCATTAAAAAAGTAAATGAAAATATTGATGTGCTCGCTTAGTCATCATTAGATGGTGATGTGATATCCTAAAATACTTTCAACAATTGAGAAAATTTTGCACTAAAAAAAAAAAAAAGAAAGAGGCACGTTATAACCAGCAAGAATAGAGACCACTTGCAAGGGCTAGCTACGATATTCTAGTGGTGGTTAGGATCGTGACATCTTAGGTGATGGTAGTGTCACCCAAGGCAAGCCATATATCGCTAGCATCGCACCACCCTAGAGACGATTGGCTTGAGCTTACTTGAACCCACTTTAGCCGGCCTTTTTGTAGATCCTCTATTGTTAGAGGTATCCTCGTCACAAAGCAGGAGCCCTAGAGCTCCACTAAGGGCCACTCCACGCTCCTCCGAGGGCCACTCTGTTTATCCAACAAATATGCCCTTGGTAGGGTAACATAACTGTATTCTTTATTCTAATGTATCGGTGCCCGCATGCTTAGATCCTCATTTCCCTCCATATCTTTCTCTTCCCCAAGAGGATGGAATACCATTAATGTTTTAAATTCAAAGGATGTCAAAATCCGCACCAAACCTCTAATGAAGCAGTTTAAGGTCATACTTATGTTTCAATTGGAGGCAGCAATGGCCATGTTCCGCAGCCAGGGGCCTGCGGGCACTTAATGATCCTCAATGGTGCCTCAGCGGAGCTACTGCCATTTCCCCTTATTCCCTCTCTCTCTCTCTCTCTCTCTCTCTCTCTCTCTCTCTCTCTCTCTGGGTTTGAGGACTTCTATTTTATTTTCTAATGTCTGTGCTTAAGGTGCTGCTCTGGCTGTCCACGTCAACTATTCATGTGCATTTCTAATCAAAGACTAATTTAAACATAATAAAAGTGGTTGAGGGACCACATCGGCAAAAAAAAATGAAAGAAATTGAATAAGCCAAAAGAAACGAGGGTTAGTGGTACCCTTATCCTAAAAGAAAAAAAATGAAAATGAAAATAAAATAAAATAAAAAATTGAGAACACTATAATTCATTCTATGCAAAACAGCCGCCACCAAACTTATTGACTCCTCTTGCACTGTTCGCTATTGAATTTATGTTAGTCAAACTTTATGTAATAATCTAATATACACGATGCATAAAATCTCTGGAAAACAATATTTCCTTTCTTTGAACATAAAATATTGATGGCATATGAAATGCTTACTTTGGATCCCCTTGATTTCGTGATGCAATTTACATTTAATTTACATGTTATGGTGAAACATGAGATAACCTACCCAATATTTATAAATATGATAACTTACATGCATCATGAATAGTGACAAAGGTAAAAGACTTTATGTATATGTCAATTACGAAAGAATATAACTTTCGTGAACCAAACATTAAGTAGCCTGTGAAACGAACAGCCTTTTGCTTGTTAACTAATGTGAAATTATTCCAGCAAAACGAAACAAATTAAACTGGGGAGCCCACAACTCTGCCCACAAAAACAAAAAAAGATTTGAGGGGTCTACCCCTATATTCCTCGACAACTTGCCTTTTTTTTATGCAGAGAAACATAGGAGGAAGAATTCAATCTTTGATATTTTTATTTTCCAGAACACAGGATGATTAAATCATCTGGTTCTCGGCTGATAGTTTCGTGGCTGTGGTAGGTCCCTCACCGTCGGCGAGAGTAACAGACCGTCGCCCTCTCATTATTCTAAGGAAAACGGGCCATGGGATGTTCTCATGGGATTCTATGGACGGGACTGATTTCTCTTCCCAGTTTCTCCTAGATCATCAGGAAAGGAAGTTGCTAAGCAAGCCTTATCATTTGTTTAAGCAGCAAAAGCGACAAGTGTTGTTACCTGGTGGGGGATGGACATCTATCTAGAACAACAACGTAATAGACTTTAATAGGAAGTAATTATTCCTGTTTACACTGCTTATGAATATAATAGGAATAGCTTTTCTCATTTGGTGGAAAACTGAATGGATTCAAACCTGATGATCTAGATAAGATAAGAAAGTACACCAGCAAAAGGGTTCTTAACAACCACTCTATACTACTTTCTGCGAAGAAATATGTATACGCACATGATTAAGTATATGAAGGACCATAATGGAATCAACACTGCTAGGAATTAATTAATTTTCTAAATTTGAATATAATAGGAATAGATTATTAGGTTTGATGGAAAAATTAATGGATTCAAACCTAATGATCTAGATAAATAAGAATATTCAAAATCCTACTTTCCGCAAAGAAATATGTATTGAGGATACGTTTGTTTCACAAAAAAATCGAGATTTGGAAAACATTTTTTATTTATGAATGATTGGTTATATCACTTAAATAAATTAGTCAACACTTGTTGAATGGAGGTTTGTGATAATTTTCCCATAAGAAAACCTTTCATTGGTAAAACAATATTTCATTATCTAGCAAACTCAAATTGTCATGTTAACTATTGATATAATTAAGGCTTAATGCCATGAACAACCCTAAATTGGCACACTTATGACAGATTTATCTCAAACTAATTTTTTAACCAATAAAAACTTAAAACCGTTACATTTATGACAAATTTATCATTCATTAGTTTTCAAGTATTGTTATCTGGTGGGGGATGGGTATCTATGAAGAACAACAATGGAATACACTCTAACAGGAAGTGATTAGTTCTGCCAACACTGCTTATGAATATAATAGGAATAGCTGATTAGGTTCGGTGGAAAAATGAATGGATTCAAACCTAATGATCTGGATAATGTAAGAATGAACACCTGCAAAAGGGTTCTTACCAACCACTCTATACTACTTTTTGCAAAGAAATATGTATACGTGCATAATTAAGCACATGAAGGACCATAATGGAATCAACACTGGTAGGAATTATTTAATTTTGTACATTTGAATATAATAGGAATATGTGATTAGGTTTGATGGAAAAATTAATGGATTCAAACCTAATGATCTAAATAAATAATAATGTTCATGATCCTACTTTCCACAAAGAATATGTATATATTTCAAAGATAATTGAGGGCATGTTTGTTTCATGAAAAATTCGAGATTTGAAAAAATATTTGAAGAATAATTGATTATTTCGCTTAGAAAAATTAGTCTACACTTCTTGAACGGAGGTTTGTGATAATTTCCCCATAAGAAAACCTTTCCTACCAAACTCAAATTGTCATGTTAACTATGGATATAATTAAGACTTAATACTACGAAAAATCTCAAACGGGTACTCTTGTGTAAATGTTTCCTAAATTAATTTTTGACCAATACAAATTTAAAACCAGTACACATGTAACAAATTTATCATCCATTAATTTTCGTTAAATTTTATCATCAAATTGCCAAGTTGGGAGATACATAGAAGTTGACAAATGTATCAATTTTGAGTTTTATTTTACATTTGTCATAGATATACCAATTTGGGATTTGGTGGTAAAAAAAATTAGTTAGGAAAAAATTTGTCACATATGTATTAGTTTGGGATTTTTTGTGATTAAAAATTTAGTTTGGAATAAAATTATTATTGATGTATCAATTTGAAATTTTTCATGATATTAGTACAATAATTAAAAAAGTGATGATGGATACTAAGAACTCGTGTTTCAATAATCACTAGAAAGTTATAACCACTTATTTTAATAATTGTACAAGTTGTGAGGGGGAGCATGTGTGATTGGTTGATCACAACCATTGCACAATGTGGTTTTGGAGTTGCGGAAGTGTGATTATAATAAACACTCTTAATATTATCAACACGTACTCAACACCATTCACACACTATCTCCACCCATCACTCCGCCACTTGCTACACTCAAGCGACACTGTTCAACACTCTGTGAACACCCCACTCACATGCACACACTACCCGACTTTCTTCCTCTGGCTACAGAAGACTCTCCACTCTTCTTCCAATGGCAAGGGGAGCTTTCCTATTTATAGAGAGACTCCCACCGACATAGTACAAAGGGAGTGCTCTACAAGAGCTCAACTTGGACTGTCCACAATTACAAGATTTACCTGTCTTAACAGCAAGTACTCTGCATTGGGTGTTGAGGACAAAGACGGGACTGAATCTAGCAAATTCGTAAATGCGTAACACTAAGTTGAATCAAAAGCCTCTGAGAACAACACCTTTTAAATGATTTTTAACCACTCATCTTAGCTAACACTTAAGAAACTTTTAAGAAACTTCGACACCACAAACACAAACTACCTACCATAGATATTTGGTTCTAGATAAATCTTGACAAATGAAGGAAGGGAGAGAGACGGGGGGTGATTCCTCAGTGGCCTCATATAAAGAAAGTATATTTCATATGACGGGGCTATCACGTAACATAATTAATCAATCGAAAGTAAGATGCATATAGACAATAACAAATAAGAAATTCGATGTAAGTTGAATGAAACACAAGATCTTTGTAAAAGTAATACATTCAAGTTTCTTTATCCCTTATAAAGAAGATTGACGTGATCCAAAATTTTGATGGATGGAATTCACAGTAATCTAGTGAATCCAATACAGCCCGAGAGAGTGTCCTAGGCCTCATATCCAAAGTTGAAGTAAGACATAGCAGGAACAATCTCATGTTCGATCTACATTAGCTTGACAAAGTCGTCAGAAACCGACCATCGACGGTGTACGAACATAATCTTTTCTTACATGGTGAGAACTTCCAAACTGGACAGCGAGGTTATTAATCATTAATAGTACAAACCCATAATGCGGTACATTGGTCAAACTTGGCTGGTTTCCTCAGTGCTCATTGACATCACATTCCCCCACTTCCATCTCAATCTTTGGAATATACTGAAGTTTTGAAAGCAGGCACTCTTATCGATAGTTCCAAAAGAAAAATGTCCAAGAGCGGCAAATTCATACCGATTACATTTTGAACTAAATCGAATGAGAGCTTAAAATGTGATATTTTGTCAAATCATCATCAACTATTCTAAAATTCAAATTAATTGATGAATGTGTAATTTAATTTTTAAATATTCTAATACCGATATTATTAATTAAATTAAGCCTAGTGGTTGGGCACTTACTTCTCTTTCTTTGGGATTGTGGCCCACGTTGTCTTAGCTCACATGCTTTGAATGCTACTTGATTATTCTATTGATCAAGTTGCAAATTTGCGAATTATTTATGCGTTGGTCTTTGCTAAAGGAGGATTCCCATCACGTGTTACTGACCTTTTACTTGGATTTTCTTGCACAAATAGCTGGCAACCCGGTACTTCGATCGGCTCAATTGTTCTGCATTTATAGATTTTCGTGAACCTCGATGAGACAAATTAAAATTTTAATTCTAGTGTCCTTATACGAAATTATTTTATTGCGATGATGTCGCTGGATAAGTACACTTCTTTCGGTCGGAAAGTCGCTAAATAGCCAAGTATTTTCAAAAGAAAAAGAAATCCCGAAGTTAGCAAAGAGCATACTTTTTGAAATATAATCAAATTTTATTTCAACAGTAGCTTCGTGATTTTTTAATCTGAAGTATAAATATAATTCAACTTACAAAATTACATACGTTTGCTAAAAGTAGATTGACAATTTAATTTAATCTAAGATATTAGCTATCTTGTTTTGTTATTCTATATTGCTCAATCTAAGTCTGTGATAATATCACATTTCCTTGCTTATTGTTACTTTCTCTATAAATGAAGATGGAAGAGTGTATCTTTTCTCAATAATTAGGATGATTATGTATTATATTTAAAAAGATTGATGAACAATATGAAAAATTGCAATTTCTCTATACTTAGGGATAGTGTGTCTATCTCTGTGCGTAAAAAGAATAAATAACATGTATGATTCTACTTTGCCATTTCAATTTGAGGTGGAAAATCCTAATGAAACAATGTCACACTTGGTCTTCACTGATATAGATACTTGTCTCTACCTCATGCAAATGCCGGTAATCCTCCAAATTAGTAGATGTTTTGAGACGATAGATGAGAGTAAAGATGTTGGTTCTGTCTTGAGTTTTTACTCTATTAAAGAAGGATTAGGAAAAAGCCTGTTCGTCAATTCTGTGGGTATCTTGTTGATAGTTTCCCACTCTTACTGGTTTTTTTTAATAGTGTCGGGGTTGTGATGCATGTCAGTTGTCAAAAAAATTCTCCGTAAGCTGAGACACCCGAGAGACCATCGAATTTTTGGATGGTGAAATTGATCTGGGTGACTGAACCAAGCAAATTGAATCTGTTCAATGTTGTTTTGTGTTTGCCAGTATATCACTGATCATTGGAATTTTTTAACAACATAGTATTGAAGTTGGGGTTATAATCAACATGCGTGCTTTACTGGTGACTCGCAGTTTTGTTAAAGGCATTGCAACGAGATGAACACCTTTCCTATTACTCTTAGAAAATGATGAAAAGGAGGATGTTATGAGTTGAAATCGCCAGATGAGACTTTGATGAAGGTTGCAGAGGAGAAGTTGGCTACGGTGGCATGGACGAAACTAGAATGCCTATACATGACCAAGTCGGGAACAGATTGTTTGTATCTCAAACAACACCTACACAACCTTGAGACAAATATGCCAATGAAACATCTACTGGACGTGAGCATGGTTAACTTTCAGAGATGCGCTGATTGAGAGACCTGTGGACTTGGTATAGATTGTCCATTTTGGAGGGGTTTTGCTGCTTGCTGTTAGGAGTCTAGTCTAAGAGCAATTTTGTTGTTTGCTGTTGGTATGCAAGGATAGTCCAAGACTGATCTGCAGATCCATTCATCATCTGCGGACTGATCTATGATCCCTAATCTGCTGATGTGCTGATCAGTCCATTTTATAAGTCTTAGCACACTAGTTGATGGCTTTACCCTTTCTGTGTTTGCACCCATTTTGTCAGATTCTGAATTGAAAGTTTGATTTTAGAGCAATAGCTGTTATTGCGCTAAGGTTTTGCTGTTACTTACTTTGCACAATATGTATTGCATGCTAACTGTAATATTTGGGCCAAGAAGTTAGCCTAGCCCTTTTTCCCTTTAAGTCAGCCCATCTTTTTCCCTTTAAAAACCAGCCCAGCCCATCTTCTTTCCCCTTATTTTTGCTGCGCCCAAGTCAGTGGACAGAATACAGAATGGAAGAACAGAAAACAGAGTAGAAGCAGAAACGGGAGAGGAGGGAAAGAAGGAAAAGAGGGAGAAGGAGGAGAAACTTCCACATGCTCGCCATGGACGCCTCCACAGCTCATCTTAACTCCGTTCCACGGCACCGGTAAGTGATTAAGGTCTCTAATCATCCTTGGAAAGGATTAATAGCAATTAGGGCTTGAAATTCGGAGTTTATGGAGATTTGTCCGGCGAAATCCGATTTTTGAGTCGTTGAGCTGAAAATTTTTATGAGAATGATAATTTAGGATGTTGTGAAGCTATAGCATTTTGCGGAATTGAATTTGAACTTGCGGTTTGTCCGGAATAAATTTTTGAACTGTTGCGAACAGTAGCTTCGAGCCTGGTTTTCTGCTGTTTTTGGCGAGATTTTGAGGCGGCTGTTATGGGGTTGTTGTAGTGCATTGAAAGAGCCTTCTAATGACTATAAGTTAGCTTGAAACCGAATTTTGTGGAGGAAGTTATGGGGCGACAAAGTTGAGTGCGTGTCCGTGTCTCGAGGATAAAAATAGGTTTCCTTTTGAGGCGAGCTTTCCATTGGCACGTAGGTGTCGTGTTATCGATAAATAGGCGTAGGATAGCCAAGTAATTATTTAGGATGTCATTTTTCTCGGTCTTTGATATTATTTTGAATTAATTGTTAGGAATTCGAGTACGTCGGTTCAAATAAGGGCTTAGTTGGTTTTTGACTCTTCCCAGGTGAGTGGCACTATTTCTTCCTTGTATTTTAAACTCATGTTTAAAATATATTATGGGTAATATATGCTATTAGTTGAAAAATAGCATTCTTTGATGCATAAAAACAGGATCGGGCTTTTACTGCAATTTGTTGTTTAAGTGAGGAAATTATCCTGTGATTTTAGTTGGGATATTTGTTTGAAAGTGGTTTGCGAAACATTTATCAAAGTACCTTGGAAAGCTTCTGGTTTATGTAAAGCGTTTCCATATTTATTAAATGCTTGTATTATGAAATGATTCTGATTCTGTTGTGGATTATTGGGGATTTGTTATTGCTGGATTGATGCTCAATGTCTCTGTGAACCCTGAGGGATATGTAGGTATGCGCATACTAGTTTAGGATATCCTTGTGGGCCGAGCCACCGGCTTATAGTAGGAGGAGACCTAACCAAGGGGGAATCTTGGTCGCCTTGTCACGGGCGTTAATATGACAATGGTTGGACATTTGAGCCTGAGTTTGGTCAATGGAATGGACCATTGACATTTGATTTGAGTTTGGTCGGTGGAATGATTGACCGTGTTTTGACGAGTTTAGCCAATGGGATGGACCCTTGGCATGTGTTTAATGAGATTAACCAGTGGATTCAACCATTGGTACCTACTTTGTTGTTTTCTTGAGATATTTGTAGTACGTATATATATTATGTTCAAAGTGAATTATATTGGTATTGTAAATATGCATAGTAATTTCCCGATCCGCTTGGAAGAAATGTGTTACTTACTAAGCTGTGGTTTGCTCACCCCTCTATTCTTTCAATCTTTTCAGGTTTTTCAGCTAGTGATGAGTAGTACGAGAGCGATAGCCTTGAGAGGACTTTTGGGAGCTTAGAGGCTGCGTCCTTCGGGCAAGAAGGACGGCCGTGTCACCCCCTTGTCCTTATAGGATTTGGGACGTGACACTAACTGTTACTTACCTGTGGAATTATAATCTTTCCCCTTAGTTTCTTATTTATTTCTGTGCGGTTTTCAATGTTTTCTCAAACTACAGGACAGAGCAACAGCATTAGTGTCGGAACATAGCAATGGTATTAGTCCAGGAACGTCTTCAATGCGAGGAGTCTTCAGATTCTACTTCAATCGAAAGAAGTGTAGTGAATCAGATATTTGAAGATGACAATAACTGGAGCGTAGCAGGTTGTAGGTTTGGTGTCCATCCAACTCAATTTTCCATAGCCCACGTTTACAAGCGAAGTAGAAACTATGATGAAGGGTGTTAACTCAAGGAGAAGGAGGAGCAAAATAAGAGCAATCATCAAGCAGCGAAAGCCACACTACAATCTCAGCATGATGCATCACATTGAAGTCGAAGAAATATTCTGAGGCCTCTGCTGTAAGAAAATAGGTGGACGCACTTGACTCTGATTTTAACGAGTCAGTTGAGAGGTAACTCCTTGGACTTACAAGTACATGTTTCTTTATGGGGTTTCTTTGTACACCTTCAGTTAATTTGAAAGATCATTGTATTTCAACACTAGAATTTCTGTGTTCGCCTCCAATTATGGGACTTTGATCTAAGCAATTTGGTTCTGGAACTTAACCTCCCGTCAACACCCTCTGTGCATCTACAAGCAAACGTCACCTATGAGCATAGATAGTTTAGTCTAGGTTTGGAATCGTTGTCTGACAGTACTTTGATTGATATATTTGAATAAATTTTGGGATGATTTGTATGTTACAGCAGCATAATACTATATGCCAAGTGCATTTTGAATTCAATTTTATCTAAACTATTACTATTATTAAGATTGATCATGAGGATCAAGCCCTCACACTGTTCTGTTCGCTGCTTTTATCATATGAATATTTGGTTGATTACTGGTAGATGGTTTACGGTGTAGAGAGTATTTCAGTGTAAGATGTTACAGTTAAGGCTCCCATGGACTCATCCGTGTGAAAAGCAAAGATGAGCAAGCTGAGAAAATGATTACTCGGGTCAAGTAGCAAGAGTGGCAGATCCAAGTATAGCTCCAAGACCGAGAGACGGACAGTGATATGTTTCGTTTTGACACCTAAAGTGTCCAGAGGGAATGTTGCTAGATGATGTGGCGATCGACCTTGAGAATCTCGAGCAGCCAATCGATCACTAATGTGGGTAAAATCCCGTATGTGGTAAAAAAGCTGAAGTTGTGAATGTTGAGATTCTGAAAGGCAGTTAATGTAAAGTTGATGAAGAAGGCGGAGAAGTTGAGAGCTGTAAATCCTACCGTCAACCAAAACGAAAATGGACTATTAAGATGGCGGAAAAAGGCAGCTTAAAAGCCGAGACAAATACCAGGGGAGAGGGATCATTAGAACATGGATCAGTGGAGTTCTCAGAAGTCACCAGGTACAAATGGACCTCTGAAAGAGAGGAAGGCGCGCACAAACATCTGAAGAACATGACTTCACTTCGTTTAGTCTTTTCCATCTGAGAATTTTATTATTTTGTGATTATTTACATGGTCAGGTGACAAACCATCTTGTCCTCTTGTTCGGCGGGATTGTGATATCGAGGTCGAACCATTTTCGAGCTGCAGTCGAACTCCATGAGACGAGTTATCATTCCTTTCTTGGCTGAAATTGTCTGATCTCTATTTCGATGAATGCAGAGAAATTTTAAGGTGGTCATTTCAAGCTATTGCACGTCATTGGCTTATTTATTGGCAACTTTTGAGCGTACAATACTATTATGACCAAGGACATCTTGCGAGAGGTTGCAAGAAAATGAGTAAGCAGCCCACATCTTGACAGATTTCCGTGTGATTAGCAAAAGAAAGGGAAACTAAAGCAAATGCTACAATTGATTTGGTCTAAACAGGCATGTGTCTTAACTTGTATACAGTATACTTTAGGTGTTTAAGCCCTATTTGACTATACTTAATGGCTTGTAATGGATCTAAAATTGGTATACGCAACTTCCATCATCGCTTCGAGCAGTTGGATCATAATTCGTGGCAGATGGGTCGGTGCATCCTTCGGGAACCGGAAGATTAACCTGTTGTGCCGCTTTGCCTGCATTGAAATCAACAACAATTGAAACACTTAAATTATTGTTCTTCCCAAATCTTCATTTGTACTGTCATCCTAAATCCACAGCCAAATCTTCGACCATGTCCTTTTAGGATAAAAAGGATCTAACCATAGAAACTCCCACTCTTAATGGCATCCTCGTTCGCATCACCTAGAGCGGCCTCTTTCAAGTACTTGTCGGACAACTGGACTCTCTTCACATTCTCTTGCTCCTGGACGAGCATGTTCCCGTACTCGAGTAGCTTGTCCAGAGTCATCCTCGGCTGCTCGAAGGTCGGTGGTCCCTCTTTGGAGTTCACAAGCCTTTTCCCTACGTTTTCAACTCCAGTTTCAGCAACCCATTTCCTCACTTCATCGTCATACACTCTCGCCCTGATTGCTCCAAAGAAATCTGCCCAGTGGACACTGATATTAGTTCCATCTTCCTAATTTACATTCTCCCTTCATCTACTGTCAAAAGTATGAAATCTCTTCCAACAAAAACAAAGATTGTCATACCAGATAGGTTAATCAGCTAGGAATGTTAGTTCACTTGCTATGTTGCCTAATGATAAAAAGAATAGGATTAAGGAATGTCATGTTAAGATTAAGAAGAAGCTTACCAATTGATTGACCAGGGAATGTGTCGACAAGCTTGACTATATCTTCCCTCGGGACATTGTCAGTCCTGAAAATCCCAGTGCAAACGCCGATCCTGTCTTCCCGTGTGGGCGACCAGTAAAACTTCTCCATCCGGCCATCACGAATGAGAGGGGCGTACAACGTGGAGAAGTCATTCCCAGTGACTATTACGGGAACTCGGGGATTCTCCTCCTTGTTGTACATGCCGGGAAGTTGCACATTGGTGGGATTATCGGCAATGTTCATGAGGGTTGCGTTCACCATCTGGTTGTTCACTGTGTACTGTGTGGTCCCACCGAGCCTTCCCGCTCCCGCGTCGAGATCGTTGATAAAGAGGCAGCACATCTTCCCTTTCCTGATGATGTCTGCCGCCTCCCGATACCTCTGTCTGATCAGCTTCGCAGGCTCACCAGCATTCCCGCTTTCCAGTTCTCCAGCACTCATCATTATGGGGCTGAAAATCCATTTCCATAGAGTCATCAATGTTTGGGTTTCTCTTTATTCGAAGATTTTCAATTTCATCCAAGGAATATAAATTGATGAAACTCACTTGATTCCCATTTTGGCAAACACGAGCTCGCATTGGAATGATTTTCCCTGGCCTTTCCCACCCCAAATACCCAAAATGAGCGGAACCTGTCATCAATAGAGTTAATCATCGATACAATTTCTTTCCTCTTCAAACTCAAGTTTCGAAATCAAAACGCATAATTTCAATATGTTAAACTAACCTTGATGTTTGGAAGATTCAAGAAGTTCTTGGTAATGTGAACCACAAGTTTGTCCATAAATGCAGGAGCAATGTAGAAGCCATCCATGGTGTTATCAAATGCCAACCTGCCACAATGAGTTCAGTACTCGAATCAATCGAATCAAAGTGTTTTTTCTTCACTTCCAAAACTTAATTATAAGACATGGCGATGTGATGAAGTGTGTTACTCACTGTCGAAGACCAGCGCTGATGTAGTCGTAAGAACTCATCACGGCATAGTGAGTACCGGTCCCCATCGGCGCTTGGAAGAGAGTATCGACCATCCCCTTTCCTCTGGTTATGTCTTGCTGGTCGTCCGAGGTGTCGGTTACAAGCCCTCTCCATCTGTCCTTAGATGTCTGTTTCTCCTCATCGAATTCCGCGACCGCCTTCGGGCTCTTGGACAGTGCTTTCGCGTGGTTGATCTTGGGACTCGGTTTCGTCAAGCTCCTCCCCAAGAACGGAGAGCTAGGACCCGAATTTCTCGGGCCGGCGCGGCTCGAATTGAGCTGGATCAAGGTCAAGCCCTTGTCAACACTAAGCCCCACCAAAGCAGGAGACTCTAACAGAGACATTGTAGATTCTGCGAATACAATATGAATTCGCTAGCTATGGAAGCTCAACCAGTCACGTGTGATCTCATAGACTTCCCTAGAGATGAACAAAAGAAGCAAACTTCTTTCAAGAAAACAGAGCGTGCCCTGTGCTCAACCAGTCGAATGACCGCTATGATCAAGCACAGACGATGAAATAGAGAAGAAAAGACGAAGTGGGCTCGACGCTTTTCACGAACCCGGAGCCTAAAACTACGCACAAAAACTCCGGACAAAAACACGAGTTGGCGGGAAAAACAGAGTACCGATGCGGTGTAAACAGCTGCGGCAGCTGGCACCGAGGCAGCCATAGATCTGCGGCGAACCCAACGGCTACGATCAAAAGGGGAAAAGCTCCTGACGCTTAGGAAGTAGAAGACGAAAGACCGTGGAAGTCGGGCGTACTGTTTTAGGTTTTGGAGCGTTGCTGTTGACGACGGAGAAAGGGAGAGGAGCGAGAGGAGGTTTATAGTGAGAGAGCGAGAGGAAATCCTGTGGACGAGCTTGCTGAGCTCCCAGCGGCCACACGTTGGGATTCTTAGCCGGTTTCATGTGGCAGTGGGTGACAGGGACGCTGGTTTCGGATACCGGGGACTTTTCGGCACAAAACTTAAGAGAAAAGAGGAGAGAAAACAAAATGGAGGCTTCTGGGAACTCCGCTGGCGTGAGGTCAGGGCTTAAGCTTTCCCCATCTCCACCAAAAATCATCAAATCCAGTTCCTTCGTTTCGTCCACTTTCGCCTCCATTGAAGGGGACGTGAGCATTGGGTAGGATCAGGAAGGGGAAGGATCTCCACCTTTCTAGAGATGGAGGGAGCCTCCGGTTTGACCCGGTGGGGGTCAGTCGACCTCCACTGAAATTTTAGTTTTAAAGGTTGTACTTTTCGCTTATATTATAGAAAACCAACCTGACAAGAGTTCAAAAGTTACTGTGCAGAAGGATGTAGTTTCTCTTTTAATTTATTAAATTTTTATCATGAAAAATTTTAAACCAATACACTTATAATGAATTTACTCAAAATTTTAAATTAATACATTTTTAACTTAGTATACTTGTGATAAAGTTAACCATTGTTAGTTTTCATCAAATTTTACTATTAAATCGCTGAGTTGTACTAATTTGGAATTTTAATTTATATTTGTCACAATTGTATCAATTTTTATGATATTAACCAAATTTAATGAAGGGTATATTAGTAAGAAGTGTACAAATTTTGAGATTTTGTCTGGTCAAAATATTAGTTTTAGGTAAATTTATCACAAATGTACTAATTTTTGATTTTTTTTTTGTCTTTCAAGATAAATTTATCACGAATATACTAATTTGAGGTTTTTTAATTTAGGATAAATTTGTCTTTAAATATATCAATTTGGGATTTTTTGTAATATTAATCCTAATTTATTTGCTCATAAACTTAGCATTGATGTTGCTTGCTGCAACAAGTTAGAGAAGATCATTCTCTGGCGTGAATGTTACGAAAAGCTATTGAATGGGAGGTATGATTATCTGATTTCCTTCTTCGAAAATGACAGGCTTTTGATGGCATAAGAAGTGAAGCGAGCATGCCACGCTTGCAAACCATGAAAACACGTATGAGGTTAAAAGTTTCATTTGGTCTTTTCGTTTTTGTTTGATATAAATAATTAAAAGGAGCGAATAGAAGAAAATCAAATTAAATTTTTCATAACAAATAGCGGAGAATATTGTCCAATCCATTTTTATGTTTCAACTATACATGAAAAATATGGTCATTTTTCTGAAAAATAACTTTCTAGAAAGTATTTTTCAGAAATGTCATATTTTTGCAAAACAAACGGAGCCGAAGTGAAGAATCCATAGATGAGTGAAAATAAAATGTTTCTATTCATATTGAAAATATTTTTTCAAAAATGTCATATTTTTCGCAAAACAAATGGAGTCGAAGTGAAGAATCCATAGATGAGTGAAAATGAAGTGTTTTTATTTGTATTCAAAATATTTTCTAGAAATGTTATATTTTTCACGAAACAAATGGTGTCGAAGCGAAGAATCCATAGATGAGTAAAAATAAAGTGTTTCTATTCGTATTCAATACCATACCAACTTGAGCTTATGTGTAATCATTTACCCCACAATTGTAAACTTTCAAAATATGGTGACAAAATAAATTTTATATCTCAATAGTTTTGTCATATAAATGGCATTGGTGACACTTAAATTTTCTTAACGCATTTAAACATTCATTATATAAAATAAATAAATAATCGACCATGACCCCTAAACCAAAATATTAGCTAAACTGCATATAGTTCAGGAGCACTCTGCATGTTATAACATACAAATAAACTCATAAAATTGCATTTAATTTGACCGATGATGGATGGACTTAATCCAAGGTTTTGAACTTAATTAAATCATATGAACTGAGCCCATGAAAGAAGCGATATTCGGCCAAGACCATGGAGATGCATTGGCCGAAAATTACATGGCTAATAAGGGGGCCTTTAAGGTTTAATTGAGTTAGGTTTAAGCCCGTGAGAGATAACACTGATAAAAAGCTTCAAGCTAAATATTAATAGAGGCCATTACTTCAATATGGTTGAAAATCACATTGGTGCGTTTAGTTCAGCTTTTTCAATGGATTTTCAGCCTCTAAAGTCCCTTGGGAAAATATTATGATATTTGACAAACATTTCTAAGGGGCTTTCGCCTAAATGCTAGCCTTGGAAAACTAAAAACCCAATTTTGATAGACTTTGGGCTTTCAACATTTAGTCAAATGCTAAAATTAGTAATTTTTTTCCTTTCAAAACTACCATCACCAATTTTTTAGTTTTTCGATGTTACCCCTCATTACTCCAAAACTACTTTCACCTTTGTGAGTTTGATTTTTTAAATAAAAAAATAAAAATTAAACCCAAAAGCCCTTTACCAAATAAAAGATTTGTCAAACACTCTTTATGCAAAAATAGCATTGTAAAGAATTTTTTACCAAATGCAATTTGTATTTCCTTAAAGCCCTTTAGACCAAAGGAATTGACATTTCCTCAAAGCCCATTTCCAAAACCGAACCAAACACATTGGCACTTCCCCAAACCCCATAATTAGGATTAGTAAACAAGAAAACCTAATTAACATGATATGATGACTCTTAATACTCACACTATATAATGACTCTTAACACTATATTTTGTCATAGGTTTACTGGTTAAGATTTTTGGTAGTCAAAAAATTAGTTTTTGATAAATTTATCAAAAATGTACCAGTTTTGGGTTTTTTGTGGTGTTAATCTTATTAATTATCTACTCCAAATTTGATTTAAAAAACCCCAAAAAAAAAACATTGTATAAATTAGGTTGCATCATGTTATGCTATTTCATCCTGCTACACCATTATATCTTGCCTTGTCACTATGCCACGTCACATATGACATGTCATCATGTTTTGACAAGTCATATATGCCATATCATTATGTTCGGCACATCATTGACATGTCATTGCCACGTCCTCAATTCCATATAATTTAGTGATTGCATCTCTAAATTCATTTTTTTTTTTAAATTGCATGCCACATTAAAGTAAATTTGTTTTATCTTCTCGTGTCATCAGAATTAGGTCATGTAGATAGCAATTTTCAATAGTTGCATTTAGATCTAATTTTTGCATTACATGCATTGCATGTAGTTTAGTCTTCATTAAACAAGAGAAAACCCAAAGGGAGTTAATTCGAATTGCATATTTATTTAAAAAATCATGGTTTGGCTAGGTTTAGTATAGATAGTGCTTAAAATTAACTCTTGGTGTTTGAAATTTTTCTTTCTTGTAATTTATTGGGATAAGTACATTATGTCGTGACCTATTTTTCCAACAAGAGGGAAAAAGACATAAATTTAGGGGAATTGTCTAAAGGATGAGTCTAGGATTATTAGTTAGACATGGGCTCTCTCAAATCCATACCTTGTGTGACATTGAAATTAAAGTATTTTAATGAGGAGTGGTCACTAGCCTATTGAGGTTGGTTAGAAACCAAGTGAACTATGGGAGTTTATCTCACTTCCTACACTACCAAAAAATCTAGGGCCAATGACATAATTACACTAATCTAATTAATCAATTAATGCATTTTCGATACCTAATTTTGCCCATTTCAAAAAGATTTTTTTTTTGATAAAGCAATTTAGATTTATTTTAGACTTATTACTAACATGTGAGGGGATTGTGCGGGTGCATACTCATCAAAATAATAATCGATAACTAGATGAAACATCAAATAAATTACAAGAGAAAATAAGCACTTAGAGCTGATTCCTAACTAGACTAAAGGAAAACTATAATCAACATATCGAAAGCGTTTAATCAAAGGCAATTGTATAAATCCTAAGGTAAAGTCATAAGGACTTATTCAATTTTGAACAAAATTTTAGATCAATGATTTTTCCCATGCCTTTTAAGATAAGATTACCCCCTCTTACTCTCAGATCCCTCCCTCTCTCCCTCACTCCTACTCCCTCTTGTCTTTCCTTCCACCCCTCTTTTTTTGACCCCCCACCTTTCACCTTGTTCTCCGCCTGTTCTTTTTAATGGCTAGCGGGAGGCATGCCTGGCTTCTGACACCACCAGCCTGCCGCGGCCAACTTGATTCCCGATCCCACGATCGCGCCACGGCCTGCTGCTCTGCCCCTTCTCTATCATTGTACCATTTCTTTTCTACAGAGATGTGACTGGCGTGAGGGGAAAAAGACCCATGCACGGGCCGGGCTGAAATAAAAGGACAGGGGCTGGCCCGGGCACCAAAAGGAGAAGGGAAACCAGGAAGGGGCCAGACTAAGGTTGTCCCCAACCCAGCCCGACGCCCCCCCCTTCCTCTTTAATTTCGATTTTTTTTTCGTGATTTTTTTTATAGTTGTTTTGCAAATTTTAATAATCATCGTTGGCAACGTAAATACTTCTAATATCTATGCTATGCCTTCAATGAACATTATTAGTGCGATTAAGTCCTAAGTAAAATGGTAAAATGTAGGTGTTAACATATTAGAGATCCTAAAACTTATCAATAAAGTGCAATTTAGTTCTAAAACTTTCAAAAAGTACAATCAAATCTTAAAATTTGTCACAAAAGTACAATTAAGTCTTAAAATTTCTAGAAAATGCAATTATGTTCTAAGACTCTATTAAATTAGCCAAATTAAGTCATTTCTTTGATATCACTTTTTGAAATTTTTATAATTTTATTAAATTTTTTGACAATTTTTAGGACTTGATTACACTTTTATAACAAGATTTAAGACTTAATTGCACTTTTTGAAAATTTTAGAACTTAAATGAATTTTAATGACAAGTTTTAGAACTTATAATGCATTTATCCCTTTTTTATTTGTTCCATGCTTTGATTATTGAGTGTTATCTTTATTATTTACACAACCACATGATCACCCTTGTATGTTAGTTGCTTGTAAAATGTTTTCAAAATAAAAGAGAAAAGGTTATTGCAATGGCATTAAAATAATCTAGCAAAATCAAATTCCGAATCCATAATTTTTAGTTCATGGAATAAAGTAGTTTCACACATTTTTTTTGAGGTGTCTAATTAATCTATCAAGAATTGATTAGTGGAGACTCTTGAATAAATTGATTTGCATGATAATTAATCCATAAGTTGCAAATTAGTATGGGCTCGGAGAGCCTAAACTAAATTTTTGGACTTAATAATCTATTAGCCATATCATAGGCGATTCACTTAAGTAAAAGTCATCACAAGTATTACTTTATTAATATTATTTTTTGAAAAAAGAAATTGGATAGTTCAATAATACGTCCATTCCGATTCACATGGGACGGATCGCAATCCCAATTAATCCCAACCCAAATCCCAAATCACACCTGGGTATCTTCACCGAAAACAGAGTATCATCTGTCGTTATTTCTCTTCGGAATGTCTCATGGTCTCGTTTTAGGCGCCTGAATTTATGCTTCTTTTGTTCGTAGCGTTTGCATCTTTCGCTTTTGAAGCCGGCTGTCCTTCACCATTCAGGACCTGCTATCCACGAAACATTATTTTACACTACTCAAACCTATAACCGATGCCCTGACCGACAATTTTGTCGTTTCGCGCGGGGACTCATTCAATGGTTTCTGCCTAGCTTTGCCAATGGAAATCAATCGCTTTCTCTTCCCATTTCTTAACCCGAGAATGATCTGGCCCTTTATATAAGATCACGAGAGGGAAAAAAGAATTGGGAGGAAGAAATCATGGAAGGTGCTGATGCGAGCTTCAACGACCGAAGGTGGTCGCTGAAAGGCAAGACCGCTTTGGTCACTGGTGGAACCAGAGGGATTGGGTCAGTCTCAGTTCACAATCTCTGCGACCATTTACATATGCTTCCAGCAAATTTTTATTTTTTTTACACCCTCTCGCTCTTGTGTGGCAATTTCAATTCGAGTCTTGATCAATCTGTCTGTGGATCAGGTACGCGATCGTAGAAGAGCTAGCAGGGCTCGGCGCGAGCGTTCACACTTGTTCTCGCAACGAGAAAGAGCTCAACGAGCGAGTGGAAGAGTGGCGGGGTAAAGGTTTTCGAGTGAGTGGTTCGGTTTGTGACCTCACTTGCAGTACCCAAAACGAAGAGCTGATTAAGACTGTCTCCTCTGTTTTTGATGGCAAGCTGAACATTCTGGTTAGTAACACTATAGTTATCATCATCTAGCAGTTGCTATGGAAGCAACTCCTGTTTCTATCGATCTCTTGTTTAAGTCTAGCAAGAACTAGAAGTCTTTAGTTCAATTGGTTTGTGGTTTTGGCTATAAATTAGGACAATTCTGCAAATTCTTGTTCAATATCTGCTGCTTTGATACCCTTCTGTACTTGGCAACTTCTGGTTTAATTGGACTTGGCAACTGAGTTCCTGTTCAATACATCAGTGATCTCATGACAAGCATTCATAAAGATTAAAAAAATAAAATTTGCATAACTAGTCACGCTACTTATTAAATAACAAATTAAATGTAATTAATTCTACATTTGATATAAGAACCTGGTTTTAGTTGAAAGATCAGTGTCATCTGTACTATTTTAATCACTGTATCCACCGTATAGGAAAGAGTTTTGGATGTAGTAGATTAATCAGTGATGATAATAAAAGGTCCTTAGCTGTTGCAAATCCAATCTCCAGAGTAACATTATTTTAGCTGTGCTGAATCAATGAACAATGGATGTGTTGGAGTGCACTTTGTTATGACCAGACACAATAACATTTAATTTGATATTCCGCCACTACTGCCCTCATTCAGTTTTATTTTAGTCTTGTTACCAAGCTCGGTTTTGATGCTAGTACGGCTAACACAGGTAAACAATGCGGCGACAGTCATTCTTAAGGGTGCACTAGATCACACACCGGAGGACTGCTCTTACATATTGAAAGCCAACCTCGAGTCCCCTTACCATCTATGCCAACTGGCGCATCCACTCCTGAAAGCTTCAGGAGATGGCAACATTGTGTTTCTTTCCTCAATTGCCGGTGTAGTAGCTCTACCTGCAATCTCAATTTACTCTGCTTCCAAAGGTATGATGATGTTTTGTCCAGGCTCTTCGTTAAAGGGTCATTTTCAGCACCCTGTACACGGCTCACGATCTCATGTTGCTCTTCCAGGAGCTATCAATCAGCTTACCAAGAACTTGGCATGTGAATGGGCCAAAGACAATATTCGGATCAACACTGTCGCTCCGTGGGGTGTGAAAACCACCATCTCGCAACCTGTAATGGTCTTACTGATATCTCTATCTGGCTTTCATGTCCGCCTTATACTGACCCTGCAAATATTTCTGTTTTATCTCAAGCTGCTGAGAAATGACTCATCCTCTTGACACATTGGCCTAGTGAGACAAAACATGGCAAACTGATTAACACTGAACTAGGGACAGTGAAATGAGAAGCAACATATACAATTTAACTCGTTTTTAGACACCCAATTATCCGAAGTAAGGATCATAGGAACAGGGACCGATGGTGCTTAGTAAAAGTTCCATCACAAAATTCTCCTGGAGAAAAGTCTATGAAGTGCTTCAACATAACTCAGCATTGAACTTTATTGTTCAGGAACCGGAAATCAAAGAGCAGTTCATCAAGCTACTCGCGCGAACGCCTCTTCGTCGGTTGGGAGAGCCTAACGAGATCTCATCCGTGGTCGCATTTCTTTGCCTTCCTGCAGCTTCATATGTCACAGGGCAGGTCATCAGTGTGGATGGTGGTTATACAGTGGGCTTCTAAGCCAAGTCGCACGATCTTCTCCGCTCCTAAGTCAACTACCTCTCAAGTCGATGAACTCTATTTTGTAGCGGATCACTATGGATGGCCAGATGCAGTCGAACAAACCCTCAAGATGTATCCAATAAATTGTTCTTTCTTTTAGGTCTAAGTTGGAGCCTTCTGTCTCTTTCATTGCTGAAGTTATTTGAACTCTCACGCCTTGTTTATGAGGGAAGAAGTTTAGATACCATGTTGCTCCTGGCGAACTTGACTTCGCCTCGTGAATCTTTCCAATATAGATTGGTGATTTTGCAAATGGGTCCTGGGTTTCTCAAGTACTCATGATGTCTCGATTGGCTTATACCTTTGGCACAAGTCAATGGACTGACGGAAATAGAAGTTGGAATCTTATCGTCCAATGCATACACAGCAATGAGTTCGACATTTGCTTTTAAGTGATTATAACGCTACGTTATCTCATATTGACTATGAAAGGGAGCTAGTGAATGATTTATAAGTGTGAGAAAAATTTTCACCATTTAAGTTGGCTTTGAGGTAAGAGATGCTCAAAGTCTATCAATAAGTCTAGACCCAATAATCACATGAAAGAGCCTCCATGAGACCTCAGAGATGTGGAGTTCACTCCTCACATTGGATACCTAAGATCAACGGAGGTCTAAGATGGTGAGTGATGGTAGGGGAAAAAAGCACTATTTACATTGAATCGCTTCATTTCTTCAAATCACAAAGCGACACCAAAGAGACAACAAAAACATGCTCCATCATCAACTTCATCATCAGAGTAATTTCATCAAACATTTGGGGTGCGAATCATAACCGTTCTATTTTTTAACACAATTTATAGACATTTTGTTTCTAATACCTAGATGAATTTCTAAATAAAAATATATGCTTAAAATGACACTAAATTTCTCCCTCTCGAATAGCTGATAAACGGCCATGAGAGTCCGTGGGAGTGGGTAGCAACGGAGGTAGGCAATGGCTGACTGCAGTGGATGGGTAGTCAGTTGGTAATGAGAATGAGTGATGAGAAAAGTTTTTATTTTTCATTTATGTTCTAGAAATAGAAAAATGAAAAAAATTATTTTGATTTTTGTTCAAAATCATTTTTTAGTTTAAAAATTGATTTTAGAAAAAAAATTGCATTACCTAATAGATTTCTATTCCAAATTTATTCCAAAAAATAAAAGAATAGATCTGACTATAAATAAAATAGTTATTATGTGGGCTCCTAATAAACAGTAGGCTTATCCAAGATAAGGAAAGAGGATAATGGGTTTTGAACAGGCCCAAACATTAGAGCAAGTGGGGACGATAGATATGGAGTTGGCCTTGGCGTGCTGGAATGTGGGACGCAAAGGTGGGAATCCAAGCTTCGGCCTCGCTTCAAGGGAGGGACAAAGGTGTGGACAGTAGTGTCCATCACTCTGCTGCCGTCTTGGAGCACGTTGACAAGCGAGAGAGAGAAATAGATAAGAGTGATAAAGTTGAGCTTGGCTGAAGAGAAATCAACATTGCCAATGACAACGGTGAGGTCGGCGGCAAATAACACCGACCCAGTTACAAACCTATGAGCTCCGTTTGCCTTCCTTTATTCATGTAAGCGGGCACATAAGATTTCTAATATTGATTTTGGATTGAACTAAGAATATAAATATAAATTTTTATTGTTACAAAAAAAAATTAAATTAAATATGCATAATTAACGAAACCTAGTGTTTTCTGTGAATTTATTATTATTATTATTTTTTTTACTTTAACTTAATAATTGACATTTTCATGGTGCCAACCAATTGCCAAAAGGCATCAATGACCAGCAAAATCACGAGCAGCCTCTCGACTTTTAGGTGCACAAAAAAGAATTCGACCCGGGATACAAATCATAGCCAAAAGCGCAAGTTCTGACTTTGACAACCACATCATTGATGAGCGGCTCGGGGGCGGGGGCCGGTCGCGTTCAATTTCCTGTCCGTCCATCTCGTCAATCGCAAGCTCGATCACGAATCGACGGCCCAAGACGTGCCACGGCCGGATCTGACGAATCTTTGGAGCTCGGACGGACGCCCGACATGCAATTGATGAAACCCACCTCGAACGGATTAAACTAAAACGCACTCGGGGTGCGTTAGACAAGAGACGACGGGCCATTGAGGCCCCACCACGTGGCAGCTTCGAAACCGAGGAAAAAAACAAAAGAAACCAGGAAGAAGAAGGAGATGGGATTTTCCCCCCTTCCGCCTTCCCCTTCCAGAAACATCCACACAAGAAAAAAGAAGAAGCCGTGGGGCCCGCAAAGAGGGAGGACAATCCCCACTCGCGGTCCAGATCACGCCACGTGTAATGGGGGCGACATGGCGTCTGACGTGGCACCCTCTACATCCCTGGAAACGATACGTCTCCCCCACCACTTCCTCCACTTCCCCTCTTTCCCTCAGCGAGAACTCTTGTTTCCGACATCTCCATCTCTCTCTCTCTCTCTCTCTCTCTCTCGGAGTCCACTCAGATTTGAGATCGAAGGAGACTCGGTGGGTCGGCCGGCCGGTTTCCGAGCGTTCCTCTGTTGCCTCCGGTCGCGGCGTTCCGGTGGCGATGAACGGCGGGGAGGGAGGTAGGGAGGATCGGGTGAAGATGGAGGAGAGGAGGCGGAATGCGGTGTACATGTGCGGTTATCTCCCCGGAGCCGCGCTGGATAAGTCGCCGATGCTCTCTCCGACGCCGGTGCAGGATCCCGGCGGGGATTCATGGAAGGACGTCTTCGGCGGGGGCTGCGGATTCGCCATGGCCGTTTCAGGTGAACGTTCGCTATCGCTTCCGCTAGGGGCTTTCATTTGATGCTCTTGGTTTGTGCGGTTTACTTGGAAATGAAAGTCGTCTATTCGTCTTTGTGTTGGTGTTGCTGATCGAGTTGCGCTTTTTGAAATATCGATTCTCGTCCATTTGTAGTGAGTGTCGATTGTTGAAAATTTCTTCGTTCTACTTGTTTAACTTGATCCGTGATTTATTTGCTCAACGCTATTTGATTGAATAAGTAGAGCTCCTGTTTGAAGTTACAGCTTATAGCTTATATTAGTAGAATTAATATTTCCAGCATCAAAGTCCAGGTCGGAGTTCGAATTAGCAATCAATACTCTCTTGTGTAGAAGTGGAAAAGAAATTATGAGAGCAGCCTTTCGCTGTAGCGGCAAATATCCGAAACTGTCATTGGGTTGATGAATTCATTTTCCTATAAAAAAAACAAAAAAAAAACAGAAGGAGACCAATTTGGATAAGCGGCATTGTCTGAATGGAAGAAAAATTAACAAGAATCATTGGATATCATGAGTTAAGATTCACTGAATCAACATGGTCGAGGGCTGAGCAACCGGACCGTTCTACCCAGGAATCGGACTGGACTGCCCTGAAAATGGGTCCAGTTCCAGGTTCCTATTGGGAATGGGACCGGCTCTGAGTGAAGAACCGTTTGAGAATCGGACCAATTGGATTGAATTTGGAATCGGTTTTATAAAGCCTTAAAACCCCAGTATTTCTCTTGGCATATTTTTCTCTCTTTTTCTTTGTTCTCTCCAACCTCACTCAGCCACTTCTTGACTCTCTCTCTCTCTCTCCTTTCTTCTTGCTTGCCTGTGGCTTGCCGTAGCTCGTTCTAGAACCCTCAGTTGTTCCTGATTTGCCTTCGCTTGCTCACCTCCATTCATGTTTCTCTTTGAACCATTTTGTTGCTCGTATTATTTTGCTACAAAAAATAAAACAAAAGAAAAAATGAACAAAAGAATAATAGGTTTTTGGGTAGATCCTAGAATCGGATCAGAAAAATAGAGTAGGTTCTGAAGTCGGTTCCCGGGCAAACATAGTAGGTTCTAGGTTCTAAAAACTAGGAACCAGTTCTAACAGGGTAGGTTTCAGGTCTGAATCTACTGACCTTGGAACCAATCATCCCTAGTGGTCATAGTCAAGTCGGACTTTTGAGTCTATCATACATTTGCTTGAAAGAATATTGGATTGGAATTGGCTGCTCTAAATCCCTTCTCATGTTCTCTCTCTCTCTCTCTCTCTCTCTCTCTCTCTCTATCATACAACAAAACCATGTTGCTAATCTATTTTATTTGAAAATATGAGGGATCAGATTCTGGAAAGCTAATTACTTGGGGTTCAGCAGATGATGAAGGTCAAAGCTACATTACATCAGGAAAGCATGGGGTAATTGATATCTATTACAGCTTACAAGATTTCTATGTCTGCCTTGATTTGGTATTGATTTGCAACTTCTTGATTGCAATTATTAAGGATACTCCAGAGCCTTTTCCCCTCCCAACTCAAGCGTTGGTTTTGAAGGCTGCTGCTGGTTGGGCTCATTGTGTTACAGTAACTGGTACCACCCTTCCTGCTTCTCTCTCACATGCACATTGAGCAATTCTGTGGTTTTTAATGTTCTATGAGCTTATATCAATCTTCTCTCCATTATTCACAGGGTATGATGTCGATTGCCTGTTATTGAATTCTCTTTATGTGGAAATGCTGTCTATGCCAGTAATTGCGGTTTTGTGATGATGTGTTAACATTTCATTAGTCATTGAGACATCAACATGCAATGATCTAAATATTGAGTGTCATTTAGCCCCTTCAGTCATTCGTTACAGTTTGCAGTGCATGCAATAGAGAAAAATATAGTCTGCATGAAATCACATAAGAATTACTTGAGCTCTTTTAGTTATCTATTGACTGAGTATCTGGCTCTCTTCACGAATTGACGTTTCATATTGCAGAGCCAGGAGAAACATACACATGGGGTTGGAAAGAGTGTGTTCCTTCTAGCAAACTCATCTCAGATTTGGCTTGTGTAGGAAGCTTCCCAAAGGAAGCTCTCACAAGACAAAGCGCTTTATTGAGTGAGCAAGGTGGTTTTATGGCATAGTTGATGATCATAGATCCGTTGGAATTATGGGCTTCTATTTTAACTAAAATTTTACTTTTTTTCCATAGTGAGCCCTAGATCTCAAGCCTCAAGACCAAATAGTGGGACAGTCAGTCAACTTAATGACAGAAAGGTTGTTGAAGAAACTGTGAAGCGAAGAAAAGTATCATCAGCTAAACAAGAAAATGAGAGTGTAGCACCAGGAGAGGAAACATTTACACCATCACCTTGTCTTGTCACCTTGGGACCTGGAGTGAGAATTAGCACAGTTGCCGCTGGTGGGCGCCACTCTTTAGCCTTGTCAGGTAAACCTTCTTCAAATGTGCAGGCTTTTTTTCCTGTCATGTTTTCTTCGTAGTTAACCCATGTAGTTTTGTAGGTTATATGAAGTATGAAGCTATGGAAGATTTTTGATGTAAAGCAAGACACCTGATTCATCATATTTTTACCGAAGTTTCAGATGTGGGACAGGTCTGGGGTTGGGGCTATGGAGGTGAAGGACAGCTAGGTTTGGGTTCCAAGATAAAAATGGTGTCTTCTCCTCATCTAATACCTTGCATTCAGACAACCAATCTGGGTAAAGATGGCACTCTGACCAGTAGCCAAGGAAGCATCAGTTCGGGATTACAAACTTCAAAAGCGCCTGGAAATTATGTGAAAGGAATTGCTTGTGGAGGTCGACATAGTGCGGTAATTACAGGTCTGCTCGCTTGTAGTTGTCAACAGTGGTCTCTATTTCATTTGGTTGTTTATAACTGAAGAGTGTAATATAATAGATGCACCTTTGTAGGGACCAACATGATTTGGTTATCTAAGCCCCCCTGAGTGATTGTTTTTATGTTTATCTTATGGAGCAGTAACAAGATAGTAGGAATTGAGGAACACCTAGTGACCAAGAGTGACATGCTAATTGACTTAAATGATTACATGTATCTGCAATTCTTTGGATTGATGTACCTCGTCGACATTTTTATTGTCTACTATATATAATTACCAACTTCAGCATGGGCGTGTTTGATAGTAAATTAATTGTGCTTAAATTACTTGCTTCCTTTGGATTAGCAAATTATTTTAAGAGATTCTTCTGTCTTATTTTTGTTTGTTTGTAGATACTGGAGCATTGTTAACTTTTGGATGGGGACTCTATGGGCAGGTGAGCTACCATGGCTTCTTGTAATGTTACACGAAATCATGCTGGCCCTTCCTTATATGGTTCCTAATGCTATATAGGCAGAAGATATTCTTGAGATGAAGATTTACCAAGGTTTAACAAAACAAAGTGAGTTAAATAGCTTATGGGAGGAGATAGGCACACTGTTATTGAATTCTTCCTTTTGCTTCTCTCTCTCTCTCTCTCTCTCTCGCAGACTGCAGGACCTCTTGTATCTTCTCTGATTGATTAATTTCTGCTTTTGTGATTCAGTGTGGACAAGGGAGTACAAATGATCAACTCAGACCAACATGTGTATCTTCTTTACTGGGAACTGCTATTGGAGGAATTGCTGCTGGTCTCTGGCATACAATCTGTGTTTCTACGGAAGGTCGAGTATATTCCTTTGGTGGGAACCAGTTTGGACAACTAGGGACTGGTGGAGAAAGTGCAGAGGTATATCCTTGTTATCCACTGCTTTCCCAACTTTTACAAATCCATCTGGCGGAAAACACATTTTATATTGGCCAAAATATTTAGAAAATCCTGAGCTTTGTACTTTTTGTGTAAAAATGCTGCTGACTTTGAAAATTGTTCAGTACACACCCAAATTTAACCTTGGAACTGATTATAGCTTTTGCTATATTGGCTGTCAAGAGCACCACTAAATGGATGGCATGGTAACTGACATAGCGACTTTTAGCAATTAGCTGCCACAGCAGTTATTATGATCTAATTATTTTCTTTATAATGAACATTGGGCCTTCGGTTGTCGCGTCAGCGATTTAATGATGTTCTTGACTTAATAATCGAAGGCTGCATTTTATATAAAAAAATTGTTTGGGTATTTTTTGTGATATTTTTTTGTATAAATTAGAAAGTCCAAGGTACTTAGGATATTTGGCCTTGCATATGCGAGAATTTTGAATTATGATGCATGTACCAGGCCTAACTTATCTTATGCAAGATTGCATCTATGATGGACTAATGAATTGTTTAGTGCCATCTACACCATTTGTGCTTCAATTTGCTTCATTATATGACCTTTATTTCTTTTGCCTAATCTCTTTAATGCTCCTCGATGAGGATGGTGTGTCCAATAATGAGATACCAGTAGATTACTGTCGCAGTCTCTTTTGATCTGTCTTCCATAGGTTCCTTATTGTCTCGTCATGCTGACTTGAGTACTTTCTTTTACACCATATGCAGACTCTGCCTCAACTTTTGGAATGTCTGGATTGGAAGGATAAGCAAGCGAAGATAGTATCGTCTGGAGCCCGTCATAATGCAGTACTGACAGGTATGCACAAACAGATAATAGTGTCTGCATCTTTACCATATTTCTTGATGTCTCAAATGATCAATTTTTTCTGTATCCTGGATTTCCTAATTTGATATGTTTTTGCCGTCCATGCCCGATTTATCCTGACTCGAGCCATTAGCTTTGTCTAATTTGTTAACATGTCTCTCTTCCCTTCATTGTTTGGGAAGTAATTGGAAGATTGATCTCTCAAAAGAGAGTTTTCCTTTAAGGTAACAACACTTCAATGCAATTGGCATTATTTTAGGGATGTTATTATTACTCGATATTCTCCTGAGGGCTCTTGTCCATCTTTGGCCATTCGCAGCCTTTCTTTGCTTATGTGGATTAATATATGTGAATGAGGGGTTTATCTTGTCTTCAAGTCATGCCCTGGAGATGTGCTGCTATTTGTACTTACAATTAGGAATGCTGAGCCCTATCAAATGATGTCACCAAAGGAAGTGCCTTGTATTAGTGGCATGCTAATTCATATAGAGATGCTTGGCCTTTAACCCTCCAAACAAGCAGGAGGTGTACCCCAGTATCTTTTTCCCCCTTGAGACAATTATATGACAGCATGTTAAGTATGGGGGTTGATATAACTGTTGTTTAGCCAGCCGATTCATTGCTTGGCTTGTCAACCAAAGAAGCAACACATGGATGGTGTATGTAACCAATTTCTTTTTTTTGACCCCATCTTTTTCCTCCTTATCGCTCCCCCATCTTATAATCTTTCTGTTCATTTAGAAAATTAGATGTATTCCCAAAAGCAACCCTAAACAGTTGATCAAATTGATTTAGTAAACTGAATTGACCTTTGAAGCTACTTATCTTTAAAAAAGGTAAGTGTTCTTTTTGTGCCGGAGTGAAAAAGACAAAAAGGAGCAGGCTTGGGGATCAAGAGATTTTGTTGCTTCTAGCAAAGGTTATCATGTGGGTTTTTATATGGTTGCTTTAACCTTCTATCGTAAATGAGTAACTAGCTTCCTGCTTCATTTTGAAGTGAATGGTCTGTGTTTTAATCCATTTCTTTGTCACTTAGTTCGCAAAGCTTTGCATCCTTCCTGTTCTAATACAGTTTTCACTTGTGTTATTGCTGCTCTCTTATGGTTCTCTTCAAGAGGATGGACAAGTATTTAGCTGGGGATGGAACAAGTACGGGCAGGTGGGATGACTAAGATCCAATGATTCACTACTGACCAGTATAGATCGGTGTATTCATGCTTTTGTTAATTTATCGTACAGCTAGGTCTTGGAGATTCAATTGATCGCAATATCCCTTCCCGTGTACCACTTGATGGCTGTCTCCCAAGAAATGTTGCGTGTGGGTGGTGGCACACATTGTTGCTGGCTGAAGTTTCCATGTAGATCTCTGACATGTCACTTGTGAGGGCCAGGCATAACAGTTTTGTTAGGATAGGGGTTTCCATTGAATTCGTCCATGTAGCATATGGATGTATATTGTGTTTCCTTAGGTTTATCTACATAACAAAAAGAATATATTCAGGAGCTACTTTGACAAGATTCAGATGAAATTGCAGTTTTTTGTACATAACATCCAAATTCTCATTGATTTCTAGTTTGATTCATATACATTGTGTTGGGTTTATTACTAATTATTCTTTTGTGTTAGCAAGTTAGGGTTATTTATTTAATTGTACAAGGCTTAGGTTAAGCCCATAAATACTTATTTTGATCTCAATAATAACAATTCTGTCTTTTACCAACAACATGGTATGAGAGTTTAGCAATCTATGTGAGAGAACGTACGACTACATTGCCGCCACTAGGGTTCCTGCCCTTGTTGTATTCACCCTCTGCCATCATCTAGAATTTCCGTTGTTGCTATTCTTGTAGTTGTGCCTACAGCCTCCAAGCGACTGTTGGCAAATTCTAGACATCCTTTTGTAGCGGTGTCCGCTTTTGTCGTTATAGATTGTGCCAATAATACCTCAATCCAGCAGGTAAGGTATCTAGCGATTTCTCTGGCTTTCCCACCATTCCCTTGAATTTGTTTGTTCAAGGTGTGTTTTGATCGAATGTTAATTTATTTATGGTGATGTGATAATTAGATCACAAAGTTGTGGTTTTGGTGAGATTCGTGTATCTTTGTGGTGTTTCTGGGATCATGGTCTTTGACTAGTTGACTAAATTTGCGGTGGTTGACTGGACACTTATGGTCGACTAATAGTAAGTCAATCTAACCCTCTAGTGCTTTTAGTGGTATTGTGGTAGCTTATGGTGTTTATTCTTGATTTGTGGATATGTCTACTAATTTAGCTAGTCTCTTTGTCTATTGTTTCGGGTGTGATTCGAATGTCTTCATACCTATTATAGTGGTACTCATGGTATGGCGGGTTTATACACTAACTTGATCAAGTTGGAGGGTAACAATTATCCTACTTGGTCGATGGTTCTTTCTACTTTTATTTTTGCTAATCACTTGTCTAGATGGCTTGAAGAAGAACCACTTGTAGATTCGGCAAGTATGGAAGGAGGGAAGGTCACTGATGTTGTGTTGAGTAATCTTTTATGGGGAAATATGGTTGATATATGTCCTCTATCTTTTCATGGATTGTGCAACAGCCGATGAGGTGTAGGTAAACTGTGTTTTCTCAATTCCAGATAGAATAATATGTGAGTCAAGTTTGCGATATGTGGAAGGCTTTATTTGAAGCTAAAATTGGTAACACCCGGTTGGCAGAGTATTATGCTTGTGTTTTTCATCTTTGTATCGGTGTCTCAAATCTCATTTTTCACCAGCTACCACGGTTACTCAAATGCAGCAACGAGAAGCGGACATTTAGTCTACCTCCAAGCTCTTGGTCCACATCACAGTGCTCTTCAACAGCAGATTACTTCTCTTAGCTCTCAGTATACTCTTAGGCTGCTCATTATGCTCCTAGTCCCAAAACTTTGGTCATATTAGAAAATAGTGCTACGGTGACTCATGGTAATCAAGGAGCTCGTAGTCGTTGTAATGGTCATGGAAATTGGAACTCTGATAGTTCTAATCATGTTCATGGCCATGGCGTTCAAGGCTGTGGTCATGGAAATTGGAACTCTGATAGTTCTAACCATGTTCATGGCCATGGCGTTCAAGGCTGAGGTGCCCTCATGGTGGTGGTAATAATGGATCTAGAGGAGCTCATGTGAGTTGTTAGACATACTTTTGATTATTGTTATGATCTCCATCTTGAGTTGCGGGTTCTACATGCTTCCGTAGATATTGAGCCTTGATCTTCTTCATTTGGACCTCCTTCAAGATGGAGTATGGTAAATTTAACTCGTGTAGAATAGATGAGTTAATTAGGACATGATAGCTTGGAGTTCCTTTGGGTCCTATTGCTACTTCGGCACAACATAATGATTTCACCCGTCTCTTGTCCACAATAGCTACTCATCATTCGTGAGTTGTTGATTCAGGTGTCACTCATCATATGATTGGTGATTCACGTCTTCTTACCTCCACCTCATCCATTTTGTCGAATTCAATCACCTTGGCAGAAGATTCTAAGTCCAAGGCGACCATTTTAGGTTGTAAATCGTTGAATTTCTCCGTGTCTTTATCTTTATTTTTATCATGTTCCACGCTTCCCTTATTATACGTCAGTTCTATTACCATGATGTTGACTTGATATAGTCATTTCTTCCTCTTCATGTGTTTTTAAGTATCGAAAGACTAGACGTCGAATAGGTGGTGAACATGAGGCTGGTGGATTGGTCCCTTGGATCCTCATATTGTTGTTGTTGCCCCTACTATTCAGAAGATGACCGTGGATGTCTCTTATTGATTACATTGTCACCTTTGTCATCCCTCAATAAACGTACTTCGACATTTTCCTTTTATATTTGGGATAAGAACGTTAGCAGTGCCAAAACTTTTTTATGGCGCTCACTTGAGCATTAAAACCTTTTTTTTTGGTTAATTTGAGTGTTGCAAATTTGAAAAATTAATCACTTGAGTGCCAATTTGGATTTGTCTCGTTGAAAAATCCAACATGAATGCTAGTCATCCTACATGGCTTCACAAGTGCTAATGTGAACAATTAATAAAAAATTCAAAAATTAAAAAAATCCACATGGGAAAGGGAAATTATTTAAAAAGATCCACGTAGGATGATTTACTGAAATGAGCAAAACAAAAGTTATAATATTTAAGTAAGCTCTATACAAAAGTTATGGCATTTTTACTGTCTTTATTCCAGCATTTTTATTTATAAGCAAAAAGGTTGGGAGGGCCAATGCAACTATATTTTTGAACTTTATCATGAAGGTCCCATGTAAACAAATACGTTGAATTAATTAATTCTTTATAGGACATATTAATAAAATGTGATACCATTTATATAAAACTAAGTACTTCTCATGAATGAAGCACATCATGTATAAAATTCAAAATATTTTAAATTTAATTTTGAAAAAGGTTGAAATTAAAATAATATCAAAACAATTATTATGTATAAGTACATAAGTAGTATTAATTATAAATTACCTCATTCGCCTCTCCTTTTTTTCCTAACCACTGTATGGCTCTTGACTGTAGATAAGCTCTCCTTATTTTACTCGCATCAACTCAAATGAGCAATGATAAGTAGGCTAGTTTTAATATTTAAATAAGCAATGATATAAAATGGAGAAAGTCATAAGGATACTTTTTTTAATCCCTTTTTTGACTTCCAACATCACCTTTCACCTTAAATTCGTCATAATATCTCTTACAGGTCCTATATTTAAAATTATTTCTTACATTTTTTTCTTCTCTTTCTTTGGAAATTTTGATGCATTTAGAATTGGCAAAAAATATGCATTTGCCAAACGTTTGCTTGGATTGTCTTAAACTACAATTACAATTGTTATAATTTTATTGTCAGCAACTAATTATTCCACTTAATAAACCTTATTTTTCGATTTTGTCAATGTAGTCTTTAACTTTTGGGCCATATTTTAATGTAGCCTTTCCTACCAATTACCACCTAAAATCGCTGATGTAGCGTTTAGTCAATGCTAGTTGTCCTAAGTGGCGTGCTGATGTGAGCAATTTATTGATTTCCACATTGCAATTTGCAATGACAATCAGGGAGAAAAACTAAATTTAAATATTGCGCAAATATGTAAGACTATATTGATAAAATTGGAAAGTTAAAATTGAATTGACATCTGTACTATAGGTATAATACTAAATTGAAAATTTCTGCAAATATTTAAATAATCACTCCTTCGATGGACAAATAAATAAGTAATTTTGGGATAAATACACTAGAGTGCCTTAACTTTGTGTGACGTTATGCCACATATTTTTTAAAAATCGATCACTTGAGTATTAATTCCAATTTGCCTCGTTGGGAAATTCAATATAGACATTAGTCGTCCTATATGGCATCGCTAGCGTTAACGTGGACAATTAATAAAAAATTCAAAATTTTTAAAAAAATCTACATTGGAATGGGAAATTAATAAAAAATCTACGTAGGATGTTTGGCCGGAAATGGCACTCAATTGATCTATTTCACTCAAATATAGCACTCAAATAAGCAAAAACAAAGTTTTAGCACTCAAATGAGAGCTGTACAAAAGTTTGAAAACTCTTGGTGTTCTTCTTCCCTTTATGTTTAGTTCTAGTCTTCAATTTGATTATGAAACGTGTTAGTTGGGTAAGCACCATCATGCGTCCTTTCCCCCTTGTGTTTTGAGTCATATATCCTAACTATTCAAGTTAGTCTACTCCGATGTTTGGGGTCCTAGTTAAGAGTCTTCATATGGTTTTCACTATTTTGTCACTTTTATTGATGATTATAATTGTACAACTTGGCTATATTTAATAAGAAAATCGTACTAAAGTATTTCATTCTTTTTGCCATTTTTATAATGAAGTTTGTACTCAATATGGCTATCTTGTTAAGTGCTTGCGTACAAACAATACTAGCAACTAATTTATTCTTCTATCTTTATTCCATTTCTTAAGTCTCATGGTATTTTACATTAGAATTCTTGCACCTACGCTCCACAACAAAATTGGATTACTGAAGGTAAGAATCATCATTTGTTAGATGTTGTTCGTTGGCTACTTCTCCATAACCATATGTCTAAATCATTCTAGAGTTATGCTCTTCTTATAACATGTCTTCTTATTAATTGTATTTTGTCCTTCGCGTTGAAGGAAGCTATCCCAGTGTCGGACAAATTGTCGCCCCGTGCTGAAAAATGAGGGTATGTCCATTTTGTCAATTCTTTATCTCCTGGGTTGGACAAATTGTCATCCCGTGCTAAAAAATATGTGTTCATCGGTTATTCCCGTTCTCAAAAGGGCTATGTATATTATAGTCTTACTCGTTGTCGGGATTATATTTCTACTAATGTGACCTTCTTTGAGGATCGGGCATATTTTGATAATATTTCTCCTAACGATGGATCTTCTGCCACCTTCCTCACCTTATAAGTCGTCGAAATTGCCTTTGATTGTATGTTCCACTACCTCTCAGTCAGAGCCACCACTCATTCCTTCTATTGATACTCTGCTCAATTCAGGATCACCTGTACTGACTCCTCTTAAGGTCTGTGCACGTGGCCATCGCCTTGTTTGGAGTCGTGCCTCTCTACCAGTAAACATCTCACCACCACCTTTGGCCCCAGTTTCCAATCCTCCTCAACCAACTCCCGTTGATTCTCCTATTGCTCACCGTACTCAATTTCGATATCTTCTTTCTCATTTTGTGTTTTATCATAACTGAACCCCTCACGTCTGCCTTTTGTGTTGTCCCTTGCATCTATGTCTATGCCCGTTAGTGTGCATGAGGCTTTGGCCCATCCAAATTGGACCCGTGCTATGGAAGAAGAGATGGTTACATTACATCAAATAAGACTTGGAAGTTGGTCCTTTTGCCTTATGATAAATAATTGGTGGGTTGTTACAAGGTCTTTGTTGTCAAATACTATCTTGATGGTTAGTGCATCTTGTTGCAAAGGCTATATTTAGACTTATGGTATTGACAATGACGAGACTTTTACTCTGCTGATCAAAATTCCTTTAGTTAGTGTCGTTATTTCTTTGACTGCCCGGTTTCAGTGGACTTTTCATTAGCTTGATGTAAAAATTACCCTCCTTCATGTGATCTTCACAAGGAGGTCTCAATAGAGCAACTGCCCGAGTTTATTGCTTAGAGGATAAGGTGCAAAAAGCTCTTTATGGACTTAAGCAATCTCCTCGTGCTTGGTTTGACCACTTCAGTGATGCAGTTATTACCTTCGGCATGCATCATTGCAGTGTAAATCACTTTGTGTTCAATATGTCCTCTTCAAAAGGGTGTATTATTCTTGTTGTCTACAGTTGATGATATTATTGTTACTTGAAGTGATGTTGAAGGTATACAATGGCTCAAGTAGTTTCTACAGAAGGAGTTTAACGCTTAAGACTTGGGTAGTTTTCGATGTTTTCTTGGTAGAGACGTTACCTACCGATAGTAGTATCGTTCTCTCTCAGTGAACATATAATCTTAACATTCTTAAGGAGGTGGGCTTGCATGATGATGACACATCTATGGACCCTAGAGCAAGGCTGGATAATGAACACGGAAAACTTCTTCATAATCTAGAGAAATATCACCAGTTAGTAGGCAAGTTAATTATCTCACTATTACTCGTTCAGACATTTCCTTTGTTATTAGTGTAGTGACTCAATTCATGAGCTCTCTCTGTACTAATCACTGCCAAGCTATCCTGCAAATTGTTTGCTAATTGAAGGGAGCTCCAAGTCAAGGGCTTGTGCTCCATAATTGGGGTCATCTTCATATAGGTGGTTATCCTGACCTTGAGTCTTTGGAGGTGATAGGATATTCTGGTGAAGATTGGGCCGGTTGCCCTATGGATTGTCAGTCTACTTCGAGATACCGTCTCTTCCTTGGTGGTAATTTTGTGTCATGGAAAATTAAGAAACGATCCGTTGTTTCTCGATCTAGTGCAAAGGCCAAGCATCGTGCTATAGCTAATGTTATCGGAGAACTTTAATAGGTTCATATGTTGTTGGCTAAGATTGGACTGCCTATGACTAGAGCATCTACTCTTAATTGTAATAATCAATTTGCTAATCATATTGCTGGCAATTCAATGTTTCATGAGTAAATGAAGCATATAAAGGTGAATTGTCATTTTGTTTGGGAAAAGGTGAACTGTGGTGATATACGGTTGGTGCACACGTTCTATAGCACACATTTTCACAAAGCCTCTTCAATGTGGATGAGTTTCATACATTTGCCATAAGTTAGGTCTTTTTGATATGCATGTCCCAACTTGAGGAAGAGTGTTGAGTTTATTACTTCTTATTTTCATCACGATAACAAGTTGGGTTATTTATGTAATTGTACAAGGCTCAATCCTAAACCTATGAATACTTCTTTTGATCTCAATAATAACAATTCTCTCTTTTATCAACAACGCATTGTAGTACTTCATCCATTTAGGTTACATGCATTCACATTGAGGATGTTATGACCCTCTGGTTCCAGACAATGAGCAGAAAAAGTCCTACGTGTTATCGCCCATTTCGGTATTGCATCATGTCTTGCTTGAAACTTTAGCTCTTGTGCAGTGCAGAAGTTGCATAAGGGGCCAGAAGATATCCATCTTTTGAAAGTCCTTGGAAGCCTATTGGCAAGATAAAACATAAGGGTTTAGTGGGCTTGTAGTGTGGATGGCATTTCATGATCTTGATCTAACAGTCACTTTTGCTAATGATGAACAATCAGATACCTCAACAATAAAACAGGCCCAGGTATCTTTGGAGTAATTCTCAAGTAGTCCTTTAAGAATCGTCAACTCTAGACGTGTGATCACCTGAGCAATCTCCAAGAATAGCCCTTGTTCATTGCATATCACCTGCAGATTCAGAAACCAGAAATAGTGAAGTTCAATGATTCTAGAAGGAAAAAGGAGATACTGATATATGTACTCGAGTAATTGAGACCATGTTAATCTGTTCTCTCAGTGAGACCAAAAATCAAATTGTGAGCATGGGGAGATTTATGTTCCTGCTGACAGATCCTGTGCCTGTCAGAGCTAGAGGCTTGATATCATTGTGTTCAGAAAAAATCTTAACAAATACATTGGAAGTAATCTAGCACGGAAAAACTTTCTAATGCTTTATGAATAGAGTGAGATGAGAAATTTGATTGTCGATCCCCATTTTGGACAATGAGCTTAGACACTAACAAGAATTTGATCTCCATTGGAGGCACACAAATCGGACGAAACAAACAGTTCACATGAGAAGCGACGGGAAATATTAATAATCAGAAGGATGCATGTCAAGAAAAGTTGAAGCATAAAGTTGGAGAGATAAGTCAAACCTTTATGAGCATGTGCCCTGGTTGATTAAGATCTTCAACAGCTATAGGTGCAGGGCAGGCTTGGACCTCACCTCCACTTTCGACAGCCAAGTTAGTTCTTCCGTGGAAACCACCACTAAAAGGCAGACATTCCCACTTATTCTTGTTTTCTTGCAGACTGACCTTTTGCTGATTGGGATAACGAAGATTCAAAAGACTGTCAGACAGTGGGTTATGCAGATGTCGTGATAAAGTGAATCTCATTCAGTGAGTGAGCAGTTTCACCTAAGGCTAAGCAAATATGAAATGAGATATTCCTGACAACTATATAGTATATATCTGTGCTTGGTCTTCTCATCTGGCTCAAAGGAAAGTACTACAGCCTGGAAAGGGTTAATGAGGATGTGACCCACAAACTTAGGGATGTAGAATTAAACCCAAATAACTAGGTTAGTCCAGATCTTCGTTTTATAGTCTGGCTTGACTAGAGTAATGCTGTCTAGACAAATAATACTGCAACAGTTGGACTCTTTCGAATTCTTGCAAGCTAGTTGTCTTCCCTCACATGTTTGACTTGCATCGCATGTCAACATGATAGATCAGGCAAAGTTGTAAAACAACAGCAGCATATGTCTCTGTGTTAATCATATGATGATGGCAATGTATGCTGTAAGGTCTTAATCACAACCCCACAGGATGCTTATGATGGAAATGGCAAGTTCAAAGAATTTAATTCTGATTGAATATATTTCCAGTTTCAGAAGCATTACAAGTTTTGAAATTTAAAAATAACTATCTAAGCCTTGATTTTTGACCAAAAACCAGTTTATGCATCAAGAAGTTATCGTCAGACCACAATTCCATCGTGTTATTTTGGTGTCATTTGATGAAAAACAGTAGTAGATGGTTGTACCTCAAAAGTTTCCAATTTTGTTAGCTTCTCAGCCTGATGAGTTACCCTTCTCAGGAAGAGCATGTGCTTTATAGTCCGTTCAAGGAGACTGTCTATGCTACACTGGAAATTGTCATCAAATGCAGAGAGAGAAATTACATAGGGCAGTTGCTCGTGGGAATGTTGGAAAGTAAAGACTGTACATGACAGAGCACTTACCTTCATGCTGCTGGGGACAAGTATGCGAAGTTCTCGGAGTCGCTCCTGGATCAACTGTCTATCTCTTGGTCTAGGCTTTTTATTGTCACCTGTTCGGCTCCTCCTTTTGCAGCCAGATAACGGCTTCTCTCCCTTCCTGGCCAGTGCTGGAGCATGCTCTTCATCCCAGCGCTCCTTCTTAATTAATGATCTCACCGTGCTCTTCCTGGAAATTGGAGAGGACGGAACACTAACCCTGTCTTTACAATGAGTAACCACAGCAGAGACATTTTCGCACGAAGTTGTTCCTTCGAGAGTACCAAGTGCCTTAGAGGAAGTATCAGATTGCCTTGATAAGACTGTTAATTTGGTATCATTTGACTCACTAGGTGAAGGAGAATGTGAGCTACCATATCTATTTGGGATGACAGCATCCAACAGAAACTCGGCATCGTCTTTGGAGAGGTACTCAGCAGATCTCTCAACATCATAAAGGTAATCCATTCCGTGACTCAACCTGAAGTCGCTGATTGCATTTTCAAATAAGAATGATGTCTCACTTGGCCGTCCCTGGAAAGATGGTCCGAGTGCTTTGTGCAGCTCACAATCTGTGGGAAAGTTAAACATACTGTTTGTAGGCTTATGATCTGCATGATCAATATCATTGCTATTGAGTGGCCATTTGGAAGAATCATAGACGGTGCAAGAATTCGATAATTCATGAGAAAACTCTGTGGATATTCCTAGGTTGTGAGATTTAAAGATCAGTGAGTCCCCAGCCATGCTAGAAAACCACAAATCGTTTTCATCCACTATGTCCGTGTGGTTTGCATTGACAGGTTGACTCGGTAAGTTAGATGTTTCAGGAATTCCCTTTGGTAGAACAAGAGTCTCACTATCATCAGCTTGTTGGAGATTTTCTAGCTGACCTATGACTTGACAATTAATCACTGTGTCTTGATTTGCTTCGGCACCATTCTCTGGGCCTTCAAACTGCATACCACTTAAATAGATACTATCTATAAGCGAGGAATCATCCATGTTATCCAAGAGAAAAGGCATTAGCGAAGACAATGAGTGAGTCGGATTCTTGTCTGGAGTCAAATGGGCATATTGTTCCTGTTCGTATCCAATCGAACTAAACATCACTTTGATGTGATTCACCGCTTCCTTAATTTCTGGAACCTGCAGGTTGAATTGCTGGATGCATAAAAAAACAAAGAATAATACTCGGTTGAATATGCAAAACCACATACAAGCGCGCGCACCTTTTCATGTGAACCAAGCTGCAAAACTCCATGCGGAAGAAGAGGCAATACTAGAATAGTCTGCATAAGCGTTGAATATATCAATATTGATGCGTGACCAAAAGATAACCAGCTTAATATTGACAGAGAGATGCTGTAATAGTGCAATTACGACATTGAAATCTATTTGACACCACATGGTTCGACCTGCTGGTTACTATGAATGGATCATGTCAAGAACCTGTACCTTGACACCAGCTGAAATCTGGGGCAACCATTCATCTGGAATCTGCACAGTAGGAAGTAAACATTGTCAATTCCCATTACTGAACTTGTGACCATAATCAGCCGTTCTACTAGGATTTACTACCAGTTGTCTGGGAAGGATACTGACAATGAAAGGTGTCTCTGATTTGCAGTTACTGGCCAATACATCATCCGGTGATACCCAGCAATGGCTCTGTGTCCAGCCCACTTCACCAACAATCCTAGCAACACGAAATCTGAGTCAAACTATCCTTTTAAGAATAAAAACAAGTGATTTTTCTTTAGGAACATGTCAATAATCCTTCTGAGCTTTTTTTAGAGACAGATGCATTGAACTAGCTCTGTCATAGAAGCTCAACACCTGAGGATTGGTGTTTGATGAAATGAGCTCGCAACATCAAGCACAGGAGCATACCCTTCTCCCAGTTTGTACTTAAGACACGATGTTTTCGTCACAGCAAAGGCAATCTGACTTGCTGTCCTGTCTATAACACTACCATCATCATCAAAGGATAGGAATTGATTCGCATCATTGGCAGACAGTTCAGCAGGAGAGTTTCCGGTCAATGTTCTCACTTTTGGATAATCGTAGTACCAATCTTCCCATGACAGGAACCTGAGAGAATTCAAAGCAATTTTTCATTTCTCACGAAACTAATAGCCAACTTCTGCTGCATTTCCTTTCTGATGATGGAAATAGCATATTATGAACATCAACCGAGTCACTACTCACAATATAAGTTTTCATTCCTCAAACACAATCCCCTTGAGTATCTGCTACATGTCCATTGGGATGGGAAAGGAATGTATTTGTGTGATAGTTTCAAGCCGTAGCTTTATAAAAGAACAAAAGAGGAAAGTTGTACAGGTGCTGTTCTTATACTCCAATGTCCTACCGAGAGTAATTAGTGTGATCGGAGCCCATTTCCATTCATGGCAATCAGAATTATAGAGATCTGCTTGACTGATACAGCGGATAAATGGACATTGCATCGACTACATATACATGACCTTTATCCATGGGACTAAAAAGGGTCACTATATTTGATTAATTTGTCCGAGGACCAAATTTACTATGCTATATTCATTACTTAAAGCAAGAACTAGTTCGATCTCGCCAACTGCCTTGATTGCAAGGGCGAAAAAATGTATCAGCAAATGGAAGAGAGGTCGAAGTAAACTTACGTCTCATTTTCATGTTGAAGCTTCCAAAAGATGGCATATATCCAGCAAGAATTATCACATTGACTCTTGAGAAATTCTTTTAAAGCGATCTTCCCCATGCGGTAGCGATTTTCACAGAAACCGCAGTGTTCTTGATGGAGAAAAAAAAGTTATTACCGAGACAAACGGAATCCCCGAAATTACCTCCCTAACTACCTCTATATGAGATTCGTCCTGCCTGTTGTATCCTCAAACCATCTCTCCGCTTTACCGGTGGCCCCTTCGATCCGAATAGGAAACAGTTCATCTTTCAAACAGCCAATTCAGAAATCTACTGCTTGTGCCTTTAGTTAATCTTGCACTTGACCATTAGAAGCCGGAGGAAGCAATGGTGAGGTGGTTGTATTGAGTTCGGTGGAAAGAGTTGAACTGGCCCATGATTATAAGAGATTAAATCAACTCAACTAAAAGTCCAAGTACTCACTTTGTTGGAGCTGAGCTTAGGAAGCAGCAAAATCTTCCCCAAATCGATGATCCTCCTTAATTAGCAGTGACTTAAGTGGCAATCTAATGAAGAGGAGCAGCCTTGTGCTCAAATGAAGGCTGAGACAAACAGGATGGCTGTTGCTTTATGTTTCTAGTGCGAGCAAAACAACATGAAGTGCGGCTGACAAACGTCGTCGACTTGATGCCTGTCACTGCTCGGCCTAAAACAGGTACATAATATGATCAGCTTTAAATATGGAAGGCACTGAAACTGTCCATGACATTGCAGAAACAAATGGAGTCATTTTCCAGTTTCTAAGAAGCTGGAGAGCTGACAGAAAATCTAATAGAGAAATAACAATAGTACTGATTGCATATTACCTAAGTCCACTCGTTTCCTTGAATTTCATTAGCCTCCATGAAATTTTCCTTCTTGAAGAGAGTGATTGCTGCTATAACTGCAATGCTATCGAGGAAGAGACGCAAGAGCAGCTTTTTTTGCCGATTTATCTGTTGGCTATGTTATTTTATAGTCTCTGGCCGCCAACCGGTTACACAAGCCAACTTTCATCATGTACATATATTTTATTAATTTGAAGCATCTGGACGGTCCAATAATAGCCGCGTTTGTTCGTATAAACCTATTCTCAGATCGGGGCACATTATTTTCAATGAAGTTTTGTATGAGAAAAAGTTAAAACTCTCAGAGTTTCTTGATTGCGACACTGGCTTCGCGGAAACTTCCTACGATCAACGACGTTACTGCGAGAGCGATTCTGATTGGACAAGAATCGATTAAATATGTGAACTGAGCTATAGCATTTTACTTGTAGTGTGGATCGACGGTGAACATATTTAAATTTCTGTTCTTTTTACATGGAACAACCATGTTCGTGCACTCTAATGGTGAGGGTGTTTTGCGTCCGATTTGTTTGTGTTAACAAATGTTTTCAGGGAAAATTACGAAAAAAAGTCATATTACGCATGTATCGATTCAATCTTAAACCTTTAAATTGTGACAATTGGATCTTAAGCATTTTGGCAATTTGCTAATGCCATCAATTCAATTGATTTTAGGCAAAAATTGTTGACATAGATATTGGTCGTCCTACGTTGTATAGCTATCGATGCTGATGTGAATACTTTTTCTAAATTTGTTATTACTTTTTTTTTTCCTCTATTCTTTTTTTTTCTCAATTGTGGGTCAAGGAGATAGCTGGCCTAATATCACTGGCCATAGGCGAGCGGTGCATAGGCCCTCGCCAAGATCTACATGAAGGCCTTTGTGCCCCTAGCTTGTGGCCGACAAGGGCGTTGTGGCCCTCGCCCAAACTAGGTAAGGGTGTCGGCCCTCGATGACCAAACAGGAGAGGGTGATGACCCTCGCTTGTGGCCAATGATGACCCCAATGCCCTTGCCCAAACCAAGCGAGGTTTGCTAACCTTTGTCTATGGCCGGCAATGGTTGCCTAGTAATCTTATAGCCTAGAGTTGTAAAACAAACAAAGAAAGATAAGAAAAAATATTAAAAAATTATATTATCTTTCGTCCAAAATTAGCCAAATGCACTACATTTGTATATTGTTAAAAGGTTTGCGACTCGATTAATACAATTGAAAAGTTTACGACCGAATCGGAACTAATGCAATAAATTTAGGACTTTTCTTTTGTACTTTTCCCAATATTTTCACTAACTACGTTCGTGATACAAAACCTAGCCTTAGCTAGGCCTTCTCTTTCGTGAAACTTAAATCAAGAATCAACACGCCATTAAACCGGTATTAATTTATAAATCTTCTTGACTATTCTCAAGTCACTGTCGATGATGATCCATAGAGTGATGGAAGCGCAATTAGGCCAAACTTTGGTCATCGGGGGCAATCCAAAATTTCAAAAACGCGCGGCGTAAGCAAACACGACTGTATCTCTAGCGTACAACGGAAATTAGCAGCGCCGGCACAGATTCAGTAGGACAAAAATGATAAGTAGGTTAAATTTTCAGAGAAGAGCAGCAATTGTTGGTCGATTGCTACCAGCAGTTCTTTGTTTATGAGCCAGTTTCGTCGTCAAGCTTGCTAACACTGTCGATCTATTTGGACCACACGGAAGAACGGTTGTTACACGACTCTTTCAAAGAATCGGTTCATGACCACGTAAAATATATAATAAGGTAAGCACCTTTCCAGCTCAACCACCTCTTTACTTATATGATATATTATTTTTGTTTCTTTTGCTAAATCACTTGATAAATATATCATATGAAAAATATTATAGTTGATATCATATTGTAAACGGAACTACTCATCTAACGTTTCAACCCCTTCCCTTATGGAGGGAGCTTTTGCATAGTTGTACTTCATCATACGTATAAGATCCGTTGAGAACACCACACAATGATTGATTTTATGCTATTTCTATATTATAAGATAAGAACGAGTCCAAAATTTAGTCCCCTGACTTGAGGAGAGGAGCTTTTGTAATTTTGTCGTCAAATTATTATTTTTCCTGCAAATCCGGTCGGCAAATTAATTACACATAGATGCTGTAATTTTTATAGAATGGGAGTTCTGTAAAAACACAACATAAATATAGAGAGTTTGGTTTATTTTATTGACCCCACTTGATTCAAACTCCGGGCTCCATGCCGGCTGCTGATGTTGATATTTCTAGTAACTCCACGCATGTATGAAGTGGAGGAGGTGGGTGTTTTCTACGTTCTTCTTCTTCTTCTTTCTTAATGACGGAAAAATTCATAACCAAAACTCTTGAAATGCCTCATTGATGTTAGTCTTCAATAATGCGAGAATACATTCTGGGTCACGTTAACCCAAGAATATCTTTCCCGACCAAAAAAAAAAACCCTAGAATATCTTTATGTCTTGTCTTTAAGTTTGATCGAAGAATATTCCAGATAAAGGTGTTCTTGTGGCTACGATGGCTTGACCAAGTAATGTCAAAACTTATTGAGTAGGTCACGTTGGCAGGGGTTTGATTATTTCATTCATTAGTAAATTGATTTGGGGAGTTCCATCTGAAGCTAATGACATAGGATGCCGAAAATCTCATGCCCTTATTGGTCAAGGTATACACGTAAAATATGAAAGTCAACCCAGACACACCGCTCCACATATATAATTGTTTTTTACATGGAAAGCGACTGGAGAAGATTGGGTTCATTGCACACATGCATTATTACCAATAAATCGAATTTCCGCGGTTGTCAACTTCATGGAGAGAGTGCTGATTAGGATGATTACTCCTTCTATTCTGTCGTCACTCTATGAATTTCTTTTCTTTTGTCAATGGCTCTCATAAGTTACTTCTCGTCGTAGAAGAGTGAGAGAATTATCAAAAAAAAATTTAAAATTTATTATAATTATATCAATTCAGTTGTCAATTCTTTTTATTTTTATTTATAATTGTTTCAATTCAGTCCATCTACTCAATTTTGACCGATTAACGCTGACGTGAACATCATGCTAACGCTAATATAGATAATTTTTTATTACTTTTTGATTTTATTTTTACTTTTCTTTTATTCATATTTTACTTTTTTTGAATTTTTTATTATTTTTTTGCTTTCTTTTTCCTATGCTTCTTTTTCCTTTCTGCCTTCTTTTCTTCTTTTGCCCATAGCAGCCGGCAGTCGGCAGCCGGCCAATGTGGGCAAAAGACGCAAAGAAGAAAGAAAAGGCAAAAGAAAAAGAAAAAGAAAAATGAAAAAAATAGAAAAATTAATAAAAAAATAAAATATTATAAAAAATTGTTACGTCCACATTAGCGTGACGGCTAGCTCCAAAAAACGTCCACGTCAGTGCCGATTGATAGAAATTGATCATATAGATTGAATTAACACAATTACAAAAAGTTTAAGATTGAATTAGCCCAAAAAAAAGTGTTAAACTAAATTAACACAAGTACAATATATTTTTGACTTTTTTGGTGATTTTCGTTAGAATAGCTTAAGGACAACCTTGCAAAATCATGATAAAGTTACACTAAATTAAAAATAAAAAAATGAACTAAAATAATTTAACCTCCTAAATATTTTGTTTAATTTAATTTGATAACATCGATCATGTGTATGATTAGGGGGGAATTTACCAAAAAAAGGTCATACATTTATTGTATTTGTATCAAGTCAGTCATAAACTTTTCAATATATGCTGATTAATTTCCAAACTCTTTAAGTTTTTCAATGAAGCCCATATGGTTGATTTTAGCTAGATATTGCTGACATGTACACCCGTATTGCCCCAAAGATAACCGACGCCGACGTAGACCTTTTCTTTGTAATTTTTTCTTTTCCCTTTTTTCCTTTTTCTTTCTATCAAGTTTGGTGAGGGTTGCCAGCCGACCCTTTCTAGCTATTGGGCAAGGGTTGGTCAACAGCCCCCTTTGAGCTTGGAGAAAAAAAGAAAAAAAAGAAATTTTTTTTTAAAAAAAAAATCAGAATATATTTTTAAAAGATTATAAAATATTGTCAATGTTAGCGTTGACTATATTATGTAGGATAACTGGCATCCATGTCAACAATTTCAGGCTAAAATTGATTTGATAAACTTAATTGACAAAATATGAAAATATTTAGAATTAAATTGATACAAGTGCAATTAATTTGAAACTTTTTTTGGTAATTTTCCCTATGATTTATCCTATGTCATCGTGCTTTATGTCGAAAAGATACTATAAAGCTCTCTTAAGAGTAGCACCAAATTATTGAAATTCAACATAGCACTACTCAAAAAACTTATGTGGGTTCAATGAATTACTAGCTAGGAAGAAGAAATGGTATAAGTAGTATCATATATGATACTTCCTAGGTCATTTGCAATGCTTTGTACTTAGTCGAAACAATCATAATTGAATAGATAATACAAACCATTCAGACTAATAAGTTACTGCGCAAAACGAGGCTTTAACAAAAATAAATCTTAATTACAATCAGTGTGTATATCAATTGCTCAACCTCTTAAGCATTCAACTGACGTTATTTTTATCCAGATCAATTTATTTGGGCTGAAATGGTTGAAATCGAATGGCATCACTTGGAAATTTACTGCAGAAAGAAACGATCAAGGGCCCTACTCTTTAGAAGCTCTACAAATGCGTGAGAGCATAGTTTATAATTAGTGAGTCCCGTACCTTGAAATAGACTCAATTTTTTTCCCTTTCGCCTTTATAGGGCAAATCTATTTTCACTTCGAATTCAGATCCAACCGTACTTTTTCTTCAAAAAGACCCGAACGCACTTGGGGCTTAACAATTTCTCTTCTAAAGGGGTCAATTTTATACTTCAATAGGAACAAAGAAAAATATAGTCCTTATGAAAATTAAAATCACAATAAGTATTTATTTTTAGGTTAATAGCATGAGAAATATTAAACTAATACATTTATAATAAATTTACTCTAAACTAATTTTATGACCATAAAAAAACCAAAATTAATACACTTATAATAAATTTATCCTCCATTAACTTTCGTTAAATTTTTCTGTTAAATTACTGAATTGGATGACATGTGACAATTGACAAGTATACTAGCTTAGGGTTTTATCCTCTATTTATCAAAGGTGTATCTAATTTAATAGAAATTAACGAAGAGTAAATTTGTGACAAATATATCAGTTTGGAGTTTTTTGTAGACAAAAAATTTAATTTAGAGTAAATTTATCATATATGTACTAATTAAGAGTTTTGAGTAAACATAAAAATGGATTTACTTTGGCACTTAAAAATTTGCTGAGTGATTAATTGATTTGAACTTACCATATCCTTCATTCTAATCCCAGTGTAACCTACTCATATTAACTATAGGAGCTTTGCCCGACCATCTTGTAGGTGGAGCTATATTTGATGCACATGGACAAAGCGGACACATGTATTGGTGGGGTTAGTCAATTCACAAATAGCCCATATTAGGAAAAAAAATAGAGAAAACAACATAAATAATTATTAAACTTTAGCTTAATATGTAATGTGGTCCCTAACTTAAGCCCAATGTGTAATGTCATCTATGAACTTTAAATTTGTTCATCGTAATCCCTAAAGTTTTGGTGCATGTTCAATTTAGTCCCTTAGATTATATAAAAATGTTTAGTGTCGTTCTTCCATTAATTTAAGTCTAGGGACTAGATTGAATATAAATAAAAATTTAGGGATCATATTGAATTAATTAAAAGTTTATGAATAACATTACACATTGAAATAAAGTCTAGAGGCCACATTGAGCAAATTAAAAGTTCAAAAATCACATTGCATATTGAGTCAAAGTTCAAAATTTATTTCATTATCCCAAAAAAAATAACAAAGCAAATGTGTTCACTATTCACCTCAATTATTATTTTCCTTGAAAATTTCACAAAGCGTAGAACCCAACAATTCAAAAGCCCACTAGTGAGTTTGCCCAAACTTTGAGTGATCAACGCATCATGGGCCTTTTTTTTTACTCCTTTGGATTTTAATTTCTTGGATTTTAGTTTCTAAAAGCAAGCTGCTTTGAGCAAACTCGCATACCTTGAGGATCTCCCGATCTTAGCCATCGAATTTGAGACAAATAAGTATCGGTGGAAACCTTGTGAAAAATGTGTTACCCCGTGTATGTGATCGTTTCGGCTTCAAAACATTTCTTAAAAATCAAGTCCTTCGACCAATACTTTGGCCATTGTCATTTTGGTAAGGGTTAGTCGGAAGCGCCACATGATGCCAATACTTTTTCCGCCATTTGGTCATGACGTTGGCCATTGCCCCGTTTGTGGTCGCTACTACAAATAACGTATAGCTAAAGAAAGTGGGGGCATTGCCACCCCATCACCAAGGCACATTTTCTTCTTTCCTTACAATGCGAACCAATTAGCACACTCCTTACATGCGTGCCCCCTATGTTAAAACTTTTAGCTCTCAAAATCAGGAGAAAAATGGGCAAAAAAAACCCAAAAAAATCCTAAATCTATAACGTTGGTACCAATTCAGTTATAAACCTTTCGATTTGACCAATTTAGTCATAAACGTTTTTGCATTAATACTAATTTAGTCCATCCGATAAATTTAATCCGGAAATTGATGACGTGGATGCCAATCATCCTTTGAAAAACCTTCAAAGATCAATTCAGGGTTAATTTACTAATGTCATAAGTTTAGAACTTTATTGGTACTTTTCCCAAGAAAAATGCTTGGTATCAGCAATAACCTTTGAAATCTCCTAGCTGCAGTTGGTCATGTCCTTTGAAAAACCTTCAAAGATCAATTCAGGGTTAATTTCAACTAACACCTTCCACTGTTCGCTGTCGGCTCCCCTAATCCCTTCTCTCATGGCTAATGCTTCGGCTGCCTCCGCACCGTCGACTCGCACAGAGAGTCTTAAACCATCCAGGACATGATCCTCGCAATCTCGAATGGTGATGCCACGGCCATTCTCTCCTTTTGCAGATAAAACACCATCACGATTTTTCTGTATCGACCCTGATTCTCGTTTATGCCACCCTTGCCCCCACTGTCTTTTTGCTTACCACCCGCATTTTGCAGCTTTCTACTCTTTAAGTTCCTGCATCCCCTACCATCTCTTCTTCAAACTACCTTCTGCAGTGTCAGGATCAGGTTTTTGATACCCAAAAGTGGCGTCACCTCTCCCTTTCCAGATGTACCAACACGCGTATACGCAAGTTAGCTAGCAATTCCTACTTCAAGTCTTTCTACTCGAAACTACTTCAACACTCTAGTAATTTAGACATCCAGGACGGAGATGGCTTCTATATGAATAAAATCGTCATATTTTCAAGCTGCAAACCCCTACACCAGTCACACAAAAGAAGATCACATTCGATGGTTTCTTCTTCCTGATGAAAAGGAAAGTTTGCTTTCTCTACTCTGTCATTTCCACGCATTAGGGACCGTAGGAATGCACATATAATCACTCTGCATAGGAAGTGTTTATTCTTCTGAACACAACCCAATCTTCAAAGCATTTTCAGAGACTCCAATTTATCTCTTGCAAAGTTGAAAGGCCCCTTGCAAGGGATGACTCCTTTACCCTCAGCTTCCTTAAGAAAGTGTCAAAAGTGGTATGTTGATATATAAATGTCACCATCCCTCTCTCCTCAGCAGCCATATCAGCCTATCCGAATCACCTTTAGCTGCAACCGGGACGCTATGCACAGCATCCACCTTCCTCCTCTTCCACCATATGACTGATTTCATTAAGGTCCCAGGCCCCAAGTCCCTGTCGATGAAGCTGGCCACCTTCTGCCTTTCCTCATTAAGGCCTGGATCCTTTGGATGATGTTTACATTTCTCAATGCTAAGAACCGAAGGATTGGACCACATTTTAATACTTTCACCAGGGACCACCTGCCAAATTGCCCCTTCTCTCACGCAATCTCTGCCTTCAGCGATACTGCTCCACCCCAAGTACATCCAAGCACATCTCCCAGCTTCTATAAGTCACGAAATGGGAAATAAAAGACCTTTGACTTCTCTAACCCCTAAAGCAATAGGAGTTCGGTGGACTCTCCAGGCTTGCTTACTCAGCCGGGCAAAATAGAACAGCTGGAAAGCTTATAGACCTATCCCCAATAGTGATCTTCCTCAGTCGTTTTGTCTAGATGACCGAATAATGAAACCAAATATATCAACAATTAAACGTAAATTACAGATAACCAATTTGCCTAACGCATGGCTCCAAATTAATGCCCAAATCCTTTCGGGAGTTGCACCCGATCCACTAGTCGAAAACTTGATTACAAAGACCGGAGAATTTTGGAGCCCAACTCTCTGAGCACTCTCAAAATTACAATACGGTTCTCTCCCAAGTTCATCTCACTCTTACTCAAATATTGCAACGTATTTACAAGGAGCTAGAGTGAGCAATTGCTCGGATGTGTGCGTGGATCTTGATCCCCCCAAGTAAAGAGTGTCCTATTTACACTAATCGAGCTTGATTAGTCGTTTAAACAGCTAGAAGTGTTAGTCCTGGCTACACTTCTGGCGACCAATGCTTTGGCCCCTAAGGAAGGTCTCTTGCAGGTCTCTTGCAACAAAACACCTGGTCGCCAGAGAGACCAAATTGAACATTTGATCACCAAAGACAATGCCAACCAATCTTTGGCGATCAATCTCTAGCGATCAAATTTTTGGATTTTTCCGATTTAAATGTTTGGTCGCAACAGAATATATTTGGAAGTGATATCTCTTCGAAGTTGTGAGAACTTCACACTTAACATTATATAAATATACCCTATGCGGCATGTCAAGTAACAAGCCAATCAAAAGTGACAGCAAAACACACATTCTGCTCGGTGATTAGTTAGTTACTCACATTATTGTTGTAACGTGGTGTAATCATCATTCATCTCATCAATACTTTCTCTTTATTCACGACATAGCAATCTTAATAAGAAAGATAAGTCAATTCCTTCATCTAGATATAAACAATGAATGATTATTCCTGGTGAAAACCAACCTTGATCAAACTCGCATAAAAAAAATATTAGCAAGACGAGAAAAAGGACCATGGAGAATTTTAAAGAAGCAAGGACCGACCAGTCAAAACCAAAAAGTTAAAATGTTACTAACACGTCTAATGTATTAGAGGGCCATGGTTATCATTAAAAAAAGTCGGTAATTTCATAAAAGCATTAATAAGTTACCCTCAAGTTATCTTAAAGAAAAGTCGACACTCGTTTTTATTAACAATTTTTTTTTTACAAATACCAAAGCTTATTAAAATTAATCGGTATGGAGAAATATTTTTGGAACTTAGGAGGGTTTTAATTTTAAAGTCTGTACTGGGACCAACGCATTTACTTTATTATGTAGGATGGGTTCTATTCTCGTCTCTTTTCTTTCCCTTTTTTCTCTCCATGTGTGAGAAACTGTAACAAAATATGGATACTCAAGGGGCATAAAGGCCCATCTATTCACACAGAAATTAAGAAAGTTCATTCACTCCACCCGCTTCTATCTTCACCTAATACTTTCATTATACACCTGATAATGTACCTGACTCTGAGGGCGGCTTCATCTACTATCCAGAGTAAGACAACAGAGTTGATTGGCGTTTGAAGCAAGGAAACTTATATTTGAATGTCAAAGATGACTCCACCGGGCCCATATGCGAATCCAAATGGTCTTCTTTTCACAGCTTGTAGTAAATCATGCGTTGCGTTGAATCGGATATGCTAATCAAAACGAAAGTGACATTAGCGGCCTTGCGCAGTTCGCCAGTTTTTTGTATCTTCTCTTCTGTGTTCCCCTAATGTCACTCAGCTAAGAGGGATAATTACAGATGATTGGCATAGGTTGGGGATGTGCTTGTATGCATGATAATCGTTTTCACTTTTCTTGTCAGAACACGTAAACTCCCCTGTTTGCTAGGTGAAATTGCTGGTGAGAGATCTCTAGGTGTATCGACGACTAGCGAGTTTGATCGGATCGACATGTATACATACAGAAAAAAGTTTGTAGTATGGGGTTGACTTTTTAACCTGTTCAATCATCTCTATTTGATATGGCTAATGTGGGCGCAAACCACTTCGTTTACAGTTTACAAAACCTCTTGTGCTATCCCGTGCGCCGAACGACCATATGCGAGTATTCCATTTTATGCTTACCCACATCTCTGATCAAAACTGCTATAGTAAACGTTCCCCCCATCTCTCCTCTCTATCTCCCCCTCTACTCTGACTAACTGCCCCCTTGCCGTGCAAGCTAGGTCGCCGTCGCTGATGTTGCCACTAGGCCCAGATATAATGTAGTTAATGGCCCAAACCAGATTATGACAACCACAAAGTGGATGCTTGATGAGCTTATCAATCATGAATGACATAACTAGTACAATCCACAAAGTCCATCAATAGAATGCCTCAATAATCTTACTTGTCATAAATGTCATAAATAGTAGATCCACAAAAAGAAGGAATAAAATGCCCCAATAATCTCTCGATCATGAAGGCCATACCAGCACAACCCAAAAGGCCCATCGATGAAATGCCTGATGAGTCATCGATCATGAGATTCCAATATACTGATTTTTAGTGGAGTACATGACAGATGGTCATGATAATAAAGGATTGGAAGCGGTTATAAATCATCCCTAGACTAGTGTGCAAATCTAGAGGCAGTTAGAGATTCTTGCAGATGAAGATCATGATGCATGACCTAATTTTTAGTCACGAGACGTTCTTGCTACCAATTTCTAGCTTTCTTCCACCAAAATGTTTGGTCATGACAGAACGTGTTTTTCTACAATGAATTGCTCATAGATGAAACTCATTATATTTCAAAATGGTGGGAACATCACAATTACATAATATAAGTAAACCCCACGAGTAGAGAGAGGTTATGGAACAAGTCAATAAAAATGAGAGCAAAGCACACTTCATGCTTAGTGATTAGCTGGACACGCGGCATCGTTACTGTCGCTGGTGTGACCACCACATCAGATACTTTCTCTTAATTATGACGTAGCAATATAAACAAGGGAGGCATGTCGGTTCATTCATCCGGATGAAGAAAACCTATGCAAAGAGTCACGAAGATGAAGGCTAGCTAGAAGCTTCAGTTATCTTGTTCATCAAGAATGATGAACAAAACCAAAATAATAAGCAACGCGTGATACCAACCGAGTAAAACCACGATTCCCATGCACCGCCTGCATCGGATAGTGCTAATCATCTTGGCGTGAGCCATATGATAAACGAGACACGCCCCAAAAATTGAGAACACGAGCCACCCAAGTGGCATATATGCTCGTCAACCTTCCCCCATCCACCAGATAATGAAGTAACCTCTGATGAAAACCAAACTCGATCAAACTCGCATAAAAAATTAGCAAGATGAAACCGACACGAATCAAAAAGGGGCCATGGAAACATTAAAGAAGCAACGACCGACCAATCAAGACCAAAAAGTTCAGAGTCATCGAACTAACACCTAGAAAGAACTACTAAACAAGTCCAAAAAGATGAAGAAAAGCAACGCTTTAGTATGATGTGATGAGCTGTGTAATGAGGGGAAGGGTGTGGTTCGGATAGAGTTTTCATGAGACGCAGCTTTCAAGGCCTTCGTGTGGTTTTTGCGTTCAACACATGTCTGGCTTTCGCTTGATGAGGTCGAATGGAATAATCGGGAAAACAATTAAATTAATCATGATAGACCAAGTCAATTATATATGAAACATCGGTGATGCTCGGCTCTGATCCTAGCAAAAAGAAAAATAATACAACTCCTTATCGTAATTCCAGTCTCTAGTGCCACGTCATTGACCTTTTTCTCTCTTATAAACCAATCGAACCACCGCTCTCGTGTAAAGTAACTTCAATTTCTCTTTCTTCTTCTCCTCCTCCCATCTCTTTCTCTCTCTTTCTTCTTCTTCTTCTTCTTCTTCTTCTTCTTCTTCTTCCATCTCCTCTCCAAACTTGGGACAACGTTCTTGGGAAGATTATAATGGAGGGTCTCATTCCGTTCGTGTATAGAGTGGTGGTGGAATACAAGAACGGGAAGCAAGGGCCGCTCGGGTCGCTGTTCAATGAGTCACCTTCGGCTTCGTACACCAGGCTCCCCCATGACTCGGGCCGGGCTCTGATCGCGGACTTCCAGGAGATCCGACCGGACCGCGATGGCAACTTCTCAACGACTTCCTCTTCATTGGATTCGACCAGTAGCAGTGCGCAAATAATCGTTTCGTCCGCAGTTCATTCTCCTGTTCGCCGTCTCACGTCTCGTCCCATCGTTGCGTGAAACAAAAGCGCTATATGCATGGAGGAACTTGCGTCGAATAGCAAATGGGGTTGGTGATGGTATAATTAGTGTGGCTTGTAGCCTTGTTATATTTTTTTTGGTAAATTTTTCTTGGCTTTTTGGAACTTATGTTGTAAGCAAAAGCCTGTGGGGAAGCCAAGAGGGGCCCATGGTTGGTGTCTAGTATGCAAGATTTGAAGTTGTCATAAGAGGAATAAATATGTATTGGGATTGCGTAAATAATGGGTTGTGATGATTAAGGAAAGATTAGATTTAGGGCCTTAGTGGCTGAGTGGACCCTCTGTTTTCTCCTTTTTTGTATTATTTGGAATCGAGAAAGTTTTTTTAGGATTTGGGTTTGTTTCTTTTATTTCCTACAAGGAATTAAGTTTTCTTGATGACAACTGGAATTAGATTTGTGCAATTAGCGGGACAATATAATATTCATGAGTCCTCAAATTTGCGTAAAATAAATAAAGGTAGATAACTAAGAAGTTCAATGGAATGACTTTGAATAACATAACAAATAATTGAAACATAAGGAGATATTCAACATCACTACACGTAAATCATATCATATTCTTGTATCATGTACATTGGTTTTTATTTCGGGGTGTTGAGATTAGTAACTTCTATTCAATTTTATATACTTACAAATCCTCTACTAGCTTATTGACATTGCTAATCAATCACAATCAAGGAAATAAAAGTAAAAGTGTTGGTAATAAGCTCATCATAGGGCGATTAGCAAATTCTTTCGAGCAATGCTACATATATCAGGCCCAAACAAGCAACCAATAGAGAAGCGAATTGGTTCTTCAAGAGAGCCCAAACTAATTTGTGCAACCCCCCTTTATAAAAATTCTTCTTCCATGAACACAGTGAACTAGCAATATAAACATAAAAAATTTAAGAGTTTGGGAAAAGAAAATTTGTAAACGATATTTATCGAGGTTTGCCTTGGGTGTGCTACTCCTCTGCTCCACTTCCAGCAGCCAAAATAGGCCATAATCCACTAGTAATGCCGAGAGTACAAATACCGACTTCTTACAAGTGCATAACCTACCGCTACCAAATCAAACCTCATTCTTTGGCTTACCTCACTATAGACTATGTGATCACTAGACCCTTCAATAGTCGCTCTCATAACCTTGGATATAAAACATAGTATATCATCTCCTCAAACTAATTACACCTCTAAGTGTTTGGCAAGATTTGCTCATATACTTTGTCTTTAACTTAGACAAATGGATTCACTCTAACTACAACCATTTCTCTCATAAGTTTACAAATGGATCTGTCACTCTTACTAACTCTTAAGAACAACTCTCAAATGGGTAGTCTAATTGTACAAAAGACATGGAATCAAGAACATCACAACGCTGCTCAAATTTTCTTATTTTTGCCATTCGCAACTATATCAGTTTTGGCCGAGCATTCTCCAATTTATAGAGCTCTAAGTTCGAATGTTACAATTGGATCATTCAGCTGTTGTGTGCATCTAATTTTCTGAAAAAAAAAAAATCTTGGCAAAATTCCTTCAAAAACACGTTGAGAGCTTTTTTCCAATATGAGTGTCCCTACTCCTTCCTTCTAACTCTAGCAGTCCAGACAGACCGGATTTCACTAATTATGCCCAAGGTGTTAATACCACCTTGTTACGAGTTTAAAACCTGCTAACGCCATAACTTGACTTTCTTCTACAGCAATCCCTCTATAGGTTAAGTAATTATTGGACCCTTCGATAGTCATTCTCACATGCTTGTCTTACAGTACGGTAGAACCTCTCTGCAAATAATTAACCCCACCTCTAAATGTTTGAACAGAGTCCCTCGCACATGTTATCTCTAAAATAGACAAATCCTTCACGCTAAGTACAATACTTCTCTCATGTGTTTCCAAATGAGTTTTTCATTTTGCCAACTTTTAAGAACAATACTCAAATGGGAAGTACAAGCTTAGAAAATGGAAGGACTCAAGACCTCTCAACAATGCTCAGATTGTTTTATTTTTGCTCATCTTAGCTCTCTCTATTTTGTAGACCTCCCAATCCAAACGTTGTACTTGGATCATGATCTCCTCTCGAAGCTCTAATAACCTAAATTAAGGTGGGAATCCACTATGTAGAAATGTCACAGCATCAAAAGATGCTTTCAAATTATAGATGCTCAGATTCTACAGAGAAATACAAACACATTTAAACTACTTCTATACACAAGAACAACAAGAAGATAAACACTCAGAGCATAAACTAATTTTGTTCATTTTCTTCCAACTCTACTACATCTCTTGGGTTAAATTTATAGCCATGAGACCTCAAAGGACATTTGAAATTCAAATCCCACGAGTAAACAGGGTTTTGCCATTTGTAATTGCAAAACGTCACTCTGCAGCATCGTAGTAACAGCTCCCCAAAATAGTTAGTTTTACTTCTGTTGCAGTCTGTCACCTTCTGTTGCTTACTACTTAAATATGCCAAATTGTTACGATATTCTCCAGTCCACTTTTTGTGGATTGCAGTGCTTGAAACAAATTGTAAATCACCAATTTGAAATCAAATCAAATTCATAAAGAGTGCAGTCTCCCCTCTAGGATTGTAGAGACTCGTAGTAGAAACATTCCCTTGTTTGTAGCGAGAACAACTTCCGCAGTTAGATCCATCCAAGTTTCTACATACCCAAGCTTGTCCTCCTTTAAGTCCCTTTGAACATGAAAAGCACTGTAGGGACTTTTCATATCCCGTTAATATAGTTTTTACGAACACTATATGGATTTTTCCTGTCATGAAAAGCTTTTACTTAAAGACTACGAACTATGAGCAGGAAGTTCTATTATCAAATTCGTGATAACAAATATATGCATTGAAGATGCTTTTGGATGGATTTGAGAGAGAGAGGGAGATTCTCTAATGGCTATTGTTAGAATATTTAAATGTTAAATAATGCATTCATCTAATAGCTTAGGTTTTTAAAATAATTGACGGCAGTTGTACAAAATCTCACATAATATCATAGTAAAAGCTCATGAATTTAAAAAGATCATATTACTAAGCATGAGAGGAATTATTCATAAATAATTAGTAGTGATCCTACAAAATCTCACTTAGTATTAAAGTTTTCTTTCTTGAGACAACCATAGCGCATTAGGGGCAAGATGACATTGTTCACTAGTGTTCATTGAGGCTGAGCACCTATTAGCATTTGACCAAGCATCACGTTAGTTGTGTTACATTGTAGGCCAGCATTGCCAAGTCAAACTTTTTATCTTCTCAGAGGTTTTTTTCTACGTACAAAGGACGCATGTTGTTGGCCTTAAATTTTCAACTTTTCACTTCTCGTTTCAAGAAGCTGGCACCACTAGCAAACTTGCCATTGTCAAACAAGCAACATATTGAAATTCATTGTCGATGGAAGCTTGGTGCCATCACATTTGCCTTGGGAAAAGTGTTAAGAAAGTCCTAAACCTTTTGCATTAATGTCAATTTAGTCATAAACCTTTTATTGGTGTCAATTTAGTCTTAAACCTTTAAATTTATACTAATTTAGTCATAAACCTTTAATTGGTGCCAATTTAATCTTAAAACTTTTAACCTAGTATCAATTAGATCTTTTCAGCTAATTTTGGTTGGATTTTGATGATGTGAGCGCCAATTGGCTAACATAGCACGGTCGATGCTAACACGAACAACTTTTAATAATATTTTAATATTTTTTCAAATTATTTATTTATTTATTTTCTTTCCTTTTTTCTTTTATTTTCCCTATTCTTCTCCATCCTCCAGCCAATTGTTGACTAGGCCACCTGCTAGAGGCCAAGGTCGGTGAGGTCAAGGTTGACCTTGCTAGCCCTTGACGAGCCTAGGGTGGCCTCTCACTGGGTGGGCAAAGGCTCACCCTCACCAGATTTGTCGAGGGTGGAGCCTTGTCGGCCATGGGTGAGACTCAACCTAACTAGAACTAGAGAGGTTTTGTGAGGTTTGGTCTTGCTCTGCCACTAATGAGGCTCGAGCCATCATAGGCATGACCTCGTGGCCTCACTAGATATGGCAATGGCTAAATTTTGATCAATCATTCATAAGCCCTCCCTAAACAAAAAATATTATGATTAAATTGCATAGCATATAGTTTTAAAAGCATTTATTATTATTGCATTTGCATTGGGGGTGTGATAGATGGGCTTCAATTGATTGTTCTAAACTTTAATTTCACTAGAGGGAATTTGGCTAGGCTCGTTAAGGAGTGACGAGTTGGAATATAAGAATATTCCCGAATATGATGAATGTTCCCGAGAATATTCACATTATTCTTTCAATATTTAAGAAATGTGTCGGATGAAATATTCTCGTTAAGGGGTGACGAATTGGAATATAAGAATATTCCCGAGAATATGAAAATGTTCTCAAGAATATTCTCATTATTCTTTCAATATTCAAGGAAAGCGTTGGATGAAATATTTGAAAAATATTGCACGTGGGATACAAGAGCTAAATAGACAACGTGCAAATTTATCATATTTCCTTAAATAACATAGTCTTCTCACCTATAAAAAGGGGGGCCACACACACTGAAGAGACACACAAAAAAATTACACAAAAAAACACAGCCACAATTGAGAGAAAAGGAGTGGCAGCGCAATATAGAGAGAGAAGAGAAAAAGCGTCTCTTTTCGCTGCAGGTCTTGAAGGTCGGCTCACAAAATGAGGCATTTTCCCAAGAGACAAGGTAGGTAAAGTTTCTATCTAAATTAATTCTTGAATATTTTGTTTTGTTTTCTCGTTTAAAGTATTGCATGCTTAATTGAATTCTAATTAAGTGAGGTCGTTATGTCATGATAAAAATCTCAATAATAAAAAATATTGAGCCGTGAGACGTCGGATCAGGTTTTTGATTGTTTTGATTTTCTATCTTGAGTGGTGGAAAATTGTATGCTTTATATGATTCAATTGCATTATGTGTTGATATTCCTTTGTTCAAATTGATTTGGCTTATTAAAGAAAACCCAAAAAAAAAATATAGTTGAGTTAGATGTGCTTCTTATTAGAATATTTTAGGATAGTTTTCATGTTTATATATAGGTTTTTTATTTATTTCGAATTTTGATTATAAAAAAAAAAACATAAAAATTGCCATGCTCATGTCATGTAGAATTAGGTCATCTTCCGTGTATCATCTAGTCATTGCATGTTTATGGTCATTTGAATGCGTGACATACTAGGATAGTTGTATTAAATATTTTCTAGCATTAGATTAAGTTAAATAATTAATATCGCGTGACATATAGTTTGCATATTAGGTTGTACATTGCGTGTTATTATAATTAGACATTTTTGCACATCATCACATGCATTGCACTTATTATTTTAGGCCTCATTAAATAATTTAAAACCTTTAAAAAAATTGAATGGTTGCATGTTAATTAGAAATCATATCTAGGATCATTGATGTGATTTTTTTTAAAACTAACATTGCAGATGCTTTCGTTGCTTTGAGTTCCCGATACTTGCAATTTATTTATTACTTTGCTTTATTGAGTGTTAAATTATGATTGCACACTCGCATGATCACATTGCATGTTAGGGATTAAATTAAAATCAATCCAAACTGCCTACAAATCATTTTTTTCAAATAAAAGAGAAAAGGTACCGAAAGGGCGTTAGAGAAATCTAACGTAATCAAGTCCCCGATCCCATAGTCTCTGGTTCGTAGGAGTAAAGTAACTCTCCCGTACTTTACTTGGGTTTCTAATCGACCCACTAAAAATAGATTAGTGGCGACTCCTAAGTAAAAATCATTGGCATGTTAAAAAAACTTAAACCCTAAGTCGCGGATTGGTATGGGCTTGGGAGAGCCCGAACTAAGTTTAGGCTTAGTAATTCATTAGCCAAACCCTAGGTGGTGCACCCGAGGTGAGGTCGCGACAGCAAGGTCAAGCCTCGCCGGCCCTTGTGGCTACTAGCGAAGGCTTGAGCTTTGCCAAAGGTTGGCGAGGCACACTGAAGTTCATCGAGGTTGACCTCGACCTCATTGGCCCTCGCCTTTGGCCATTCACCTAGCTGGCAATCCGCTAAAGCAAGGAGGAGAACAAGGAAAAAATAAAGAAATAAATTAAATAAATAATTCAAAAAAATATTAAAATATTATTGAAAATTGTCTATGTCAGCGTTAGCTATGCAATGTCAACCGATCAACATCCATGTTAGCAAAATTTGGTCAAAATTAGCCAAAATAACCTAATTGGTACTAGGTTAAAAGTTTTAGGACTAAATTAGCACTAAATCAAATAATTTATGACTAAATTGTTACCAATTAAAAGTTTAGAACTAAATTGATACCAATTTAAAATGTTTAAGATTAAATTAGCGTTAATACAAGGTCTAGGATTAAATTAGTATAAATACAAAAGGTTTAGGACTTTTCCCCATGTGCCCCCATGCATCATCCCTCCTTGGATCCATTGAGCTCATTTTTCCAACTCACTCATCTCACAACAATTGAAGATTTTGTGACGTTATTCAGATTATATATTTCAAACTGAAGTTTATTTGTTTAGACTCATCTTAAGAGGATGTTAGCGAAATTAAGATTTGATTATGCACAACTCTCAAGATTATGTATATATCTTTTCTGATAGTGCCTATTCTTGATTGGTTATATTTAGTATTATATTTATCTTATTACTTTAAATAGTTATCCAATAAAGCTTATAGATAAGCTCATGTATTATTTATCACTATATCTAAATACACTAAAATTTCTCAATTCTTGTCTACTACATTATTATATTTGATAGTGAATCTTGACATGTCCTCTAGGCGGCTACTTCTCCTTCTCCAACAACACACCCCCCCCAACTCTCAATTCTTTTGTGCTTCTAGACCCATTCTACATTAATGTGGGTAACAATCTGATTCGACGTCTAATCCGATCCGCTCTACTAAGAAAAAAACTCATAGAAGCGGGTACAAATGTCATTTTATAGTCAATATGTGAGACAAACACAAAGTTCCATTCGCTACAATCTACATTCATTTAAAAAGAAGAATAATGAATGGAGAGTATCACCAATGTATAAAATTTCTTTTTGAAGAGAATTATACGGAGAGTATATTCAAAATTTGTCTTTCGAAAGTTGGAAAATGTCCGAGTGGTTTGTGCATGAAAAAAAAGGGAGAAAATAGAAAAACGTTCCTGCTAATAAAAAAAGAATAATAAAATAAAAAGCAGAGGATATTCTGGCCTGAAATAGTCGTAGGGTTATACTTCTAGTCCGGCAAGACCCGTGGCCTCTTTGACTTTGACCATCTCTCCGACAGACATTGGCCACAAAATGCCAAAATTGGAGCGACCACTAATCAAGTCGCTTTCACCGCCACCTTATTCTCTCTCGTCTTCCTCGTCGTCGTCTTCTTCTGCTTGGCAACGTGCGCAACAGATCTGCGCTTTTAGTCCTCCAAGTTTCGCATTGTGTTGATTGTAGCTGTAACTAGTGCCGGTGCTCACCCTGCAACAACCAAACAGCATGGCGAGAGAAAGCGAACGCGAGTGTCTCTGCTTCGATCTCAACACTGGAGCTAAGATCCCGTCGGTTGGCCTCGGGACCTGGAAGGCCCCTCCTGGCGTCGTCGGCCAAGCCGTCATCGAGGCTGTCAAGGTTCCATCTACTCTTCTCTCCTCTATCTGCCTTCGTTGGAGTCCAAATTGATCTGTCTAGCGACGATGGTGCTTTAACGTTTCTTGTATTGCAGGCCGGTTACAGGCATATCGACTGTGCCCGAGTCTACGACAACGAGAAAGAGGTGGATTGGGTTTCTTTGTCATTGTCTTTTGATTAGTCATGAGTATGTAAATGTTTATATAGTTGGAAAATAATTTATATTACAGATAGGCGAGGCGTTGAAGGAGCTATTTTCCACAGGAGTCGCTGATCGAAATGAGATGTTTATCACGTCCAAGTTGTGGTATGCGTTCATTCAGCTTTTGTCTCGAGACATTTTTTACATGTCTTTGGTTTGGAGCTGGTTTCAATGGACTATGGCGATTGCCAGATTTGGGACATTGGTTTGGATTCTATTTTGTTTATTCATGTACCACAACTACGTTTAAGTTTCAGATTGATTACAAATGCAGGTGCAGCGACCATGCGGCTGAAGATGTTTCCAAGGCTCTAACTAGGAGCTTACAAGACCTGCAACTCGACTTCGTTGATTTATATCTTGTATGTTGTTTTGGCCCTAGATCTCCAATTGTTTGGGCACTGACTTTAAATTAGTCTAGATTGATCATAGATCTGGAATTTGGCTGTTCCTGAGAAGATTGACCATAGCCAAAGTGCAATATTGCATACCTTTTCTGTGCAGTTCAGGATTGAGATTGGAGAGTAGAAGCTTTTCATTTGTAAATTCTGAAGTACAAAAAGGAACACTAATGAAATTCTAGTAGAGGCTGAGGCTGAGATTCAGGCCAACTGCCAAGAGTGAAGCTGACATAGTGCAGATGCTTCCTATCATGATGATGGTGCATCTTACATATACTCATTTTCGTCTTTTCTTTGCTGTATAATAGATTCATTGGCCTGTGAGGACAAAATCCGGTAGTCGGGGCTTCGCCCCAGAAGACATGGCTCCTCTATGCCTTCCTGAGACATGGACAGCTATGGAAGGGTTGTATGCATCAGGCCAAGCTCGTGCGATTGGAGTCAGCAACTTCTCAACTAAAAAGCTGCAGGATCTCCTCAAATATGCGAAAGTGCCTCCAGCTGTTAATCAGGTCGAATGCCACCCCGTTTGGCACCAACCGGCGCTCCACAATTTGTGCAAATCCACCGGGGTCCATCTCTCGGTAAACTCTCCCATTTTATTTCGACTTCGTAAAAATTATGTTTAGAATATGGGAGAATGTGAGTTATCAAGTAGTAGTTGGACAATGTGCAATGGCTGGCGGTCGGTAATGGCATATGTCTCACCTGTGGTGCTTTGAACCTTACGTCAATGGTGCTACCAGAGTAGGCTAGTGGCCTTCGTGATGGCTGACGTTGCCATGACCATCGCCAGTGATGGTCGTGGCTGCTGGCAGACTACAGTCCATGGGGTGGTCATTGGTTGATCATTGGTTGATCATGGGAGGAGCAAAATAAAAGTCAAGCTGGTTCTACAAAGTCATCTTTCAAAATTTCAAAAGAAGAGCCAGTTCTGCTTCAGTTCAGTGTATTGAGTTTGGAGAAGATGTTTTCCTGCGACTAAAACATGCACCCTGAGCATTTTATTGGCATCCGACAGCATATAGCAGAATCTTGGACTGTTCATTGTGTAGCATGGAAGCTTCAATTTCAACTGTTGATTTCGATTCTTTGCAGGCTTATTCCCCTTTGGGATCTCCAGGGTCATGGGTCAAGGGGGAGATCCTGAAGGAGCCAGTTTTGGTTGAAATTGCAAAGGAACTCAATAAATCGCCTGCCCAAGTAGCTCTGCGTTGGGGTATTCAGATGGGTCACAGCGTCCTCCCAAAAAGTGTAAACGCGTCCAGGATTAGAGAGAACTTCGATTTGTTCAGTTGGAGCATCCCACCTGATCTCTTTGCAAAATTCTCTGGAATCCACCAGGTATATATTGTCGCTTCTCCATTCTCTTGTTGGATCTTCATATTGTTTCTTGATGCGTGTATTCATTTGATGTTGCACATTTGTGATGCAGCAAAGGCTTCTCCAAGGGACCTTTGCAGTCCATGAAACATGTAGTCCATATAAAAGCCTGAATGAATTGTGGGATGGCGAAATATGAGAGCATTTAGATTTCCCTTGGTACGACTCCGCTGAAGAGGGAAATGATTGCTCTTTTTCTTTCTCTTTTTTCAAAAGCATGTTTTCTTTTCTGTTGGAACTTCTAACCAGGATGAATATCAGCCTAGGTTTGCTACCTACCTACAATTTGGCTCTGCTAGAGTGAACTTAGGCTTGTCATGGTGAATCAATCGCCGAGTAGTAAAATCTTTAACATTTGCTCAGACTTGTTTCCATCTGTCTGGTCCATACACTGTTGCAAATGTCCATCCTAAATTACAATTTGATTGATCACGTGCTGCGTCTTGATTAAATAGCAGATGACGCTAACCGATGGTATAAAGTTCTTTTAACTCCATTTCAATACTCTGAATCTGATGTATATATATATATAGATTAGAAGGGCTTGGCAACGATCCCTCACAAGGGACCAATCCCCATGTAACCATCATAAACTAGGCTTATTTTTGTCATAACTCTTGCATAACGTCTCATGGAACATAAACTCTTGGAAAAGTGTTCCGACACTTTATACAGGAATTACGACAAAAATGAACTCGGGTTACTTCAATTACAACAGGTCATTGGTCAGGTGAGGGACCATAGCCGTGGCCTAGATTAGAATTTTGAATAGTGAATTGTACGAATGGAGGCCCGTCTTGGAGTTTAGATTGCTGGTTTCTGAATACTCTCGTTTGTTCGTACTTCTTCTGTTTGTGTCATTGAAATTAATGATCAGAAAAGTAGAAACGGCTGAAGCTGTTGCCCCAAGGAGGAGCCACTTTATCAACATTTCGCAGCAATAATATTACGAAGCTCACATTCTTAGGATATACTGGCGAGCTCTTTCTATAGGAAAGTTTTTTTGGCCCCTTTCTTAACCAGATCTAACAAATTAATCACGAAAAAAAGAATGTCGGCAGACCGCAGCGCAAAGAGCATAACCAGAAACATAGGAGTTCTGCTGCCAAGTCCTGTTGGCAGTTTTCTTATGTTTTACAGAAGCTAATTATTCTGCGTTTGACCAATCACACGAAACAACTCATGGGGAGAAGGTTTGCACTTTCTTTTATTAGCAATAGTGACATGAGATTATCGTGTCAACGAATGAATGAACGGAAGTTTTAAGGTACTCTAACAATGATCCTAAACTATGGCAAGTCTTAGAAAGAAGCCGAAACAGAGAAGAATGTAAGGGTACAACAGTCGAAAGATCCAACGATGGTCCTTGACTCTTTCCAAAATGCATCATCAAACTGCACTAGATCCGCCGCCTCCAGCACCGCCGCCTCCACCACAAGCAGAACTAGCAGCTGCGCCGCCACCTCCACCACAAGCAGAACTGGCAGCTAAACCTCCATCTCCTCCTCCAAATATCGTAAGTCCATGGGCATGATGTCCGCCTCCCCCACCGCCCCAGCTGCCCCCTCCACCAACTCTTAAACGGTAACGACCTCGGAAGAAGTAACTTATGACAGCAATTACGGCGAAGACAACCCAAATTATGATGATGATCTCCCACGGTCTCATCTTTTTCTAACTTGCGCCAACACTCTTGATAGCTCGTCTGTCTGAGAGAAATCTGCCAGGCCGATGTGCAGATAGCTAAACGCGTGGCGTTTCCTATTGAGCCACAACCTGGTGGTCGATACTATATATATTATGGTGGTCATTGAGGCAACTTTGACCTTTGAATTTTCTACACTTGTCTTTCAAGGAAAAACTAAAACGTGCATGTCCACGACAAGCAACCGTCCTTTGTGTTGTATAACACAGGAAGAATCAAACATTTCTGGTCTTACGAGGGCTCATTCAACATGTTGTCTCGTCAACCATGGCTTGTCCTTATGCTTGTGTGACGTTGGTGCCACATAATTTATTTGTGGAAGAATATGATGAAAACGGTCCGGAATTGCACAATGATCACATAAGCGGTCAACATGAAAAATGCGGTCCAAGCTCGGAAAACTACACAAGGCAATCATCAATTAAACCCAAATGGTGAGACACGATGTTTATTGCTTTTTCTTGACCTTTTGGAACATGTATGGCGCCTTATGATAATTTATTTAGCGACTAACCTTAGGACGCATGTGATTCTTCTTTTTCTGTTATTAGAGGATGCATTGAAGGTATATGAAATTTACGATGAGCTTTCCAGTTTGAGTGATGCTTTGTAATGTTAAAGTTGGACATACAGTGGGGTGATTGGTCGCAGGGGGCACCATAGCCGGGACCTAGACTAGAATCGTGAATGGTGAATACCACGAATGGAGGCCTCTTTTGGAATCGAGACTGCTGGTTTCTTAGCATTCGTGTATGGTTTTTTAGTTTGTATCGTTAAAATTTATCATCAGAAGAGTAGAATCGGCTAAAGCTGTTGCAATGACAAGAAGCTACTCCTCCAGTATTTTGCAGCAATACCATTACAAAGTTCACTTTCTGAGGTTATATACTTATACAAATTCTCTTCTCTAGGAAAGCTTTGATCGGTCATCGTCACCAGATCTAACAAATTAATCACAAGAAACAGAATATCGGGAAACATGAGTGTCCTAACTGTAAGATCCCGAACTTAACGTAAGGAACATAACCAGAAACAGAAGGATTCTTTACCTGCCAAGTCCTGTTGTCGATTATCTTACATAAGCTGATTTTTATGGGTTTTACTTGTCACAGGAAACAACTCATTGCAGAAGGCTTGCAACTCGAACGTATTCTTTTATTAATAGCAGTGACATGAGGTTGTCATGTCGATGAATGAATCGAAGTGTACAATCATCCAGAACAACAGAAAAAGTATTAGAAAGAAGCTGAAGCAGAGAACAAAATTGAGGGTGGAACATTCAACAGATCCAACCACTGTCTTTCATTCTTCTCAGAGTATGTGTAATCAAACTGCACTAGCTCCGCCGGTGCCTCCAGTACCACCGCCTCCACCACACGCAGAACTGGCAGCTAAACCTCCATCTCCTCCTCCAAACATCGTATGATGATGGGCATGATGTCTGCCGCCGCCGCCGCCGCCTCCTCCACCAACTCTTAGACGGTAACGACCTCGGAAGAAAAGACCTAGGACAGTAATGACGACGGCTAAGACAGCCCAAACAATTATTATGATTGCCCACGTTTTCATTTTTCTCCAACTAGCTCGTGTGCTTGAGAGAAATCTTCTGGGCGAATGTGCAGATAATGAACTTGTGGCGTTTCCTCGTAAGCCACACAGCCTGATGAGTGATTTTATATATAATACGAGGGTCATTCAGGCAACTGGGATCTTTGAATTTTCTAAACTTATCTCTCGAGGAAAAACTAAAACGTGGGTGAGTAGGACAAGCAACTACTCTTTGTCCAGTACAACACAGGAGTAATTGACCATTCTTGGGATAACGTGGGTTCCTTTAACATGCTGGCCTGTCCACCATCCTCATGCCTATGGGACCCTCATGCATCGTGATCTATCCGTGGAAGAAGATGATAGACCCAGTCCTGAATTGCACAACGATCATGGGAGTGGTCAGCGTCAATGATGCAGTCCCAGCTTTGAAAAACTAGGCAAGACAATCAATCAAACCCAAGCAGCCTGCCCGATATTTTGTTGAAAAAATCTCCCAATAGATTTTAAAGTTGACAAAATCTTCCTTGATTTATGTTGAATCCCATAATCGCACAGAAGTATCTTCTTGCAGAAACTATTCATGAAGAGAAGTTCATTCGGATTTAGTTCAATGTTGTTTGAATATAATGGCCAATAAAAGAAGTCTATATCTTGATGTTATTCAGACTCTATTTAATACTTTTCAAATATCATAATTGAAGATAATTACTTTTTGGATATCATCACAATAATAACATGAATATCAACGGAGTAAATATTGGTAAGGCTTGTAGGTGTATATCATCAAATTGTGAAATATTTTCAGAATCTACTAAAGTTAGATATCATCAAAATCTAAAATCATAAAATATTTGTAAAAGTGGCAAAAGCTAACCCGACTCAATATATAATCGACACAGCTCATGTTCGAAATAACTCAAGAATACGAGTATTTCATCCATCCAAACAAAGCCGACCAGAAATCGAAAAAACTCGAATCCTAAATGAACCTAAACCCAACGTGGTGCGAACATGCAATCCCAAATTGTAAGTAACATATAGTATTGGTATAAACAAAATTAGCTCAAAAGTATTGACTTCACTGGTTCAAATTCAATGTGTCCATTTTGAAACCACTAAAAGCAAACCAAAATAGAAATCAAAATTGAAATAAAGCTGTTTCTGAATAGAACTATACAAACATTCGAGCAAACTTGAAATTAGCAAAACCCTAAAACAATCCCAGTTTATGTTTGGAAAATAAAGCACTTAAAATGAACAATTGTGGAGACGATCTGATTTGACCGCCTCAATTTCATAAACCAGGATGTTCCATAACTAAAAATGAACCGAAATAATGTTTAACATAATCAAAACCGATCCACCTTGCTCGTTTGCCACACTACCTAGAAAACACATATGAGAATGCACGACTTGTAATGCCTTTAATAGATTAGACCCCCAGATGATCCGGTAAAAGTCAAATATGAAATAATCCAAATTCAACTTGACTTGCATCTTAGATTTTGTAAAGTGAAATGATTTGAACCCGCATATATGACCCCAAACCCAAAATTAATCAAACCAAATCAATCAGAACCGGCTGTTCTGGCACCCCCAAACATTTTTCTATTAAATTCCCTGAGATTTAGCTTTAACAAAACCTAAATTAAAATTCACAAACCACTGGAAAAACGTGACTAGATTTCAATAAATTGATTCCTCGGATACTTCACTTTCCCAAAACTTTTACTCCTATTCAATTCAATCGAACTGGTTTTTAGCTGAATTGTCTTTTGATCCAACACGATAATGGGGTTCCAACCGAACCGTACATGCAAAACATTTAACTAATCCAGCCGATCGAGAGGTTGGTGGACGATGGCAAGGTGAATCGATCGCACGGGCTTCGGTGATCATTTTCGCAACACTCCGTTTGGTGGCGGCGGCAACGACAAGCTGGTGGTGGGATCTCGATGGAGAGAGAGTTATCGGGAAAAGTTAAAATTGCAGGCCTAAAGTTTTTGTGGGTACATGAATGGCTCTTAATGGATTTGCGCCCATATGATCCAGCTTTCAAAAAGATTAAGATAGACTTCAGTCCATCCGCGTGCACATGCTGTAGTATTTAGGGCTATTACAAGCCACACCATTGTCTTCATAAAACTCACAAGCGACATCAATCCCATATCATAAATGAATACAACAAGAAGTACGCAAATATATAGGTTTAGAGTAATTTAGCAAAGTAACATTATTTTATGAGCAGTATAAACATACTAGTAACAACTTCTAACTGCTGTTGTAGTTTAGCAAAGTAACATTATCTTATGAGCAATATAAACATACTAGTGAAAACTTCTAATCGCCGCCGCCGCCACCTCCACAACCTCCGCCGCCGCCGCCACCGCCTCCGCACCCTCCACCACCGCCACCTCCACCACCGCCGCCGCCGCCTCCACACCCCCACCACCACCTCCTCCACCGCTGCCGCAACCTCCACCTTCATTGGTCACACCAACAGATATGATGCCCACCGCACCAGAAGATCTGCCCGTTGGATGCTTCGTTGCAGCAGAAGATCTGCGCGTTGGATGCTTCGTCCCCTTCTTCCTCCCTCCAAAGCAACAGCACCCCATGATTTATCAAGTTGTGTTGAAACGTCGCAACTGGCAAGTTGCGCCCCTCGCCCAAAATACCACTCTTGCCGATTTTTGCGTTTGGATAAGAGCTTCTCCAAACCTTTCTCTCTAATGGCAGTTGTACACATGGTGAGGCCGGCTATAGAAAATGGAATAAATAAAATATATATATAAGAAATTCAGCGTAGTATCGTGTACAGACTTGATGCACACGGAACAAGATTCGTGCAGATGTTATATTCGGAAAAAATTATAAAAAAAGTCATAAATCTATTATCATTGTACCAAATCTAAACCTTATTTTTTGCCAATTAAATTTTAAAATTTTTGTAATTATATTAATTCATTCCATTTGGCCAAAATCAGTTGGCTGACACTAACGTGGACATCGACTAGTGCCGGCGGATAATTTTATAATATTATTTTATTTTTTTCGAATTTCATATTACTTTTTAAATATTTTTTTCCTTTCTCTTTTCTTTTCTTTTTCCCTTGTCCCTCCTCCTTCCTCTAGCTCTAGTGATCGGCCAAAAGGGGGCCGGTCGCCAAACTGAAGCGATCGGAGTGTCGAGCTCACCTCACCATCGTTGGGCAAGGGTGAGCTTGCCCAAGCTCTAGTGAGGGCAAGCCTCGCTGATGGATTAGTAAGCTCAACCTTATCGCCGCTAATGAGGGCAAGCCTCACCAGGGGCTGGGCAAGACCGATCTCACTTAGCAATGGTGAAGCAAGCACTCACCCAATGATAGCGAGGTCGAGCTCACTGATGCACCAGCGCTAAGGCCTAAGCAAGCTAGCCCTCACCAAAGCTTGGGCAAGCTCACCCTTGCCCAACAACAGCGAGGCGAGCTCATCACTAGCTAGCCGCCTTAGCTTGGCGACTGGCCCCCTTTGGTGGGTTGTTGGAGCTAGAGGAAGGAGAAGGGAGGAGGGGAAATAAAAGGAGAAAGAAAAAGGAAAAAATATTAATATTTAATAAAAAATTTGAAAAATAAAATAATTTTGTCCATCAGCATCCACGTCAATGTTAGCCGGCTAAATTTGTCTGAATGCACTATATTCACACAATTACAAAAGGTTTAGAATTTAATTAACTAAAAACATTAGTTTATAACTAAATCCACACAATAGTAATAGGTTTAGTAGTGGTAAGTATACTACTAATGTCAAAACTTTTGTAGAACGCTCATTTTGGTGCCAAATTTTTTTTTTTTTTTTTTTTGGTAAGGTAAGATAGTATTAAATCAACCAAGAACCGTACAGCAGAGGGGGGGAGAGAACATGGTACCTATAGCACTCTACTGGACAACATGTCCTTAGAGTATACGGGTACCGCAGTCACCCCAAAGAAAAGACAAAATTAGCAAAGTAGGAAACCAGGTACAAGAGACCCAATTATCTACGCTACGCCAAAGGAGGCTCCGCTTCAAAAATCCGAGGATCTATCCCCGCCTACGCTGCATCCTTTTGTTTCTGGGACTATCTTCAACCGATTTGAAGGTAAGGCCTTTATCTTTAACCACCTTGCAAAGGTGGTGCTTCATGGAAGGGGCATAGAGGACGTGACCACGGAAGAGAATATCATTCCTGGTCTTCCAGATGATATAGCATAAAGCACCAAATGCAAACCTCGCTATCTCACGGTAGAATCCTTTTCCGGACATATTATCAATAGCCCGAAGAGATTGTCTAACCACGAAGAGTTGGTCCAAGGAAGGTTGCATTTTGCAGCCCAAAAATTAGCCAGAGAGTAGGATATACAACATTCAAAAAATAGGTGATTCACAGAATCAGGCCTAGAGTTGCACAAAGCACAGACCGCATGAGGAATCCTTCCAAATGACATGAGGAGAACCTGTGTGGGAAGCCGATTCTTGGTAATAAGCCGAGAAGGAATTGATGTCCAGGGGGCCAAAGCCTTATCCCGAGATAAAATTGGACCAATGAACTGGATTTGCTTTGCGTCGGACTATAGCCCAAGCCGAAGCCATTGAAAATTTTCCACCAGTGTCCTCCTTCCATGTAAAAATATCTTCACCAGTTGAGAGGTGAGGAATCGGTATTTGCCATGATAGCAGCTCTTGAAGTAGATCACACCCATCAGGGGAAAATAAATCCTTAGCCTTTGCCTGTCTAAGAAGGTCCGATTGGTTAATATAGCTGTTAGAGAATACCGAGTTCAGAGAACCAAAGTCTAGCCATGGGTCAAACCAAAGCGATATGTTTTCCCCATCTCCTAACTTCCATCTGAAATGGGGTTGAAATTCATCCCTTAGATACAGAATTTTCCGCTTTTTCGCTTGCTTGAATACCACAAATTTAAAAAATCGATCATTGAATGTCACTTTTAATATGGTCGTCAGTCCACATCAGCCGATCGGTGGTTACATCAGCTTTTCCAACTCTCACATAAGAAGTAGCGTCCAAGTGATCGATTTTTCAAACTTGTAACATTCAAGTAAGTGAAAAAAAAGGTTTTGGCACCAAAATAAGCGCCGTGTGAAAATTTTGACACTAATAATATCCCAATCCCGATTTAGGGCTTTTTTTGATAATTTTTCCATCATATTTTGGTTTTGTCCAAGCACAGCATTTTGATTGCCGAATAGATCAACGAAAGTTGACGGATTCCCCTTGCGTATTTGTATGGAATTTGAATATTTGTCTTTTTTAAGATTGCGAAGATGGGCTTTGCCCTCGAGTTTATGACCACATCACATGGTGAGTGGTCGTTGGTTCTTATGACGTATTTCATACACGTACGTAGCGAATTATAGATTTTTCTTTTAATGAAACCAAAGTCGAATAAGTAGCTTAACCTATCAATAGATTAAGACAGACGTATATATGCAAGTGGTTGTTGAACCTTTCAGAAGTTGCCCAATAAAGAGGAAAAGCGATTTATTAGAATTGAGATCCTCTAAAGTTAATTTTTTCTAAATTGAAATAACATTATCAATTTAAAATCTAAATATATCGACACTAAGTGATTAACTCTTTCATCTTTCTCTCTTGGCCCTTGGTTCCGATCCTCACGGGGCACAATGCCAACCCCTCGACCACTGAACTGAACAACGAGCCAATCTTGAACATTAGTCACAATAGTGCCCCCGCCACCCCTTAATGCTACTAGATCCCTTCACTACCGTCAAAATGGGCCCATCAAGCAACCAACGCCGCAATCTCTCCCTTTGTTTCCCCAGCTTTGCAGCTACTAATGTTAAGTCGAGCTGGGCTCGCAATGCTTAGTCCGAGTCATCAAGCTGCAACGCCTCAAGCTCAGTCCTGTTGGCCTCAGGCGACGATAATGGAAGGGTTGCGATCCCGACCCCACCTCCGTACTCAATGAGGATAAGGTGGTGAGATGAAGACCTTGCCACCCACTAATCTCTCCAGATTTAGTGTCGCGTGAGGTAGGTGGCAACACTGACATAACTGTTGGGAGCACGCAACAAAAACTCGATATTTTAACCTTGAGAGATCGCTAAGAGGGAACCTAAGTCTAACTCTGTCAATATATCTAATTGAATTCACATTTATTCAAAGGTTTAAACCAATGATTTATGGGACAATTATGATACTTAATTATTCAACACCATACTAATTCTTTGATGTGAAATTTCTCAAGAAAAGAACGGCCTAAGTGCAAAATTTTAGCACGAGGAAACATTTAAGTGTCAAAAGTTATGAAAGGTACATTTGAGTGCCATTTTTTAAAAAAAATTAGATCACTTAAGTGCTAACTTTGGCGAAAATCGCCAGAAATCTGAAGTGGCTTATTTTAATAATATAACTTACTTATGTAGCTCGCCGAAAGCTGAGTCAGCAAAAACTCAGCTCAAACAATGTTATTTTTGTGCTGACGTGACATTTAAAAAATATATTAATTAAATAATATTTAAAAACTTTAAAAATATATTATTATAAAATTGATTAATTAAAAAAAGAATAAGTGGAGGGTTATAAAATCGATTTTTTAAATTTTTTTCCAATATGACTTTTTTTGGCCACATGGACAATTTCTTTTTCTTTTTTTAAATTGCCATGTGGATATTTTATTTCGAAAAAATATTGTTCCGTCAGCAAATAAAATCATCGAAAAGGACATGTGACAGTTTAGTCGGATTTTTTTCGCCATTAGCACTTAACTGATCCTTTTTACTTCGATTTTGGCACTTGAACGTACATATATGAACTTTTGGCACTTAAGTGTCTCAATGTGCCAAGTTTTGGTACTCTAGAAATCTGCATGTCGAAATTTCTCTAATACAACTCACTTACACATAGATTTAATAATCTTCCCTTACATATGAGCTCCAATGTTAAGCATGCTCCCACTTAATTCAAATATTCTTTTGGCCTAACTCCATCCTTATGGGCCCTGCGCTACCACTTGCCCGAAAAACCGTGTGAGCTCCAGTGTAAGGTCTATTCTCCCTTATTTTAGATATTCTTCTAGCCCAACTTCATCCTCATGGGGCTACACCACAACGTCCACTTGCTTGGAAATCGCAATCATCAACTGTTGCGACCTATTTTTTCCATCCCGAGAGAAGAAATATATATAGGTTTAGGGATATTATCTAAAGGATGAGTCTAGGACTCTTAGTTAGATGCGGGTTCTCCCAAGTCTATACTTCGCGTGACATTGGGTGTTCATAAAAATCGTTACCACTAGCCTATTGGGATCATCTAGAAACTAAACGAGGCATAAGAGCGTGCCTCGCTTTTTATGCAACTAGAAAATCTAGTGTCGGGGATTTGATTACACTTAATCAATTAGTGCCCTTATGGTACTTAATCTTGTTCATTTCAAAAAGACTTTTGTCAAGTAATCTAGATTAATTTTAGAATTATTCACTAACATGTAAAATTATCATGTGGGTGTGCAACCATCAAAATAATAATTAGCAACTAAAAGAAACATTAAATAAATTGCAAGAGAAAATAAGCACCTAGCATTAAGAGATAAATAAATGAAAATCTTGATTAGACAAAGGAGAGGACATAATTGTGGCAACGTAAGTGTATCTAAGGATAATTAAAACCCTATGGTGAAGTCATAAGAGTTTGTTCAATTTTAAGCATAATTTTAGACTAATAATTTTCCACACCTTTTAAAAGAGGATTGTCTTAGAACTATTTTAAAGCCTTTTAGGGAACTCTATTTTTTAATTAAAATTTTTTGGAATTTTTGGAAATTTTGAAGAAATTTTTTTGGGAATTTCTAATATTTTTAATATTTTCGAATTTTAAAAAAATATATAAAAATATATTTTTCGAAAATTTTTATAAATTTTCAGGTTTCTAAATTTTCCATAAATTTTCTGAAATTTCGAATTTTTCATGATTTTTCATGACTTTCTGAATTTTTATTTATTTTTATTTTTTTAATATATGAAAAACAATTCGGACCGGGTCAAAAGACCCGACCCTACTAAACCGGCCCGGACCATATTGGTCCTGGTTGGTTAAAAGCGGGCCGACCCCAAAGCCCACTTGGAAAAAAAGAAAAGGCCCACATGGATTTTTTTAAAAAGAAATGGACATCTCTCGGCCCACTTCTAGCCCACTCCTCCCACATTCACTTGGGCCCACGATGCATATAAGCCCGAAGCTAAGCCCACCTTCCTAATTTTCGATTTTTTTTCCTATTTCTCTTTTTTCCTTTAATGTTTCTTTTTTCTTAGTTTTTTTTATATTTTTTATTCCAGTCTTCTCCCCTCTTCGTCGTTTTCTTCTTCACGCTTCCTCTTTGACCCGAAGCCCGCCTCCTTCCTATTATTTCTTCTACTTTTTCTTTTTGTTCTCTTTTTTTTTTTTCATTTTTCTTTTGTATTTCTCTTTCCCCTCATTTTCTTTTAACCTTGCCTTTTTCCTGGTCTTGTTCCTCACGTTCCCTCATGCAGCTCCTCCTCTGACTATTTCCTCCACCGAACGAATGCCAACAAACATCATCTCCGACGAAAGTTCAGCGATGCTTAGACCACCATCGCCCGTTGGTCATACCACTCGATCGGCGTCGACTGCTGCCGGCCACCTTTCCGCCGACCGTTAATCCATTTACCGGAACAAAGCTAACCCTCGCTCTCCCGACGATGCACGATTATTTCGCGAAGACCACGCCAAAACACAGTGACCACGCAAACAAAGAGCATGATTCAACAGTTACGGATGCAAGCACGAATTGATTCCAAGCTAAAACACGAACTGACTTTTCTGATCTCTCTAAGACATTTTGTCAAACAGTTGAGGTGCGCTACCGAATCCTAAGGTTTCCGGCTCAACTGGGACACGAGACCAACGCTGGCATCTTGTCAACGAATCAGGACCGTATAACGATCTAAAAAGGGATGGATGGGGCCAGAGTTCGCGGCCGGCATACCTGAAGAACAACACAAAAATGAGGGCTAGGACTTACCGGAGCTTCAGCATGGGAAAGGAGGCATCACTGTGGGTTGTCGGCTGCGATTTGAGAACGGTGGCCAGCGGTCTCTCCCTCTGACTTTCCTTCCTCACTCTCACCTGCAACTCTCTTCTCCCCGTTTTTCTCTCTCGGATTGTTGGGTATATACCCTGACCTGATTCCAATTGTTGGGTATGCGACCCTAACTCTGATACCAATTGTTGAAACCAAAAGGATAACAACTAGTTTTGGAGTGTTTGGTGAGGAGAAAATGACACAAAAGAGAGACAACAATATTCAAAGGCCTTGCATAGGCTTGTATAAAAAATACACACCACTAATACAAGCTTAATAATATAAGCTTTCCTCTCGATCACGGAGGAACAACTCGCTCACACAGAGCAACTCTCTGAGGCTCACCCTATGGCTCTCTCTGCTGAGGCCAACTCTGTTCTTCTTTATTCTAGCCTCCCCTCTTCTCTCTCTCCTTAGCCTCTAAGACTCACTCTCTCTGCACACTCTCTGCACACGAGCCTTTTTTTTTACATATTGACTAAAGAACTACGTCTATATTTATAGGCAAGTCCACCGCCTGGACTCCACCGCCTGCACTCCAAGATACAAGAAGCAAAGTTGAACTTTTTCTCTTATTTGCCACCTTCAATGTGAAAGTCTAGCTGCAATTTTCTTTCTTATAAGCTAGCTTTGAATAGTCAACAATTGTGGGCTGCATGTTGGCTTTGTACGTGCTTCCCATGCAAGTAAAGCAATCCTCTTGGCAAGTTGGACTTTGCTTCTTCTCTCCTTTCTTAGAGAGCTCATGATGCTTCTGCATCCTTCTTTTCTTGCTGATTAAGAATCAAGAGGCGGCGTCCTTCAACAAAATCAATTTTAATTAATTTTCCAACACGGATCCCCCGGAGCTTCAGCGAGGGCAAAAAAAAAAAAAGTGTCGACGGGTCGTCGGTCGCGTTCAGGGCGCGGTGGCCACAGGAGCTTCTCTCTCGCTCTCTGCCCTCGCTCTCACTTGCAACTCCCTTTTCCCGACCCCCCTTCCTAGTCTCTCTCTTGGTTCTTCTCCGGCCCCCCTCTCTGGTCTCTCTCTCCTCTTTTTATGAACAGCAACGGGCATGCATGGCCTCTGCCATGCCATCTTGCCACAGCTGACTTGATCTCTGACCCTAAGATCGCGCTGTGACCTGCTGCTCTACCCCCTCTTTGCCATTGTATTGTCCCTTTTTTGCAAAGGTGTAATCGGCACGAGGGGGAAGAAGACTCCTACGTAGGTCGGGCTGAAACAAAGGGAGAAGGGCCAGCCCAGCGCCAAAAAGAGAAGGGAAAAGAGGAAAGGGCCAGCCCAAGGCTGGTCCGAACCTGGCCTGACTACCCTTCTTTTTTTTTTTTTTAAATTCGAAATTTTTTTTTCGTAATTTTTTTGATAAGTTTTAAAACTAGTGACGCAATTGCTCATAATATCTATACGCAATGCTATTTTAATGAATTTTTTTTTGTTAAGAGATTAGAAATAAATCCCTAATTTTTCAATGTGATTAATAAGCAATTAAATGAATCGCCAAAATTTAGGTGTCAACATCAACTAATACCATTTTGTTAGGAGTGTACAATAAAAGCTCGATACCTTTTGCTTGGGAAGATCTCCAAGAGAGAGCCCAAGTCTGAGCTTGTCCATACATCCAATTAAACTAACTTCTATTCAAAAGTTTAAGCTAATGAGTTATGAACCAATTAAAATATATTAACTATTTTATACCAATCAATTCTCTGATGTAAGACATCTATCATAATTTACTACACGTGCATTTTAACAATCTTCCATCACATGCAAGCTTATTGTTAGGCTTGCTTCTCTTTATTTCAAGTATTCTTCTAGCTCAACTTCATCCTTTTGAGCCTGCATTGCTATATCACAACTCCCATATGCTTGGAAACCATAACTATTAACTCTGATACCATTTGTTGGGAGCAAGCAATAGAAAACCTGATACCTTAACTTGAGAAGATTGCCTAGAGAAAGCCTAAGTCCAAACATGTCAATATATTTAATTGGATTCACATTCATTCAAAAGTTTAAGCCTATGAGTTATGAGTTGATTATAATATATTAATTGCTCAATACTACACAAATTATCCAATATGAAATTTCTCTAACAATCTTCTCCTTACGTATGAGCTCCAGTGTTAGGCATGCTCCCCCTTAATTTAGGTATCATTCTAGCCCAATGTCATTCTTATGGGCCCCGTGTTGCTACACCACAACACCCACTTGCCCACCCACACCCCTTAATTTAAGTATTCTTTTGGCCCAACTTCATCCTTACGGGCCTTACACTACTACACCACAACGTCCACTTTTCCAGTAACTATGTGAGCTATAGTGTTAGGCCTACTTCCTCTTATTTCAAGTACCTTTTGGCCCAACTTCTTCTTCACGAGTCTCGCATTGCTACACCACAATGCACACTTACTTGAAAAGTACAACCATCAACTAATACCATTTTGTTGGGAGTGCATAACGGAAATCCGATACCTTTCGCTTGGGGAAATCTTCAAGAGAGAGTCTAAGTCCAAGCTTGTCAAGAGGGAAGACAAGTCCAAGCTTGTCAATAAATCCAATTAGATCCACTTTCACACAAAAACTTAAGCTAATGAATTATGAGTCAACCAGGATATATTAACTACTATACGTCACATCAATTCTCTGATGTGGGACTTATAACACAACTTACTTACACGTGTATTTTAATAATCTTCTCCTCACTTGTGAGCTTAGTGTTAGGTATGCTCCTCCTTAATTCAAGTATCTTTCTAGCCCAACTTTATCCTTACAGGCTCGCATTACTATACCAGAACTCCAATCTGCTCGTTGGACCGCAACCATTGGCTCTAATATAATCTCCCATAGAAGCCCAATACCTTAATTTGGGGAGATTGGTAAGAAAGAGCCCAAGTCCGAACCCACCTATATATCTAGTTAAACCTACCTTTATTCAAAAGTTTAAGCCAATAGTTATGGGCCAACTATGATTTATTATTTGCTCAACACCACACCAATTCTCTATTGTGACATTTCTCTAACACAACTTACACATGGATCTAACAATCTCTTCCTTACATATGAGCTCTAGTATTAGGCTTGCTTCCACTTAATTCAGGTATCCTTTTAGCCCAACCTTATTTTAAAGGGCTCTATGTTACACCATAACGCTCACTTACCTGCTTACTCCCCCTTAATTCAAGTATTCGTTTGGCTCAACTTCATTGTTATGGACCTCACGCTACTATATCATAGCGCACACTTTCCAAAAATCGTGTGAGCTCCACTGTTAGACCTACTCTCCCTTATTTTAGGTATCATTCTGCCCAACTTCATCTTCATGGGCCTCGCACTCCTACACCATAACGCCCACTTACTTGGAAACCGCAACCATCAGCTAGCACCATTTTGTTGGAAGTATGTAACGGAAGCCCAATACCTTTCGCTTTAGAAAATCTCCAAGAGGGGATTCAAGTCCAAGCTTGTCAATATATCTAGTTGGATCCACATTCGCTCAAAAGCTTAAGCTAATAAATTATAGGTCAACTATGATATATTAACCACTTTATACCATATCAATTCTCTGATGTATAACCACTAACACAACTTACTAACACGTGTATCTTAACAATAATAACGATCTTGATTGTCGTGAGGTCATGGCTATCGAGCCTTGAATTAGGGAGGGGGATCTAAAGAGTGGGTGTATAGGTGATAATCGCAAAATGCAAGCTATTAAGCATAAGGCTGACTAGCAAATGCAAGCTAGATAATAACGATCATAAGTACGGGTGCTGACGGGATAATGATACCATAAATACCATAATTTTCACATGAAACAATTTATGAGAGAAGTTTGCACTAAACATTTTTTTTTTATTAGCAATAGTGAATGAAAGTTTAAAGGTACTCTATTTCAATTATGATCCTAAACTATGGCAAGTCTTGGAAAGAAGAGAAACAGAGAAGAAATTAAGGGTACAACATTCAATGGATCCAATCACGTTCCTTGACCATTATCAAAATGTATGTCATCAAATTGCACTAGATTTGTCACTTCCAACATTGCTGCCTTTGTCACAAGTGATGTTAGAATATGTCTCGAGTTTGAACCTATAAATGAAACCTGATCTAAAATGAGTTGTAGGAAAGAATGGATTTAATTTTTTTACGTTTATTGAGCAAGTTTCGGACTTCAATTCAGGTAATTTGCGGATAAGGATTGAATTTGAGATGGCGCAAGACAGGAGAATTTTGCTTCCAAAGGTGACTCGAAGGGATTCTCCTTTGATCGACAACATGGGACTAATTCAAGCAATGGGCTTTCCTTTACGTGTCAGAAGACATGGAAACACCAATTTTCGAGTGCCGTGGCTACTCTATCATGACGGACGTCCATGGGCGTTGAAGCTTGGCAGTGGGTCTTCGTGTCGCTTCTACAGCAAAGCTTATTCTTGAATTAAATCCAAAAAGTATTAGTATTCAAACCAATTAGATCTTGCGAATTTAAGACTTGTTTATTTATTCACAAGAATGAGGTATTATTTCGTGAAAATTTGTTGGGCTAAATACCGCGTGAAGTATTTGGTGTAATTGAGACTTGAAAAACACATAAAGTGTCTGAATGATTCGAGTGTGATTGTAATTTTCATTGTATTACTTAATCTATGCTTGATCTATAGTGAAATTCGTTACTGCTTTACCTGTGGACGTAAGCCACTACGATCAAACCATGTAAATTTGGTTTCTAATTTATTTTATTATTTTATCTATTTTATTGTACAATCACTTGCTTTCACAATAAACAAAACTGACAGCCAGAACTCCATCCCTCATCCAAACATTATATGATGATGGGCGCGATGTATGCCGTCGCTGCCACCTCCAACTCTTAGACGGCAACAACCATGGAAGAAAAGACCTAGGACGGTAATACCGATGGCTAAGACAGCCCAAACTATTATTATGATTGCCCACGGTTTCATTTTTCTCCGACTAGCTCGAGCACTCTTGATATATGCTGGGCCAATGTGCAGATAATGAACTCGCGGCGTTTCCTAGTGAGCCACACAGCCTGATGAGTGATCTTACTACATACCATAGAGGTCATTCAGGCAACCGTGATCTTTGAATTTTCTAAACTTATATCTCGAGGAAAAACTAAAACGTGGATGTCTAGGACATGCAAACTACTCTTTGTCCAGTACAACACAGGAGAAATTGACCATTCTTGGGATTACGTGGGTTCATTTAACATGCTGGCCTGTCCACCATTGTACTGTCCTCATGCCCGTGGGACATTCATGCGTCATAATCTGTCAGTGGAAGAAGATAATGGACACGATCCTCAATTGCATAACGATCATGTGAGCGGTCAACGTAAAAAAATGCAGTCCAAGCTTTAAAAACTACGCAAGACAATCGATCAAACCCAAATTACAGTTTTTGAAGTTGAAAAAATCTTCCTTGATTTATCTTGAATTCGATAATTGTATAGAAGTGTCTCCTTACAAGAATTATTCGTGCAGAGAAGTATACTCAGATTTGATCCATTGCAGTTTGAATATCGTGGCCATGAAGCAGAGTCTATATCTTGATGTCAATTATACCCTATCTAATGCCGTTCAAATATCATGATGGGAGATAATTACATCTTGAATATCGTCTCAATAACATGTATATAGAAAAAGCTTGTATGTGGATATCATCAAGTTGTGAAATATTCTCAGAGTCTACTAGAGCTTGACATTATCAAAATCTGAAATCATGAAATATTTGTAAACTTGGCATAAACCAACTCGTCCCAATGGAAAAATTGACCCAACCCACCTCATAATCAACAAGATTCATATCCAAAATAACTCAAGAATACAGGTATTTCATCCATTTTAACCAAGCCGACCAAAATCAAAGAAACTTGAATCCTAAATGAGCCATGACATCCCAAATTGTAAGTAAGATATGGCATCTATATACACAAAATTAGTTTAAAAGTATCAACCCGATGTTTCCAATTAAATTATTCAATTAGAAACCAAAACTGCAATAAAAAAAAAATTAGGCCCATATCCAAACAGAACCATTCGAGAGTAGGTAGAAACTTGAAACAATCCCAATTTGTGTTTGGAAAATAAAGAACTTGAAATGAACAATTGTTGAGATGGTCTAATTTGGCTCACCGCAATTTCATAAACCAAAATGTTCCATATCACAAAATGAATTGAAATAAGATTTAATAGGATCAAAACCAATCCGCTGCGTCCATTTGTCATGCTACCTAAAAAACCTATGAGAACGTGTGACATGTAATGCCTCACATAGTTTGACCCCGCATCCAAATAAACACCCCCCCCAAAACCCCCGAAAAAAAAATTGGATCTGAAATAATCCAAATTCGACTTGACCTGCACCTTAAATTATGCAAAGTGAAATGACCTGAACCCGAGTGCAAGATCCCAAACCCAAAATTAATCGAACCAAACGAATCTGAACCGAATGTTTTGCCACCTCCAAACATTTTTCTATCAAATTCCCTGATAATTAGCTTTAACAAAACCCAAATAAAAATTCACCAACCATTGGAAAAATGTGACTAGATTTCGATAAATTCATTAGTCTTATTTCCTCAGATAATTTGTTTTACTAAAATTTTACTAAAAGTAAAAATCCGAATCAACAAATTACTCCAACTCAATTTGATTAAATTGCTTTTTGGCTAGATTGTCTTTCCATCCAAGTCGATAATGGTGTTCCGGCCAAACCGTACATGCATAATATTTAGCTAATTGAACCGATCGAGGGGTGACTCGATCGCACGGGCTTCGACGATCGTTTTCACTATGCCTGGTCCGGTGGAGGCGGCAGGGGCGGGCTTGTAAAGGGGTCTCTCAAGGAAAAACTAAAACGTGGGTGTCTAGGACAAGCAACTACTCTTTGTCCAGTACAACACAGGAGTAATTGACCATTCCTGGGATTACGTGGGCTCATTTAACATACTGGCCCGCCCACCATAGTACTGTCCTCACGCCTGTGGGACACTCATGCATCATTATCTATCAGTGGAAGAAGATGATAGGCCCGGTCCTGAATTGCACAACGATCATGGGAGTGGTCAGCGTCAATAATGCAGCCCCAGCTTTGAAAAACTACGCAAGACAATCAATCCAACCCAAGCTGCGTCCTGATAATTTGTTCGAAAAATCTCCCAATAGATTTTAACGTTCACAAAATCTTCCTTGAACTATGTTGAATCCCATAATTGCACAGAGGAGTATCTTCTTACAGGAACTATTCATGAAGAGAAGTTTATTCGGATTTAGTTCAATGTTGTTTGAATATAATGGCCACGAAGAGAAGTCTAAATCTTGATGTTATTCAGACTCTCTCTAATATTGTTCAAATATCATGGCTGAAGATAACTACTTCTTTGATATCATCATAATAATAACATGGACATATTAACAATATGGATATCAACAAAACTTGTATGTGGATATCATCAAATCATGAAATATTTTCAAAATCTATTAGATCTAGACATCACCAAAATCTAAAATCATAAAATATTTGTAAAAATGGCAAAAGTCAACCCAACCCAATTCATAATCAACACAACTCATGTCTAAAAAAAGTCAAGAATACGGGTATTTTGTCCATCCTAATGGAGCTGACCAGAAATTGAAGAAACTTGAATCCTAAATGAACCTAAACCCAATGTGGTGCGAACATGCAATCCCAAATTGTAAGTAAGATATAGTATCAATATACACAAATTAGTTCAAAAGTATTGACCCGCCAGTTCTAATACAACGTATCCAATTTGAAACCATTGAAAGCAAGCCAAAATGGATATCAAAACTGAAATAGACCCATCTCCGAACAGAACTATACAAATATACAAGCAAACTTGAAATTAGCAAAACCTTGAAACAATTCCAATTTGCGTTTGGAAAATGAAGAACTGAAATAAGATTTAACATAATCAAAACCGATTTGCCTTGCCCATTTGCCACACTACCTTAAAAAAACCCATGAGAATTTGCAACTTGTAATTCCTCAAATAGACTTGACCCGCATCCAAATGACCCGGTAAAAATCGAATATGAAATAATCCAAATCCAACTTAACCTACACCTTAGATTTTGTAAAGTGAAATGAGCCGATCTGCTTATATGACCCCAATCAGAAATGACTGTTTTGGCACCCCAAACATTTTCCTATCAAATTCCCTAAGAATTAGCTTTAACGAAACCTAAATTAAAATTCACAAACCATCGGAAAAATGTGATTAGATTTCAATAAATTCATTAGTTTTTTTTTCCTCGGGTCCTTTGCTTTTCTAAAACTTTTACTAAAAGTAAAAACCCAATTCTTCAATTTACTCCAATTCAATTTGATTGAATTGGTTTTTAGCTAGATCGTCTTTTGATTCAATACGATAATCAGGTTCCAAACGAACCGTACATGCAAAACATTTAGCTAATCGAACCGATCGAGGGGTTGGTGGACGATGGCGCGTTGACTAGATCGCACGGGCTTCGCTGATCATTTTCGCAACGCCCGGTTTGGTGGTGGTGTTGGCGGCAACGACAAGCTGGTGTTGGGATCTCGATGGAGAGAGAGTCGTCAGGAAAAGTTACATATGCAGAGGCCTAAAGTTTTTGTGGGAACATGAATGGCTCTCAATGGATTTGCGCCCATATGATCCAGCTTTCAAAAAAATTAAGATGGACTTCAGTCCATCCGCGTGCACATGCTGTAGTATTTAGGGCTATTACAAGCCAAACCATTGTGTCCATAAGACTCACAAATGACATCAATCCCATATCATAAATTAATACAACAAGATTTACACAAATATATAGGTTTAGAGTAATTTAGCAAAGTAAGATTATTTTATGAGCAGCATAAACATACTAGTGACAACTTCTAACCGCCGCCACCTCCGCCACCACCGCCACACCCTCCACCGCCACCGCCTCAGCACCCTCCACCGCCACCACCACAACCTCCACCTCCACTGGCCGCACTAGCAGATATGATGTTTCCCGTTGTTGCACCAGAAGATCCCCACGTCGGACGCTTGGTTCCCTTCTTCTTCCTACCTCCAAAGCAAAAGTACCCCATGATTTATCAAGTTATATTGAAACTCAATTTGCAAGCTGCGGCCGTCCTAGAAACCCAACCTTGCCCTTTTTTGTGTTTGGATAAGTGTTTCTCCACAGCTTTCTCTCTATTCGCATTTATATAGATGTCGATGCCTGCTATAAAAGATGGAATAACCAAATTTCTCCGAAATAGTCAGAATGGCAAGTTCACGGAATGTTATGCCCACTAGATAATAATAATTAAAAAAAAGAAAAAGAAATTCAGCGTAATATCGTGCATAGGCTCGGTTCAGTCATCGCGGACGCGCATGGAACAACATCCTTTCAGACGTCATATTTTGGTTTTGTCCAGCTACTGCATTTTGACCGCCGAATAGATCAATGAAGGTTGATGGATTCCTTTTGCGTATTCGTATGGAATATGAATATTTGTCTTTTTAAAGATTGCAAAGATAAGGTTTGCTACCGACTTTATGGCCACATCACATGGTGAATGGTCTTTCGTTCCCGAACGTGGCGAATTGTAGATGTTTCTTTTAATGAAAGCAAAGTTGAATATGGAGCTAAACAGATCAGCAGATTAAGACAGATGTATATATGTAAGTGGTTGTTGAACCTTTCAAAAATTGTCAAATAAAGAGCAAAAGCGATTTATTATAAGAACTGAGATCCTTTATAGTTAATGTTCTCTAAATTGAAATAACATTATCGATTTAAAATCTAAATATATTGACACTAAGCGAATAAGTCTTGCATTTTCCTTCTTGGCTCTTGGTTATGTATCCTCCCCTTGCACGACGCCAGCCCCAGGACCACTGAACCGGACAACCAACCAAGCTCGAACATTAGCCACAACAGTGCCCCCGCTACCCCTTAATGCTGCTAGACCCCCTCACAATGGGCCCATCAAGCAACCAACGGCGCCATCTCTCCCTTTGTTTCCCCCTCTTTGCAGCTACCAATGAGCTAGGCTCGCAATGCTTAGTCCGAGTCATCGAGCTGCCACGGCCCAAGCTTGGTCTTGTTGGCCTCAGGCAATGACAATGGAAGGGTCCCGATCCCGTCCCCTCCTCTGTACTCGATGAGGATAAGGAGGTGAGATCAAGGCCACCCACTAGCCTCTAGATTTAGTGTCGCCTAAGGCAGGTCGCGACATCAAGATAACAATGATCTTGATTGTTGTGAGCTCATGGCTATTGAGCCTTGAACTACAGGGGGATCTAGAGAGTGGGTGTATCGGCGGTAATCGCGAATGCAAGCTATTGAGCGAAAGCTAACTAGTGAATGCAAGCTATTGATCAAAAGGCCGACTAGCAAATGCAAGCTAGACTGTAACGATTGCGAGTATAGGTATTGACGGGATTATGATACTATAAGTACCATAACTATCACATGAAAAAATTCGTGAGACTAGGTTACACTCAACATATTTTCATATTAGCAATAGTGAATGAAAGTATATAGGTACTCTACTTCAACAATGATCCTAAATTATGGCAAGTCCTGGAAAGAAGCCGAAACAAAGAAGAAATTAAGGGTACAATGCTTGACGAATCCAACCACGTTCCTTGACCGTTATCAAAATGTATGTCATCAAACCGCGCTAGACCTGGCACCTCCAGCATCACCGCTTTCCTCATAAGTAATGTTAGAATATGTCTTGAATTTGAACTTGTGAACGAAACTTGATCTGAAATGAATTATAGGAAAGCATGGAGTTAATTTTTTTTTTTTTTTTTTTTTTATGTTCATTGAGCAAGTTTCGGACTTCAATTCAGGTAACTTGCAGATAAAGATTGAATTTGAGTTGGCGCAAGAAAGGAAAATTTTGTTTCCAATGTGAATCGACGGGATTCTCCTTTGACCGACAGCATGGGATATCTTCAAGCAGTGGACTTTCCTTTACGTGTTGACTTTGTTGACCGTGTGCATATATAGACACACACTCTTGGTCAGAAGACATCGAAACGATATTTTCGAGTGCCGTGGCTAGTCTATTGCGACGGACGTCCATAGGCGGGCGTTGAAGGCTTGGCAGGGGGTCTTCGGGTTGCTTCTGCAACAAAGCTTATCCATGAATTACATCCAAAAAGTCTTAGTGTTCAAACCGATTGAATCTTGTGAATTTAAGATTTATTTATTTCTTTGCAAGATTGTGATATTATTTTGCGAGAATTTATTAGACTAAATACTACGTGAGGTATTTGATGTAATTGGGGCTTGGAAAATACTAGAAGTGTTCGAATGTGATTGTAATATCTATTATATCACTTGTTTTATAATGGAATCCGTTGCTATTCTCCCCATATACAAGTTTCCAATTTATTTTCTTTTTTTTATTTATGTTATTAATCAATCACTTGTCTTCACAGTAAACAGAACTAGTAGCTAAACCTCCATCTCTCCCTCCGGATGCCGTCACTGTCACCGCCTCCAACTCTTAGACGGTAACGACCTTGGAAGAAAAGACCTCGGACGGTAATTACGGGGCTAAGACAGCCCAAACTACTATTATGATTGCCCACGGTTTCATTTTTCTCCGACTAGCACAAGCCCTCTTGGTATCTGTTGGGCCAATCTGCAGATAATGAACTCGTGGCGTTTCCTAGTGAGCCACACAGCCTGGTGAGTGATATTAATCTATATCATGGGGCTCAGACGGTGATCTTTAAATTTTCTAAACCTCTCTCTCGAGGAAAAACTAGAACGAGGATGTCTAGGACAAGCAAACTACTCTTTGTCCAATACAACACAGAGGTAATTTACCATTCCTGGGATTACGTGGGCTCATTAACGTGCTGGCCTGTCCACCATAGTGTTGGGAGCGTGCAGCAAAAGTCCGATACCTTTACCTTGGGGAGATCTCTAAGGGGGAAGCCCAAGTTCAAGCCCATTAATATATCAAATTGGACATATCTCAACTCAAAAGCTTAAGCTAGTGAGTTATGGACCAACTACGATATATTAATTGCTCTACACCACATCAATTCTCCGATGTGAGACTATCTCTAACACAACTCACACGTGTATCATAACACATAGTATTGTCTTCATGCCCGTGGGACACTCATGCATCATAATCTATCAGTGGAAGAAGATAATAGACCCGGTCCTGAATTGCATAACGATCGTGTGAGTGGTCAGCGTCAATAATGCAGTCCCGACTTTGAATAACTACGCAAGACAATCAATCAAACCCAAGCTGCGTCCCGATATTTTGTTGAAAAAATCTCCTAATAGATTTTGAAGATGACAAAATTTTCTTTGATTTATGTTGAATCCCATAATTACACAAAAGTATTTTCTTACAGAAACTATTATGAAGAGAAGTTTATTCGGATTTAGTTCAATGCTGTTTGAATATTACGGCCATGAGGAAAAGTTTATATCTTGATGTTATTCAGATTCTATCTAATATTGTTTAAATATCGTGGCTGGAGATAATTACTTTTTGGATATCATCACAATAACAACATCGATATATTAATTGTATGGATATCAACGAAGCTTGTAAGTTGATATCATCAAATCATGAAATATTTTCAGAATCTACTAGAGTTAGACATCATCAAAATCTGAAATTGTAAAACATTTGTAAACGTGGCAAAAGTCGACTTGACCCAATTCATAATAATAACTCAAGAATATGGATATATCGTCCATCCAAACCAAGCAGACCAAAAATCCAAGAAACTTGAATCCTAAATGAACCTAAACCTAATGTGATGCGAACCATGCAATCCCAAATTGTAAGTAAGATATAGCATCAGTATACACAAAACTAGTTCAAAAGTATTGACTCGCCAGTTCAAATTCAATGTATCCAATTTGAAACCACTGAAAGCAAACCAAAATGGAAATCAAAACCGAAATAGAACCATCTCCGAATAGAACTATACAAACATTCGAGCTAACTTGAAATTAGCGAAACACTAAAACAATCCCAATTTGCATTTGTTAAATATAAACTTGAAATGAACAATTGTTGAGATGATATGATTTGACTTGCCTCAATTTCATAAACTAGAATGTTCCATATCTAAAAATGAACCGAAATAAGATTTAACATAATTAAAATTGATCTGCCTTGCCCATTTGCCACACTACCCAAAAAAAACCTATGAGAATGCAAGACTACTAATGCCTTGAATAGATTTGATCCGCATCCAGATGACCCGGTAAAAATTGAATTGGAAATATTCCAAATCCGACTTGACCTGCACCTTAGATTTTGTAAAGTGAAATGACCCAAACCCGCGTATATGACCCCAAACCCAAAATTAATCGAACCCAATTAATTCGAACTGACTGTTTGGGCACCCCCAAAACATTTTCCTATCAAATGCCCTAAAAATTAGCTTTAACGGAACCAAAATAAAAATTCACAAACCATTGGAAAAATGAGACTAGATTTCAATAAATTCATTAGTTTTATTTCCGCAAATACTTCCCTTTTGACACACGGACCCCAAGAGTGCCAAAAGTTGGCACGGATGGACAAGTGCCAAAAGTTACAAACGGTACACTTAAGTACCAAAATCAAAGCAAAATGAATCACTTAAATGCCAAATCCGGCCAAATTGCCGCGTATCTATTTTCCGACTACTTCATTTGCCGATAGAGCATTTTTTTCAAAATAAAAATTCCATGTGGCAATTTTAATAAAAAAAAAATTGTCCGCGTCGTCAAATTTTAAAAAAATTAAAATCGATTTTATTAAAAAAAAAAAAAGAGAAAGGGGGGAGGGGAAATTGGCGAGGGCTGTGCAGCCCTCACCGCCGCCACCGTTGCCGCCCCACTGTCGCCGGGAAGGGCCGGCGACGGTGGGTGAGGGTCGGCCGGGGACATCGGGCCCCGGCCAGTGGCCTGCGGCCAGGGCCCGTAGGCACTCGCCCAGATCTGGGGCGAGGGTCGCGACCCTCCCCCAGATCCGGCAACGCCGGCCGGGGCCCGGCGACCCCGACCGACCCTCGCCCACCGTCGCCGGCCCTTCCCGGCGACGGTGGGCGGTGATGGTGGCGGCGGCGAGGTTTGCACAACCCTCATCGATTACCCCAACCCCCCCCCCTTTTTTTTTTAAATTAATCAATTTTAAAATATTTTATTTTTTAAATTATTTAATTAATAATTTTAAAAATTCACGTCAGCGCAAAAACGACATCGTTTTGCGTTGATTCTTCGTCGTTTCAATTTCCGGCGAGCCACGTAGGCAAAAAAATTAATAAAAAAATGCCACGTAGGATTTCCGGTAGAGTTCCGACGACCTGACACTTAAATGATCCATTTTTTTTTGAAAAGTGGCACTTAAGTGTACTTGTTTGTAAATTTTGGCACTTAAGTATCCCTCTGTGCCAACTTTTGACACTCCCGCTGTACTTTCCCCCTTCCCTTTTCTAAAACTTTTACTAAAAGTAAAAAGCCAGTCCTTCAATTTACTCCAATTCAATTCGATTGAGTTGGTTTTTAGCTAGATCGTCTTTTGATCCAATACGATAATGAGTTCCAACCGAACCGTACATGCAAAACATTTAGCTAATCGAACCGATCGAGGGGTTGGTGGACGATGGCGCAGTGACTCGATCGCACGGGCTTCGCTGATCATTTTCGCAACGCCCGGTTTGGTGGTGGCGGCGGCGGCGGCAACGACAAGCTGGTGTTGGGATCTCGATGGAGAGAGAGTCGTCAGGAAAAGTTACACATGCAGAGGCCTAAAGTTTTTGTGGGTACATGAATGGCTCTTAATGGATTTGCGCCCATATGATCCAGCTTTCAAAAAAATTAAGATGGACTTCAGTCCATCCGCGTGCACATGCTGTAGTATATAGGGCCATTACAAGCCATACCATTGTGTTCATAAGACTCACAAATGACATCAATCCCATATCATAAATTAATACAACAAGATTTACAAAAATATATAGGTTTAGAGTAATTTAGCAAAGTAAGATTATTTTATGAGCAGCATAAACATACTAGTGACAACTTCTAACCGCCGCCGCCACCACCACACCCTCCACCGCCACCGCCTCAGCACCCTCCACCGCCACCGCCTCAGCACCCTCCACCGCCACCACCACAACCTCCACCTCCGCTGGCCGCACTAGCAGATATGATGTTTCCCGTTGTTGCACCAGAAGATCCCCACGTCGGACGCTTGGTTCCCTTCTTCTTCCTACCTCCAAAGCAAAAGCACCCCATGATTTATCAAGTTACATTGAAACTCAATTTGCAAGCTGCGGCCGTCCTAGAAACCCAACCTTGCCTATTTTTGTGTTTGGATAAGTGTTTCTCCACAGCTTTCTCTCTATTCGCATTTATATAGATGTCGATGCCTGCTATAAAAGATGGAGTAATCAAATTTCTCCGAAATAGTTAGAATGGCAAGTTCGCGGAATGTTATGCCCTCTAGATAATAATAATTAAAAAAAAAGACATTCAGCGTAATATCGTGCATAGGCTCGGTCTAGTCTTCGCGGACACGCATGGAACAAGATCCTTTCAGACGTCATATTTTGGCTTTGTCCAGGTACTGCATTTTGACCACCGAATAGATCAACGAAAGTTGATGGATTCCTCTTGCGTATTCGTATTAAATTTGAATATTTGTCTTTTTCAAGATTGTAGAGATGGGGTTTGCTACCGACTTTATGACCACATCACATGGTGAATGGTCTTTCGTTCCCATACGTGGCGAATTGTAGTTTTTCTTTTAATTTAAGCAAAGTTGAATATGGAGCTAAACAGATCAGCAGATCAAGACAGATGTATATTTGTAAGTGGTCGTTGAACCTTTCAAAAATTGCCCAATAAAGCAAAAGCAAAAGAAATAACATTATCAATTTAAAATCTAGATATATTGATACTAAGCGTGATTTATTATCGAATTAACGCAGCGGAATAAAAAATTGAGATCCTCAAAATAAATACCAAGCACGCACAAAGTTAATTTTTTTTTTCTCAAAAAAATTGAAATAACATTATCAATTTAAAATCTAGATATATTGACATCTAAGAACGAATTACTATTCATCTTTCCCTTTTGCCCTTGGTTCCGATCCTCACCGGACACGATGCCAACCCCTTGATCACTTAACCGGACGATGAGCCAATCTCAAACATTAGCCACAATAGTGCCCCCGCCACCCCCTTAATGTTGCTAGACTCTATTCATCTTTCCCTTTTGCCCTTGGCGACCGACACGATGCCAACCCCCAACGATGAGCCAATCTCAAACATTAGCCACAATAACACCCCCTTAATGTTGCTAGACTCTGATACAACACATGTAACACGACATGATACAACACTCTGCACATCATTTCTAAAAAATCATAGAATTTCGATACATTGAGACACGTTGTATATTAAATATATATTTTTATATATACATAAAAAATTATTATTTTTATGATTATTTCAATCAAATTAATTTAATTCAAATTCATAATTTAATAAATAATAATAAAAAACCTAGAAAGAATTTACACTAAAAACATTAATCCACTATTTATTAATATCATTCATTGTTTCAATTTAATAAATCTAACTCCATTCCAGTAATCCATAAAACTTGAAGAAAAAAATAAGCAATTCACATTCTGAACTCACATGTCAAACATGTTGGAAATGAAGAGAAAAAACTTGGGGGTGAATTGCGTATCATAGGAAGTGAGAGTCAGAAGAGAAGAGAAAAGAAAAATAGGTTTTCATCTTTTACCATGTATTATTTTTATTATTTATTTTTTCATAAATATACATTTTAACCCTTTATTTATTGAAATTTTTTTTAAAATTGAGTTCGCTTGTCAAAATCACGTGTTAGGAACTCCGACTCGAGTATCAAAGAATGTTAGAAAAGTTGATATGTGTTGAATTTTCTGACACATATTGACTTAATGTCGAAGAGTGTCCGAGAGTAGGAGAGTGTCAAACACGTGTCGAGCTATTCGACACAACATGAAGGCTTCTAAAAAGTTTCAGTGCTTCTTAGGCTAAACCCCTTCATGACATCAAAATTTTCTTTATAGTTCATGATATTTAAGATATATAAATAGTATGGTAATTTTTGGCAAGGATCAATACGCTCCTAAATACGTGTTGCATAATTTTCAAACATTAAACTTTTACTAAGTTAAAGTTTCCTTATTGTTTTATATCTTTTGTTCATAATTGTAGTGGGTTCAAAATAATTTTTTGATTTACCAACATTTCAAACAAATCTTGTTTATTTACTACAATGTAAAGAATCTATCCAAAATCACTTATAGGATGCGTTTGATAACATTTTTACTCTTGGGAACAATTTTTTTGAAAAATAGTTATTTTCTATTTTCACTTCCTGGAATAATTTCTAAGTAAAACAAGGTATTTGGTAACTATAAAAATTTATAATTCTTGGAATAGAAAAGGAATATGAATGCATGTGGCACTAACAAAAAAATTTAATTTCTTTTTTTCTCAATGGTGGCGGCAATTGCGCAATCGCTTGCCGCCTGTTTGTTGATCGGTAGTTAATCGAATCATCAACCACTAATCACCAGTTTGCTGGATGTCGGTCACCGAGAGGCGACCAATGACAAGGCGATCGGCAGTCGGCGGTCAATGGGTGACGACTGGAAGCAATGATGAGCGGCAATGGACAGCGATCAACAACAGTCTATTCCAAATCTATTCCCTTGAATAACTTTATATTCTAGGGAATAAAAACACTAGTAGATGTTACCAAAGGGATTTATTTTTATTTTTTCTATTCTAGGAAACAAAAGAACAAAAAAATTGGAAAGAAAACAAACGCACCCTTAATATCTCAATTTTTTTACTAAACCATGTCGTTTGTCACCATGAGAGCTTGGACAAATGTTGTCATTCCACCTTATTTTTGCCCACATATCTAAATTAAATTCATTAAATCAAGCCATATGACCTTATGGATGACATTATTTTAATCATAGCCATTTGTTATCTAATTTTAACTATAGTTAAATTGGTATCTTTATTTTTGCCCACATATCTATTAAATTCATTAAATCAAGCCATATGACCTTATGATGACATTATTTTAATCATAGCCATTTGTTATCTAATTTTAACTATAGTTAAATTGGTATCTTTATTTTTGACCAAAACCAATTAATGCTACTTCAAAATACTCTTAAATGTAGAGAATATTTGTAGAAGACAAGAAATAAACTCCTTTCCCTATCTCTTGAACGTGTACCTCATCTTCTTCAACTATTGTTAAATTGGCATTATTACTTTAGACCAAAGCCAATTAATGCTATTTCAAAATACTCTTAAATGTAGAGAATATTTGTAGAAATAAAAAGTCTTCTTTCCCTATCCCTTGATCATGTGCCTCATCTTCTTCACCTCTCTTTCAAGACAATCAAGGTCCAAAACCCTCATTTTCAATCGAGTGTTTTACAAGGTATGTTCATCTATTTCCCTTTTACTTTTAACAAATAAGCTTTGTTGTTTTCTAAAGAATGAGACTAGTTAATTTTAATAATTATTTTGATTTCAAGGTTGTAAAGGCTTTGTTTGTTGAAGATTTCACTTAAAGTAAGTGAAAATCCTAAGGTCTAAGCTAGAATGATCTACTTATTACTCTTGAGTTTGGTTGGTTGGTTGCATGTTTATTTATTATAGATTTGACACAATGTGTGAGTAAGTTGCAATGGTTGCATGTTAAGTTATGGTGATTTTTGGGTTTGAAAATTGGATGATATGTCAATTATGCAAAAAATGGAACTAGATGACTTAAGAAATTAAAAGTAAGTTGTTCTAATAGTTTTGCAAAATATGCAATGTTTCTATAATATAAATAAAATATTAGTATGTCTTAGATAACAAAGGATAGATTTTACTTTTTAATTTTAATTGATATGGCTTGGTTGGATAAAAACCGAAAGTTAGGGGTAAATTTATAAAAATGAGAATTTTTAGTAGGACAATGTTCTAATTCTAAGAATTTGGAACTATAGAAAATGCTCTTTAATTTTGGTGGTAAAAGTGAGCTTAATCAAGGGTGGTAAAAATAAAATAAAATAAATAAAGAAGTATAAATTTTATGAGTTACTTAAATATTGGAGTAATAGTGTCTATTGCTATTAAATGTCAAAAAAATTAATAAATCCGTAAAAATTCTCTACCAAATGATTTTGGCTTGGTGAAAAGAAAAAGAAGATTTATTTATTCAAGTGTACGTAATTAATTGATTATCATGATTACATGCAAATACCAAGATTGACGTGTTGCCACTTACAATTTTGGACACAAAAATTATGTGGTGCTTATTGTATTGTGATTAGTTATGCATGTCTTTGATACTACTTGATTAAGACTTTTATCACAGCCTATTCGCCACAAGCGAATTTTCTTGTATGAGTATGTATGAGACTCTGAAGCTAGTAAAATATTCTCTTGTATGAAACGATTCTCTACAAGGTTGAGATGATATAAAATGTTATTATGACATAATTCATGTGATCATGGTATGACTTGACTTGTGTAGCTATGATATGAGATTAAGAAATGGCCATCATCATGTGAATTTAAGGTGATATATATATATCCTCGCCAATGTAGAGGATATCCATGATGAATAGGTTAAAAAGCGTGGCAAATGGGTAATGTATAATTTCATCCCCATGAGTTGGTGGTGACAATACTTTGTTAGTCAAGATGCTCGTGAATCAAAATGGTCCTAACTAGTGACAAATATGAGTTCATGTGTGTAGATTGATGAGATATTGTGGTACTTGTAATATATAATATGATATCCACTTGCGCATAATTGATCCATCTTATCTAATGTTATGGTTGTCTCATTGACATGTCATTATAGAGAATATAGTACATAAATTCATTATAGAGAATATAGTACATAAATCATTGCACCGTCATGCACGGTTGTTTTGTATTTCCTAGAATTCACGTCTACTGTTGATACCATGTGGAGTGACAAAGGATCTCCTACCTTAGACTTGAGAATTTCTTATATTGGGTCTTGGCTCATTCATTTATTTTTCAGACTTTTAGGATGGCTCTTCTATCACCACCATTTTTTAGAGCTCCAGCTCGTTGAGTATAGTTATGAGGAAGTTGTATTGCCTCATATGGTTTCTATGTATGTTAAATGTGCTACCACGGTTTGGGTCGAGGTGGGACTCATTGAGTTAGTTCCGCATTGGTACATAGCTTGATATGCAGTCTTTGACGGTGAATGGATGCGACAACTTAGAGGATTTGATGGTCCCTAAGCTATATTTCCGAAAAACCATTGTTGGGAGATGTTCCCGATCCTTAGATATTAGCTTTAGTGATGTACAAGCAGGCTTTTGGGTGTAGGAGTGTAGCGTTGAAGGAGACAATCTTAACCCGTCCTGGGTCTTTTGTGTTTTGTGTGTTTCAAATACTATAATGGATTGTAAATGTAAAGCTAACGTAATGAAATATATACCAAAAAAAAATAAAATTGTAATGGATTGTAAATGTAAAGCTAACATAATGAAATATACATGTAATATTTAATTCATCTGATGATCTTCTTGTATGTTGTATGATGATATATTTGTGGTGTTTCGGCTTGCTAAAAAATAAAAAATCAGAAAAGACACGTGTTGCGCGTGATGTTCTAAGGCGTCACACACTCGCCACCGTCACAATGGGTCCATCAAGCAATAGATGCCACTATCTCTCCCTTTGTTTCCTCCTATTTGCAGCTACCGATGTTAAGTCGAGCTAGGCTCGCAATGCTTAGTTCAAGTCATCGAGATGCAATGGCCCAGACTCGGTCCTGATGGCCTTGGGCAACGATAATGGAAGGGTCGCAATCCCGACCACTCCTCTGTAGTCAATGAGGATAAGGAGGTGAGATTAAGACCTTGCCACCCACTAGCCTCTCCAAACTTAGTGTCGCCTAAGGCAGGTGGTGACACCAAGATAACAATGATCTTGATTGTCATGAGGTCATGACTATTGAGCCTTGAACTAGGGAGGGGGATCTGGAGAGTGGGTGTATAGGCAGTAATCACGAATGCAAGCTATTGCAAAACTAAAATGCAAACTTGACTAGTGAAAAATGTAAACTATAAGATTTTCAGTGAAACAATTTAGGAGAAGGTTTACATGTATTTTTATTAGAAAATGTTTTCAACAATGATCCTAAACTATGGCAAAGCCGAAATAAAAATGAAATTAAAGGAGCATTTGTTTTCGCGGAAAACCTTTTTCGAGAAAATATTTTCCTTATTTTTGGGCATTTGATTCACTTAGAAAAATGAATTAATGAAAATGTTTTCTTGATCAATAGAAAAGGTTTTCCCAACAAAATTTAAATTTAAGAAAACGATTTCCCCTTTAAAAGAGTTAGAAATCATTTTCCAAAATATTTTCGATCTTGGTTAATGAAAATTTTATTTTTATAAAATATTTTTTTAAAAGAAATCTAATTTTTAATTATTTTAAAAAAAAAATTTTGTATTATTTTTTTCTTTTTCTTTTCTTTTCTTTCTTTGTCTGTGGCCGTAAACCCTAGCCCTCCTCCCTCTCCCCTTCTCCTTCCTCCTCTACCCATCGCCACAGCCTCCAACCCTGGCTCCTTCCCCGCTCCCGTCGGGTTCGCTTCCTCCTCTTCCTCTTCGTCGGCGTCCTCTGCTCCTTCATTTTCCTACGGATTCGGCTCCGTCGCCGGCGCTCTTAGGCACACCGTCGTCGGCCGCGTCCGGAGGATCGTCGCCCTTCAGAATGGCTCAGCGTGCGGCGAGCTCTGGTCCATCGCCGTTCGCATCGAGTTCCCCTTCGCCATTGTTTGCCTCGTCGGGGAGCTCTGCTGCTTCTCTGTACTGTACGCCTGGCCCTTCTTCCAGTGCGGGCGCAGGTTCGTCCTTGTTTGGGACGCCTGCGCCTGCACCTCGGGCGTGGTCGAGGCTCGCCGGCCCGTGCCTGTGCTTCGAGGTCGGCCGAGCTTCGGTGGACGGAGTCGGCGCAGAGGGAGGCGGGGTCGCCGGAGATGGCGACGGTGGCGGTTGACAGGAGGAAGGAACGATGGGGGGGGGGGGAGAGAGGCGGTTGGGAGTCCCAACTTGGGACGGAAGGGAACAAAGAAAAAAATAAAATAAATATGTAAATTTAAATTTTGATTTTTTTCTGAGATAAAGTATTTTTTAATGAAATCCAAATATCAAAAAATATTTTCAATCATATATCACAAAATAAAGAAAAACCAATCATACTCCTGAAAAGTATTTTCAATAAAATATTTTCCATTTTTATTAAGTTTTCTACAAAATAAACACATCTAAAGTACAACAATCAATGATCTAACCAATTTTCTTGATCCTTTTTAAAATGTAAGTCATCAAATTACACTAGATCCACCGCCTCCAACACCATCAAATTTGTTATAAATAGTGTTAGAATATGCCTTAAGTATATGTCTGTGAACGAAATCCAATCCATAGTATGAGTCTATGAACGAAATCCAATCCAAAATGAATTGTAGGAAAGCATAGAGTTAATTTTTTGATGTTCATTGAGCAAGTTTCGGACTTCAATTCAGGTGCTTGCGGATAAGGATTGAATTTGAGTTGGCGCAAGAAAGGAAAATTTTGTTTCTAACTATGACTCGATGAGATTCTCCTTTAACCGACAACATGGGACTTCTTCAAGCAGTGAGACTTTCCTTTACATGTTATATGTATTTATGGGGTCAAAAGACAGCTAATTTTCAAGTGCGTTGGTTACTTTGTTGTGACGGACGTCCACAGGCGTTAAAGGCTTGGTAGTGGGGCCTTCACCTCACTTCTGCAGCAAAGTTTATTCATGAATTACATCTAAGAAGTATTAGTGTTCATACTAATTAAATCTTGTGAATTAAGATTTGTTTATTTCTTCACAAGATTGTGATATTATTTCGTAAGGATATGTTGGGTTAAACAGTGCATAAGACATTAGATGTAATTGGGATTTAGGAAACACTAAAAGTGTTTAAGTAACTCGATTGTGATTGCAATCTATATTATATCGCTTAATCTATAGTGAAATTAGTTACTACCAAACGTAGGTTATTACGATTGAATCACATAAATTTGATTTTTAATTTTTTTTTACTTTACCTTTTTTTTTTATTGGATCGCTTACTTTAACAATAAACAACAGAACTGGCGGCTAAACCTCCATCTCCTCCTCCAGACATCGTATGATGATGGGCACAATGTATGCCGCCGCCAACTCTTAGATGGTAACGACCTCGGAAGGAAAGACCTAGGAAATTAATGATGGCTAAGACGGCCCAAACTATTATTATGTTTGCCCACGTTTTCATTTTTCTCCGACTAGCTCAAGCACTCTTGATGTCTGCTGGGCCAATGAACAGATAATGAACTCGTGGCGTTTCCAAGTGAGCCGCACAGCCTGGTGAGTGATATTGATATGTATCATGGGGCTCATTAAGGCAACCATAATCATTGAAGCCTGGGGGACACTCACTCCTCTGTCCAGTGCATCATAATCTATCAGTGGAAGAAGATATCAGTGGAAGAAGATTATGGACACGGTCCTGAATTGCATAACGATCATGTGAGCGGTCAACGTTAAAAAAATGCAGTCCAAGCTTTAAATGCTACGCAAGACAATCGATCAAACGCAAATTGCAGATTCTGAAGTTGACAAAATCTTCCTTAGTTTATCTTGAATTCGATATTTATATAGAAGTGTCTTCTTATAAGAATTATTCGTGAAGAGAAGTTTATTCAGATTTGTACCATTGCTGTTTAAATATGGTGGCCATGAAGAGAAGTCTATATCTTGATGTTAATCATACTCTATCTAATGCCATTTAAATATAATGATTGGAGATAATTACGTCTTGAATATCATCACAATAACAATATATATCAGCAAAGCTTGTATGTGAATTTCATCAAGCCGTGAAATATTTTCAAAATTAACTAGAGCTAGACATCATCAGAATATGAAATCATAAAATATGTAAACATGGCAAAAACCAACTCATTCCAATGGAAAACTGATCCAACTAACTATAATAAATATGACTCACATCCAAAAAACTCAAGATTATGAGTATTTTGTCCATCCAGACCAAGCTGACCGGAAATCGAAGAAACTCAAAACCTAAATAAACCATGCCATCCCAAATTGTAAGTAATATATGACATCGATATACACAAAATTAGTTTAAAGATATCGACTCACTATTTTCCAATTCGAAACAACCAAAAGAAAACCGAAACTACAATCAAAACGGAAATAGGCCCATGTCCGAACAGAACTATAAAAAAATTCAAAAGTAGGTAAAAAATTGAAAAAATCCCAATTTGCATTTGTAAAATAAAGAACTTGAAATGAACAAATATTGAGATGATTTGATTTAGCTAGCTGCAGTTTCGTAAACCAAAATGTTCTGTATCAAAAAGTTAATCGAAATAAGATTTAATAGAATCAAAACCGATCTGCCCTGTCCGTTTGCCACACTACATAAATAACCCATGAGAATGCGTGACTTGTAATGCCTCGAACAGTTTGATCCACATCCAGATTACCCGGGAAAAAATCGACTCTGAATAATCCAAATCCAGCTTAATCTGCATCCTAGATTTTGCAAAGTGAAATGACCCGATACCAGGTACAAGACCACAGACCCGAAATTAATCGAACCAAATGAATTAGAACCGAATGTTTTGCTACCCCCAAACATTTTTCTATCAAATTCCCTACTAATTAGCTTTAACGAAACCCAAACAAAAATTCACCAACCATTGGAAAAATGTGACTAGATTTCGATAAATTCATCAGTCTTGTTTCCTCAGACAATTTGCTTTACTAAAATTTTTACTAAGAGTAAAAATCACAATCTTCAGATTACTCCAATTCAATTTGATTGAATTGCTTTTTGGCTAGATTGTCTTTCCATCCAATTCGATAACGGGTTCTGGCCAAACCGTGCATGCAGAATATTTAGCTAACCGAACCGATCGAGGGGTTGGTGGACGATGGCGCGGTGACTCGATCGCACTGGCTTCGACGATCATTTTCACGATGCCCGGTCCGGTGGTGGCCGCGGCAGGGGCGGGTTTGTGGTGGGATCTCGATGGGGAGAGAGAGCTGTCAGGAAATGTTAAATATGCAGGCCTAAAGTTTTTGGTGGGGAACTAATCGGATTTGTTGAGATCCAAAATAAATTAGACACGTCAATATTTAATTAAAGAGATGGCAGATGGGTACATGTGTATGGATATAATAGATTTGCGCCCATCTGATCCAGCTTTCGAATAAAATTAAGGTAGACTTCAATGCATCCACATGCACATGCTACGAGGAGAATTACAAAAAAATATTCAACTTATTATAATGTGCTGATTCAATCACAAACTTTTTTTCTAATTCAATCATAAATATTTTATATTTATATCAATTCAATCCATTCGGTCAATTTTAACTAGCCAACTCTAATGTGGACGTTGGCCAACACCGACCGTCCAACCAATGCTAACGTGAATAATTTTTTTAAATTTTTTAATGATTGATTCTTTTCTTTTCTTTTTTTTTTTTCCCACCTTCTTTCCTTCTTCCTCTGGCTGATCGCCACTACCTAGAGGTGAGGGCTAGTGAGGCTCACCCCCACTAACAATTGGCAAAAGTATGCCTCACCCAGTGATGGCAAGGCCTGCCCTCGTGAGGTCTTGCCCAACAACGACAAGGCTCACCCTCATGAGGCCTCACCTAGCCATGGCGAGGGTGGCCTTGCCATCACTAGACGAGGTCAAGCCTTGCCAGATCTAGCAAGGCTTTGCCTAACCATGGTGAGCGAGTTGGCCGAGATTTGGAGAGGCTCAACCTCAGCCAACCATGGTGAGGGCAGCCTCACCCTCACTAGCCAAAGGAAGAAGGTGGGAGAAAGGAAAAGAAAAATGATAAAAAAAAATCAACAAAATAAAATATTATTAAAAAATTGATCACAATAGCGTCAGTCGAATGGCCAACATCGATCAACATACACGTTAATACGGCCAACCAAAATAGGCCTAATGGACTAAATTGACATAAATGTAAAAATTTAAGACTGAATATGCCCTAAAAAAATTAAAACTATATTAATACAACTGCAATAGATTTATTACTTTTTTGATCATTTTCCCCATACTATAGCATACCGTATAGGGCTATTACAATAAGTACCCTTGTCTTCATAAGAATCACAAATGACATAAATCCTATATTCTTAAGTTAATACAACAAGAAATACAAAAATATATAGGTCTTGAGTAATTTAGCAAAGTAACATTATTTCATGAGCAGCATAAACATACTAGTAACAACTTCTAGCCCCCGCAGCCTCCGCCGCAGCCTCCGCACGCTCCACCGCAGCCACCACCGCAACCTCCACCTGCACTAGCCATACTATAATACAAGATGCCCGTCGCTGCAGCAGAAGATCCCCACAATCCCCACGTCGGACGCTTGGTTCCCTTCTTCTTCCGACCTCCAAAGCAAGAGCACCTCATGATTTTTTGTGTTTGGATAAGTGTTTCTCCAAAGCTTTCTCTCTTACCGCATTTATATAGATGGCGATGCCTGCTACGTAAGATGGAATAATTAAATTTCTCCGAAATAGTCAGACTGGCAAGTTGATGGAGCGTGAATGCCCTTTAGATAATAATAAAAATAAAAAAATTCAGCGTGATATCGGGGATAGGCTCCGCTGATGTGTTCTCTTGCGTATTCGTATGGAGTTTGTATATCCGTCTCTATTAACATTGCGAAGATGGGGCTTGCTGACAGAGCTTGTGACCTCATCACATTATAAATGGTGGCTGGTTCTTGAGACGTATTTCGTTTGCGTACGTGGCGAATTCTGGATTTTTTTTTTTTTTTAAAGAAACCAAAGTTGAATATGGAGCCACACATCAGCAGATTAAGACATACATGTAAGTGGTTGCTGAACCTTTAAAAGGTATCCATAAAGAGCAAAGGAGATTTATTATAAGAATTGAGATCCACTAAAGTTAATTTTCTGTAGATTGAAATAACGTCATCACTTTAAAATCTAAATATATTGACACTAAAGTATATTCGACAGCTCAGATCGGGCGTGCATTTTCCCTATTCTTTTTTTCCCTCTTTCATCTTTATCTATTGGCCCTTGGTTCCTTATCCTTGCCTGGCACGACGCCGACCCCTCAACCGTTAAACCGGGCAACGAGCCAATGACGACCATTAGCCATAGCCGTGTCCTTCACTACCGCCACAATGGGCCCAACCTCAAGCAACAGACGCCGCCATCTCTCCCTTCGTTTCCCCCTCTCTGCGACTACCGATGCTAAGTCGAGCTAGGCTCACGATGCCTGGTCCAACGTCATTGAGCCCAGGACTGGCGATGACCCAGGACCAGTCCTGTTGGCCTTGGGCAACTGCAGCGAAAGGTTCGTGATCCCGACCCCTCCTTTATGCTCGATGAGGATAAGAAGGTGAGATCGCGGCCTCACCATCCACTAGCCACTCCAGATTTAGTGTCGCCAGAGGCAAGGTGGCAACACCAGGATAAAAGTGACCTTGATGGTCGCAAGGTCATGGCTATCAAGCCTCAAACTAGGGGGTGGATCTAGAGAGCAAGCGTATGGGCGGTAATTGTAAATGCAAGCTATTGAACACAAGGCCAACCAGCAAACAGCACGACAGCAATGATTCAAAACATAGACATTAACGGGATAACGATATCACAAATATTATAACTTTCGTATAGTATTCAATTAAGTACCATAACTTTTTATTGAATAATTAAAGTGTCATATCAGTGAAAAATCATTTATTTGAGTTTCTATTGATTTTGAAATTATATCAAGTCTGATGATGTGAGTTTTTTTTAAGAAAAATTCAAGGTTAATGTGGAAATTCTTTCCTCCGACGTGGCAAAAGTAACCAAAAAGTCAAGAGCAGAAAGCCCAAGAAGAAATCGTACGAAGAATTGCAGAAATTGCAGAAAAGTCAAAGATTGAATGAAGATTGATACTTGCAGTAAAAAATTCTGACGAAATGTTGGAGCAAAGGAATAGGGAAATATGAAATCGTTTCAGCAAATATCGATGGTATGAAAATAAGGAATTTCCAAGTAAAGGTGTTTCAAGATATGAAATAGACGTAGATAAAGAATAAACGATATCGAAAATAAAGGATTGAGTTAAGCGTGGTATGAAAGTTATCATATTTTTTGTATTTTCATTCCAGCATCAATAGAGGAAGGTGGGTGCATTAGTGGCAGAGTTGCAGTGGGGGGAAGAAGCTTGAACGTGCTTTGGTATTTGGTATAAATTCCCTAGAACACGAGGGTTTTTTCGTCTAGAAGTAACCTTGCCCATCTTCTAAGATGATTGTACATACTTTATTATAATTTGTAATCACATCACTGAGTCTCGGTTTCAATCGTCTAATTTTGACCTTTAATTGTTGGAAGATATGTTTGATTGTACAAAATATTGTAATTGATTGTCATAAGATCAATCTAGGATTATATTTGATACACGTAGATTAGAGCATATAATCCTTCCTTATTTATTCCATTTCTTTCATTATATATAGGTGTCTTTGTACATTGTACAACATATTGAGAAATACAGAAAAATTATCTCATCTTCTTTCTCTCTTGCGTCAATCTTCCTTTGTCTTCCTTGAATTTCCTCATATTCTTACATGGTATCAGAGCCATAGTTAGCTCCTCATACAGCTTCCGCCTTGTGATTGCCTGCCTTTTCTTATAACCTAATATGCAAAATAAGGTTATTAGTGCAAGAATCAAATTCATCAACAGGAAATCAAGTGAAGAAAGGAACGTCTTACCATGGAGCAGAATTCGTCTCCAACACCTGATGAACAGAACGCGCCACTGATGGGAGAAAGAACATCACAAGAAGCCCAAAATCCAACTTCAGGAGTTCAGGCCCAAGAACAGCCTAGTATGGCCCAGTATGTGCCATTGCAATCTTTCCAGGCTCAGTCGAATCTGGGGCAACCCATTTTGGGCCAGCCCATTGCGGGCCAGCCCACTGCGGGCCAACCTTACCAGTGGCTGCCAATTCAGCCATACCCATTTTATTTTGGGCCAAGCCCAAATACATCATTGCCTGGATTCCAAGGCTACAATGTCCAGCCCGATGGGAGCCCACCAGCCGCAAGCGGGGCAAGCCCATCCATCGGGGGCCCACCAGCCGCAAGCGGGGCAAGCCCATCCATCGGGGCCGGTTTTTCACATGCGGGTCCTATAGGCGAATCGGGTAATTCGGGCCCAGGATCAAATCCCTACCCGGTTCCTCAACCCGGGTTCTTTCCGTACCCGTTTGTCGCAACCAGCGGCCGTCCGAGCCGGCGATCCATCAGACACGTCGACGGCCGACGGACCGGAGCTGCGACTCATCACACAAAGAATCGGGGCCGACAACTACACAAATTGGTCACGGGAATTCCGGCGAGCACTGATTACCAAAGATAAGGATGGTTTTATCGACGGAACAATCCCGATTCCGTCCGACGAGCGAGCGGCGCGACTATGGAGAAAATGCAACCAACTCGTCCGAACATGGATCGGAAATTGCATCACCCCGAAGTCGCGGCCGGGCTACCCCGACGGAGGATTCGAAACAAATTTGGGATAGCATCAAAGAAATGTACGGGAAATTGGATCGGGTGAAGATTTTTTCACTAACCCAGCAACTTTCAGATCTGAAACAGAGGAATATGACCATAACCGCGACATTCAACAAGCTATCAGCCTTATGGAATAAACTAGAAGCCGTCGAAGAAAAACTAGAAGGACCAGATTCAACTATACAGCAAAGATCGAGCCATAAAAGAGCGAGAAAAGGTGACCAGATTTCGTTGATATTAAACGAATCTTACCAACGGTTTCGCTCACGAGATCCTGACGATGGAGCCTATGCCGCCGCTCGGACGGATATATCAGCTCGCCGTTCAGGAAGAAAGCCAACGCCTCGCCACCTCCGACCACCTGAAGACCGGAGAAAGGCTGGCCCTCTCCGCCTATATGGGCGGACAGAGAGGGGCTGCGATGAAGGGGCGCGGAGAGCGTCAAAATGAAACCCTAGGGTTTCATCCTGTCGAAGAAAGAAAGAGGGAGATGGACGGCTCGGATTTTATGAGGAGATCTGACGGTCCACGATCATCCCGCCCACTGATCGAATCCGACGGCTCCCATATTTCCTCATCACCCAGATCGAACGGCAATCGGAGCACTCTTCTTTCTGCAGGATCGGACGGTTCCCGTGAGCCCACGATGGCACCAGTCTTTAAAACATCCAACGGCCCATCTTCTGCCACGTCATCAAAGGGTAATTTCAAAGAAAAAAGGAAATTATATTGTGATTATTGCAGACGTCCTCATCACACGATTGATAATTGCTGGAAATTACATGGGAAGCCCGGAGAAAAAGAAAAAAGGGATTTTTCAACAATTTTTCAGGTCACAGGTCAGCATCCAAACAAATTGAACCCGGTCATTGGTAATGACCAGTATCAATAACTCATGAAGGCTTTAAAGAAATTGGATACTTCTGATAAGAGCGGGAGTTTTACAGGTACTTCATATTGCCTGATGAATTCAATTTCTAAAGATGCATGGATAATTGATTCGGGAGCTAGTGACCACATTATCTGCCATAAAAATTTCTTTTCAAAAGTTGAAAAATTGCACTCACCTATTTCAGTGCAACTCCCAAATGGAAACATCACACAAGTTATGATGACCGGCACAGTTAATCTGAGTCCACTCATTACACTCCGAAACGTACTTTATGTTCCAGATTTCCATTTCAACCTCATATCAGTTTCTCGGGTTTGTGAGGAAAATTCCTGCAGAATCATATTCAATGATGATAATTGTTTCTTTCAGGCCCTTTCGATTGGGAAACTGATGGACTTGGGTAGTGTCTCTCAAGGGCTATATTTCTGGATTCATTTTCCTAGTAATTTCAGATTCTCTGATGTTGCATCGAATAAACAATCATTGTGTAATACTACTACCAATGATAAAAACTTTCTTTATCATCAAAGATTGGGACACAGCGCTTCTTTCCCTTATTCTCATTGCCCTATTTGTCCTTTAGCAAAACAGGGTCGTGTCCCTTTTCCAAATAGCAATTCTCGTACTGCAAACCCTTTCTCTCTTATTCATGTCGATGTTTGGGGGCCTTATCACACATCACATCGTGATGGCTCGCGATTTTTTCTCACAATTGTGGATGACTTCTCGCGTGCTACTTGGGTATTTCTCATGCAATCAAAAAGTCAAGTTCTAAGCCATTTGAGAACATTCTTTGCTCTATCCAAAAATCAGTTCGGAAAATCCATTCAACGTATTCGTACTGATAATGGAAAAGAATTTTTCAGTCATGAATGTATGTCTCTTTTTTCTTCCAAATGGGATTCTACATGAGAGCTCATGTGTTTACACTCCACAACAAAATGGCATTGTTGAGCGTAAACATCGTCACTTACTAGAGGTAGCACGTGCTCTTAAATTTCAAGCTTCTATTCCTGAAATTTTTTGGGGAGATTGTGTGGTTACAGCTGCTTACCTAATCAATCGCATGCCAAGTCGTGTCCTTGATGGGAAGACTCCCTATGAAATGCTCTATGGAAAGAAACCAGAACTTCAACATTTGCGAGTTTTTGGTTGCTTATGTTATGTGACTACAGTTGGACCTCGGGATAAAATGAGTCCCCGAGCTCGTCGATGCATATTTATGGGATACCCTAATTTGAAGAAAGGATATCGAGTATTAGAACCATCCACTGGGGATTTCTTCATCAGCAGAGATGTCACCTTTCATGAAAACATATTTCCTTTTCGTGATGAATCATCTTTTTCCCAAGAATTGGATCAGAGACCAAATTCTCGTCATTTTCTCGTTGACGAAGACTTATCTTCCAGAGAGCCATATATTATTGCACCTGCAGAGCATCGACCAGAAGCTACAATACCATTGTATGACAAGACCTCTCCTTCAACGATAGCTGTGGAACAGGTGAATACACAGGGTTATGCGATACATGAAGAAGAACCTCATTCCCTTCTAGAGGAAATTCCTTCAGCAAATACTGCCATTGAAGAAATATCCAGAAATGAGGAATCAATCTCTGAACCTGATGCGCCTCGACGATCCAGGCGTATTATACGTCCACCTACATGGACAAAAGATTATGTCTGCGCTTCTTCAAAATTACCAGGTACTCGTTATCCTGTCTCTTCATATGTCTCTTTCCATCGATTGTCACCAGACCATATGTGCTGCATTAGTCGGGTATCTGAGGAGCAGGAACCATCCCATTATCATGAAGCAGTAACATATCCACAATGGCAGAAGGCTATGGAGAATGAGTTACATGCTCTGATGGAAAATCACACATGGGACATTGTTCCATTACCTTCCCATCGAAAACCAATCGGTTGCAAGTGGGTGTACAAAATTAAGTATAAGGCGGATGGTTCTGTTGAAAGATATAAAGCTCGGTTGGTGGCCAAAGGTTTCACACAACGAGAAGGTTTTGATTATCATGAAACCTTTTCTCCAGTGGCAAAGGATGTTACAGTTCGCACCTTCTTATCGGTTGCGGCATGTCGTGATTGGCCTTTGCATCAAATGGATGTTCACAACGCATTCCTCCATGGAGACTTGGATGAGGAAATTTATATGGAGCTTCCACCAGGTATACGGAGACAGGGGGAGTCTAAGGTATGTCGTCTCCGTAAATCCCTATACGGCCTCAAACAAGCGTCACGCCAATGGTACGCCAAGTTTACCAATGCACTCACGCTACAGATTCAAACAATCCAAGTATGATTATGCATTATTCACTTGGACGAAAGGTACGTCATCCATTTACTTGATGATATATGTTGATGACATACTCATTATGGGAAATCATGAATGCTATAAGAAAACTCAAGGAATACTTGCACTCCACTTTTCATATCAAAGACTTGGGGTCACCGAAATATTTTCTTGAAATTGAGATAGCCCGTTCAGACCAAGGGATTTCTCTTAGCCAACGGAAATATATACTAGAAATCATATCAGAAGCTGGCCTATCAGGATGTAAACCAGCAGTTATTCCCATTGAACAGAATGTGAAGTTGACCACAGCTGACTATGATGTAGGACTTCAACCTGAAAATGGTGATCCTTTACTCAAGGATCCATCAATTTATTAGCGACTAGTTGGGAAACTCATTTATCTCACTATGACCAGACCAGATATTTGTTATGCAGTTCAGACCCTGAGTCAATTCATGCATAATCCAAAGGAATCTCATATGAATGCTGCATTGAAAGTTGTAAAATACTTGAAGAAATGCCCAGGGCTAGGGATTCTACTTTCTCGCAAGTGCAACATGGAGATGACAGCTTATTGTGATTCAGATTATGCAACTTGCCCTATGAGTCGAAGATCTATTTCTGGTTTCTGTATTAAATTTGGAGATTCGTTACTTTCATGGAAAACAAAGAAATAGTCCACTGTATCTTTGTCATCCGCCGAAGCTGAATATCGATCCATGGCCAAAACGGTTTGTGAGGTAGTTTGGTTGCGAGGATTACTCTCAGATCTTGGAATACAAGTCAAGGGACCAACTTCACTGTTCTGCGACAACGATTCCACACTCAAACTTGCGGCAAACCCTGTATTGCATGAAAGAACGAAGCACATAGAAGTTGATTGCCATTTTACCAGAGAAAAGATTCAAGAAGGTATAATTGAGGCAAAAGGAATCGGAACCACTGAACAGCCAGCGGATATTTTCACCAAACCTTTATGCCAAAGACAGCATACATATCTTCTGAGCAAGCTTAGTATCTTGGACATATACAAGCCACCAGCTTGAGGGGGAGTGTTGGAAGATATGTTTGATTGTACAAAATATTGTAATTGATTGTCATAAGATCAATCTAGGATTATATTTGATACACGTAGATTAGAGCATGTAATCCTTCCTTATTTATTCCATTTCTTTCATTATATATAGGTGTCTTTGTACATTGTACAACATATTGAGAAATACAGAAAAATTATCTCATCTTCTTTCTCTCTTGCGTCAATCTTCCTTTGTCTTCCTTGAATTTCCTCATATTCTTACATTAATGTACTCAATTAGATAGTCAACTTTATATGAAAAGCTAAATGGAGGGGTGAGCGATTTCAAGATAAATAAGTTCCAAACCTAAAACTTTATAATTTAGTATGTCGAGACTGGTTCTTAATATTTGGAACTTAGAACCTACTACTTATATGACATTCCAAAATTCCTACATTAGTTAATATGTAGGAAATGAATTGATGAATGTCACAAGTAGAAATTTCAATTTGGATTGATAATGCTATAGTATGCAGGAATTGTATTTTTTTTTCCGTGTCCATAGTTTTCAAAAGGTGATTCCATTATGGTTAAATTATTAATTATTTGCCTTTGGATTGGTTATTTAGAATGGTAATGAAACATGTATCACCACATTGGTTATTAACGAAGACTGATACATTTTGAGTTTACGTATTGGATGAGTAATAGGTTGGAAATTTATTGAATTAAGTCCCTCTTAGCATCTGCTAATTCTTGTTGAAAATTTTAGTGGGCTCAAAATATTTTTCAATTTATCAATATTTCAAATGGACACTGCTTTCCTCGTCTACACATTGATGTACTAGATATGTCGGTAATTTATCAAAATATCTACTTTGGAACCATAGAGTTAAGCCAAATGCCATCCTTTAATTTGTATACCTTTCGCACATTCTCCACCAAGTTTTTTCTAACTCAAAAGTTATACCTTTTTAACTCTTATAAAGTTTCGTGAAAAAACTCTTATAATGTTCTCTAGTACATCTTCCTTCTTTGATCGTATGAAGCACTTCAAGTATTCAAGAAAACTTTAACTCAATCTTGAAAAGAAAAAGAAAGTTCTATCTCTTTCTCTTCTCTTTCATCCCATTCTTTTGAAGAAAAATTAAAGACAAAAAAAAATTCCAATTCAAGGAAAATTAACAGAGGGTAAATAGTCAAGATAACATTGCTGATTATTTTGTTCTTAGAATATTTGGTTGCCCATGTTATATTTGAATTACTGATGGTAAATTTGATGAAAGAGCAAGAAAATGCATATTTCTAAATTATACACAATGTGATTTTTTCTTAAGCTTTTTAAGGAGTTACTCAGATTCAAACCTTCTAATCTTGACCCAAGTCAAATAATTTTGACTGGATATAGAGCTTTTCACTTTGAACGCTAATAAATTAATCTCACATTTGTATTTCTAAAGCTTCTACTTTCACTGTTTCAAATGTTTACAAGGTGAATTATTGGGTCTTCAATTTCATTTTAGTAAACTAGTTTTGTCCATTAAAAAGATCGAGAGTTATTAATCATTATTCTTGTGCATTTGCCTTGAAGGTGATTAAGGCTTTGTCTTGTCTTTCCTATGGCTAGACTCCTTGCAGAAACTATACTTCAATTGCCTTTTTGGCCTTTCAGCATTATGTATTTGAGAAATTCCCATCAAAGTCATATTTCTTTAAAAAAAAAAAATGATATTTTGGCTTTTCATAAATATATGAAATTCAAAGTGAATTTGGGTGTGTTTGTTTCAATTAAAGTAGTTTCCCAAAAAGTGTTTTCCAGATTTTCCGCTGTTTGTTTTTCCAAAAACAATATGGTCAATGGAAAATACTTTTCAGTCAACATTAATATTATGTATTATTTTAGGAAAATGAATTCATGTACATAGAAAGGGAAAAATACTTTTCCTATTTATCAGGTCTTTAGATCCTTCCCTTTTTATTAGGTCATCTCTCTGTCCTTTTCTTTTACTCTCCAAAATCTCTTCTTCTTTTTTTATGCTAGTGTAAATTGTTAGTTTAAATGTTATTCAATCATTTTCCAAATGTGATCCAAACACCTAAAAATATTTTCAATCACATATCATCAAACACAAGAAACTAATCATTTTCCACGAAAATGATTTCCGAAAAAATATTCTCCAAAAATGGTACGATTTCTGCGAAACAAACGCACCCTAAGTTGCAATTCAATCACGTCCCCTCATTAGGATCCTCAGGGATATAATCTGTTGAAGAATTACTAGGAATACAATTGCATTGCGTCAAGTATAAAGAATTGAAGTTAAGTAATCCAGTGATTAATCTCACCCAAATCTCTCTCTCGCTTCGAAAGTTACTTGCCACAAATTGTTGCATATGAATAATGATGATGCCACTGGCATTAAAAAGAAGAAACCTCTCATATTATTAAACTTGCTCTTGCGTTTTTTTCTTTCCTTTTCCATGTACAACTGCGGAAATTATTTATATATTCACTCTGTGTGAAAGTATAAAACTAACATTTCTCAACTATAAACATTTAACATAATAGTAAAATCCTCTCTTAAATGAAAATGACGAGGGCTCTTAACAATCAGCAACCGCCACCACCACAACCTCCGCCGCCGCCACAACCTCCGCCACCGCATCCTCCTCCTCCACCTCCACCACAAGTGCCGCCGCCGTTGGTACTTGAATAAATGGTGGCCGCAGCAACAGTGGCTCCTACGGCCACGCCCACACCAGCAGCAACCGCCATCCCATCATCCCTGCCACCACTCTTCTTGGGAGCTCCGCCTTGATAAGTGGGTGGCCGGGCGGCTGTCGCGGCCGGTCGATTGGCTTTCGTCTTCTTACGGCCTCCAAGGCAAAAACAGCCCATGACTGTAATCTCAAGTCGCTTTTGCGGGTTATGATGAAAGATGACGCAATATCACGAGTCTGTTCATGGCTCCCTCTCAATCCCAATTTATAGCCATCGCGACGCCCAAAGTCAACGAACTTAATTTTCGTGCAGACAACCTCTCATTAAGAAGAGCCGTAGGTTGAATGCCTGGGTTGTTTCCCAGAAACTTCGTCGTGTTATATCTACGCAACTTGACCAAGTCACAGATTGTGAAGATTCTCTGCAACTGACAAGTCCTTACGATGGGACTTTCAATGCTGGTTTCGTATTGATCTAAACCGTCACATCACGGTCGTCAGTCGGCTTAAAGTCGATTCGTATTTTCTTTGCATCTCCGGAAGGGTGTGCCTTTCCGTCGTTTCTGACGTACATCCATGGAAAAGTCCTAGCGCACCGTGTCCGTTACTTTGGGCATAAGCTGATATTATTTTACCTATTTTTGGCTCGGTCTAAGGATTAATAAGGACGTCCCGCGTCCTATTTTCTAAACTTTGCTTATATAATATCTGGAGCATCCGTTCCTAGAAAATTATAAACAGGTTGATTGTATGTGTTATCGACCTCAATTACGTTATTGCTGCTGTCTTCACACGCAATAAAGTGGAGACTTCTTAATAAAGAAAGAAGCCTAAATCAAAGAGAGCATGTAAGTTCACATGTGAAGGCAAATTATTGAGATATATGTGTGAATTGTGTTGAAAAAATGTCGGGAGAATTAAGATGGTGTAGAACAATTAATAATTCTAATTGACTTATAATTCATTGAATTGAATTTTCTAGTAAAAATTGATCAAATTCGATACATTAACAAACTCCTTGAGTGAGAGTATCCATTTTTACCGCAAGCTCTTAATAAATGAAAACTATTTTATTTATGTTTCAAAACTATTTTTCTATTTTATATTTGTTTTGAAACAAAAATCCATTTTGTAAAATAATTTTCTTTTTCAATTTTGTGAACAAATTTTTATTTCAGAAATAAATTTGAAATAAAAATCAGAAATAATTTTTTTTTCTATTTTTTGAATAGAAATTAGAAATTGTTTTTTTTTTACTTCTTACCCAAAAGAGTCTCTCATTAACCTCTAGTTGCTCACCGCCACCAACCATCGCCTGCCGTCGCTGATTGCTACTCGCCGCAATTGTGACTGCCAATTGCTATTGCCACCATCGTTGTCACTGCTCAAGAGGAAAAAAAATTGTGTCATTATCAAACGAATTTCTATTCCAGGAATAAAAATTTTGTATCGTTATCAAACGTGTATTTTTGCTCAGAAATTTATCCAAAAATAAAAATAGAAAAATTTACTTTTATTTCAAAAATCAATTTCTTGTAAGAAATTTTATCATTCGTGCCTCATAACAACTTATTATTTCAATCTCCGAGGCAAGCAACTGTTCCAATTATGCCCACAAAGTCTGTCCATGTGTCTCCCTACGAATGAGATGATGTATATTATCATGTCTGAATTGCCGTATATATCCACAAAACTGCTAATGCGCAAATGCCCGGTCCTCGTCACCTTTGAATTTGTGTTTCTCAGCAAACACTAGACGATGCAATAATTACATAAACGATGGTACTTTCATTTTAATCTTCCACATATGACAATTTGTGCCATTCAGAAAACTCATTTCGTTCGTTCTCTCCATTTTCACACAAGAGATCAGAATACAACCAGCGCCCTGATACCTACTTCGTCGAGAAAATACCTTGTCGTGAGCACGTTACACTGTGCGCAGCATATATTAAACAAGCACAACAAGCACTAATGCAGTAGACAACCAGACATTGCAGACTAGGCACACGAGATTTCAACGCGCAAATCGCAACTGAGGAAAAACCAGAGGGCAAGCCCGCCGAAAACTTCCCTGTATAAGGCGAGATTGCAACAATCCCTCTCTAGTCCCACTAGAGAGGTGACACAACATACCGTCAAGACAACTATTTTAGATCACAGCGACAATAAGCTTATCACGACTAGATGGGTTACCATAGAATAGAGAAAATTGTGGCCGGTTCTCACGAGAGAGAGAATGTCGAGAATGCACGGATGGAAGAGGCTTTCCAATGACTGGCGCCGGTCGACACGGAGCACACACCGCCATGAACGTCTTACTAGAATTTCATCATTGAAATCACCATCGCATTCTTGATAAACATAGCAGCACGCTCAGTTTTCTCTCGAATTGGCTTCTGTCCAGCTTGCACTATTCTCTCTCAACTCTTGAGCGTCTTCTTCTGCATCGGCCAAATAAGTCGGCCCCACCAAATTGAAACGCGGCCATGGCCATATTAAAGAGCTTCAACTCCCAATTTTTTTTCCCTTCTTTTCCTGTTAGTTTGAGCTACGGGGGCCTCACTCCAAGTGATGAGGGAAGCACGCAACAATTTCCTAATTTCATGAGCCTTCCTAGAATATCCGGAAAAAGCTACTATGCTATCTTTGGGGAATGGACACCAATCCCTCGCTAAATGTTCAGTAAAAGAAAAGTTTAGATATTGTCCGTAATCATAAAGTCTGTAAAATTTTGTGTGTTATGATATTATGTACGTGGAATCTCTTTCTTTGATCATAAAGTCCGTAAAAAATAGTTACGGCCCATCATAACGCGAAAATCTACTTCTCATAAGACGATAGAACTATCCCTATTTGAAAGAATAGAGATATTCTGTTTTCTCAAAGGCTAGGTCTCAACACCGTCAGGCGTGAACAGCGGACTATAGAACCCTCGAAAGAAGGTACTAGCGATGAAAAGGCCGAAGTCCATGCCTAATCTATTGGATGATCAATTTTATTTTTAATCTTAAAGAGTCACTTGGAATGACGCAAAACTTAAAGGCCACCACTAAATTACATAATATTCAAATCATGTGGACCACAAACAATCGAACCATGAATCAAGCAGCCTATGCCACTGATTCCACAAGAATAATGGTTAAGATAAGTTTGATCTACGTGGCATAAGCTTTATAGATAATAGTTTTCTCACTTTCGGGGATAAGAGAAGGGGAAAATGAGATCCAAAGAGAATTGTGCTTGCTCCGATGTTATTTTCATGTCCAACTCCAATCGTTACATAAACATTTGTCCTGCGTGAAAGTATAAAATATATGCACCGGTTCAGACAGAACAAGTTCAGCCACCACAACCACCGCCGCACCCTCCACCCCAACCTCCTCCACCACCACAAGCTCCTCCACCACAACCGCCACAAGTGCCGCCACAGCCACTGCCACCATCAGTACTGTAGATAATCGCAGCCGCAGCAAGAAGAGCCATGCTGCCGTCTCTGTGGACGCCGCTCTTTTTGCCGAATCCCCAGCGATAGATGGGCCATCGAACGGGGGTGGCAGTGGGTTGCTTCGTCCTCTTCGTCTTCTCACGACCTCTGCCGCGAAAACAGCCCATGACTTTTGTTCGATTTCACGTCGTTCCAATCGCCCATAAACAGAACACACGATGGCGCAAGTATCTTTGTGGTTCTGTCCTAATTCTATTCATGTCTTATAGCCGTCGCATCGCTGAAAGTCCGACTTTTCTTTTTCCTTTTTGTTTTGCTCGGGCAACGGATAAGTTCGGATCCTTCGCATTCTTGTCCACGAAATCTTCCATCGTAAAAATGACGCGGACTTGCCGCAACTTATGGGTTTTGGGTTGACTAGAAGTAAAATATTAGATAGGTTGGTCGTCCAAGCTATTAAATTTTATAACACTGAAATTGAATCTTTGGGGGCCCGCTAATTTAGAACATCATCCTAACATTGCTCTGATCTAAATATATTTGGCACCAAGTAACTTGGACGGCTCGGATTGGGTGGACATGTTTACCTTTTTGCCTTTTTTCTTCTTTTCCTTGTAGCCCTTCATCTCCGTATCCTCACCGAGCATGAGGCCAACCCCTCATCCGCCACGCAGGACAATGAGCCAAGCTTAACCACCAGCCACAACCGTGGCTCCGCAGCACCGATGCCGCCATCTCTCCCTTTGTTTCCCTCTCTCTGCAACTGCAAATCTTGGGTCGAGCTAGGCTCGAGAAGGCGGATCTTCTGCCACTTTGCCTATTCTCACTTTGCTCGCCCTGACGACCGAGCTTGCAACCTCATATCGGAGGTGGCCAAAGCTCAGTATGATCTCCACCGAGCACATTAGGTCTCTAGTACTGTTCACAAATCTCACATACACACACAAACTTGTTGAGGAAAGACCCTGTTGAGATCATGCTACATTGTGCATGGCGAAATTAAACGAGTACAATAAGCACTAATCTAATGTAATAGACAATTAGCCTATGCAAACTAGGCACACGAGATTGCAACGGGGAAAAACCACAGAGCAAGCTCGCCAAAAACTTCCACCATATAGAGCGAGATTATAACAAGCCTATTTTAGTCCCACTAGATGTGACACAACATGCATACCATCAAGATAACTATCTTAGATCACAGCAACGTAAGCTAATCACGACTAGGATTACAATAACATAGAGAAAAGTGCGGCCGGTTCTCAGAGAGTGAGAATGTTGAAAGTCAAGAATATTATGGAAGAGAATCGTATTATGTTATTTTTTAATATAGTATGTGCATATTTATAGGCTTTACATAACGATTATCTAAAATAATAAATTAGGATAAATCAAAGAGAATATACATAATTATAGAATATCCTAAATATATCTCTAATATCCCCCCTCAAACTCAAGATGATTTGAAAGATGTCAACTTGAGTTTAGAAAATAAATCCGGAAAATGCCTAGGTGAATGTGTCTTAGTGAAAACATTGGTAGTTTGTTTAGCAGAGGAAGTATAGACAAGTCAAACAATGTCACAAAGAACATAATATTGAATGAAATGATAGTCTATCTCAATGTGCTTGATGCATTCAAGAAAAAACATCATTTGTGCAATTTGAATAGTACTCCGATTGTCATAATGAATGACTATTATGCTATGATGATTCACTCTTATATCTTCTAGTAGCCACCGTAACCATAATTACTCAAATATTGTATTAGCAAGAGCTCGATATTCTGCTTTTGTACTAGAGCGAGCGATGGTAGTCTATTTCTTGCTACACCATAAGATAAGTGAGTTGCTCAAAAAGAAATAGTAGCCCCTAGTGGAGCGACGATTGTGAGAGTTACCAACCTAGTCAGTATTTGAATAAGCTATCAACTCCAAGGTAGAATAAGCAAAAAAGTGAAAGCCATGAAACGACATAGCCTTGACATAGCAAAGAATTCAAAGAACTACAGTAAAATGACTCGTACAAGGTGCAATCATGTATTGACTAACAATGTGAACAACATAAGCAATGTTAGGATCTGAAACGATGAGAAATATGAGATTGTTAACCAATTGTCAATAAAGTGTAAGATTTGGAAGAAGAGTTCCTTCTTTATCTTTGAATTATGCATTTGAGTCAATGACAGTAGAAGTAGTCTTATTATTAGTGAGCCTTGCCCGAGAAATATATCAGTGGCATACTTTGCTTATGAGAGATAATAACTAGAAGCATCAAACACAATCTCCAAGCCTAGAAAATAACTGAGTCGCCCAAGATCTTTTATTTCAAACTGATTATTAAGATACTATTGGAGTTTGGTAATGCCAATCTGATCATCGCATTGATAATCATATCATCCACATATAAAATTAGCATAATGTATCTATCATGCATGCGCCGAACAAATAGAGCGTGGTCATAATGATTGAATTTAAAACAAAGCGATTCCATGGTTGAACTAAACTTGGAGTACCATGCATAGGAAGCTTGCTTCAAACCATACAACACTCGACATAATCGGCACACTTTATTAGTGAATGAGTGTAGATAGGAGGAGGTGCCATATGAACTTCCTCTATGAGATTTCCAAGCATTTTTAACATCCATTTGAAATAGAGACCAATGTTTAACAACGGTAATAGCAAAAAGACTGCAAGCAGAAGTAAGACGAACAACAAAAGCAATAGTCTCATCATAATCAATGCCATACTCCTAAGTAAAGCCTTTTGCTACTAGCTAAGCTTTAAAGCGATTCACAATACCATTTGACTTGATTTTAATCAATATATCAATTGACTACCGATAGCAAACTTACCAAGAGAAAAATCAACCAAATCCCATGTGTGAGAGTTTTCAAAGGCTTGCAACACATCTGCGATTGCTTGTTGCCAAAGAGGATTGGAACTAGATTCTTTATAGATGTGGGTTCCATGAACAGAAGCAATGATGGAGTAACAATGATAATCACGAAGATGAGCTCAAGGTTGACTTACTCTGGTGGAATGACGGACAAAAGTATATGGAAAGACTAAAGGTGTAGGATCCTCAATTGGGGCAAACATGTCAGAAGTTGCCGAAGTGGGACTGCCAGACAAGCCTACATCAAGATGAAAAGAAGACAATTGTGGAGAGGAAGATTCACCAATGGATGGTAGTACAGGATCTCCTGAGAATAAGTCCACCGAAGGATTGGTAAAGAAGGAGACATGTGTAGAAAATTTGAAAGGGTGAAGGGATGAGAAAAATCTTATGTTCCCAAAATGAAACATGACAAGAAACACGAAGACAATTAAAGATAGGGTCTCAACATATATATCCCATGTGCTCAATTCCATACCTAAGGAAGCAATATAAATCAGCACGAGGGTTCTAATATTGTGCATTCATGTTGAAGAAGGTGCACAAAACAAGTACTACCAAAAACTCTAAGACTATTTTAAAAGGGAACCTTACTATACGACTGCTCACAAGGAGAAATCTTGCTTGTGATAGGAGACAAGGTAAGATTAATAGTATAAACAGCTGTAAGACAAACTTTCCCCCAAAACTTTTCTGAACAAGAGGTAGAGATTAAAAGAGTTCTCGAAACATCTAAGACATGCCTATGTTTAGGTTTCACACGACCATTGCGTTGGGAAGTGCCTGGACATAAACAATGAATAATAGTACCTTATTGGGAGAAAAGTCTAAGAAATTATAAGTCTCGATATTCCATGGCATTATCAGTACGAAAAACCTCGATGTTTTTAGAAAATTGTGTTTTTATCATAGTAACAAAATCATGGTAGGCACAAATAAGCTCATATCAATTTTTTATAAGATAAAGCAGGTATAATGAGAGTAATCATCAATAAAAATGACAAAATAGCAAGAGCCTCCTATAGTGAGTGTTGGAGAAGGTCCCCAAATGTTATAGTGAATTAAATCAAATGGAGCATGAGAAATAGGTTCACTAAGATCAAATGGCAAGGCATGATGCTTTTCTAATTGACAAGGCAAGCAATCAAAATGTTTGTCATCAACAAATCTCAACTGACAGTGAAAATCAAAGATTTTAATCTAGAAAAAGAAGGATGACCTAACCAAGAATGCCAAATTCCAAATGATAATATGGCAACACAACCAACAAAAGAGTTGGGAATATATAAGGAAACAAGCTCAAATAGGCGTCCCACTCTATGGCCAATTCCAATAGTGTTCCCATCCATGGATCCTGCACATGATAATCATAGGGAGAAAAGTGAACTTTAAAGCCAAGTTCACATAATTGTTCAATTGAAATTAAATTTAGAGAGAGTTTGGGAACCATAAAAGTATTAGGTAAAGACAAAATAGATGTGGAAATGTGTCATGTATGGCTGACTTGCATTAGAGAATTATCGACTATATGAATAGTAGGTGCATGTGAATGAAGGGATTTTGACCAAAATAAATTAGAGTTTGATGTCATATGATTGCAGCAAGCATGATCAAAATATCATGAATTGGAATTACCTAAATTTGTAGACATGGCTGACTTAGAGAACGAAACGAAAATCCTCTAATGAGAAAGTGACCGATAATCCTATGGGAGAAAACTCTATAGCAGCAGCATGTACAGCTCAACTTTGGAGTTGATTCTTCGGCCTTGTGGATTGCTTATATCATAATTGATAGCAAAGGGATGTCATATGGCCACATCGACGACAATGCTTACAAAATTTATCCATTATATGCACTTTACCATGTTAAACATTGTAGGTTGGACAATAAATCTAATGAAAATAGTACCTATAGAGCATCAACGCACCAAATTTGACTTCAACACACCGAAATACCTTAGGAACCGGTCATAGATCATTAAAAACCAGTCCGAAAGAGATTGAACCGATCAGAAAAGCAATGGAACTAGTCAACAATCTAGTCTAACCCAATCAATGGTCAACAGTCCTGCTTGACCTAGTCAATAGGTAGAGGATGATGTGATGCTTATGTGTTGGATGACATTAGTAGAGAAGAGGTGATGTGGTGATGATGTAGTGATGACGCCATCCAAGCTGAGAGACATGGTGTGTGCATGTGCGTGGATCTCACATGTGGAAGCTTCTAGCAGCGCATGAAGGTGCGTATGGTGATTTTTGGCTGTGAAACTTCATGAGCTTCGAAAAACTTGTCATAAGGTAGGCAAATCACGATAGAACAGTGGTGAGTTTCCCGGGTCCAACATGTGACGGTGCATGTGTGGCATCCAACGGCAGCTGGCAACAAAATTTTAGTATTTTTCTCACTTGAGGGTGTGAATCCAATAGTCGTGACCTTTTTCTTCTGAAATGAACAATGGAAGTATGCCAAACAACAACTCAAAGCTTCAGTCTTGATAGAGAATTGGCGGATATACAGCCCGTGTGGCTTGTGTTGTGGCAGCCATTGTGTAGCAAACTCAATAGATGCACCTTAGGTAACAATGGCTTTAATACCAAGTTAACAATATTGTGGAAGGGAACTGTATTCTGTTCATTTTTTCAATGAATGGTACACCTGAGTATTTATAGGCTTTACACAAGGATCATCTAAAGTACCAAATCAAGATAAATCAATGAGAATATACAAAATCACATAATAATATATAAAATCATGAAATATCAAAAATATATCTCTAACATCGAAAATGCACAGGTGAAAGAGGCTTTCCATCTATCGGCACCAATCCACACGCAGCACGCATCGCTACGGACAACGTACTAGAACTCCATCATTGAAATCACCATCGGATTCCTGATAAAAATAGCTGAATGGTGTCTGTCAAATTGGGACGAGCTCACTTCTCTCTCAAATTGGCTTCTGTCCAGCTTGCTCTATTCTCTCTCAGCTCCTGCGCTTTTTCCTTTGCATCGGCCGAATAAGTCAGCCCCACCAAATCGAAACAGCAATCATTGCCACATTAAAGAGCTTCAACTCCCAATGTTTCCCTTCTTTTCCTGTTTGTTTAAGCTACGTGGGTCTCACTCCAATTGACGAGGAACCCACACGACAATTTCCTAATTTCATGAGGCTTCCTAAATATCCGGTAAAAGTTTCTGTGCTATTTTTGGGAACAGACTGCAATCCCTCGTTAAATGTCCGATAAAAGAAAAGATCAAATATTGTCTGTAATCATAAATTCCGTAAAATTTTGTGTGCTACGGTATTGCATATGTGGAATCTGTTATTTTGATCATAAAGTCCGTAAAAAGGAGTTCCGACACATTATAATTCAAGAATCTATTTCCCGAAGGATCATAGAACTATCCCAAGTTGAAAGAATAGAGAGGTTCTGTTTTATGGAAGCTTAACTCTCAACACCCTCATGCGTGAACAGCAGATTATAGAATCACGAAAGAAGATATTAGTGACGAAAAAGCCAAAGTTCATGCCTAGTCTACTGGATGATCAATTTTATTTGAGTTAGTTCGAATGAAATGAAACTCAAAAGCCACCAGTAAATTACATTAAATTTAAAAAAATGTAGACCACAAACAATCGAACCATTAATCATGTGGCCTCTACCGGAGTCCACACGAATAATGGTATAAGTTTGATCTCCATGGCGTAAGCATTATACGTAATAGTTTTCTCCCTTTCGGGGATAAGAAAAGGCGAAAATGAGATCCAAATAGGATTGCGCTTGCTCTGATATCATAATCATGTCCAACTCCAACCGTTACAAAAACATTTGTCCTGCGGAAAAGTATAAAATACATGCACCGGTTACAGCAACAAACAGAAAAATTCAGCCACCACAGCCACCGCCACACCCTCCACCGCAACCTCCTCCACCACCACAACCACCACCACAGCCGCCGCCACCGCCATCAGCACTGTAGATAATCGTGGCCGCAGCAGCAGCAGCGCCCACACCAGCAACAACAGCCATGCCACTGTCTCTGCGGACGCCGCTCTTTTTGGCAGATCCCCAGTGATAATTGGGTCGTCGAGCAGGCGTCGCAGTGGGTTGCTTCGTTCTCTTCGTCTTCTCACGAACTCTACAGCAAAAACAGCCCATGACTTCAATTCAATTTCACGTCGTTCCAATCGCCAATAAACAGAGCACCCGGCGGCACGAGTATTTTGGTGGCTCTGTCCTGATTTCATTCATGTTTTATAGTCGTCGCGTCGTTGAAAGTTGACGAACTATTGATGGCTTCGTCAAAGCATTGGGAATTAAGAAAAGCCATAGGAATGTTCATCTTACTTTCGCAGAATTTGAATTCTCATTCCAACTTGACCGAGTAAAACGCATCCAAGACGGGCGTTTTCAGTCTTTCCTTGCGGTTGTAGACAAAAGTTCATGGGAATTTGCTGCGCTAATTCCAAAAAAGCGCATCAATTTTAGATCAAGTGATAATTCTGTCCCCGACTTTTTTTTGTCTCGTAAAAAATCACAAATTTTTACCATTATCCCAAATTTGTAACTCTTTGTCTGAAGTGAAACTTGTTTTAGGAAAAAAAGTTCTAGTTGTAAGCTTGATGAATCTCATCCATAATATCTCTTGACAGGGTGATAATCTACAACTTCAGATTATGACAAAGTGGAGAAATCTGGCCAGAAAAATTCAGTCTGCAGATCTTTTTTACTTGCCAGTGAAGTGTAGAAATGATGAATAGCTTCATTGTTATTCTTTAAGCTGTGGCCGAGAGAAAATGACAATTAATAGTGATTTAAATCTAGCCAACAAGTGCATATGGATTTATTGATGAGAACAATAAATATTCTAAATTGAGGGGAGCTAGATTTGGGATTTAAGTTAAAGTGGCTGATTTTATTTAAAAAATAAAAGAAATTTGAGTCGGAAGTGTCCCCCAATTTAAAGGTAAGTTTTTGTTTTGTTTTTTTTTGGGATCTAGGGGGAATATACTGTGTCCTTCTTTGGACATAAGTCGACCTTTTATTCTTTTTCGTTTGCTTGGTCAACAAACGAATTCGGATGCTTCGCGTCCTGTCCTCGAAACATACCGTCGTATAATAGACGCGTAGGAATCTGGACTTGCCGGAACTTGTGGGTTATGGGTTGACTAGAAGAAACATATTAGACAGGTCGGTCGTCAAAGCTATTAAATTTAATAACACTGCATTTAAATTTTTGGGGACGCGCTAGTTTAGAACATTGTCCACACATTGCTTCGATCTAAATATATTTGGCACCAAGTAAATTGGACGGCTCTGATTGGGTGGACAAGTTTGCCTTCCCCCTGCCTTTTTCTTCTTCTCCTTGCTGCCCTTGGTTCCGTATCCTCACGGAGCACGAGGCCAACCCCTCATCCGTTATGTAGGACAACGAGCCGACCTCGACCACCGGCAACGGGCACACACTAAAGCACCCGATGCTGCCATCTCTCCCTTTGTTTGTCTCTCTCTGGAACTGCTAGGCTCGAGAGGGCGGATCTTGTGCCGCTTTGCCTATTCTCTCTTTGGTTGCTCCCGCGACTGAGCTTGCGAACCTCAGATCGGATGTGGCCAAAGGTTGGTATGGTCGCCGCCAAGCAAATTAGGTCTCCAGTACTATTCACAAATCTCACACGCGCACATAAGAGAGAGAGAGAGAGAGAGAGAGAGAGAGAGAGAGAGAGAGAGAGGGTTCGTGTGTCGTTTGGTGGTTGGGTGCATATATTAGCGAAAGTGTTAAAAGGCATTTGAATTTGGACTTTTGAGATGATTGTTGATACATCAAAAGTTTTAACTAGAGGAGATAACGGTTTAGAATTTGTGATAAAGGAACTATTAATCCCTGAACTTTTGTAAGGTGTTTGAGGTTGTCTCTGATCTTCTTTATTGTGCAATTAGATCCTTCCCCTCTCATCTTTGTGTGATTAAATGAGCACAATAAGTGTCACCATAATGTAAAATGGAAGATCGGACGATACAAAATGGGACATGCGAGATTTTAACATGCAAACCACTACGAGGAAAAATCATGCGACAAACTTGCCAAAAATTTCAATAATCCAAGCGAAAATGTTCAAATTTAGTCCACAAACTCAATATATATGTTCAATGTTGTTTCCAAAATAAAATTAATGGAATGACAATATTGAGTATTTTCATACATATACAAAAACTTCAAAAGTCACGTTAAACAAATTGAAAGCTCAAGGATCACATTACATATTGGGCTAAAGATTAAAGATCATATTACATGTTGGGTTAAAATTCATGATTATTTATGAAATTTTCCCAAATCAATACTAGAGTTTAATTGAAGAAGGGAGGATCCGGTAGGTCTGGCAGTGATAACGGTGCATTCTACATATGACCAGGCGACTTCCCCGACAGTTTAGATTCTCGAAGTAGAAACATGAACTCAACTCTAGGGCATCGGATGATCTGGGATGAAACGGTCGTTTCAACATGTTCGGAGTTGAAGTCAAATGATGCTGGGTTGAAATCTGATTACAATCTGCCGGACATGAGTTCCCGAGTCTAATATCTGCTCCGGAAAGAATCGCGGCCACTCTGCTCGACTCCCCCTCCAGCGTTGCTGTTTTCTGATGAGACCGGCGACTAGCATAAAGACCATAGCAACGGCGAGAGGGTGTTGCGCATGCTGGCTGGTGGAGAACATCTAAGGTTGGCTCCACAAAATCTTTCCACACAGATTGCTTTTCACATTCCAAGTTACTTCTCAAATTTAGATCCATCATATACCTTCACTATCCATCTTTCCTAATAATTAATATGCCTTAACCCAAGACTAAGCCAATCCAAACATCCAATCTCTTCCATGGCGTCTCTTAGATGCTGAAATTTATTCCACAGTACACTACACTGCACAAACCATCCACCCAAAAGCAGCATCTTTTCTCGAACCATGACTTTTTGTTCACTCCCTCACACACAAAGCGAAAGCACAGAAGTCTATACAGTCCACAATGCACGAATTGGAAAACATATCCATCATAAACTGTCCTGAAAATGAGACCGACACGGCAGTAGTCCCTAGCTACACGAATGGTAAGCATTTCTCACAAAAATAGGCAGTAGAAAAAACAAACCCGATAGAAGTAATACAGAGAAACGTCAAATTCAAATGGGCATTCAAAATGTCAATCGTTCAGCACAGATTAAGGTTTCCGAGCCCTAAACAAGCACAAAACATTCAACCTTACCCAGTCGTAGATTTGAAACTCCAGCTTGCACCCGGAATTAGTGAGTTAAACAATGTCACCTTGAATCTCTTTTGCATCTACGAAAGCCAGGTTTGTGACGATCTCAGTGAAACAACCAACAGCCCGTGATGCTTCAAGATCATCTCCCAGACCCGGTCACACGCTTCCCCTACGACAAGAATCAAAAGATGGGTCTTGAGGGAATCGAATTAGAACGAGGGGAATCGATGAGGGAGGAGGGGAAACTTATTGACGAAGATGTAAGGTATCGATCTAGGCAAAGGTGACCAAACCGACAAGGATTGCTTCTGTTCCCTCTCGTTGGAGAGCTTCAAGTGGTGGAGGATGAAGGCAAGGTGGTGGGGGAGGAGATGGGGATGGAGCCGAACGTCCTTGGTTGGAGACTTCGATGGCGGAGGATGGAGGCGAGGTTGGGGGAGGAGACAAGGGTGGAGCAGCTCCTTGGGGCGACGAAGAAAAACACTTTGGGTTAAAAGTGGGTGGAAGATGGGTCAAAAAGACTCATGTATTTTACAGCTAGATTGAATATGGTTCATAAAATGGAGATGGACCCATTTCGCCACCTACGGTTGTAGCTGCTTCGTACATCCTTGAATGTATCCTGTACATATGGCTTAACATATTGCCAATTTGTGTAATCAGGAGATTTGATTTTCCTTCTCGTCTTTGCCCTCTTGTTTCAAGCCGAATCCCCTTTCCTTTCCTTTTTTAACTTACAACGCCACGTACCATGCGCGTGCTCTTATGGTCAAGCAAGCGAATCGCAAGGGTTAGGGCCTAAATTCAAGACCGAATCGCAAATTGTGCTAATTTGGATGAAATTGATAGCCGGACCAATGTTTTATTCAGTGCGAATGTGTTCTTTTCTAAACCCGAATGTCTCAAGTGTGTAAATGTGAGATAAAGAATACGAACGCACTATTATACGATATCGATATTTTTATTTAGGGGTCAAATTTTGTCGTTGTCGAACAAATCCAATCTCTAATTTAATTCTTCTTTTTTATGAAATGCGTGAGTGATTTTTAGGCAAAACTTTAGATGTCAACTCCACTGATATTAAAAAGATGAATCCACTCATTTTATTATACTTTGATTTATTTTTTTCTGTCCAATCATGGAAATTATGTACATACTCGCCCTGCACGAAAGTATAAAAATTACATTTCACACCGAAAAATATTCATCACGACCGTGAACTTCTCATCAAGAATAAAAACAACACGAGCTATGAACGGTCAATTGCCACAGCCTCCACCACCGCCACAGCCTCAGCCACCACCACATGCCCCTCCACCTCCACGACCACAAGCGCTACTGCCATCGCCACCGCCGCCGGCACTACTATAAATAGCGGCCGCAGCAGCTGTGGCAGCACCGGCACCAGCACCAGCAATCATCTTACCATCCCTCCCACCGCTCTTTTTGGTAGCTCAAACTTGATAAGTGGGTGGGATGGCGGTCGCAGACGATTGAGTGGCTTTCTTCTTCACACGACCTCCACAGCAAAAGCAGCCCACGACTTGAATTTCAAGTCGTTTTTGCCATTATGATGAAAAGGATAAGATAGCACGACTCTGTTCGTGGCTCCCTCTCAATTTTATATATATATAGACGTCACGTCTTCTAGAACATAACAGGTATTCAACCAGATTATCAAGTGAGTACGGCTTTTTAAGTAGCGCCTGTTTAAGGTTAGACTTTCATCGAACAACGGGTGGGTAGATTCTAAATTGAGCAGAGGAGAAAGTCAACACTGCAGAACAAAATAAAGGAGGCACCGCTACACCGTCGGCATCAAAATTTTAAATTGGATTCTAATAGTCAAAGCTAAAACAAAACTGCAAAAAAAAAAAAAAATGAGAACAAAACTAATGCAAATACTACATAATTCAAACAATGAATACAATGATAATCTTTCAAAGTTAAACAAACACTTCCAAGAGATCATTGTCAAGAAATGATTGTTACGTGTGATCATTGACAACAAAAGAAATCATTGATACTAGTGAACAACCGGCCGTTGCTACATTAAGAACCATGTAACAATCGAAACCAGAATCTAACATATTCACTGGATTCAAATCGACCTACCATTTTTTATGATCCAAATAGTACACTTAGTCGTTTGCTAGGTTCCGATGTTTCTAGGGACACAAATCAGAGCCTTAGCAACTCCTCTATAATTCTACACAACTCCGTAAGATGGTTCAATCTTAATTATTGTAGCCCACATCAGAAAAACTCTTACATCCTTCCCCCAACTCCAGGGCGCTCACCCTTCATCCCTCTCGACTTCTTTGTGTACCACTTCGCCTACTCTCCCCTTGCTTTCCCACGTAACTGAGTTTGCAACCTCAAATAGGAGGTGGCCAAAGCTTAGATATGGTCGCCATCAGGCCAGTCGTCCCTACATAGCGTGACCGGTATCCACATCAATGGAATCCGGTAAATATTGACCAAATGAACTAAATTGGCAAAATGTGAAAAAATATATGACTCAATTGGTAAAGTGTGAAAATGTTTATGATTCAATTGGTAAAAAATTGAAATTTTTGAAATTTAATTAGTAAAAGTATTATAGGTTTATGAATTTTTCCTTGTTTAAGTTATGCCACTACCACTCCTAGTGCTCGATTAACGGAGATTATAGGAGGTTCTGGAAACAGGATTTCCTTTAATGATAGTAGGATAAAAAATAAAATAAAAAAAGAGTGAAGTTACGGCCCTTACAATCAAGGAATCATTCCTCGATGTATCATAAAACTAACCCCAAGTTAAAAATTAAAAGAAATTTTGTTTTATTGAAATTTAGTTCTCGATACCATTAGGCTCAAATGACGGATTACGGAACCTCAAAGGAAGGTATTAGTGACCAAAAAGCCAAAGCTCATCCCTAATCCATTGGATGAACAACTTCCTTTTTTTCCCCTATATATTTGAAACGACATAAAATATCAAGACTACCAGATAAGTTATTGCAATATTCTATAAATAATATAAACCATGAAAAGCCGAACATATTAATCATGTAGCCTCTATCATGATGTCCACATAAATAATAGGAGTTTGATCTACTCGATCTATAAGATCATATAATGTGTTTTTTTCCCCACTTCGGGGGTTAAGAGAACCAAAAGATTGAGTGGTAAAATGAGATCCAAATGTAATTACACTTTTGCAAAATATATAAATTATATAATTACATTGGTTTGATATTATATTAATATGCAACCCCCAACCGTTGCGTGCTTACTTGTCCATCATGAAAGCATAAAATACATGTACAGATTAAGGCAACAAACAGAAGAGTTCAACAGCCGCCGCACCCTCCGCCCCCTCCGCCGCACCCTCCTCCCCCGCCACACCCTCCGCCCCCTCCACCGCACCCTCCTGCCCCTCCGCCGCCTCCATCACCAGAACCTCCTCCACCACAACCGCCAGAAGCACCGCGTCCGCTGTTGGTACTGTCCAAAATCGTGGCCACAGCAGCGGTGGCCACTACCGCAGCGCCTGCACCAGCAAGAATAGCCATGCCGCCATCTCTGCCGAAGCCTCTCTTTTTGGGAGATCCCACCTGATAAACGGGCGGCTGAGCAGGGATCGCAGCGGGTGGCTTGGAATTCGTCTTCTCGCGACCTCTACTGCACCAACAGCCCATGACTTGAAGCTTTCGCCGTGGTTCCTATCTATCGCCAAACAAATAGAATACGGTGGCGCGAGTATATCTCGATGGCTCTATCTTTCTCGATGCTGTTCTTGCTTTATAGATCGTCAAGGCGCCCAAAGGCGACGAACTAATATGGCTTGGTCGAAGCAATTTGGATTAAGGAAATGTTCGGGTTATCTTTACGGAATTTCCATCCGAATATTTATTCCATTTTGACCAAGCGAAAACTCATATGAAAGTGACTTCTGGCGGTGGGCGTTTTTGGCCTTTTCCTTGCATCCGAGGACAAAAGTATCATGATACATGTATAAGTTGTGTTAAAAAATTCCCATATTAGATAATTGTTGTGATGTAAAACTGGTAATATATATTATAGTTGGCTCATAACTCATTATATTAAGCTTTTAAGTAAAGAATGGTTTAATTGAATATATTGATAGGTTCAGATTTAAGTTCTCTTTTGGTAATCTCCTCATACGAAGATATCAAACTTCTATAGCATGGTATTTCCAGAGTATTGTGCTTTATTTTCTCATTGTTATGCGTTGACTCGTAGGAGCATATGTACAGGTTCGTTGTCCAAGCCATCATAAAAAAACACTAAAATCAGTCTTTTTTCGGACCCGTTTATTCTAATTATTCTAACATTGCTTTGATCATTTCCTGCAGAGTACATTGAATCTCCAACTTGGACGAAGGTGTCAGGCATGTAACTTGCCCCATCGCAAGACCCGTCATTAGAGGTGACAAAAATGGATTATCGACTCGCATCACAACTTATATTTATAAGGTTGGATGACGAATGGGTTACTTAAGATTTATAAAATTTATATTTCACTGAATCTAATAGGGTAAATCCCAGCTAATTATGGCTTTTAGTGGGTCCGAGATGAACCCACTTTCCACCCAATCCCGACGTGGAATTATATGGTTTTCCAAAGAAAACTTCTTTGTCCTCGAAAATACAAAGTCTTGAACATGAAGACAATGAACTCCGAAGTCAGCGGCGACGATTATAGGCCAATAATTAGGTTCCATCTATTTCATGAAAAATTCAAAATTTAGAAAATATTTTTGGAAAAATGATTGATTAATCGCTTGAAAATATCAGTCAATAAAAAATGTTTTCATCATCAACAATTTATGTCTAACTATTTTCTCGGGTAATGAAAATATTTTGCATTCATTCATTTTTTTTCAATGATACAAATGATCATTTTTTAAAAACTATTTTACAAATTTTGAGTTTTTTGTGAAACAAACACACCATAGATCTTCCTAAGGCTGATGATCAATGTTTAAGGAGATTCTTGGCATGCTAGCACGCCAAGGTGCCTTGAGGGGGAGGAGTTGAGCTAATTGATAAATTGTATAAACCCATTCAAATTCGTTGAATGGATGATATTAACATACAAACTAGTATAAACATTTAACAAAAATTACGTAGAGTTGCTGACATCTGCAAATTATGTCATATGTGTGGAATTCTTTAATTGCGATTACTTTAATTTTGTAAAAAGTTATAAAAATCATGATTTTAATAATTTAACAGAAATTTTTAAGCTAAACATAAAATTAGAGTAATAGAAGCGAACTATGTAGGGGATGACTATGAGGGGCTGACAGTCGCACAGCGACGCCAACGTTGAAGTGAATATCGCAAGAACGATCTTGAGCTGAGTAGTTAGAATATGGGGAAAATTTTACTACCAATCAAAATGTTGTTGGATGTCTAACAATTCAATAAAACAAGGAACAATGATACAAATGGTCCCTAAAATTTGGCCCAATGTACAATGTGGTCTCTGAACTTTTAATTTCAATGTAGTCCCTGAACTTTTGATACCGATTCAATTTAGCTCATGGATAGTTTTTAATAATATATTAATATTTTTCAAGTTATTTTTTTCCTCTCTCTTCCTTTTTCTTTTATTCAATTTTCTCTTCTTTTCTTTTTTTTTTCCTTTAGTTCCTTTTCCCTTTTTTTTCCATCACCAGCCACTACCAAGCATCACAGGCCTCAAACAAGGTCAACGAGAGGTGGCTGCCCCCGCCAAATTGAGGGAGGGTGAGGGATGCCCACACTCACCTAGGCGAGGGCGACCCTTGCCCGTGGGCTACCTCACTAGGCTAGCAAGGGTGATCCTCGCCAGCCCAAGCCTAGGCATCCTTCCATATAGGACAGTAAGAGTCCACTTCAATAAAGTTCAAACTTGGATGAAGGTGTCGCATTGTCATGTACTAAATTTTAGATCGATTATTACGATGATTCTTGCAGTATACGTTCTGTGAGACCGCAGCGTGCAAGTTTCAATAACCATCCATTGGAACCTTTCTCATTCTTTCAAGCCTCCTTATTTAACCTCTTTGAACCAATCTATAGAAAAACCTTGTAACCTTTCCCTTGCATTCTTTTTCTTTCGAATCTTTCTCCAGTAAGTTTCATGAACCAAGGGTACCAATGACTTTAATATTAAAATAAAAACTAATCATATGTTAAAGCACCGGTAATTTGTATCTGATAACGTGATGTATTGACCATTTCAAAAGAAAACATGAAAAAGGAGAATGTTACGGTAGAATCACAAAAGCACACCTCACTTGGATGACCTCAGAATGAGGTCATTGCTCGACCTTGAGGTCCAGCAACCATGGATGATTTCGTCTGCAAAGTCGTCCATGGCTTCTAGGACCTCGATGATACACCTTAGCCTCGGTCAAGTGGTCCAACACTTGGTTTTTCCAGTCGATGGTCATAGGCTCAATTCCTCACCGTACCCTTGATCTCGAGGAAACTTAGCTAGTCTGCAAAATGGGCCTGCCCTTTAATGTATAGCTGGTCTTGAACTTTCCACTAACATACTGGTGAGAAAACTATAATGGGCTTGCCTGTGGGCGATTGGGTGTGGGTAAAATTTGTGGCATTATAGAATATTTCTATTTTGATAACTTAGGAGTACGACTCTAATTAGCTGGCTACCTGAGGAGAACTAGTACAACAATCCACCACCCTGCCTCCCCATTTAAATTTGCATTTCCCAAGTAGTTATTAAACCTACAACCATCGACTCCTGACGCAAAAGGATAAGATGCCCTCCCTTGCCACTAGGCTAATCCCAAAGGGGGTAATCTTTAGTTTTCCAACACTTGACAATGGTCTCGGTCTTGACGAGCAAAAGAGCTAACAACCTGTTCAGTTCCTATGAAGGAATGATCAGATTTCACGCCTGCTATGTTTGGAAAGTTGGAAACATGACTGTCATTCAAGCTTCTTTCCATTAGAGGTGTGCAAAATGAACCGTCTCCAAATTAGGAACTACCCCGACCGGACCAAACCAGTCAGTTGGGTCCAGTTTACAGGAGTGTTGGTCCAATTCTCAATTCCTGAAAGTGGAACCAGCATCCAAGTGGTCCAATTCCCAGTTCCAAGGGGAAATCAAACCGACTGCATATACATTTTTTTTATTATAACTATTTCTTCAAAAAAAATTAGTTGGTTTAGTTTATTGTTTTCGAGAAAATAGGAGCCTATAATTGGACAGTAAGATATCCAAATGAAAGTATTGGATTTGTCTTGAGCTCTGAATTTGTTTCTAGTCATGCTTTGGGCCAAAAAAAAAAAAAAAAAATCACCGATTCCATTGGACCAAACTAAAACTAAGCCAAATTAGACCAAGAACCAATCATCCCTACTTTCCACGTATGTGACATCTGCTAGCTACTTTGACCATATATATATGCTAGCTGCCTTGACCGTATATATACTTTCTAGATGCCAAATTTATTACAGTTGGGAGCTTGCTGCCATTCGCGTTATAACTGCAACAGTCTCTTCACCGAGTCAATCTCAGGCAAGATACAAGTTTTGTCGTTGATTTTCACTTATTTGTAATTTTAGTAAGCCAGTCTCTCTTTCCATGTTACACAAATAAGTGGGATCATCTACTATATTAATCTGCACTGGGAAATGAGTAGGCATGCGTCATGAATCACCCTGATACCTACTTCGTTGAGAAAAGACCTTGTCGTGAGCACGTTACACCGTGCGCAGCAAATATTAAACAAGCATAATAAGGATTAATGATGGTAGACAACCAGACGTTGCAGACTAGGCACACGAGATTTCAACGAGCAAATTGCAACTGAGGAAAAACCAGAGGGCAAGCGTGCCGAAAACTTCCTCTGTATAGAGCGAGATTGCAACAATCCTTCTGTAGTCCCACTAGAAAGGTGACACAACATATCGTCAAGACAACTATCTTAGATCACAGCAACAATAAGCTTTATCACGACTAGATGGATTACTATAAGATACAGAAAATTGTGGCCGGTTCTCATAAGAGAGAGAATGTCGAGAATGCACGGATGGAAGAGGCTTTCCAATGATTAGCGCCGTTTGACATGGAGCACACATCACCACGAACGTCGTAGTAGAATTTCATCATTGAAATCACCATCGCATTCTTGATAAACATAGCTGCACCCTCACTTTTCTCTCAAATTGGCTTCTGTCCAGCTTGTACTATTCGCTTTCAACTCTTGAGCTTCTTCCCCTGCATTGGCCGAATAAGTCGGCCCCACCAAATTGAAACACGGCCATGGCCACATTAAAGAGCTTCAACTCCCAATTTTTTCCCTTCTTTTCCTGTTTGTTTAAGCTACGGGGGCCTCACTCCAAGTGATGAAGGCAGCACGCAACAGTTTCCTAATTTCATGAGCCTTCCTAGAATACCCGCTAAAAGTTTTTATGTTATTTTTGGGGAAGGGACTCCAATCCCTCGCTAAATGTTCAGTAAAAGAAAATTTTAGATATTGTCCATAATCATAAAGTCTGTAAAATTTTGTGCGTTACGATATTATGTCTTATAGCTGTCGCGTCGCTGAAAGTCCGACTTTTCATTTTCCTTTTTGTTTTGCTCGGGCAACGGATAAGTTCGGATGGTTCGCGTTCCTGTCCCTCGAAATCTTCCATCATATAAAGGACGCGGACTCGCCGCAACTTATGGGTTTTGGGTTGACTAGAAGTAAAATATTAGACAGGTTGGTCGTCCAAGCGATTAAATTTTATAACACTGAAATTGAATCTTTGGGGGCCCGCTAGTCTAGAACATTATCCTAACATTGCTCTGATCTAAACATATTTGGCACCAAGTAAATTGGACGGCTCGGATTGGGTGGACATGTTTACCTTTTTGCCCTTTTTCTTCTTTTCCTTGTTGCCCTTCTGTTCCGTATCCTCACCGAGCATGAGGCCAACCCCTCATCCGCTGCGTAGGACAATGAGCCAAGCTTAACCACCAGCCACAACCGTGGCTCCGCAGCACCGATGCCGCCATCTCTCCCTTTGTTTCCCTCTCTATGCCACTGCAAATCTTGGGTCGAGCTAGGCTCGAGAAGGCGGATCTTCTGCCGCTTTGCTTATTCTCTCTTTGCTCGCCCTTGCGACCGAGCTTGCAACCTCATATCGGAGGTGGCCAAAGCTCAGTATGATCGCCACTGAGCACATTAGGTCTCTAGTACTGTTCACAAATCTCACATACACACACAAACTTGTTGAGGAAAGACCCTGTTGCGAGCATGCTACATTGTGCATGGCAAAAACTTAACGAGTACAATAAGCACTAATCTAATGTAATAGACAATTAGCCAATGCAAACTAGGCACATGAGATTGCAACGGGGAAAAATCACAGAGCAAGCTCGCCAAAAACTTCCACTATGTAGAGCGAGATTATAACAAGCCTATTTAGTCCCACTAGATGTGACACAACATGCATACCATCAAGATAACTATCTTAGATCACAGCAACGTAGGCTAATCACGACTAGGATTACAATAACATAGAGAAAAATGCGGTCGGTTCTCATAGAGTGAGAATATCGAAAGTTAAGAATATTATGGAAGAGAATTGTATTATGTTATTTTTTAATATAGTATGTATGCATATTTATAGGCTTTACTTAATGATTATCTAAAATAATAAATTAGGATAAATCAAAGAGATATACATAATCACATAATAATATAGAGAATCATAGAATATCTTAAATATATCTCTAATATCCCCCCTCAAACTCAAGATGATTTGAAAGATGTCAACTTGAGTTTGGAAAATAAATCCAGAAAACACCTAGGTGAATGTGTCTTAGTGAAAACATTGGTAGTTTGTTCAGCAGAGTAAGTAGAGACAAGTCAAACAGTGTCACAAAGAACGTGATATTGAATAAAATGACAATCTATCTAAATGTGTTTGATGCATTCAAGAAAAAACATCATTTGTGCAATTTGAATAGCACTCCGATTGTCATAGCTATGATGATTCATTCTCATATCTTCTAGTGGCCACCGTAACCAGAATTACTCCAATATCGTATTAGCAAGAGCTTGATATTCTACTTATGTACTAGAGCAAGTGACAATAGTCTATTTCTTGCTACACCATAAGATAAGCGAGTTGCTCAAAAAGAAATAGTAGCCCCTAGTGGAGCGACGATTGTGAGAGTCACCAACCTAGTCAATATCTAAATAAGCTATCAACTTCAAGGTAGAATGAGCAAAAAAATGAAAGTCATGAAATGACATAGCCGTGACATAGCGAAGAATTCGAAGAACTGTAATAAAATGAGTCGTACAAGGCGCAATCAGGTATTGACAAACAATGTGAACAACATAAGCAATGTTAGGACGCGAAATAGTGAGATATATAAGATTGTCAACCAATTGTCAATAAAGTGTAAGATTTGGAAGAAGAGCTCCATCTTTATCTTTGAATTATGCATTCGAGTAAATGAGAGTAGAAGCAATCTTCTTATCAGTGAACCTAGCCTAAGAAATAGATTAGTGGCATATTTTTCTTATGAGAGATAATAACCATAAGCATCAAACACAACCTCCAAGCCTAGAAAATAGCCAAGTCACCCAAGATCTTTTATTTTAAATTGATTATTAAGACAATACTGGAATTTGGTAACGCCAATCTGATCATCGCCATTGATAACCATATCATCCACATAGAAAAGCAGCATAATGTATCTACAATGCATGTGTCGAACAAATAGAGCGTGGTCATAATGATTGAATTTAAAACAAAGAGATTCCATGATTGAACTAAACTTGGAGTACCATGCACAGGGAGCTTGCTTCAAACCATACAATGCTCGACATAATCGACACACTTTATTAGTGAATGAGTTTAGATAAGAGGAGGTGCCATATAAACTTTCTCTATAAGATTGCCAAGCATTTTTAACATCCATTTGAAATAGAGATCAATGTTTAACAACAGTAATAGCAAAAAGACTGCAAGCAGAAGTAAGACGAACAACAAAGGCAATGGTCTCATCATAATCAATGCCATACTCCTAAGTAAAGCCTTTTGCTACTAGCTAAGCTTTAAAGCGATTCACAATACCATTTGCCTTGATTTTAATCTATATATCAATTGACTACCGATAGCAAACTTACCAAGAGAAAAATCAACCAAATCCCATGTGTGAGAGTTTTCAAAGGCTTGCAACACATCTGCGATTGCTTGTTGCCAAAGAGGATTGGTACTAGATTCTTTATAGATGTGGGGTTCATGAACAGAAGCAATGATGGAGTAACAATGATAATCACGAAGATGAGCTCAAGGTTGACTTACTCTGGTGGAATGACGGACAAAAGTATATGGAAAGACTAAAGGTGTAGGATCCTCGATTGGGGCAAACATGTCAGAAGTTGCCGAAGTGGGACTGCCAGACAAGCCTACATCAAGATGAAAAGAAGACAATTGTGGAGAGGAAGATTCACCAATGGATGGTAGTACAGGATCTCCTGAGAATAAGTCCACCGAAGGATTGGTAAAGAAGGAGACATGCGTAGAAAATTTGAAAGGGTGAAGGGATGAGAAAAATCTTATGTTCCCAAAATGAAACATGACAAGAAACACGAAGACAATTAAAGATAGGGTCTCAACATATATATCCCTTGTGCTCAATTCCATACCAAAGGAAGCAATATAAATCAGCAAAGGGTTCTAATATTGTGCATTCATGTTGAAGAAGGTGCACAAAATAAGCACTACCAAAAACTCTAAGACTATTGTAAAAGGGAACCTTGCTATACGACTACTCACAAGGAGAAATGTTGCTTGTGATAAGAGGCAAGGTAAGATTAATAGTATAAACAGCTGTAAGACAAACTTTCCCCCAAAACTTTTCTAAACAAGAGGTAGAGATTAAAAGAGTTCTCGAAACATCTAAGACATGCCTATGTTTAGGTTTCACACGACCATTGTGTTGGGAAGTGCCTGGACATAAATAATGAATAATAGTACCTTATTGGGAGAAAAGTCTAAGAAATTATAAGTCTCAATATTCCATGGCATTATTGGTACGAAAAACCTCGATGTTTTTAGAAAATTGTGTTTTTATCATGGTAACAAAATCATGGTAGACACAAATAAGCTCATATCAATTTTTTATAAGATAAAGTAGGTATAATGAGAGTAATCATCAATAAAAATGACAAAATAGCGAGAGCCTCCCATAGTGAGTGTTGGAGAAGGTCCCCAAATGTCAGAGTGAATTAAATCAAATGGAGCATGAGAAATAGGTTCACTAAGATCAAATGGCAAGGCATAATGTTTTCCTAATTGACAAGGCAAGCAATCAAAACGTTTGTCATCAACAAATCTCAAATGACACTGAAAATCAAAGATTTTAATCTAGAAAAAGAAGGATGACCTAACCAAGAATGCCAAATTCCAAATGATACTATGGCAACACAACCAACAAAAGAGTTGGGAATATATAAGGAAACAAGCTCAAATAGGCGTCCCACTCTATAGACAATTCCAATAGCGTGCCCATCCGTGGATCCTGCACATGACAATCATGAGGAGAAAAGTAAACTTCAAACACAAGTTCACATAATTGTCCAATTGAAATTAAATTTAGAGAGAATTTGGGAACCATAAAAGTATTAGGTAAAGACAAGATAGATGTGGAAACGTGTCCTGTATGGTTGACTTGCATTAGAGAATTATTGTCTATATGAATAGTAGGTGCATGTGAATGAAGGGATTTTGACTGAAATAAATTAGAGTTTGATGTCATATGATTGCAGCAAGCATGATCAAAATATCATGAATTCGAATTACCTAAACCGGTAGACATGGCAGACTCAAAGAACGAAACGAAAATCCTCTAGTGAGAAAGTGACCGGGAATCCATTGGGAGAAAACTCTATAGTAGCAGCATGTACGGCTTGACTTCGGAGTTGATTCTTCAGCCTTGTGGATTACTTATATCATAATTGATAACAATGGGATGTCATATGGCCACATTGGCGACAATGCCTACAAAATTTCTCCATTATATGCACTTTACCATGTTAAACATTGTAGGTTGGGCAATAAATCTAATGAAAATAGTACCTATAGAGCATCAACGCACCGAATATGACTTCAACGCACCGAAATACCTTAGGAACCAATCATAGATCATCAAAAACCAGTCCGAAAGAGATCGAACCAGTCAAAAAAGCAATGGAACTAGTCAACGATCTAGTCTAACCCAATCAATGGTCAATGGTCAACGGTCCTGCTTGACCTAGTCAACAGTTAGAGGATGACGTGATGCTTATGTGTTGGATGACGTTAGTAGAGCAGAGGTGATGTGGTGATGATGTAGCAATGACGCAATCCAAGATGAGAGACATGGCATGTGTAGGCACGTGGATCTCATGTGTGGAAGCTTTCGGCGGTGCGTGGAGGCCCGTATGGTGGTTTTTGGCGGTGAAACTTCACGAGCTTCGAAAAATGAACACCAATCCAAAACTCACTATCCTCAGCAAAGGACAATGAGTCGTGGATTGGTGTTCATTTTCGAAAAACTTGTCAAAAGGCATGCAAATCACTATAGAACAGTGGTGGGTTTCCCAGATCCAACACATGACGGTGCATGTGCGGCATCCAACGGCAGCTGGCAACAAAATTTTAGTATTTCTCTCGTATGAGGGCATGAATCTGACAATCGTGACCTTTTTTTTTTCTAAAATGAACAACGGAAGTATGCCAAACAACAACTCAAAGCTTCAGTCTAAATAGAGAATCAGCAGAGATACAGCCCGTGTGGCTTGCATCGTGGCAGCCATCGTGTAGCAGACTCAATAGGCGCACTTTAAGTAACAATGGCTTTAATACCAAGTTAAGAATATTGTGGAAGGGAATTGTATTCTATTAATTTTTTCAATGAATGGTACACCTAAATATTTATAGACTTTACATAAGGATCATCTAAAGTACCAAACCAAGATAAATCAATGAGAATATACAGAATCACATAATAATACATAGAATCATGAAATATCATAAATATACTCTAACATTGAAAATGCACAGATGAAAGAGGCTTTCCATCGATCGGCACCAGTCTACACGCAGCACGCATCGCTAAGGACAACGTACTAGAACTGCATCATTGAAATCACCATCGGATTCCTGATAAAAATAGCTGAATGGTGTCTGTCAAATTGGCACGAGCTCAGTTCTCTCTCAAACTGGCTTCTGTCCAGCTTGCTCTATTCTCTCTCAGCTCCTGAGCTTTTTCCTTTGCATCGGCCGAATATGTCAGCCCCACCAAATCGAAACGCAATCATTGCCGCATTAAAGAGCTTCAACTCCCAATTTTCCCTTCTTTTCCTGTTTGTTTAAGCTACGTGGGTCTCACTCCAAGTGACGAGGAACCCACACGACAATTTCCTAATTTCATGAGCCTTCCTAAATATCCGGTAAAAGTTTCTATGTTATTTTTGGGGCATAAGTACAGCGGAAGTGCCAAAACTTGGTACGAAATGACACTTAAGTGTCAAAACTTCCCGACAAGGGTGGGGTGGCCGTCGTTGCCCCACCCTCGTCGGGAAAATGGACACGTGACAATTTGGCCGGAATTTTTCATCATTGGCACTTAACTGATTCATTTTGCTCCGATTTTGGCACTTAAGTGTACCTTTTTGTAACTTTTGGCACTTAAGTATCTCTTTGTGCCAACTTTTGGCACTTCAGAGGTCCGTATCTCCTATTTTTGGGAACAGACTCCAATCCCTCGTTAAATGTCCGATAAATGAAAAGATCAAATATTGTCTGTAATCATAAATTCCGTAAAATTTTTGTGCTACGGTATTGCATATGTGGAATCTGTTATTTTGATCATAAAGTCCGTAAAAAGGAGTTTCAACCCATTATAATTCAAGAATCTAGTTCCCGAAGGATCATAGAACTATCCCAAGTTGAAAGAATAGAGAGGTTCTGTTTTATCGAAGCTAACTCCCAACACCCTCAGGCGTGAACAGAGGATTATAGAATCTCGAAAGAAGATATTAGTGACGAAAAAGACAAAGTTCATGCCTAATCTACCGGATGGTCAATTTTATTTGAGTTAGTTCGAATGAAATAAAACTCAAAAGCCACCAGTAAATTACATTAAATTTAAATTATGTAGACCACAAACAATCGAACCATTAATCATGTGGCCTCGATTGATGATGTGACCCCTATCGGAGTCCAAACGAATAATGGTTAAGATAAGTTCGATCTCCATGGCGTAGGCATTATAGGTGATACTTTTCTCCCTTTCGGGGATAAGAAAAGGGGAAAATGAGATCCAAATAGGATTACGCTTGCTCTGATAACATTTTCATGTCCAACTCCAACCGTTACAAAAACATTTGTCCTGCGGAAAGGTATAAAAAACATGCACCGGTTACAGCAACAAACAGAAAATTTCAGCCACCACAGCCACCGCCACACCCTCCACCGCAACCTCCTCCACCACCACAACCACCACCACAGCCGCCGCCGCCGCCATCAGCACTGTAGATAATCGTGGCTGCAGCAGCAGCAGCGCCCGCACCAGCAAGAACAGCCATGCCGCCGTCTCTGCGGACGCCACTCTTTTTGGCAGATCCCCAGTGATAATTGGGTCGTCCAGCGGGGGTCGCAGTGGGTTGCTTCGTTCTCTTCGTCTTCTCACGACTTCTGCAGCAAAAACAGCCCATGACTTCAATTCAATTTCACGTCGTTCCAATCGCCAATAAACGGAACACCCGGTGGCACGAGTATCCTGGTGGCTCTGTCCTGATTTCATTCATGTTTTATAGTCGTCGCGTCGTTGAAAGTTGACGAACTATTGATGGCTTCGTCAAAGCATTGGGAATTAAGAAAAGCCATGAGAATGTTCATCTTACTTTCGCAGAATTTGAATTCTCATTCCAACTTGACCGAGTCAAAACGCATCCAAGACGGGCGTTTTCAGTCTTTCCTGCGGCTGTGGACAAAATTGCATGGGAATTTGCCGCGTTAATTCCAAAAAAGCGCACCAACTTTAGATCGAGTGATAATTCTATTCCCGACTTTTTTTTGTCCGGTAAAAACTCACAAATTTTTACCATTGTCCCAAATTTGTAACTCTCTATCTGAAGTGAAACTTGTTTTAGGAAAAAAAGTATTATTCGTGAGTTTGACGGATCTCATCCATAATATCTCTTAACAGGGCAATGATCTACAACTTCAAATTATGAAAAAATGGAGAAATTTGGCCAGAAAAATTCAACCTAGAGATCTTTTTTACTTGCCAGTGAAGTGTAGAAATGATGAATAGCTTCACTATTATTCTTCAAGCCATGGCTGAGAGAAAAGGACAATTAATAGTGATTTAAATCCAGCCAACAAGTACATATGGATTTATTGATGAGAACAATAAATGTTCTAAATTAAGGGGAGCTAGATTTGGGATTTAAGTAAAATTGGGTGATTTTATTCAAGATAAAAAGAAATTTGAGTCGGAAGTGTCCCCCAATTTAAAGGTAAATTTGTTTTTTTTTTTTGGGTATCTAGGGGGAATTTACTGGTCCTTCTTTGGACATGAGTCAACCTTTTCTTCTTTTTCGTTTGCTTGGTCAACAAACGAGTTCGGATGCTTCGCGTCCTGTCCTCGAAACATACCATCATATAATAGACGCGTAGGAGTCTGGACTTGCCGGAACTTGTGGGTTATGGGTTGACTAGAAGAAACATATTAGACAGGTCGGTCGTCCAAGCTATTAAATTTAATAACACTGAATTTAAATATTTGGGGACGCGCTAGTTTAGAACATTGTCCGAACATTGCTTCAATCTAAATATATTTGGCACCGAGTAAATTGGACGGCTCTGATTGGGTGGACATGTTTGCCTTTCCCCCGCCTTTTTCTTCTTCTCCTTGCTGCCCTTGGTTCCGTATTCTCACGGAGCATGAGGCCAACCCCTCATCCGTTATGTAGGACAACGAGCCAACCTCGACCACCGGCCACAACCGTGGCTCCACCACTGCCGTCGCAACGGGCACACACTAAAGCACCCGATGCTGCCATCTCTCCCTTTGTTTTTCTCTCTCTGGAACTGCTAGGCTCGAGAGGGCGGATCTTGTGCCGCTTTGCCTATTCTCTCTTTGGTTGCTCCCGCGACTGAGCTTGCGAACCTCAGATCGGATGTGGCCAAAGGTTGGTATGGTCGCCGCCAAGCAAATTAGGTCTCCAGTACTATTCACAAATCTCACACGCGCACATAAGAGAAAGAGAGAGAGAGAGAGAGAGAGAGAGAGTTCGTGTGTGGTTTGGTGGTTGGGTGCATATATTAGCGAAAGCGTTAAAAGGGATTTGAATTTGGACTCTTGAGATGATTGTTGATACATCAAAAGTTTAACTAGAGGAGATAACGGTTTAGAATTTGTGATAAAGGAACTATTAATCCCTGAACTTTTGTAAGGTGTTTGAGGTTGTCTCTGATCTTCTTTATTGTGCAATTAGATCCTTCCCCTCCCATCTTTGTGTGATTAAACGAGCACAATAAGTGTTACCATAATGTGAAATGGAAGATCGGATGATACAAAATGGGACACGTGAGATTTTAACATGCAAACCACTACAAGGAAAAATCACGTAACAAACTTGCCAAAAATTTCAATAATCCAAGCAAAAATGTTCAAATTTAGTTCACGAACTCTTTAAATATGTTCAATGTTGTTCCCGAAATAAAATTAATGGAATGATTGTTGGGGAAATCATCTTTACACTTGGGTAGAGCAATGAAGTCAATGTATATTCGAATCAATAGAACAATCACATCGGACTTTAAGGCGTAATATCACTTTCTTTAAAGATTCATTTGCCCCACAAAACTGTTAATGATCACTAGCAAATTTCCTTCATGATACAACAAAATCTCAAATGAAAATACTATATAACAATTTTAGTATATCTCCAGGATCTCTCTAGGAAACAATTTGAAACAATTGGCTACAGTTTTGAAAAAGGACTCGAAAGTAATAATTATTCCTCATGGTTTTCAAAAACTGATATATATATATATATATATATATATATATATATATAGGAAAATAGGTAGCTTTTCGTGAAAGGTTGCAAAAATTAATAAAGATATCAATTCGAAAGAAGTTATATCCAAACAGACACAATTTTCCAAGAATTAAGAAGTTATATTTTAACAGGTACTAACTCTAAAATAACTGTTAGAAGAAAAAATAAAATTCGGAATAAATAAATAATAAATAACTATAATTTCTCCGTGAACAGTCTATTTTAATATGACATTATGGTTAATTTTTATAAAAATAAATCTGAATTTTTTCAATAAATAAAAATTAATAATCATTGGTTAATGCCAAATCTTGTTCACGTGCGCATTCATATCTTTTTGATGTGGGATAAGGCACCTCTCAGTTTGTTTTACAAAATGACTGCCAACAATCCCCACTTTTGTTTGTAAAACAAAAAAATTACCAAAATAATTTTTTTTATAAAAAGAAATGTAGCCAAAAATTTCCATGAGATTAATATACATACATAAAGGTCTATTTTGAGTTAAACCTTTACTTAGTGCAAGTATCTCAAAACCCTATCAAAGTAACAAATAGCTCGACTTTAAATTTGTACTTTTAAACGATAAAATCGGACATACCACACATATATTCAACGAGAAGTTCTATATTACTTGGCACTATTATGGCATTGTGTTTGATCCTGTTTCATGAGCTCTCTAGAAAGCAACCCTAACTTTTGTAAGAAGCAATACCACTTCTAAGCTCATATAGATGAAGTATATAATATATGTTTCTGTTACTATTAACACATTATATATTTGTAATATACTTCATTAAAAATTCAATTCAACTTACGAAACGTAATAGATGATACTGACTTCTCATATCATGGGTACGTCAGTACCAAATAATCACATTCAGTAACTTGTTCTTACCCATTAAAACTTGTAACTAGTGATGTTCTAGAAAAAAGTTAGGTTATCATTACTAGTGATTTTGTTTAAAGGGTTTCAACCCCATTTCTTGTGAGATCATCTTTACCACATCTCTTGCTAAAGCCTTTGTAAAATGGTTAGCCAAATTCTTAATTGACCTCACATGGACAATTGTTAAGGTACCATATTTAATCAATTGTCTCACATACTCATGCCTTACACTAATATGTTTAGACTTATCATTATAAGTGTTATTATAAGCTCTTGCCAAAATAGCTTCATTATTACAATGGATAGAAATATGAGGCATAAGACTAGGTCATAATTTGATATCCAACAAACAATTCATAATTCATTCAGCCTCTTTCTCAATTTCTTTGAAAGCAATTATTCAAATTCCATAGTTAAGTGAGTTATATACATTTGTTTCTTGCTCATCCAAGAAACAACACATTCACATAATGTGAAAATCCACCAAAAATTGGATTGTTTATCTCTCATAATTGTAATCTAATTAGTATCGATATATTCTCATAATACGGTTAGATAATTATTATAGAACACTCCCAAATTTTTAATTTGCTAAAATAATCAAAATTAAGTAAAAACCTTCTAGTGTTCTATAATTGGATTACAAATAGATGTACTCAATTTACACACGAATAAGCAATAGCAAGTCAATACAATCCATCGCGTACATTCCCTATAGCACTCATGCTAAAGACCATTTATCATGAATCAAATAGGTTATTCATTTCTTTGAAACGTAAGATGTTGAAATTTATTTAACATCTTTTCCACGTAATCACTTTGGTTCAAAAAGTAACCCCCACTATGTTTATTTTCTAAATTTAATGTCCAAAAAGTATCTATTTTACCCAAATCTCTCATTTAAAAATGAAAGTTAGATACTTATTAGTCTTAATGATTCATGGTTATATTGGTTCCAACAATAAGCATATCACTTAGGATTACTTCGGAGCCATGATTAATGTTATGCTTATTTTGGCTTACTTGTTTCCTCTCAACCGCCTTCTCCTTTTCATTTTGGAGCTTTAAAGCCCCAAAAACATTTAACATAGAGATAAGAAACAAGTGGGACCAGGAAATCAAGAAGCAAGCATGACCAAGCATTATCATGAAGGGTTGCAATAAAACAAGTTTTCTAGTTTTTTCCACATGAAAGCCCTGAAACTTTTAGATCTAATCAATCCACTCATTGATGCCCGTCATGGCTATTATGATCAGTGGAAGCTGTAAGGAGGCACTAATGACAGCATTCCAACACACAATCTGCCCATGGGAAGTGGACTTTTACACTTCTCAAGTACCAATTCCCGCCACACTCAAAGAATGGGACTTTATCAATCATTAATTGAAATCCTCTGTTCACTTTGCATGCCAAAGCTCTTGCACGTGAAGATCTGATGACGATAACAATGTGATAAATAAACAAGGTCTCCTGATGCTTTAGGGAACCTCCTCTCCACATGAATTTCCCACAAAAATAGTTTATCATATCCATTGGTAAATTAAGGACCAACCACTGATCTAGAACTCATAATCTACACATGGGACATGTTTACCCATGGCTTCCTTGCCTCCTGTGCATGTCTTTCATGGCATTTAGAAAGAACCACGATCTACAGAGACTAGAAGTAAGATCAAGTCAACCTATTTCACATTATGATTCTAAGCTCCTGCAGCAACCCAAGTAATTGCAGCAATCCTATTATACATGCAAATCAAAACACAAGGCAACATCAGAGGAAACCGTTCTTAAAGAGATGACAACCCAATTTATAAGTAAGAGCACAATGATAAATTCAGCATATGGTTTGTATATGTCAACCGAGGGATAGTACTATGCACTGATGAACCCAGACTAGAGACTAAATCTATTAAAAATCAATCAAAGATGTGCGCAACCACTGACACGAACTCGAAAAGAGCCGATTTAATCCCAATCTCCTTTCCTTTTTCATTTTTTTTATTAAAACAGAGTTTGACAAAGCCGTAGGTATTACCTTGTTAATAGATTGGCGACTGGATTGATGGCAAAAGCTTTGGTTATTGTCAACGATCGGAGTCATGACCAACAAAAAGGTCTTGAGTGAGATCTAGTCGCTTCTACCTCTCAGCGGTGAAGCAGAGCAAGACAGAACGCTCTGTGCTCTTTCGAAACTATGGCCGACATTGACGGAAGATGATCATAGGCGTCCATGGAAGCCGTCAAGGAAGAGACCGGTTGACAAGTGAAAGACCTTGTCCACGTTGATAAACCCGACCTAGTCGCATGCGTCTGAGGCCGCATCACGCAATGGGCGTACCTGGCTTCTTGCGCCTTAATCTACAGCCACAGGTGCCTTGAGATGTTGTAATTGGCATTGGCAAGCGACTCGACTACAACTGCTTTCCTCAAGACAACGCTCCACGACATGTACGCCACATGTGGACGCTTGGCTGTTGCTAGGCAATTTTATTTTTTTTTTTTAATGATCTAGGCCCCCGCAAGAACACTGTCACATGGAATGCCGTGATCTTGGCTGGGGAACTCTTTGATATGATGCTGAATAAGGATGTGGCCTCCCGGAACACCATGATTGCTTAATGAGCGTCTTTCAGCGTGTGCACGTCTCGGCTCCTCTGAACGTGGGAGCATTGAAGATGCCCAGCGATACTTCCAGAAACTGGAAAGAAAAGACGGCGGTTTCCTAAAACACCTTGATCTCGGGTTTTTGGTGTACATGTCGTGGAAGGGAAGCCTTCGTAACCGACGTCAAAATTGAAATGGGAAGGCATTGTGAAGAGGACACTGACTTCATCATTGTAAAATAAATCCTTAAAATTGTTGGGGAAATCGTCTTCAAACTTGGATAGAGCAATAAAGTCAATGTATATTCGAATCAATAAAACAATCACATCGGATTTTGAGGCGTAATATCATTTTTTTTAAGAATTTATTTACCTCACAAAGTTACTAATGGTCACCAGCAAATCTCCTCTAAATACAACAAAATTTCAAATGATAATACTATATAGCAATTCTAATATATCTCCAGGGACTTTCTAAGAAACAATTGGAAACAATTGGCTGCAGTTTTGAAAAATGACTCGAAAGTAATAATTATTCCTCATGGTTTTTCAAAAATTGATATATATATATATATATATATATATATAGGAACATAGGTAACTTTTCGTAAAAGGTTGCAAAAATTAACAAAAATATCTCTTCGAAAGAAGTTTTATTTGAATAGACACAACCTTCCAAGGAATAAAAAATTATATTTGAATAGGTACAAACTCTAAAATAACTATTGGAAGAAAAACTAAAATTCGGAATAAATAAATAATAAATAACTATAATTTCTCCATTAATAGTCACACTGTTTCAATATGACATTATAGTTAATTTTTATAAAAATAAATCCGATCTTTTTCAATAAATAAAAATTAATGATCATTGGTTAGTACCAAATCTTGTCCACGTGCACACTCACATCTTTTCGATGTGGGATAAGGCACCTCTCAATTTGTTTTACAAACAAAATACCAACAATGACAATATTGAATATTTTCTTACATATACAAAAAATTCAAAAGTCACGTTAAACAAATTGAAGGTTCAAGGATCATGTTACATATTAGGCTAAAGATTAATTATCACATTACATGTTAAGTTAAAATTAATGATTATTTATGACATTTTCCCAAATCATTACTAGAGTTTAATTGAAGAAGGGAGGATCTGGTAGGTTTGGCGGTGCTAACGGCGCTTTTTACGTATGACCCGGTGACTTCCCCAGCAGTTTAGATTCTCGAAGTAGGAACATGAACTCAACTCTAGGGCATCGGATGATCCGGGATGCAACGGTCGTTTCGACATGTTCGGAGTTGAAGTCAAATGATGCTGGGTTGAAATCTGATTACAATCTGCCGGACATGAGTTCCCGAGTCTAATATCTGCTCCGGAAAGAAACGCGGCGACACTCCTCGACTCCCCCTCCGGCGTTGCTGTTTTCTGACGAGACCGGTGACAAGCATAAAGACCATGACAACGGCGAGAGGGTGTTGCCGGCGCGCTGGCAGAGAACTTCTGCTCGGTTGTAGCTGCTTCGTACACCCTTGAATATATCTTGTACATATGGCTGAACATACTGCCAATTTGTGTATTCATGAGATTTGATTTTCCTTCGCATCTTTCCCCACCTCTTGTTTCCAGCCGAATTCCCTTTCCTTTCCCTTTCTAACTTAGAACACCACATACCATGCGCGTGCTCGTATGGTCAAGCAAGGTAATCGCAAGGGGTTAGGGCCTAAATTCAAGACCGAATTGCAAATTGAGCTAATTTGGATGAAATTGATAGCCAGACCAGTGTTTTATCCAATGCGAATGTGTTATTTTTAAACACGAATGTCTCAAGTGTGTAAATGCAATAAAGAATACGAATACGCAATTATATGATATCGATATTTTTATCTAGGGGTCAAATTTTGTCGTTATCGATGAATCCAATCTCTAATTTACTTTTAATTTATTTTTCTAAAATGCATGAATGGTCTTTAGACGAAACTTTAGGTGTCAACATTGCTAATATCACAAAGATGAATCCACTCATTTTATTATACTTACTCCGATTTATTTTTTCTGTCCAATCATGGAAATTATTTACTTACTCACCCTGCACAAAGATAAAATTACATTTCACACCGACAAATATTCATCACGACCGTGAACTTCTCATCAAGAATAAAAACAGCACAAGCTATGAACAGTCAATCGCCACAGCCTCCACCACCGCCGCAGCCTTGGCCACCACCACATGCCCCTCCACCTCCACGACCACAAGCGCTACTGCCATCGCCGCAGCTGTGGCTGCTGTGGCAGTGCCGGCACCAGCACCAGCAATCATCTTACCATCCCTCCCACCACTCTTTTTGGTAGCTCCAACTTGATAAGTGGGTGGCCGGATGGCGGTCGCAGACGATTGATTGGCTTTCTTCTTCATACGACCTCCATATCAAAAGCAGCCCACGACTTGAATTTCAAGTTTTTGCCATTATGATGAAAAGGATAAGCTAGCACGAGTTTGTTCGTGGCTCTCTGTCAATTCTATCTATGGACGTCACGTCTTCTATAATTAGGCTTTCATCGAACAACAGCTGGGTAGATTCTAAATAGAGCAGAGGAGAAAGTCAACACTGCAGAACAATATAAAGGAGCACCGCTACACCGTCGGCATCAAAATTTTAAATTGGATTCTAATATTCAAAGCTAAAACAAAACTGCAAAAAAAAAAAAAAAAGAGAGAACAAAACTAATGTGAATACTACATGATTCAAACAATGAATGCAATGTTAATCATTCAAAGTTAAAACATACACTTCCAAGCGATCATTGTCAAGAAATGATTTTTACGTGTGATCATTGGCAACGGAAGAAATCATTGACTTGAATTTCAAGTCGTTTTTGCCATTATGATGAAAATATTAAGATAGCACGAGTTTGTTCGTGGCTCTCTCTCAATCCTATGTATAGACATCACGTCTTCTATAATTAGGCTTTCATCGAACAACAGCTGGGTAGATTCTAAATAAAGCAGAGGAGAAAGTCAATGTGTATTTTGTAATGTCGTGTCAGATTCCACTGACCACTTACTTTTTGGATGTCACATTTCCAGTTCTCTAGCAGGCTTTTTGGGCAACTAAATGTAACCTCGTTTGGGTCAACTCCACATGGCTTGACAACCTTAGACGGGCCTTGGATCTCTGCTCAGGTACCAGTTTTTATAAGGAGATGGTTCGTTTCTCCTTTGGAGCTCTATGCTACTTAATCTGGAAGACCAAAAACAATATGGTGTTTCATGGCCAACTCCTTTCCATTCCCTTGATGAAGCAACACCTTATCAGGGCCGTCAAAGACAAAGCGTCTACTTTCATACATGTTGATGCCAACCCAAGGAACAGGAGACTCCAACTATGCTGGGGTATTGACTCGACTAATTTTGTAAGGGATCTGGCGACCCCCAGGCCGAGCTTTTAGGCTGCAGCTTGTTGCATCTAGCTGTTTTGTTTTTTTATTGTGTTGTAACCGTAGGCCAGCTAGGGGTTTCAATTTGTACTTAACCTCCCCTTGTTGCATACTTGGCTCCCTTTCACTCAAGTGACAATTGTCTATTGAGTGCAAGATGGTGCCTTATATCCCTCTCTTGTACAACCTGTTTGGTTGGAATTTATAAATACTTACTTTACCAAAAAAAAAAAAAAGTCAACACTGCAGAACAATATAAAGGAGCACCGCTACACTGTCGGCATCAAAATTTTAAATTGGATTCTAATATTCAAAGCTAAAACAAAACTGCAAAAAAAAAGAGAGAGAGAACAAAACTAATGCGAATACTACATGATTCAAAGTTAAACATACACTTCCAAGAGATCATTGTCAAGAAATGATTTTTACATGTGATCATTGGCAACAAAAGAAATCATCGATACTAGTGAACGACCGCCTGCTACTACATTAAGAATCATGTAACAACCGAAACCAAAATCTAATATATTCACTGAATTCATATCAACCTACCATTTTTTATGATCCAAATAGTACATTTAATCGTTTGCTAGGTTCCGATGTTTCTAGGGACACACACTGGAGCCTTAGCAACTCCTGTACAATTCTTCACAACTCCGTAAGATAGTAAATTTAAATCTAAATTTATGTAGTCCACATCAAAAAAAAACTCTTACTTCCTTCCTCCTACTCCATGGTGCTCGCCCTTCGTCCCTCTTGACTTCTTTGCGTACCGCTTCACCTATTCTCTCCTTGCTTGCCCTCACAACTAAGTTGACAACCTCAGATTGAAGGTGGCCAAAGCTTAGGTATGGTCACCACTAGGCAAGTCATCCTACTTAGTGTGATCAACATCCACATCAATGGAATCCAAAAAATATTAGTCGAATGGATTAAATTGGCAAAGTGAGAAAATGTTTATAACTTAATTAGCAAAATTGAAAGGTTTAGAATTTAATTGGCAAAAGTATTATAGATTTATGAATTTTTCCTTGTTTAAGCTACGCCAATACCACTCTTAGTGATTGATTAACAGTAATTATAGGAGATTCTGGAAACAGGATTTCCTTTAATGATCGTAAGATATATATATATAAAAAGAGAGAGTGAAGTTATGGCCCTTACAATCAAGGAATCATTCCTCGATGTATCATAAAACTAACCCCAAGTTAAAAATTAAAAGAAATTTTGTTTTATTAAAGTTGAGTTCTCGATACCATTAGGCTCAAATGACGGAGTACGGAACCTCAAAGGAAGGTATTAGGGCATTGCATGGTAATGCTCCCAGGGACCACTTGTTTCTATTCCCGAGAACAGATTTTTTGTTCCCGGGAATAGAAACGCGTTTGGTAAATTTTTTATTCTCGGGAACAAATGTCACGCCCCGACTCTCGAGCTCGCGGCAACCCCATTACCTTGGTCGATTGAAAGCGACGTCCCAGGACCCATCGACGACCATTCATTTTATCTTTCGTTAAGCGCAAGCGGAAGACGAACCATCCCCAGACAAACAAACAATCAAACAGGGATAGAGGGATGAACAACAATGACAACAACAACTACTCATTTATACATCTTCATTGGATTAACCAACGGAGGATCGTTTTCCAAAATACAAGCCCGAGAAAAAGGGCCGATCCATCCTCTAAGCCAAACCAAAAAGAAACTAGGCTAATCCAATGAAACAAGAAGAACCCTCGGGTTCAACACCACGGTCACTCGGACCCATCGGACTCAAGCTCCGTCGGGTCGGTCACTGGAGAAGCGGGGGCAGGATTCTCCACTGCGGGTACGCCATTCTAGGGACCTGAAAATGGTTACCACGACGGGTTGAGATAAAATCTCAGCGAGTTCTTCCCCCTAAGCCCCGGTTAGTACGCCAACTCAACCCGGGGTATCTCTCCAGAACCACCCCTCACTCAACCCAACAAACAACCAAAACCAAACAATGACCAACAACAAAAGACAAGGCAACCCACAATCAATATTCGGTTCGCATGCAGCCTTACCCGGTATGCCATACCCTGCGCGTCCAATCTCATACAATGCAAGCAAGGCACATGGCCGTTAGATGACACAATTCATCAATTACATGCGAGTCGCGTCACAAGCGATCTCACCTGGCCATTGCCACACCCTGCACGACTGTCAACTCATGCGTGCGTACCACAAATCATCACGACATTAAGAGCATGCGAATAATCAGAGCATCTCACACAACTTTCTCATGTCTCACACCCACACATGCTCCGATTATTACGCCCCCTCCTCCGGGCCACGGCACAACCTTATGGTTGGCGGTTCCCGGCTAAACCAGCTTCGTCCTCTTTACCTCGAGGCACGGCGACGTCAAGGGCTCACTCCCAAGACGGCATTCCCGAAGGAGCACAAGACTCGCCCACTACCGCAGTCCCGCTCGACAGAGGCCCGGGACCCGCCCCATACCGCGGTCCCACATAGAACCCCTCCCCCGTCGGGCATCCGACAAAGTCGGGCGACCCACGGCCACGGCACAACCCCATAGGGATTGGCGGTCTTCCGGCAACGCCGGGCTCTCCTCTTAATGTGACCATGCAACACGTCATCAAGCAATCCATTTATATCTTTGCTCTGTCACTGAATGAAATATCACTCATGCTCATGCGACATGCCATTTCGATAACCCACACAATATGTCATGCAATCTCACTCGACAATTTTCCAAAATTCAATTTCCAACCAACACTCGATCACGCATTTCATCATCAATCATGAGTATAATTAACAATCGGCACTTCAATTAATCATAACAATCAATAGCACATCAAATTCAGACAAAAATTAGCTTCTGTATGAACAGTGCCGTGAACAGTAATTGTGAACAGTAATCGTGAACAGTGCTCGTGAACAGTAATTATGAACAGTGATTTTTCCGAAATTCAATTAATTAAAACATTTAATCCAGAAATTAAATAAAACATTAATTAAAACAATTAATCAATTCAATTAAAGCAAATCATGCTTAATTAAACACATAAACACAATTAATCACAAATTAAGCACAATTAAGCCTAATAAGCAAAATTAAGCTAATCTAATCTTAACCATCTATTTAACCACCTATCTTAGGGCTAATACAACTTAATTAAACCCCTTAAACCAAGATTAACACTAACTAACCAACCCTAAGCAAGTTTAGGCACTAAATAGGGATTAGGAGCTAAACTCACTCGTTAAGCGGGCCGGCGACACGGACGCGGCGGCGGCAACGAACCCGACACCCGGGGACCTCTACCACAGCGATCCAAGGCGGTCCCGGGGCTGAGAACAGCAGCAACAAACTCGAAATCCCTCTGCAACTCTGAAAAACTGACTGCACAGGAGGAAAGTTGCTGACCGGAGTTGAACGGGCTGCCCGGAGCTCCGGCGAGCGACGGGCCAGCGACTGGCGGCACCTGGGGGTCGAGGGGGAACCACTTGTGGCTGGGATGGGTGGTGGTTTGGCCGGAAAGGGAGGAAAATGGCCGAAACAGCAAAACAGAACAGCAGTAGGCGGTCAGAAAACGGTCCAGCCGGCGGTGGCTTTCGACCGGAATACGGGACGATCGGAGGCTCCTTCCGGCGATCGGCCGACGTTGTCTGAACGGTTTTCGTCTCCTGAACACAACGGCGGGTGGCACGAGACGATATTCCAACGGGAAGGCAATGAACAACTCAGATTTCGGTGAAAGGTCAAACTGAAAAACAGAAGGAATGAAGGAGAACCATGGGAGAGAAGGGTGTGCGGTTTGGGGAAGATGAAGAGGAGAGAGAGAGTGAAGTGAAGGCTGAAGGATAAGGCTTATCAAAGCCTTCAATGCTTGCCCCACTTGTCAAGAAAATGACCCCATCTTCTCTTTTTTCTTTTTGACTTTTCTTCAAAATATCCAAGGGCATTTTGGTCATTTCCACCTTGCACATTTCCTAATCTGTCCTTGGGCTGAAAATGGAGGGACGGGCCTAGGAAATGGGCTGGAAAATGAATAGGAACGGGCTCGGGAATTTATTGGGCTTGAATCGCTCGGTTTTAAACAATGGGCTCGGAAGGGTAAAGGGTCGGTTTGGCCCAACGGGCTCACTTGCTTGCCTCGGGCCTTCCATGGTGGCTGTCCCACCTTGGGCGTGAGGCTCACACTGATTTTGCCCGGCCCACGTCCTCATAGGCTCGTTTTCTTGGTCCGAAAATCCCTTTTCCAAATACTCGGCTCAACCAACCGTGTCGATCGTCTAAGAAGCATCGTCCAAAAGTCCTTCTCGAACATTCCCGAAAATTCGAAGTCCAATACGGATTCTCATGCTATGTCAATTTCGCCCGAATGCCATTTTGGTACTGCTCGGGCCCGACGGGCGGCTTTGAGGATTCACGCGTAACCGACTCGTGCCAATTCACGCTCAAGACTTCTCGACACATGGACGTCCTTGACTACATGAAATTGCGAAGAATCGATTCTTATTTCAAAGTACACGATTACTAAGGATCGACACAAGGCCGTTCGCGGGTTCGATAATAGTAGGCGGAATCACCCGTCGTCCCATTATGTTCTCGCCCACGAATCGACTCCTATTCGTCCTTGGAATCGGCCTGCATGACTACGGGATCATCCTTACGCAAGTCTCACGGCCGAGTCGTTTTCCCAGTCAAGTTCTTTAGTCGCACGAGTTTGTCCTCATTAGCCTTTCCCCTCAAGGTCGTATCTCGGGAGTGATCGGTTCGAGTGAGATCAACCAACAATGCATTGACGAAATTAACGCTCGTTCCTCCCTAAAAGGACTCGAATTTCAGGATGTTACAACTCTTCCCCTCTTATAAAAATTTCGTCCTCGAAATTTGCAACTACTGACAAATCCTCAAAAAGATGGGGGTGTTGATGCTTCATCACTTCTTCACTTTCCAATGTAGCTCCCTCTGATCCATGATACTGCCAAATCACCTTAACTAAGGCGATAGTCTTAATTCGAAGTACTTGCTCTTTACGGTCCTCTATCCGTATCGGCTTCTCCACGTACGACACCCTATCGTCTATGTCCAGTTCCTCAAAATTCAAAACATGCGTCAAGTCCGGTTCATACTTTCTCAACATGGACACGTGGAAACATCATGTACTTGAGCAAGCTTCGGTGGCAACGCAAGACGTACGCTAAAACCCCGTTCATTTCCAAAATTTCAAAGGGTCTAACGTATCTCGGACTTAACTTTCCTTTCTTGCCAAATCTAAAAGTATCCCTCATCGGCGATACTTTCAAGAAATACATGATCGCCCACCTTAAACTCCAACGGTCTACGATGCTTATCTGTATAACTCTTCTGACGACTCTGAGCAGTCTTTAATCTGTCTCTGATAATCTAAACTACATTCAATAACTGCTAAACCAATTTTTGAACCAACGATTCCCAGTTCTCTGACCTCGTTCCATAGAGTGGAGTTCCACAAACTTGACCATATTTCTGTTATACCGCTCCGATAAAATCTTATCCCACAAACACTCTCTTTTTGCACAAAGTGCGTAGTTCAGTTCATTTCTACCCCTTTCGACATCCTAGAAGCTCGCCAGAGTCGCTCCTTGCTCGAGCACTCGGCCCCGCGACCACTCCCCGCCCTCGTCGGACCAGTCGTCACGGGCATCTACGAACTGCACCACTACTAGCAAAGGTCCTTTTTTTGACATACACCATCTCAAAGAGGTATTATCCGCTTTGGCCTGTCCCATACCAAGCCTCACGGTTTTAACCTCATCCACCTCAAAGTGCAAAAATTTCTCCAGCTCGTCAACCCATGAGCTCGTTTCGCGAGGTCACTTATCGACACTTAAAATCTGATTCACTGAATTTCCATTAAATCGTTGTTCGAATTCCACAAACTATCGATTTTTCTTTCAACATTCCTTTCACGTCCATTTAATAACCAAATGTCATTTATTGCACCAAAAGCTTTCGGGTACTTCTTCAAATCCTTTCTGATACCTCAAGAAGAAATCATCAACAATGCCATTTCCTCACTCATCCATCTAGCATCAAGGGATAATTAATTCTTAATCCACCGAAGACAAAAATCCATTCCTCACATCCCTATTTCATATATCTCTTGAAATAATCCACCTTGGGTAAAATCATAGCTTAATCGAATCTAAGACTTCCGAGCAATAAATCATCCACCGTAATCCTTATCAAAGATCATCACCATTTAATAGATCATCTCTTATGATCCCATACCTACAACTCCTCAAATCATTAAGATAAAACTTATCTTACTTCCATTAAATCCAAGGACCTCAATTGTCGTGACGCGTAAGCAACCAATCTTCCTTGTTGCTTTACCACGCAGTCAAATCCCTTATACGACACTTCACTGCAAATCTCATATTCTCCAATAATAGACTAAATCCTCAAAACTGGTGCGATAATCAGCTTATACTTAAGCTCTTAAAAATTTCACTTATTCGTCCATTCAAATTCTTACGTCCTTCAGTAACCTTCGTATCAGAGGCGTAGCTATCGTAGAGAACCTTTCTACGAATCGTCTGTACTAACCTGTCCGACTTAGAAAACTTTGAACCTCTCGTCACCGTCATAAGTCTCGGCATATTCATGACTGCCTGATCTTAGCGGATCCATAGAAATTCCTTCGTCCAAAATCATATAACCAACAAAACAACGCGAGTAAACCCAAACTCGCACATATTAAACTTGGCATACTTGTTTATGCTCTCGAACGGTCTATAGCACCACCCTTAAGTGCCGTCCGTGTTCCTCTAAATTCCTCGAATAATCCAATGTATTGCTCACGAACACAATTACAATCAATCCAAATACGCCTTAATCACTTAATCCATTGAATCCATAAAAGCAACTGGCGTATTAGTTAATCCAAACGGCGGTACAGTAATCTTGTAACGACCAAATCACACACGATATGTCGTCTTTAATTTATCCTCCTTTTTAATCCTCAACTACTGATAGCCCGTCCTTGGGTCTATCTTGGGACATATCGAAGCTCCTTGAAGTGGGTCAAACAAGTCATCCATCCTTGATTCTTCAACTAACCAATTAACCTCGTTGTCTAATAACCTTAGCAACCTTCGTCCAATAAACGAGTTACTTCCAACGACGAATTTCAAAGGGGTCGAGGGTCCTCCTCGACTTCCCACAAACTCAAAACTACCACCCACTTTGGGTTAAACCTGAATTGTCTTTCCATGACAATCCACTTTCTATTGGGTGGGATGAGATTCCTTCTCCCCATCATCGGTCCCTTTCCAAATCGACGATTGTCTCTATTAGGCACGAACCGCGAGCCAAATGCGGTCGTCCTCTCAATCATATTCTTCTTGATTATCTGGGTCCTCTCGTACATCTCATCAAAACTCTTTAAACTCAAGGGCACCAGCTGGCTTTCAATTCCAGTTTCAAGCCATCTCTGAACTATCTCGCCCTATTCAAGGGTCCTCCACTAATCCCGGCTTAGTATATGCCGACTTGGCAAACTTTGCCTCATACTGATCCACTGAAATCTGATTTTGACGAAACTGTTGAAACTCTGCCCTCTTTGACTCTCTCGCACTGTCCAAGAAGTATCTCTCATTGAAAGCCTCACGAAAGGCACCCCAAGTCTGAGCTGTGCCTTTAGGGAACACTCTTCCTTGAGTGGCTTCCCATCATGTAATAGACATTTCCTTGAAGCTGATAAACTGCCAGAAGCACTCTGTCTTTCTCTGAACACCTCAACACTGAAACAGTCCTCTCGAAATCCCTCATCCAAAGGGTTGCAGCTTTAGGGTCGCCCACGCCACTGAACCTCGGTGGCTGCAATCTCAGGAACTACTCTACCAACCTAGGCATCGGTCTCTCTCACGGACCTCTCCTCTCACTAGGGGAACCACAAGGACCACAGCAAAGCACACAGCTTGCTGTCCTAACAAGGTCTCTAGCGCCGGCAGGATCCCAACTAACCTAGGATCTCGCCTACATGCTACCTCAAGCCGGTCTAACCTTGACACCGCCCTACGCCTACGCCTATGGGTTGATCGCTCGGGATTGCTCATCACTCGGACTATGAGCAACCCGCCACTACACAAAACCACAAAAGCAATCACAGGCATGTAATATAAAAGTCATCCCTATCTCACTATCCCAAAAATCCCACGCACCTTATCACTCCAAGTCTCGACCTCGCTCTGATACCAAAACCGGCGGGGTTGTCACGCCCCGACTCTCGAGCTCGCGGCAACCCCATTACCTTGGTCGATTGAAAGCGACGTCCCAGGACCCATCGACGACCATTCATTTTATCTTTCGTTAAGCGCAAGCGGAAGACGAACCATCCCAGACAAACAAACAATCAAACGGGGATAGAGGGATGAACAACAATGACAACAACAACTACTCATTTATACATCTTCTTTGGATTAACCAACGGAGGATCGTTTTCCAAAATACAAGCCCGAGAAAAAGGGCCGATCCATCCTCTAAGCCAAACCAAAAAGAAACTAGGCTAATCCAATGAAACAAGAAGAACCCTCGGGTTCAACACCACGGTCACTCGGACCCATCGGACTCAAGCTCCGTCGGGTCGGTCACTGGAGAAGCGGGGGCAGGATTCTCCACTGCGGGTACGCCATTCTAGGGACCTGAAAATGGTTACCACGACGGGTTGAGATAAAATCTCAGCGAGTTCTTCCCCCTAAGCCCCGGTTAGTACGCCAACTCAACCCGGGGTATCTCTCCAGAACCACCCCTCACTCAACCCAACAAACAACCAAAACCAAACAACAGCCAACAAAGACAAGGCAACCCACAATCAATATTCGGTTCGCATGCAACCTTACCCGGTATGCCATACCCGCGCGCGTCCAATCTCATACAATGCAAGCAAGGCACATGGCCGTTAGATGACACAATTCATCAATTACATGCGAGTCGCGTCACAAGCGATCTCACCCGGCCATTGCCACACCCCGCACGATTGTCAACTCATGCCTGCATACCACAAATCATCACAACATTATGAGCATGCGAATAATCAGAGCATCTCACATAACTTTCTCATGTCTCACACTCACACATGCTCCGATTATTACGCCCCCTCCTGGGCCACGGCACAACCTTATGGTTGGCGGTTCCTGGCTAAACCAGCTTCGTCCTCTTTACCTCGAGGCACGGCGACGTCAAGGGCTCACTCCCAAGACGGCATTCCCGAAGGAGCACAAGACTCGCCCACTACCGCAGTCCCGCTGCGACAGAGGCATAGGACCCGCCCCCATACCGCGGTCCCACATAGAACCCCTCCCCGTCGGGCATCCGACCAAAAGTCGGGCGACCCACGGCCACGGCACAACCCCATAGGGATTGGCGGTCTTCGGCAACGCCGGGCTCTCCTCTTAATGTGACCATGCAACACGTCATCAAGCAATCCATTTATATCTTTGCTGCGTCGTGAATGAAATATCACTCATGCTCATGCGACATGCCATTTCGAGATAACCCACACAATATGTCATGCAATCTCACTCGACAATTTTCCAAAATTCAATTTCCAACCAACACTCGATCACGCATTTCATCATCAATCATGAGTATAATTAACAATCGGCACTTCAATTAATCATAACAATCAATAGCACATCAAATTCAGACAAAAATTAGCTTCTGTATGAACAGTGCCGTGAACAGTAATTGTGAACAGTAATCGTGAACAGTGCTCGTGAACAGTAATCGTGAACAGTAATTATGAACAGTGATTTTTCCGAAATTCAATTAATTAAAACATTTAATCCAGAAATTAAATAAAACATTAATTAAAACAATTAATCAATTCAATTAAAGCAAATCATGCTTAATTAAACACATAAACACAATTAATCACAAATTAAGCACAATTAAGCCTAATAAGCAAAATTAAGCTAATCTAATCTTAACCATCTATTTAACCACCTATCTTAGGGCTAATACAACTTAATTAAACCCCTTAAACCAAGATTAACACTAACTAACCAACCCTAAGCAAGTTTAGGCACTAAATAGGGATTAGGAGCTAAACTCACTCGTTAAGCGGGCCGGCGACACGGACGCGGCGGCGGCAACGAACCCGACACCCGGGGACCTCTACCACAGCGATCCAAGGCGGTCCCGGGGCTGAGAACAGCAGCAACAAACTCGAAATCCCTCTGCAACTCTGAAAAACTGACTGCACAGGAGGAAAGTTGCTGACCGGAGTTGAACGGGCTGCCCGGAGCTCCGGCGAGCGACGGGCCAGCGACTGGCGGCACCTGGGGGTCGAGGGGGAACCACTTGTGGCTGGGATGGGTGGTGGTTTGGCCGGAAAGGGAGGAAAATGGCCGAAACAGCAAAACAGAACAGCAGTAGGCGGTCAGAAAACGGTCCAGCCGGCGGTGGCTTTCGACCGGAATACGGGACGATCGGAGGCTCCTTCCGGCGATCGGCCGACGTTGTCTGAACGGTTTTCGTCTCCTGAACACAACGGCGGGTGGCACGAGACGATATTCCAACGGGAAGGCAATGAACAACTCAGATTTCGGTGAAAGGTCAAACTGAAAAACAGAAGGAATGAAGGAGAACCATGGGAGAGAAGGGTGTGCGGTTTGGGGAAGATGAAGAGGAGAGAGAGAGTGAAGTGAAGGCTGAAGGATAAGGCTTATCAAAGCCTTCAATGCTTGCCCCACTTGTCAAGAAAATGACCCCATCTTCTCTTTTTTCTTTTTGACTTTTCTTCAAAATATCCAAGGGCATTTTGGTCATTTCCACCTTGCACATTTCCTAATCTGTCCTTGGGCTGAAAATGGAGGGACGGGCCTAGGAAATGGGCTGGAAAATGAATAGGAACGGCTCGGGAATTTATTGGGCTTGAATCGGCTCGGTTTTAAACAATGGGCTCGGAAGGGTAAAGGGTCGGTTTGGCCCAACGGGCTCACTTGCTTGCCTCGGGCCTTCCATGGTGGCTGTCCCACCTTGGGCGTGAGGCTCACACTGATTTTGCCCGGCCCACGTCCTCATAGGCTCGTTTTCTTGGTCCGAAAATCCCTTTTCCAAATACTCGGCTCAACCGGCAAAGTGTCGATTGTCTAAGAAGCATCGTCCAAAAGTCCTTCTCGAACATTCCCGAAAATTCGAAGTCCAATACCGGATTCTCATGCTATGTCAATTTCGCCCGAATGCCATTTTGGTACCGCTCGGAGCGACGGGCGGCTTTGAGGATTCACGCGTAACCGACTCGTGCCAATTCACGCTCAAGACTTCTCGACACATGGACGTCCTTGACTACATGAAATTGCGAAGAATCGATTCTTATTTCAAAGTACACGATTACTAAGGATCGACACAAGGCCGTTCGCGGGTTCGATAATAGTAGGCGGAATCACCCGTCGTCCCATTATGTTCTGCCCACGAATCGACTCCTATTCGTCCTTGGAATCGGCCTCGCATGACTACAGGATCATCCTTACGCAAGTCTCACGGTCGAGTCGTTTTCCTGTGTCAAGTTCTTTAGTCGCACGAGTTCTGTCCTCATTAGCCTTTCCCCTCAAGGTCGTATCTCGGGAGTGATCGTTCCGAGTGAGATCAACCAACAATGCATTGACGAAATTAACGCTCGTTCCTCCCTAAAAGGACTCGAATTTCAGGATGTTACAACAAATATGTTCCCTGGAAGGGAACAGATTTGGAATAAAAATCAGAAACAAGAAAAAGTTGTTTCTTATTCCCAAGAACAATTTCAAGAAACACTTTTTTATTCTTTTCTCTTTTCTTTTCTTCTTCTTCTTCCTCTTCCTTCTCCCACCCCTCAACCACCCCATCGCTGCCGCCAAGCGAGGTCCGGCGAGCTTGCCGACACCTCGCCAGGCCAAGGCGAGGTTCGGCAAGCTCGCTAGAGCCTCGCCTGGCCACCGGCGAGGCCGAGCCTCACCCAGGCGGCACTAGGCCGAGCTTCGCTCGGCCTCGCAGATCTGGGCAAGGCTCCGGCGAGCTCGCCAGAGCCTCACCGACGGCGGCCAACAGGGAGGAAAAAAAAGAAAAAAGAAAATTAAAAGAATCAAAAGAGTGAAAATTTTTACCAAACGCATTTCTGTTTCCAGAACAAAAAAAAAATTTCAATTGTCGAACGCCTTCAAATGCTCAAAAACTATTCCCAAGAATAGAAACGAAAAAAAACATTTCTGAGCAGAAACTGTTCCTGGGAACAGAAACGTTGCCATGCGGAGCCTTAGTTACCCAAAAGCCAAAGCTCATCCCTAATCCGTTGGATGAACAACTTCCTTTTTCCCCCTATATATTTGAAACGACATAAAATATCAAGACTACCAGATAAGTTATTGCAATATTCTATAAATAATATAACCATGAAAAGCCGAACATATTAATCATGTAGCCTCTATCATGATGTCCACGTGAATAATAGGAGTTTGATCTACTCGATCTATAAGATCATATAATGGTTCTTCTTCTTTTTTCCACTTCGGGGGTTAAGAGAACCAAAAGATTGAGCGGTAAAATGAGATCCAAATGCAATTACACTTTTGACAAAATATATAAAATATACGATTACATTGGTTTGATATTATTTTAATATGCAACTCCCAACCGTTGCATGCATGCTTGTCCAGCATGAAAGCATAAAATACATGTAGAGATTAAGGCAACAAACAGAGAAGTTCAGTCGCCACCGGTGCCGCCGCCACACCCTCCTCCCCCTCCGCTGCCTCCATCACCAAAACCCCCTAACCACAACCACCAGAAGCGCCGCCGCCGTCACTGTCAGTACTGTCCAAAATCGTGGCCGCAGCAACAGTGGCCACTTCGCGGCGCCTGCACCAGCAAGATTAGCCATGCCGCCATCTCTACCTTGGCGTCCCCTTCCAGGATAGGCCGGCAGCTGTTCGGGGTTCGCAGGGGGTGGCCCGGGATTCGGCTCCCCGAAACCTCCACTGCAAAGAGAGCCCATGACCTAAAGCTTTCGGCGTGGTTCCTATCTATCGGCAAACAAATAGAATACGGTGGCGCGAGTATATCTCGATGGCTCTCTCTTTCTCGATGCTGTTCTTGCTTTATAGATCGTCAAGGCGCCCAAAGGCGATGACTTAATATGGCTTGGTCGAAGCAATTTGGAATAAGGAAATGTTCGGGTTATTTTCATGGAATCTCCATCCAAATATTTATTCCATTTTGACCAAGTGAATACTCATAAGAAAGTGATTTCTGGTGGCGGGGCGTTTTCAGCCTTTTTCTTGCATCTAAGGACAAAAGTATCATAATACACATGTGAATTGTGTTAAGAAATTCTCATATATGAGAATTGTTGTAATATAAAGCAATTAATATATATCATAATTTGCTCACAACTCATTAAATTAAGTTTTTAAGTAAAAAATGGTCAAATTGAATATATTGATGGACTTAGATTTAGGTTATTTCTTGGCAATCTCCCCAAACGAAGATATCAGACTTCTACCATAAACTCCCAATGAAAAATTACTGGGTATTTCCGGAGTACTGTGTACTTTGTTTTCTCATTGTTATATGGTGGTCCAAAGAAAACTCTTTGTCCTTGAAATACAAGTCTTGAATATGAAGACAATGAACTTCGAAGTCAGCTGTGACGATTATAGGCCATTAATTAGGTTCCATCTATTTCATAAAAACTCAAGATTTAGAAAATATTTTTTGAAAAATGCTTGATTATATCACTTGAAAAAATCAGTCAACGAAAAATATTTTTATTATCAACAACAATTTATGCCTAACTATTTTCGCAGATAATGAAAATATTTTGCATTCATTCTTCTTCTTTTTCCAGCGATACAAACGATATTTTTTAGAAATTATTTTACAAATCTTGAGTTTTTAGTGAAACAAAAATTCATCCTAGGGCTTCTTAAGCCTGATTATCATTGTTTAAGGAGAGATTCTACGCTTGCTTGCACGCAAGGCGCCTTTGAGGGGGAGGAGTTGAACTAATTGATAAATTGTATAAACCCATTCAAATTCGTTGAATGGATTAATAATAATATACAAACTGCTATAAATATCTAAAAAAGATAACGTAGATTTGCTGACATCTGCAAGTTTTGTCATATGTGTGGAATTGTTTAATTGCGATTACTTTAATTTTGTAAACAGTTATAAAAATCCTGATTTTAATAACCTAACAGAAATTTTTAAGCTAAACATAAAACTAGAGTAACAAAAGCCAACTATGTAGGGGATGACTACGAGGGGCTGACGATCGCACAGCGACGCCGACGTTGAAGTGAATATCGCAAGAACAATCTTGAACTGAGTAGTTAGAATACGGGGAAAATTTTACTACCAATCAAAATGATGTTGGATGTCTGCCAATTCAATAAAACTAGGAAAAATGTATAAGTGGTCCCTAAAATTTGGCTCAATGTTAATATAGTCCCCGAACTTTTAATTTTTTTCAATATAGTCCCATAACTTTTAATATATATTCAATTTAGTCATAGATGGTTTTTAATAATATGTGAGTATTTTTCGAGTTATTTTTTTTGTTTTTCCTCTCTTTTCCTTTTTCTTTTCTTCCATTTTCTCTTCTTTTCTTTTTCTTTTTTCCCTTCATTCCTTTTCCCTTTTTCCCTTCGCCAACCACCGCCAAGCATCGCCAGCCTCAGGCAAGGTCGATGGATCAAGAGGAGGCTACCCTTGCCAAATCAAGGGCGGGTGAGGGAGGCCCACACTCGCCTAGGTGAGGGCGACCCTTGCCCGTGGGCTACCTTGCTAGGCTAGCAAGGGTGACCCTCACTAGCCCAGGCCTAGGCATCCTTCACTAGAAGCCAACAGAGGTCACTAGCCATCAACGAGGCTCAATGGTGGTTGGTAGAGGGAAAAAGGGAAAAAAAAAAAAAAAAAAAAAAAAGAGAAATGGGGGCAAAAAAAAAAGTAAAAGGAAAAGAGAAGAGAAGAAAAGGAAAGAAAATAATTAAATAAATTGAAAAAAAAAAAATTGAATATTATTAAAAAAAAATTATGTCAATATTAACCGTGCCACATAGGATAGTGGGAGTCTACTTCAATGATGTTTGGCCAAATAAAAATGTTTAAAGCTCAAATAACAAAATTAAAAAAATTTAGAATTGAATTGGCAAAAATATAATAATTTAAAATTTTTTGGATAATTTTGAGCAATTTTGTCTTTAGTGAACATTTGCTACTTCCTCTGCCGATTGTGTAGAAAAATTCAGTCAGGAAAGCGTCGAGAATGTCGATGTTACAATCCATTACATGCGGTTTGTCAGCAGCTGCAGCCACCGCCTCCATCGCTGCTGTCATATGCCTTAGATTCACCGCCTCCCCAACCGTCGCCACTAGTGTTACCGCTGCCATATTCTCGTCTTCGTCTATTTTATCTGCAGGTATACTCACGAGACTTGAAGGCTTTCTCTATAGCATCTATCTTTATACAGTAAATGTAATGTATTATTGCTTAAGGAGAAGTTCAAAATAACATCAGACTATAAAGATTATTTGGCCTTGAATCCATCTGCAACGACGGAGACTTTTGCACCGAGTGATCGACGTTGTCAGCGTTGACTGCTTCTGTGTGGATGATATTCGGAACCAGGGAGACTGAAAATGATAAAAGTAGCCAAGGGGAGACATGAACATGTTACCAGAAAATGATAGCGTAGATGATATGGAATCTTCCACGAATTCTAAAGGAGACATCACTACCTCATATTGAGAAACTTCCTAACTCATGGCATGCCAATGGAGCTGAGGCAACAGGCCCGTACATCTACAGGTTGATTGAATAGTTATGCCGGCTAAAGTTATATAATCATTATTCATTTGGGCTAGATGAATTTGATCTATGTGATCTAAAGTTATATAATAAGTTTCTCGCTTCCGGGTACGAGTAAAGGGAAATGAGGAGGGGGCAAAATCAGATGCAAATAGAATTACACTTCCCCTGATATTATTCTTGCGTCCAACTCCAACCGTTACATGCCTGTTGGTCCTGCATGGTAGTACAAAAAACATGTACCGGTTACGACAACAAATGGAAAGATTCAGCCACCACAGCCGCGGCACCCTCCGCAACCAGTTCCCCCACCGCAACCACCGCCACCTCCATGACCAGTACCGTGAACAATTGTTGCCTTGCCGCCTTCTCCATTGGCACCACTCTTTTCGGCAGATCTGGATTGATGAACGGGCCATCGAGCAGGGGTGGCGGTGGGTGGCTTGGTTTTCGTCTTCCCACGACCTCTACAGCAAATGCAGCGCATGACTTCAATTAGATTTCACATCATTTCGATTGCCAATTAGAAGAATATGGCGGCACGAGTTTCTTCATGGCTCTCTCTCAATTCTATTCACGTTTCATAGTCGTAGCATCGCTGAAAGGTGATGAACTAACGGCTTCGCCGAAGCGATTTGAATTAAGGAAAGTCAGAGGGAGAACGGGTGATTTCCATAGATTACTTATTCCTACTCGACCGACCCAAAACTCATAAAAGATCCTCCTTGATGACTTGTTAGGACCGGCGTTTCCAGCCTTTTCTTGCGTCTGTGGACAAAACTCCACGGGAATATCCTGTCGTCTTATTGTTTTGCTTGGTCGACGGATCAGTGAAGATGCCTCGCATGCTGTTGGCGAAACACTCTACCTATAAACTAGCCGAAACTCATGGGTCATGGTCGACTTTTAGAATTATATAGACAGGTCGGGTTGTCCAACCGATCATCAATGACACTAAAAACTAATTTTTTGTAGACCCGTTTGTTTAGAACATTAACATTGTTTAGATCTTATCATTCCCCGCAGAACACACATTGGCTCTTGAATTTGGATGAAGGTGTCGCGTTGTCATGTACTAAATTTTAGATCGATTATTACAGTGAATTCTTGCATTGTATGTTCTGTGACACCATGGCGTGCGGGTTTCAATAACCATACATTGGAACCTTTCTCATTCTTTCTAACCTCCTTATTGAACCTCTTTCAATCAATTTATAGAAAAACCTTATAAACTTTCCCTTGCTTTCTTTTTCTTTCGAATCTTTCTCGAGTAAGTTTCATGACCCAAGGGCTACCAATGACTTCAATATAAAAATAAAAACTAATCATATGTTAAAGCACCTGTAATTTGTATTTGATAACGTGATGTATTGACCATTTCAAAAGAAAACATGAAAAAAGGAGAATATTACGGTAGAATCACAAAAGCATTCCTCACTTGGATGACCTCAGAATGAGGTCGTTGCTCGACCTCGAGGTTAAGCAGCCATGGATGACCTCGGCTTTAAAGTCGTCCATGGCTTCTGCAATCTTGATGATACACCTTAGCCTAGGTCAAGTGGTCCAACACTTAATTTATAAGTCGATGGTCATAAGCTCGATTCCCCACAGTACCCTTGATCTCGAGGAAACTTAGCAAGTCTGCAAAATGGGCCTGCCCTTCAATGTATAGCCGGTCCTGAACTTTCCACTAGCATTGTGGTTAGAAAAGTGTAATGGCCTTGCCGATGGGCAGTGGTGTGTGGATAAATTTTGTGGCATTATAGAATTTTTCTATTTTTGATAACTTAGGAGTACAATTGTGATTAGCCGGCTACCTAAGGAGAACTAGTCCAGCAACCCACCCCATATCTCCCCATTTTAATTTTAATTTCCCAAGTGGTTATCAAACCTACACCCATCGATTCTTGAGGCACAAGGATAAGATGCCCTCCCTTCCCACTAGGCTAATTCCAAAGGGAGTAATCTTTAGTTTTCCGACACTTGACGATGGTCTCGGTCTTGACGAGCAAAAGAACTAATAACCTGTTCAGTTCCTTTTAAGGAATGGTCAGATTTCACGCCTGCTATATTTGAAAAGTTGGAAACATGACAGTCATTCAAGTTTCTTTCCATTAGGAATGTGCAAAACGGATCATCTCAAAATGAGAACTCCCTGACCGGACTGAACCAGTTAGTTGGGTCCAGTTTGCAGGAATATTGGTCTAGTTCCCAATTCCTGAAAGTGGAACTAGTGTCTAGGCAGTCTGGTTCCCGGTTCCAAGGAGAAATCAAACCGACTATATATACTCTTCTTTATTATGTTTATTTCTTCAAAAAAATTAATTGATTTAGTTTATTGTTTTCGACAAAATAGAAGCCTATAATTGGACAATAAGATATCCAAATGGAAGCATTGGATTTGTCTCGGGTGCTGAATTTGAATAAGATATTTGGATGGAAACATTAAAGAAAAAAAATCACTAGTTCCATTGGACCAAACTAAAATCGAGCTAAATTAGATCGAGAACCAATCATCCCTACTTTCCGTGAAGTGTGATATCTGCTAGCTGCTTTGACCAAATATATATATATATTTGCTAGCTGCCAATTTTATTACAGTAGGGAGCTTGCTGCCATTCACATTATAATTGCAATTGTCTCTTCACCGAATCAATCTCAGGGAAAATACAAGTTTTTTTTTTTTGGTGACCCATGGGAACCCCCACACGGCCGGCAGCCGGAGGGTAAACCCTAAGGATAACACATAAGCGGGAGGACCCACCACCCCGGCGTCACACTTAAGACCACAAGCAACCATGAGAGGATTCAAACCCCTTCCCTTCGTGAGGGGGAGAGAGCCCAAACCATCGCGGCCACTAGGGCGGTGGTGGAAAATACAAGTTTTGTCGTTGATTTTTCACTTATTTGTAATTTTAGGAAGCCGGTTTCTCTTTCCATGTTACCCAAATAAGTGGGATCATGTACTATATTAATCTGCCCTGGGAAATGAGTAGGTATGCATCAGGAATCATTTTGAACATTGCGAACGTGAGATCTAGTATTGAAATTCATTGCTGTAACCATGTGCGAAGCCCACAACGTGGAAGATGTTGAGTTTTTTGGACTATAGAAGGCTGACACAAACCATTCCACGATCAGTTGAAATGTTCTCGGTGGAAACGGAGTTATTCGCTCTGATTACAAGTATTAATTTTTTTATGTTCCTCTCACATTTAATTATGATAAATGAATGAAATTTTCTTTCAATAAAAGAAAATCAAGGGTCATTTCACATAAAGAGCATAAACAAACTAACAAAGGCAAAGATCAAATTAATTAATAAAGAGTTATTATATGAGTTATTGAACCTAGTTATTTATGATGTGAATAAACGACACATTAAAAACGAAAAAAGTAATTTCATGTCAGTCGACAACAAATTAGAAGTATATTTCTTAATTTAAAAAATAATATCGAAAGAGAACGAAGCCAATTCATGACATCAACAATAAAAACAAAAATAAAAATAGTAAATTTCAAGCTAACAGAAAAATATAATAAAATATCTTAGATTTAGAGTCTCTAACCTTATAGTGAAAGCAGCAATTCCTAAAACTTCATGTTTACTCCAAACATAACCAAATTTAACAAATTTACAATGAAAGGTTTAACTAATTTACGAAAGTAAAAGGAATGAAGCACAAATTTCCCGGTTTTCTCATCTAATGTATGGCGGTACAAAAGGCCTATGAATATTAAATGCAGTCTATTCAATGAAAAGATCGTTTTCTGTTCTGAACAAATATTCAAATCGAAACACCTTAGAGTCTCAACCTTAATACAAATATTTTATTATATTGTGATTATTTTTATATGTGCAGTAATATAGACTATGGACGGACGATGATTAGGAAAGACTTCTCTCTAACACATAATTGCTGTACATAATCTGCTTGGAAAAATTCAATTGATGGTACACAAATAACTTCACCCGCAATGAACAAATCCTTCTACCATAATGCAATTATCGCCGCCATCTATGTAGAAAATCTCATTCTGGCAAGTGTTGAGCACGTTGATTTTCTGTCCGTGATTAACAGCTGCAGCCACCGCCTCCATCGCAGCTAGAAACACCGCCAAACCCACTGTTGCCACCAGTGTCGCCGCAGCCTATAACACCTCCATCAGCCCCACCGATTGAACTGCCGCCGCTGAAATTGACAACGCCGACCATATCTCCACCTCCACACTCCAGAGAAGCGCCGCCATCGAGAACTCCTCCAAAATGACTGCTTAGCACCTCGTGCTTTGTCGTTCCTCCGTGTCCTCCACCGGAACTTCCGTCACCTAGAATTCTTCCCCTCGAACGGATCGCGAAGATGGCATTAAGGGCTGCGACGATCACAATCAGAACCGAAATCGTTGAACACACTGCAATCCAAACTATGACAAAGGTCTCCATATTCTCTTTCCTTCGTCTAATCTATCTGCCTGTGTACGTGAGTTGAATGCTTTCTCCGGAGCACCTATCCTTATATACTACATGTAAGGTGGTGTTTTTGGAGGAGCAATTCAAAGTACGCGATACTGTAATAATAATACGTTCTTGAATCGGTCCCCAACGGCGGGGGCTTTCGCTTCCGAGAGTAGTATAGGTCCTATACTTGGATAGACTTTTTCTTGTTTTTGGATAGACTTTTTCTTGTTTGACCGCATAAAAAATGGCTGCGATTATTTCCCTGCTTAAATGGAGAAATGGAGGAAGGGGAACTTGAACCGAGTGATCGACGTGGTCAGCGTCGACTGCTTCTGCATGGATGATTTTCGGCACCATTGGTATTAAAATCGGAAAAAGTAGCTGATCAGAAACCTGAATATGTACCAAAAATTGGTAGCATATTTGATATAAAATCTTTCGGGAATCATAAAGGAGTCAGCAATCTATATCTAGGGGTATGCAACCAAACTAGATTTATCCAGGAACTGGACTAGACCACTCGAAAAATAGGTCCGGGAACAAGTTCTTGTTTAAACCGGTCCAAGAAGTGGTTCCATTTTTTGGGAACCGGTTCAAAGAAAAGGCCCAACAGAGAATCGGATTGGTTTTGGAACCAGTTCTTACTATAAAAAAAAAACCTTAATTTTACCTTCTTGAACATTAAAAGTTTTGTTTAGGAATGAGTTATTAACTTCGCAATTTCTTTTTTGGACATTTTTTTTTAATATTATCTGCAGGAGAAGTAATTTTAATCTTAATTATTTTATTTTCCATTTATTATATTTGTTTCAGATAGATACCTTGCGATGTTGCTTAAGCAATAAAATTATACTATCATGGAGTCATTGGCCGACAAACTAGGCTGATTGGATTTGTACATTTAGTAGGTATTTTTTATGTATAGAGTAATTGATTAGGGACCATGAATATCATATTCTGAAGCTCACAAGTTTAGGAAAATTAAGTTGTTTTTAGGCATGTTTATGTAAAATCCAAAACCGTATAGAATATCAAGCAATTGCTTCTTGCTTGGGGTGTGTATGAAAAACAAGTTCTCGAGTAGAACCTGGAACCAGACTGTAATAGGTTTCAAAATAGGTTTAAGTACAAATAGTACAGGTTCCAAAAACTGAGAACCGGTTCTAATAGGGTTGGGTTCGATTCCCAATTTGAAACTTATCCACCCTGGAACCAATGATCCCTAGTCATGTCGTGAGCGAATCTTTATCTAGTTCGTGCCTTGGACATTTACTACCTCGTGTGGAATGACTCTTAACAAGTTAGTACATTGATGGGTGGATTGAGTAGTTACGACTCAAACTTAACGCTCTGTAATTGTAATGATCGATGCAACAAGAGCAAACTGTGAATGATGAGGAAGGGAAGTGAGGGACGGGGCGACAGGAGCTCAAACAAAGAGCGACTACCTGCAGGCCTTCGGACCGGTGAAGGGAGCATAGGGGAAGCATTCTTGGATTGTGTACATTTAAAGCTATACTTCAGAGACCAACACAAATTAGTGCTACATTTGGACAGCCCTCGTTGATTATTCCTCTATCTTTCCCACACTGCTCCCCTCCATTGGTCACGAGCACGACCAGTGTTGCAGACCAAGGACTAGCAAGGCGAGCCGTCACTGTCCGCCATTGTCGCCGTGCCATACCCACCCAGTCGTCATCATAGCTGCTGCACTTCGCCGACCGTGCCCGGCCCCATCACAGCCCATCCCCAGCTCATTCTCTCTCTCTCTCTCGGTCAAAGCAAATAAAGCTGGACGCTATCGACCGAGTATCTAAGGCTCGCGACCTCAGATTCGAAGTCGCCAACCTCGGCATCGACTGTGGCCTCTGTAGTCGCGGGGGAGGGGGAGGGCTACGGTTCTGGATAAATTCCATCAAGGCATAGGGGCTTTTTAGTCCTATAGGGTAACTTTACCCCCGTAAGGTTACTTCTAAATATAGAGAACTTACAGTCGCCTTATTAATTATAATCATAGGTTGAAGCCTAAAGTCGGGCAACCGGTTTTATTGGTTTTTCTTTGAGGGGACAGAAGCCTGGAAACGGCTCTGCAAAACATGAATCAGCATCAGATAAAGACCATCTTGTCAACTAGACATCTTGAGTTCGCATTTCTACGATGAATGGACAGAATGCACAGCAAATTAATATGTATACAGTTTTAGCATGACCTGGGCATATCAGGACCCATCTGCAAGATCCATATACAAAAAAAGATTGAGGATCAAATGGAAACGATGAAGACTACCAACTATGTACAACTTTCGCTCATCAACACGGTCAAAAAGGAAGTATTTACATGGCACGATCTCGGTATGTTCACGATTCAAGAAGTAGAAGAAGAAGAAGAATGAGCCACGTCATACACCAATATCGCTAGTGCAACCGGCACAACCGCTGGTTTTGTCGCCATGGTGGTGAGGGATCGTGCTGAGGCAACACCCGATGAGACCCAGTATCAGTATGACTCCCCATGCTGATGCAAGAGCCTGTGTCCACTTCGAAAACCCATCCATGCTCGACCTTCTTGTGACCTCCCTCTCTTTATCGATCTTAGAACGCTTATAGCGGACAGATGATGGAGCCAGTGATTCTTGCCAACCAACATTTTTTGATGATCCTTATTATATAGGCAAGATGACAGAGAGAGAGAGATCTCATAGACAGATCATAGACAGAGGGAAGGAGTAGAAAAGACGCACATGGTGCGAGCTATAAAGAGGCCGACGTAACATGGGGCCAGTCTGTGCCCCTGCGTGTGACATTATACTTCCTAGATGGCAAATGCCCCCCAAATATTCCATTGAGTGCCAATCGAATGGTTTTGGATGTTTGGTCTATTCGTCCCCTGAATGATCGTTTCTCTTATAATCTACCGTCTGTATATCATTTAGTCTTAAATTATTTTATTTTATTAATATAGTCCCGAACCTTTATATGAAATTCCAATATAGTCTTTCTAGTCACGTGAATTGATATTGAAATTTCACACAAAAATTTAGGACTAAATTGATAGTATTGAAAAGTTTAAAATTGAATTGTCATCCATATATTAAGTTTAAGACTCATCTAATAATTCTCTTCACTATTTGATCACTAGGGGAGTGGTTACTCTCTAAACATAACGACAAAGAAAGGATTAGACCAAAACTTTAATACTTTGATTTTCACCATTTACACGTAAATTTAATCCTCTGACTTTTTTCTAGCAATTAAGTCCTTTAATTTTCTCAATCGGGCAATCAACTATTTTCATTGATCCCCATTAGTAACATCATCATATCGCTGACATGGCAAGAAATGGACACATGAACTAGACTATCACATATCTATCATATAAGTTTTAGTGGGAAAAATATCAAAAAGTCCTAAACATATTACATATATACCAATTTAATCATAAATCTTTTATTGGTGCCAATTTAATCATAAATCTTTTAATTTAGTACACATTCAATACTTCCGACTAATTTGGGCCAGATATTGCTAATGTGGATACCGGTTGGCTTATATGGTACCACCGGCACTAATGTAGACAATCCTTAATAATATTTTTATTTTTTATTAATTTTTCTAATATTCTCTTTTTTTTCTTTCTTTTTTCCTCTCATTTCTTTTTCCTTTTGCTAATGACCAACCACCGGACACAAGCGATGGCCAATCATGGCCAAGCAGGCTAGCCTCACTTGGCCATGGTGAGGCCAAGCCCTAGCAAGGCCAACCCTCGCCAAGGCTCACCTTCACCATGGCCAAGCGAGGCCAACCCACTTGGCCATGCCAGTCATCAGCAAAAGGAAGAAAAAAGGAGAGGAAAAAAGAAAGTAAAAGAAAAAAATAGAAAATCAATACAAAAATCAAAATAGTATTAAAATATTATTAAAATTTGTCCACGTCAATGCCGGCAGTGCCACGTAAGATGACTAACATTCATGTCAACAATATTCGATCAAAATTAGTTGGAATGACTGAATTGGAACCAAATTAAAAGATTTAGAACTTAATTGATATTAGGCAAAAAGTTTAGAATTAAATTAGCGGTTTAGGTTTTTTTTGACACTTTTCTAGATATTACTAATAGCAACAGAGAGAATGAATTGATTATAGATGAAGAAAGCTTGAGAACTTGATTACATAAGAAGAAAAAATTAGTGGACCAGACACAGCCGATCAGCATAATGATTGATTGCACACCAGCGTTGCCCGAGGAACATAATAACTCAAATGCAATATAAAGGGGCTCAAGGTAAAATATTGGGAAAATAATCAAAAAAATTCTTTTACCTATTTCGGCGATTCCTATTCAATCCTAAATATTTTAATTTGGTCAATTTAATTTAAAAAATTTTGATCATTTACCATTATAATTTGGAAAGATTTGGGACCTTTTTCGTAATTATCCTATGAAAGATTCACGGAGCAGCGTGGGATGCAATTTGCTTTATGAAGTGAATCCTAGCACAACCTTAAACAACCAATGTCCATGCGATCAAATACTAAAGGAGCCGACATCTTTATTGTTTCTCGTTTTAAATTAGTGCAGCTGTGAAGCATCTGGCAATCAACTTGAATGGAGAGCGAATTGCTCAAAGCTAGGCGGCCTTTACGCGGACATACTGCCTGGTCATGAAGCGTAGCGTGATCCCTTTATATAGGACAAGTATAATTTGGGTAGGTAGGCCATCGTTGTTACCAAATACCAATCCTCCAGGCAGAACATGTCACCTAATCTTTTCCAGAACAGAACGCATCGAAGGTTCAACATGCGAACGGCCCCATCATCCTATGCTTTGAGAAGACACAGGTTTTCACTTCCCACTGAGATCCATCAAGAGCCACTTCACTCTCTTCCATAGGCTATTGAGACGACGCTCAATCAACGAAGATGATAAGTCTGAACGACTTGCGGAGAGCACGTTGCTTAGCACCCCGGCAATTTCAAGTACGAGAGGACTTAGCGCGCAGAGAGTTGGCTGCGTGAGTGACTCGTTTCTCTAGTCGTGCTCGCAACCTCCTTCAATTTTGATCCAGCAGATTTTTCTTTTTCCTCTATCTTTTCGCTCGTATTCACAACCGTGAATGTAGGGACGGCGACTGCTTTCACGGTATAATTGAAAATGGGGACAGCAACTTGTTTCTCAGTATAAGGCGCTTACGTGCAAGAAATCAAGAAAATCTCCTCCACTTAACTTCCGAGAGCTACAGACAGGCTGCACTATCCCGAATTGAGAATAATCGTAACATAATTCTCTCTTTTCTTTTTTTTCTTTTCTTTTTTCTAACCTATCTGTTCGGTATGCAAACAAGGTTACATGTCACACTAAAGAAAAACATTTTCAGAAGCTAAATGAGCCAGCAGGTCACACCAAGTTCTTCATGCTGAACCGTATCTCCTCTTCTGCCTTTGCTTACCGGGAAACGAATAACGGAATACTTTGCTTTCAATACTTTACACCTTCGGAGAATCAGCGGAGATTAATATGGCCTTCACTCAGTGATCCCAGTCCAAGAAATAACTTATTTCACTGTGCTTGTCTCGGCTGCTGTCCTCCAAATTTGCAGCTATGACATCAATAAGCTTCAAGCCTTGGGGGAAAACACCTGGATAAGAAACAATCAGAGTCAACATACTACCTTGACTTTGAACAAGCTGAAATAGGTAATAAGCATTGTCATTTTAACATTCGCTTCTCAACATTGTGAATCAACTTGTTTATTTGCTATGTTTGGCATCTGAAGAAGAAGAAGAGAAGCAGACCTGCACTGGTTAACTTACCAAAGACCAACCTAGCGCATTGGACAAGAACTTATCATTTCCTGCTCATCACCCTAATGGGAAAGTCCTATCAGTCTATTATTGGAAAGTTGCAAGACAGACCAGCCCACAACTGATGATCACCTAGTATTATACCAGCTACTATGTCTATTGACATCAAGACCAGAATCATGGATTTTTATGTATCAACTAGAATGCAAAGAATATAAGGGCCTGTTTGTTTCACATAAAACTTCATGATAAGGGGAAATGTTTTCTTTGAAAATGATTTTCAAGGACAACAGTTGCTTTTCCCTAGTTGGATAACATCTCAATATGAAAAGCATATAGTTTTCAAAAAATTTTGTCATAACTTATTGAGAAAGGATTCCCATGGGTTAGTCATATTGATTGTTTAAAAAACTTTAAAAAAAATTTGTGAAGGCATGTAGCAAATTTGAAAACATTACATGAAGAAGAAGGAGAGAGGAAGAGGTGCACTAGTCCTCAGCCTTGCCAGATTAACACCAGACTTAGCTTATTTTACTTGGAAGACACTTTCCTCTTTTTTGGTAGGAAACTTCATTTCTGCCTTTTCTGCCTCTGGGATTTCATTGACAAGTTTTCAGGTTGACCACCAAGTGGCAAACACCAAAAATCAATGAAAACAGTTTCCCAAAAAAAAAAAAAATACTTTCAATGAAACAAACACCCCCTAAATCAAATCATATCTTCTCTAAAAGAATATATGTAATGGTTGCATACACAAGTCTAGCACAAAATATTTGCCTTGTGGACAAATAAAAATTTGTTTTAAAATATAGCCATCTCCTTCATGCCTAATCTCATATATGATAGTGGTCACCCCATTTCCCCCAATAAAAGGTGGTTTAGTTAAGCACTCAAATCAGGTCATGTTTTGCTCAATCTGCATCTAAACCATAAAAATAAAATTAGCAATAACTCCTTGAATTAGAGCTGCTTAAATCTTCTGATCCATCAAAAACCAAGGCTGCTTAAATCTTCTGATCCATCAAAAACCAAGGCTGCTTAAATTGTAGTCATCCAATTCCTACATCTGGTAAAATTACACAGATGCTCCCTATGTTCAATAAGACTTTGCTTGTCCAATTTCCGAAAAATCAGGAACCGAATTCATGATGCATGTTGAAATGTTATTCTTATAAACGTTAAGCAATGCTAGAGGTAGACACATGTCAACCTCTAAAAGAACTTTTGATTACAGCTTTCACTGAGCCTTGTGGCAATGCTAGAGGTAGACACAGGTCTCATTCTGCTTTTCTTTCTTCTGGAATATTATATAGAATCCTTATAAGTGAACATTCTTTTACTTAAGCTATCCCTTCTTCCTTATAGTTCCCTAAAAAATCACATTTTTTTCATTCAAGTTTTGGCATTCTATAGAATGACCTTGCATCTAAGATGCTACCACAAGAATTTCAGTGTTTTCACAATATTTTATGTCATTCACATAGATTGATGTAAACATAATCTTGCGTTCCCATAATGGGAGCGCCTAGCTAATTAAACCAGCCTCCACCTCCAGGAATCCAGTTCAGAAATTAACATTTTACAAATTTACCACCTCTGGACGGGCAAGTAGCACCACAGAAATTATTGTGCTGACACACAGAAGTAACAGCATGTAAAACTTTCTCATTGCAACAGTAACATCTCACAGTATAGTCTCTGAAGATCGACAATGTTCGATCCCTTCAATAACATATTTTTCCCATTTACGACCAGGAAAAAATCTATGAGCACGTGAAGACCAAAAACTTCACATGCATTACAAGAACTTGACAGGAAAAGTGCACCGGAAGTCTAAACTTTGTGTACAAAACAGAATCAAGTTCTAAAACTATTAATTCATTCAATTGAGTCCTAAACCTTTTTCCAAAAGTGCAATCAAGTCCTTTCAATGAACAGTATCCATAGTTGTCTTCATGTCACTTAAAAATTAGCCAACATAGCCTCCTTATATTGCACTTTTCAACATAATTTGGGACTTAATTATATTTTTGAATTAAGCTTTAAAATGTTATTAAACAATTCAAAAAGTTTATAACTTGATTTTTGCACTTTTTTAAAAGGTTTAGACTAGATTGGACCAACAGAAAAGTGTAGGACTCAATTGCATTTTGTACATTAAGTTTAAGATGTGGTGCAATTTTTCCCAGAAGTTGACAGGTTTAATTCTATGGGTGAAAGGATGATTGAGAATTCAATTTTCCCCAAGACAGAAAGATAATTTACATAAACATGGCAGATGATGTTAAAACAAGCATAAGAAACTTACCAAGAAAATCTACTCATTTCTAACCTGGAGATACACTACAGCTCACTGTAATTACGCCAAACAGCACGGAATTCCTCACGGAATGTATTCAGGCGAGCTTTCAAGTTTGGTGTTCTAAAACTTGCATGGAGGAGAGTGGCTGAGAGAGCAAGCAGACATGGAGAGGCATATTAGATAAATTGCAAAGTACAAGAACAACTAACAAAATTAAGCAAGATTCGTACCAGAAAGTCCAATCACAAGCGCCCAGAGGACAGTCAAAAGACCACAGGAGAGATACCACAGTAAAAGTGATGCTGTGCAATAACAGAGAAGGAAAAGACCCATTCATGAATGACTCTCACAATGTGGACAAAAAAATTCAGAAATTTATGCAACAGAAATGGCAAGTTCAGTATTACCAGCAGAGAATATCAAGACAAATACCCAACGTGGCCGACCACATATGTGGACTGCCCTTTTAGCTGATGGACGCCCACGGATAACAGGTCTGTCGGGGAGTAAATTGTTAACAAATAATCATTGCAAAAAACGGAATTTTGAGAAACATAAGATGGCCAAAACTTACGTGAGAGATGGCCTCATCTTGGCAGCTAAATGTGGAGAAAACTGCCTAACAGTCCTTGTCACCTTCTCACTAAAAGTGCCTGCAAAGCTGCAGTAACAACCATTGGTGACATCAACAGGCAATATTAGAGACAAAATTGGCACACTGAACACAGAGCACGGCAAGACAGAAGAAATTTATGTAGTTTACATTCACCATCGAGCTTGGACAAGGAAATATAAAACACTAACTTCTAAGATCTCTACTATTTCAAGTGCATATGCGATTATATGTTATATAGATGAAATATCACGTAAAAGATGCTTTTCACTGAGATGACTATCCCTTACCAGATGTGTGTGAGAGTGTGTGTGTGTGTGTGTGTGTGTGTGTGTGAGAGAGAGAGAGAGAGAGAATCGTTACCTGTCATTGAGAATTGCAATGCTGAAGGTTGTCAAAAGAGCAGCAACAATAGCAAGTGGCCTCCTGAGAAAACCAAGTGCTGCAGTTGATACAATAATAGACAAAAATTAGGAAAAAAGCGACGGTTCTGCATTCTTGATAGTCAAAACAGGATAGAAAACTTCCTTCTTACAGTAACTTACCAAGAATGACAACAATCATGATGAAGTAGTTTGTCCTATAGCTGCAAGTAGAAAATAATTTACCAATAATTAGATGGGAAAATGCCAATTCCATAGAAAAGACTATAAAAAGGAAAAAATGGAGGTTTGCATTTCTATATCACTCTAAAATCAAATTCCACCTACATGTTTCCAACAGTTAACAGATCACAGAAAAATCCGTCTCCTTTATCTTATAAATAGACATCTCTCTACAGTACATAGGTGACAAATGTTAGCTGAACTTCACCCAGCTTCCATTTTTCTCTTGTTGCCATCAGCTACTTCAACATCAACAAATCGTGGGACCAAACAATGTTATGCTCAACCATGCTAACTATCTACAAAGCTTGCAATCACAAGTATTGGTCAGGGTAAACAGAGTGGGAGCTTCTCAATTATTTCACTAGTCAATATTAGCTACTCTACAGCTAGGGATATTTTGCGATTAACCGTGCAGATAAGAGGTGATCTGTTTTAGAAACCAAACCAACAATCCTCAAAATCGCATTTTCAGCTAGAACAAAACCGAACAAGAGAAAGGCTAGTTACTCAGAATTGGGCGAAACCAAAATTCTCTCAACTTTTCGACTCAATCTCTTCAAATTTCGGAACAACACGCGAATCAAGTTCACATTTCGTAATCAACACAAACTCCGTCGAGAGCACGTCGATTCCGTCGCCCGAGCGCAACACCTCAGATCTCGCGATACGGGCGACGAAAGGAATCACATCACACGAGAGCTCACGGAAGAGGGAGAGAAGGGGGGAAACCGTACTAGTAGAGGTTGCATTTGAGGCGGCTGCTCCACCTGGCGTAGGATCTCGGGAGGGTGAACCTGGAGAAGAACTCGGGCAAAGGGCGAGGGGGGAGCGACCAGTCCACCTCGCGGAGGGCGTCCATGAGATCCTCCGCCGTCACGTTCCCCCAATCCATGATCCTCCTCCGTCGTCGTCCTCCTCAAACCCTAGAAACGACGCACGCCCGATCAGAGGAACTGGAAATCGATCGAAATCGAGTCGGGGACGGAGGTCGGAGAACGACGCAGAATTCCGAGGGGGGGAAGGAATCTTCTAGAAACGGAAAACGGAAACGAACTTTGCTTCGGCGTGTCGATGGATATTTTGCGTGGCGATGAGGAAGAGAGGAGACGCCGGGGAATGTCGCTGTCCTTGTCGAAGAAGCAATTTACAAAAGAGCACATAACCTCCTCCTCTATTTCTTCTTCTTTTTTTTTCTTTTTTTTCTCTTTTTTCTTTTGTCTCGAAATTTAAAATCATCTCTGTATATGTTCTTATTAGTGATTTAATGCGGGCACTTTTCAAAAGTAATCCATCACGAGCTCTTTCAGTAAAACAACAATTTGCCAGAAATGCTGGATTTGATGCTCGAGGCTCAAACGAGAAAAGTTAAGATTCGCTCAAATTTTCATGGAGATGTCAAATAAGCGTCGTATCGATAATAAAATAAAATAAAATAAAATAAAAACTAATTGAGATAAAGAAAATGAGTCTCACATGCTCTCACCCCTGCAGCGACGAGGGGTTCGCAGCCCTCTCACCATGGGCCGGTGGCCCCAATGGCACTTGAAAAAAAGAGAAGATAAAAATTAGTACAAAAATTGAGAAAAATTGTAAGCATTAGCAATTTCCGATTAAAATTAACAAAAATGACTATATTGGTAATTCGTTAAAAATTTTATAACTAAATTAGTAAAATTTTAAAAATTTTAGAACTAAATCGGGTACAATTGAAAGGTTCATAATTTAATTGATAAATTATTTAGATATTTAGGGCTGGATTAGTATAATTGAAAATTAATGAATTATTCATATTTTAGACAATTTTCTCAAGGTTTTTGAATGCCCCGTGCGCATGGCAACCGAAGTAAAAGAGGGAGTGAGATGGGTGCCCGTGGGCACTTGAGCCTTGGTGGGGGCAGGCACTGATGGACTTCTGTGGGCTTGTATTATTAGAGTAAGCGCAAGACGGAGTTTTAACTTATTGCACAATCACGCGGAAACGACTACTACGTACTCGCTCGTTTGTCCGATTCGGATGCAATTTTGAAGGGAGTAAGTCAAGACCTCGACTTAACTTGTGTAAAAATTTCAGACCAAACGGATATTGGGAAGTCCATTCATTAAGCCTCTAAATCACCGTTTCCTCTAAAAATTGCATCATCAACTCATCGATGAAATTCATGGACTTCGCTTTCATGTTTTTACCAAAGTCATTGCTTGCGATGTCTTTCGTAACTTATGATGTATCTTATCTTTATCGCTCTGGAGATATGATTTACGAATTCATAAAAGGATGAGCACCCCTCAACACTATCCAAAGACTGATTTGAGGCTACACTGCTCAAAAAAACTACAAATTATATGTCAAAGAAGCATTAACCAAATGTCAAATTTGTGTGCCAACTAACTTCGATTGAGATTTTACTAGGTGATACTACTTTTAGGGTCGGATTGTTCATTGCGATTTGATAAAAGACTTGAAGAGCGACCGTTTAGCAACATAGTTTTGTTCCACCTTGTGTGACAAACAACCACTTGCACTACACGTCATATCTCTTTTCCTACCGAACCTCGATTTAAGCGAGTTTATTGTAAAATAAAAATGATCTTTTGAAATAATAAAAGATCCTAAGCTTTGCCAAACCCAAAAGATGCCTAGTGATGGCAAAAATCAGCACAAAAATAGTATTTTGAAATTATTTTTCCAATTACATGCTCGAAAATTCAAAAATTCACCCTCATCATATCGTAAATCCAATTTAACTTATTAAAATAGTATGGCTCCAAAACACCCTAAACTTCCATTACTATATGATTTTGCTGTTAAGCAACTCATAAAATTAAACCTAGCAACTCAGAATTCAGACAAATTCGAATTTATAACTCAATTACGAAATTTTTTTCGATTAAATGAATAAAGGCTATGATATGGCTTGTCGAGGTCTCTAATGCATGCACGCGACAAAACCCCTCCCTCTCTCTATCGTTACATCACTCCCTCTATTTCTCCTTCTTCTTCTCTTACTTATCTTCACTCCTCTTTTGACTAAAGTCAAGCCAACTAGTACAGATCATGTGTAAAGTTTAGCAAGATTAAAAGTTCAAACAATACCTTTGTGAGAATTAGAGACCGAAAAGTACCAAGCAGCAAGGCCTTCCTATTTCTCGGATCATAATCGGAAATTGATGGAAATCTTGGGCACGAACGCCGCTGTAGACAAAGCCTAGCCCAGCTTGTTAATTAGATACCATTGTCCAGATTCGCCCAAAATGCCGTTTGGGCCCATTTGAATTATTGGGCCCTTTAGAACCACTTCGTAATCTTCAATTTTTTTCACAATAATACACATCTAACCTTGAGTTTGCAGATAAAATTTTAGGGACAATGGACCATTCAACGACTCACGTCCATTTCGTTTCATCTTTTTAAACCCTGTCCTATCAATTGCATGCCGACATGTGACCCTCAAACTATTAGCTGATTAGACCGGCCGGCCGGTCCTCATTCATCTAGATTAACTAATCAACAAAACCGACGGATGAGATCGCGGCCCATCTCCGTCCCCACCGCCACGCACCGTAGAACTGGCCGCACCTTAAAACTACCGAAAAGGGGAAAAACAACACGTTTTCCTTTTCATCCCGAGCAAGCCAACAGACAAAAAGCCCTTTCCCTTTCAATCTGCCCGTAAAATCCTCTAATTAAACGCAAAAATCCAATCTTAAAATCTAATAAAAAATTCATCTTAATTATCTTCCCATATAATTACCACCGCGACGCAGGGAAAATATTTATCTCCACATTTTAAAAATATATATATTCAGTAATTATCTTTGTAAACACACGTTTGGGGCTCGTGGAAAATTAATTTATTTATTAGGCTCGAACTAAATTAATATATCTTCCCCCTCCAACGCCCATGTCGAAAATGTACCTCCATTGAATTTCTCTCTCTCTCTCTGTATCTCGCTGGTTTCGGCGATTCTTGTGTCGTTTCTCTTCCCCAACTCGCCGCCGTCCCTGGAAGTTCAGGCGCAAGGAGGTCCGAAGCCCGGCGTCCCGGCGGTGCCCGATAAGCTCGTCGCCCAGCTCCGATTCGCCGGTTCCGGGCTGATCTCGGCCTCCGATCGATTCTAGGGTTTGTTCTGTTTTGGTCTTGTCGGGGTTTAGTTGCGGGCGATGGCGCAATCGGCGGCGAGGGGGAGGGTGGTCGGGGATTACCTGGTGGGCAAGCAAATCGGGTCGGGGTCGTTCTCGCTGGTGTGGCACGCGCGGCACCGGGTCCACGGGACGGAGGTGGCGATCAAGGAGATCGCCACGGGCAAGCTCAACAAGAAGTTGCAGGAGAGTCTCATGTCCGAGATACATATACTGGGGAGGATCAACCATCCGAACATCATTCGCTTGTACGAAATCATTGAGGTGAGTCACCCTGGGACATCTGTTCTGGCATTTTCGAAATTTGCGCGAGTTGCTGGCTTTTCAGCGTTGAAGCTCTCTAGGGAAAGGGGTTTCCAACACCATCTGGAGTTGTAGGATATTCTTTTCCTCTTTTCTTTATTTCTTGGACTGGTATGATATAGACTATGAATGATCGGGCAATCTTTTTACTACTGCTGATTTGTCGGGTGCGATAAGGTTTTGAGCAGATTGTTATGCCACTTATTAGAAATGTTGGCGTCCTAGTGCGTAATGAGACGTTCTTTTCTTTTTACAGAAACAAAAAAAAAAAAAAAAACTTTTTTACTGAAGAAAGAGCATTAGATGCTTCGCAGTTCATCATGAATTTGCTTAAGTAAAGTAGGTATCTTAATCTGTGAAAATACCCTGTGGATGATAGAGGATAGAGAGTAGACACATTATCAATTGTGGCACAAAGGCCTTGTCTTTGGGCTCATGAAAGTCTAGGGTAGCAAATTTGCCTTCTAAAAGCATTTACCGGAATGGAGTTGATAGAATGCAAAACTACTGATCAGTAACTATGTTGACATGTCAGATGCAAGTTCATGATATGTTGTTGAGCTGTTATCATATACGTATATATACATGTTCTTTGGAGATGTTATTAGCAGCTTAAGATTGGAACCATGTTGCATGAGTCAGGCCCCTGGGAAAGTACATCTTGTCCTGGAGTACTGCAAAGGCGGTGACCTTTCCATGTATATTAATCGCCGCGGAAGAGTTAAAGAAGAGATTGCTAAACACTTCATGCAACAGCTAGGTGTGTTAAAATTTAATCTATCTACATTTCGTCTACGAGATTCTTTGTTTCCAACACTGTGATTTGAGTTTTCGTGATTGTGTCCCTCCGCAGCAACCGGTCTACAAGTTCTTCGTGACAATAATCTTATACACCGGGATCTGAAACCACAGGTGCGGTAAATGCATCTGCATTAATTCCAGTAATTTTAGGTTTCCCCCATGATTCTTTTGATTAATTCATACATTTGTAAAAATCAACACCACACCAACACGTCCTTACCTGCTTTAGTATCCAAAGGGACGAATTAGATGTTATTCATATGTTGCAGAAAGAAGTATACATCTGGAGAAAAATGAATATTATGTGAATTTTTGATACTTAACATCTATCATAACCATATTGCTTGATACTCTTCTTTTTAATACAGTCTGATCCTTGTAAGATATTGTACATATTGGAACATGGATGACCCCTTCTATCTACCAATTATGAACGTTCTGTCTTATAGACTACAGATAGAAATAATCGTAGCATATTGCCTGATAGTCTTCTGTCTCATCCATAGTAATACTTTTCAGACGATGAACATACAATAACATGGATTGCCATTTGAACAGAATCTCCTGCTATCTACCAATGAAGAACGTTCTGTATTAAAGATTGCAGATTTTGGATTTGCAAGGTGACTGGACTCCTCTCTCTCTCTCTCTCTCTCTCTCTCATGCACACACACACACACACACATCAATAGACCGCGAAGATAATATGTCTGCATCTGAATGTGATCTGTATTCTCTATATATTCAATGTTTAATAGATTAATTGTCTAATTGTAGTTAAAGACAGGATAATTTAATAGTCAGGGTTATTTAAGTGACTGAGCATGGGCTATTTTTAGTCATTTAGAGAGACTTAATTTCACGTAATACCATGTTAGACCTGGATGGGCGCAGCCTGTGTTCTCAACAATCCTCAGGAATAGCTCCTAAAGAATGCCAGTGTTGAACCTTGCGTTTTCACCTGCCAATCTAGGCCTACACAGTGTTACCAAATGCTGTTTTGCGATTTTACAATTTTTCCTGTAAAGTGCATCTCTATGATGTCGCCTTCTAAGGTTAACGTCAATATTAATAATTTTAAGTTGATGGTGTGTTTTGTCACAGCTTTTTGTATTTTTTATTTTTAATCTTCTTCTTAATTTGGAATTGTGCTGAGTTAATTTTTGAGGGCTTCAGTACTTCTGGCTTAACATAATTCATTTTCGACAACGTCGAAAAACCTTTTCAGATTAGGTGGGCGTGTGACTTTTTAATTCTACAAAAAAAGAAAAAATTGGGAATGTGGGTCTGGTGTTTTTTAAGACATCTGATTGGGCTGAGGTTGTGTAATTTGATTTTACTGATTTGGTTGTGTAAGTTTTGTTTTTTCCACTTAATGTGACTATTCTTTACTGGCAGATCGTTGCAACCGAGGGGCCTTGCAGAAACTTTGTGTGGATCACCTCTTTACATGGCACCGGAGATCATGCAACTTCAGAAGTATGATGCTAAGGTAACATCTTCTTCTCTCAGTTTAAGTGCAGCCGTTGCTTCAAGAAATTTATATTTGTTGAATGAAATGCGCAGGCAGATCTCTGGAGTGTTGGTGCAATACTGTTTCAGCTTGTGACTGGAAAAACCCCATTCACTGGGAACAACCAAATACAGGTATAATTGATACTGCCTTGTGCCAGAATGTTTTTAAGTGCTTGCTAGCACCAGTGGGATAGCAGTTGCCACTTATTTGCAGCTTCTGTCTAAACCCTTTCTTCATACATGCTTTGTGCAGTTGCTTCAGAACATTGTAAAGTCGACCGAGTTGCAGTTTCCTCCTGAAAGTAAGGATCTGAGCTCTGACTGCAAAGATTTGTGCCAGAAGTTGCTTCGCCGTAATCCAGGTATTTCAGAGCATGTAGCTTGTGGTCAAATAAGAAAAGGAAAACAAACCTACCGAAAATTTTTAACCCCAGATCCTGATTATTTAAGGACTTTGTTAGGCATGGATTACCTAGGAAAAGTTGTGATGTGGTTCATGAAAATATGAAAAGGGATGCAGCTTCCTGTTCTAATTCTCTTTAGTACATATCTCATTTTTAGAAGTCGTCATTGGCACTGTGCTCATTCTGGTTCCTTTTGTGACTATTTGTTTAGTCCAGAATGAGATAATTTGGTGACATCTGGATGTTGTGATTAAATAATTGTTTATTTAAAAGCATTTGAAAATAAGAGGGCATCCACTACTAATTAGATGTTGGAACTCCAGTTCCAAGTGTGGAGCATTGGGTTTTCTTTGTTTTTGTCAAAGGAGTGAAAAGTGGAGAGTAGAATTGGGAGTCATGTATCTTAGATAAGGGTGATTTTCTTGATGACTTAGCAGACACTGATATGATGGTTTTACCGCCTCATGATATGTGACTGAAGCTTCTAGACATGGTGTTGTGTGTACAAAGCTTTACCTGTGCCAAAACCTTTTATTCTGTAATTTCATTACCTTGTTTTACTTAAAATACCCAGAGACCTTGGACCTCAGTCATTTGTGCCAAAACCTGTTTATTCCATAATTCCATTTAGCTGAAAACCTAGTGATATGAGAATAATCTTTCTTACTAGTGTCTAAAGTTCTGGTTCTGCCCATTGAGGCCATTTGCGTGATGAAACTATCAACTGGTTCTCTACCTGTCTCATATGCCTGTGGATGTTTGAATACTAGATTTTATTTTTTGCTAATTGCAGAAATTCATTGCTCTTGATACTGAAATGAACTAATAAGGAAACCAGGAAGACCTTTTTATAATTAGTTATTTACCAATGGATGCTGATTTGATAGTTGGTTATTTGATGCTAGAGTTCAAGTGAAAAAACCTCGATATTAATTTTTGTTTGAATCTACAGTTGAAAGGTTGACTTTTGAAGAGTTCTTCAACCACTCATTTCTGTCCCAGAAGCAACCAGTTGGTCCTTGGAGGTACTTTTGAGGGACAAACTTTTGTTATCAGACCTTATGCATTAAAACCTTGTGTTCATGACTACAAAATTCTTTCAATGTGCAGAATTAGCAAGTTTTCAAGAACCATGGATAGTTTTCCTTCACCAGAGTCTGATCCCATGAAGAACATAGAGGAATCGGGTCATGATGATTGTTTTCCCTTTTTTCTTGATGATGATTGTAATGGGTCAGTTAGGAGTCCATCCTTTTCAAATAGGCAGGCCTCAACAACGTCAATTGAGGGATTAACTGATCCAAAGATTGATAAGAGAGAATTGCCATCTGCTGCTTTTAGTTACAGAGATCGAAATTCAAGGGACAGTAATAGCGGCAACGTGAAGATGGAGAATGATAGCTTTAGGCCCAACACTTGTAGTAATTCTGATGCAAAACCAAATGATCCTTTGTTGGACCAAAGACCAATGAACACTTGCTCGAGTGGTATGTTTCTTTTCTCTCATTATTTTCAGTTATGAAAGCTAAAGATTGTCTTTGAAGTATATTGTCAAATTTCAGTCGCAGACTCCATGGAGTTGATTGATGACTATGTTCTAGTTCGTGGACCTCCATTGGATGTCTCGTCTTCCTCTTTTAGTGATTCTAAGATGAGCCAGTTTCCATTCAAATCAGATAGTCCACCTCAGGCATCTCGTGAAGTGGCTCCCCCATCAAGTGCCCCGGTGCCAATTGGTCTTTTAAGTAGGGGTAACATTTACCAAACTGGAAGCATTGGAAATCCTACCATTGCTCAAGGGACTTCATTTGAATCCATGGATAATGTGGACACCTTAGAAAAGCCATCATCTCACTGTATGATGAGAATTACGTCTTTGCAACAGTTTGCATCAATCATCAAGCAATTAATGAATAATGAGGCAAGTTACTACTCGATTCCTGGATTCTGACTTTTATATTAGATGAGTACTTGATTGACCCCATTGACATGTTCAGCTTGCATCTATTAAGTAGTAGAATGGGGGAGATTGTGAAGTGAAATTTTGATTTTGTCTTACTTTGTGGTGAAATGTGCAATGTCTCATTCTGGTTCAGTTTTAATGTGGTACTTTTCGATTATGGTTCTTGTGCTAAAATGTGGACTTGGGAAAGGAAGGAAGAGAAAGAAGAAGTTTTTTGGGGGGTGGGTTCCTGAGAATGGGTAGGCTGTTTGTCTCGTGCATGAGACCTATCCTGCTAACACTACTACCATTCGAGTCTTGTAAAATGTAGTCGCCCGTAAAAACTTTCTGGAAAGATCTCAGTTCTTGCAAATTACAGGAAAACCTATACAATTCTCTTTTTATTTTTTTTCAATTTTTCTACTTAATTTGAAGCAAATTTTCATACAACATTGATGATACCCTATATCTTTTCTTTTTCCCTTTGTAATTTTTGGGCAGACACTAAATCTTTACTTGTCTACATATTTTATATATGATGATATTATTTAATTCTTGCCAGAAATAGGGTCACAAGCTGTCAACAAGCTCCATAACTTAAATTGAGAAGTCACACAATACGAGCATGCTTACAACACAAAAAGGGGAAAACAGATAATAAGCCCTTTGGATTGGTTTAGTTGTGTGGCTTAGGATCATGGTACTTGATTTCTCACATCCTCAAATCTAAAGAATCTTACTTCTGATTAATGTAGATTTCGGCTCAGGTCTCCTTCTTGTCTATGAGATTAGTGAGGTATTTCATGAACTTATAGTCTAGCCTAAGGTGCCGCTCTTTGCTGAAAAAGTTCGAAACCTAGAATAGTCTTGCTTGTCAATATAGGAAGTAATAGAATTAAAATACGATGCTAACACCTCCAATTTTCTCCAGGAGAGGTAATGGTTAGGCTTAAGGATAGAAGAACGTCACTTTATAATTGGAAAAGTAAATAGCAACAGAGACGAATAAAAGTTTGTTACATTTGTCAGTTTCCAATGGTTAGGGAATAAAGGGGTCTTCTCCATTTCAGTTGTGCTCATGTGCAGGCACTTGGGCCCTATTATCAATTAAAATAATGGAACTGGTTCTTAGATTTCGAATAATTTTTCATAAGAGGGTATGTGAATGGATATAGCAGTTTTGCATGACCTTGTACCTTTTAATTGAGGGCTTGAGATTGAGACCGAAACCTACCCTATTTTGATAACCAACTGGGAACTAAAATTCAGCCATGTTTGACCTCATAATTCCTTGAGTTATCTGATGCACTCATCAATCTGGTACCTGTTACTAGATTTAGTATGCATCTCATACTGATTACACCCACAAGAGAAATATTGCCTTCAGCATTTATTGAACTGCATTTTTGAAGCTTTAGGCTTCTCATCTTTGTGTTAGTAAGTCTGTCTTCAATCTAAAACAGATGGAGAAGGAAAAGCATTTAGAAGCATTTTCAATCCAGCTTGTAATTCTTGCAATATGGAAACAAGCGCTGCACATATGCCATACAGAGGCTGCATCTGCTATGGAAGGAAGTCCGAACCCAGTTCCTATGAGATTAAGAAGGAACTATGACAAAAAGCATTGCAGTTCCAGCTTGGAAGAATGTACTGATGCTTACAAAACTTTAGGGCCAGAGGAGATTTCCACACATATTGAGCGTGAATTTCTTAGTGAAATGGAGCATGCTGAGGAACTTGTGAAGGTTATTGAATCAGGTCTGTCTTCTCTATATTTTCTTTTGATTTGGATCATTTCTTTGTTTTACTGTTGCTTTACTGCATCATTTCTCCTTCATGGCACAGTCAAATTCTATTATGATCATTTATCCTGTGTAATCGTTATCAAGTTAAGTAGAAGGATTTAAAAGATCTTGTGAATTCTACTTCTGAAAATTGTCTTTAACTTCAAACATTTGGTATTCTTGATGTTCCTAATAGTGTCCTAAGAACCTAACTGAAGGGAAGACACAGAATGACAAATTATGCCAATTGATGTTCTTTGCTTGGTCAGTCACTAACGTACTTAAGCATAACAGGACGCATGGTAATTTAGTATGCCTACACATAATTAGGTTTGCTTATCCGCTAAATAGTGACTATTCAACCTCTTTTTTTATCTTGCTATGAATTGAATGTGACAAAAAAATGAGGTACATCTTTCTGGTATATTTAGTGTTTAACGTAAGTAAGATGATTGCAGGAAGTAGAGTAATGCCAGATGCGATGGAGGTGATATTTCAATCTGCTCTTGCTCTTGGCAGACGTGGGGGAGTGAGTGTTCTTTACTAATTTTTGTCCTTCCTGCTAAATATCTTGCGGTTGAACTAATGTCCTTTTCTAGGCCATTGATGCTGGTCTACTAGTCATGTTAACTCTGTATAATGCCTATTTTGAAATGTTTTCAAAGGTTGATTTACAAAATTCTAGGTGGCCATACATCATTGGTTTGTATCTGCATTATGAAAATGTATGGCCAGGTAAATTTTTATGTGCTAGTCTTTGCAAATGTTTGGTACCCCTAACGTTTTTCACATGTTCCATCTAAAAAATGCCGTATAGCATTGTTGAGTGTCCAGAACAGAATGATACAATTGCCATGCCTTTGGATGAGTGATTGCTCTTTCTCTTTCATAATGACTTGGTTAGAGGCCTTAACCTGTAGATCGGTCAATGCTCTGCCTTGATTAAGCTCATGATCACGAGACAGAGCAAAGTCTGCAGAGCAGGTGATGTACGGGATGCGATTCAACTGCAAGGCAGCATAAGTTGCATGGCATAGTCCAGCAATTTGCTCTCAACGCATGAATATAAAAAATACTGTGGAGTTGCACTATGTAAAAGTAGTAAATTGAAATGTTAGCTCTAGCTGAGAAATTTAGTATTTGGAAACTCATCAAATTGCTTTGAAATTATCAATAAAGTCTGACTCCAGTTCAAAAAGTATGTGTGGACTGATGTTCTTGAATGTTGCTGTTTCAAATTGCAGGTTGATGAACTTATGGGTGATACAGAAATTGCAGAATCATTGTATTCAAAGGCAGTGCAGTTGTTACTCTTTCTTCTAGTGGAGGCGCCATCGCTTATCCTCAATCCACCTTTCTCCCTCACCAACTCAGATCGATATAGGCTTCGTAAATACATTGAAATTCTTAAGAACAGGCTAATTCATTTAAGGTCGGGCATGGCTCTTCACAAAAGTGGAGATCAGCAATGAGCCGTGTAGACAATGAAGTACTTCCTCTTGCTAATGACTTCTGCTCCTGTTACGACACTGTAAAATAATTTATGTACAGTTATTCTTCGTGTGACCGGGGGAAGTTGGTAGGAGAGGATTTGTAAATAGGGTGGAGGATGAAATATTCTCAAAAGTTCTGTGCAGAAATTACCAAAATGGCTTCACTTGTTTTCATTGGAGGTGTTTTCAGCCAGTCATCAAATTCCTTGAAATTTCAGACAGTTTTGTCATTGCTTGTACTGCAATTCGACTTGTATCCACTAAATTTCCACTGGACGATGATGTAAAGGTACTGTTCTGGGTTCAATCTTTGGAATGTTGGACCTGATAAAAAAAGAGATTCACGCGTTATCCTTTAGTTAATGAGGAGTGGGCTTGGCTTATATTTCATGGTCATTAACGATGAACACTACTTTCATGTAGAGGAGAGCATTGGTACAAGGTCAACCCTGGACTGACCTTGGATCAGCCCAACCTTGCTAATCCTGGTTTGGTTCACAAGGGGATTAGGTCAGTCCTTGGTCTTAAAATCCCTGGACTAATACTTTGCAAGTTGGTACTAAGTTCTAGGAGTTTTGAATTGGTCTCATTTGGATTAATCCTGACTTTATATATTATATTATATTATATTTTAAAGAGTAAATCTTAATTCAAATGGTGTTTTTCTCCAGTACTCTTATTCTCTTCTTTCTATTTTATCTTCTTAGGGTCTGCATGGCAATGTTTCTATTCCTGAGAACAGCTTCTGAGCATTTGAAGGCGTTTGGCAACTAAAATATTTTTTTGTTTCGGGAACATAAATGCGTTTAATAGAAATTTCTAATATTTTATTCTTTTAATTTTCTTTTTTCTTTTTTTTTGTCCTCCCCGTTGGCCGCCGCCGATGAGGCTCGCCGAAGCCTCGCGCCGGCCCTGCGAGGCTTGGCCTCGTAGATCTAGGCGAGGCCAAGCCTCGCCGGTGGCCAGGTGAGATGAGGCTCGCCGATGGCGGCCGAGCGAGGCTCAGCTTTGCCTAGATTTGTGAGGCCGAGGTTCGTTGGTGGCGGTCGGGCGAGGCTCACCCGGCTTGGCGCCGCTTGGGCGAGGCTCAACCTCGCCCAGATCTGCGAGGTCGAGCCTCACCGGTGGCTAGGCGAGGCTCCAATGAGTTTGCCGGACCTCGCCCTGGCCTGGCGAGCTCATCGGATCTCGCCCAGCGGTGGCGATAGGGCGGCTGAGGGGTGGGAGAAGGAAGAGGAAGAAGAAGAAGAAAAGAAAAGAGAAAGAAAAAAGGAAAAAAAAAAGTGTTTTTTGAAATTGTTCCCGGAAACAAAAAATAACTTTTTCTTGTTTTTTATTTCTACTCCAAATCTGTTACGGGGAACTTCCCAGGAATAAAAAAATTTACCAAACGCATTTATGTTTTCGAGAACAAAAAATCTGTTCCCGAGAACAAAAGAATAGAAACAAGTATTCCTATGAGCGTTACCATGCAGACCCTTAGTATTCGATTTGCCAAGTAAAATCGAAAGAAACAACTTTATTTATGAGCAATCTTGCCTCGCTCACCATTTGACATTCACCTCACTCACTTTTGGTTGCTCATCACTCGACACTCATCTCGCTTACCATGCTCACCCCACTTGTCGCTTGACGCTTACGCCGCTCATCTATATTCACTAACTTTGCTCGTTCTAAGTAAATCATAAGGAAATAAAGTCCTAATTAGAAATTTTTGTTGCTCGTGAGCAACACTCGTCTTGCGACTCTATAAACAATCTTAATTATTTTTATGGTTTATTACTTTTAGTAAGTGTGAAATTTTTATTATTACCTTATTTTAAATTTGTTGAATATGTATTAATATTTATAGTTTAGTTAAAAAGTCACAGTATCGATAAATATGTAATTTGAAATAATTAGTTTAATTTTTTAGAAATACAAAAAAATGAAAAAAATTAATGATTGGTCCCAGGTTAATCCCGGAACCAGATCGAACCCATTGGATCAGTCCGGTTCTCGGTCCTAAGCTCAATAAGATTGATCCTCAGTCCTAAAAATTGAAGACCAACACTATGCGAGTTGGTCTTAGAGTTGGGAAGGCAAGATGGCGATTGAGGTCCGTTTATCATTTAGTCATGACCTGACTTAAGTCCTCCAAGCTCTTTTACTACACTCAATTATGTGACTCTGTTCTGATGGGGAAGACATTTGATTTCTCCTTGTTGGGTCGATGACTCAGCCTCCTTCATACGATAAATGCATGCACAGTTCGTAACCGTGCAGTGGGTTTCAACCAGGACTGGCCCTAGGCTGCTTCGACTGTTTCGTGGAACTTAAAAAGCATTTTTGCATCATCTTCAGTTCCTCATATGTGTCTAGAAAAACTTTTTTTTTCCAGAGCTCCCATGGATGTATGGAAACGTGCTGCAATGGAGACTATTTCAGCAATGAGACCTTTACAGCCAATTGAGCTGGTAATAATCTAACGGCGGCGGTCGTGATAATGGTGGATGGTTATGGGGTCTGGCGGTTAGGGATTACCTACTCCATCCTTGTCTACACCATCAAGTCGTGCCCCTATTCCTGCATCGTGGCCTCAACGGAGCTGGTGACCATGCCTCATCTCTACCCCCGGAAAGGGTCTTGCTTCTCCTCATTTGTGCCTCGCCTGCCTCTAACCCTGTCTGAGCCAAATACGTTAGGTTACCAACGATGCCAAAGATTCTCATGACGTGAATTATACAAAAACTAAATTGATCATGGCCCATTTAGGAATATTCCTACAAGCGTTTCAATAAGATGAGCGAGAGATGTGAGTCTCGCTAGGTCTCTAATTATACATTAGGATATCATTGCTACTATGCTAGAAATATATAAACATGCGAGCTATTAAGACTACGCATTAAAAAGAAGTGGAGGGATGGAAGGCTTCATCCGCGAGTAGCGGACCCATTTGTTGTTACTAGCGAATCCATTGGCGCTCGCCGTCATGAGCTACGTCATGGGCTATAAGCTTCTAGGCTGATACTAGGTGGTTGGTGGTTCGAACCGTGGGAATGAGCGGACATCCGGTGACAAATGATGGTAGAGGTTGCGGCCGGTTCTCGACAGCAAATTATGGCGAACTTTAAGTAGTGTTTTGGGGTTAAAGGATGACGTTTAAGTATCGGGTCTCCGCACATATTGTCAATTTGCCAAACCATGATTTTAGATTAATAAACAATTTGTACGTTTTATTTCTACTATCATTTGAAGTTGGCATGTCCCTAATGAAATTGGCTATTTTACTTATCTATATTTATATCTAAGCTCATTAATGTCCTAACGAGAAAAATATTTTAACACTGAAGATATAATTTGCACTCACGTTAAGATATACCCATGCTTTGTTATTCTATTAGAACATTTGATGTTTACCGTATTATAGTTTTAACATTTTCATTTTTTTTTTGTAAAGGTAAGTAATATAAATCAGCCAAGCAACTTTACAAAAGGGTGAGACTCGGCACCAGCACACACTCAGTAGGACAACATGTTACTGGAGTGGGTGAGTACCAAGTTCACAAAGAAAGACACAACTGCTATACATAGCAACTTTACAAAAGAACCAGAACGGACGGGTCCGCTCCTGTCACATCTTCTCACAAAAAATTTGAGGATCAAATCCCCAACATCTTTGTAGTCTTCTATCCCGGGCAGAGGCTACAACAGATTTAAACGAAAGAGCTTTGTCTTTGGCCGCTTTGATAAGGTGAAGCTTCATTGATAGAACATATAAGTTGGTGGCCCGAAATATTACATCATTCCTAGACTTCCATATCACATAGCAGAGGGAAGCAAAAGGAAACAGAATCATTTCAAAGTAGAAGCCATTTCCATCAAAAGTATGCATAGCCCATCGAAAGTTATCAGACCAACCTCGATTCCTCCAAGGAAAATTACATTTCGTAGCCCAAAATGAAGCAAGGGAATTTGTGACGTGACATTCAAAAAATAAATAATTAGTAGAATCAGGACAAAGGTTGCAGAAGACACACTACACAGAAGGGATTTTACCATGAGACATGAGAAAAACCTATGTGGAAGCCAATTCTGAAGGATCAGCCAAAGGAGAAATTGATGTCTCGGGACAATAGCTTTGTTCCAAACAAAAGAAGCCCAAGAGACTCTCAAGGCTTGTTTCCGAATAATTGACCATGCTGAGGCACTAGAGAAAATACCTGAGGGGTGAGGCGCCCAAGTGAATGAGTCCAGCACATGAATAGCTGAAGGGATAATAAACTGCCAGGCCTGTAACTCCTAAAGGAAAGCTTAACATTTTCATGTTTATCCATGCTTAAGACAGTAATTTTTCAAAGTGTTTTCCTTCCAAAAGATAATGATTCTTTAATTGACATGAGAGACTTTTTTTTTTCTCATCATATCATGAGACTCTATATTCGATCCATGATCTCTAATTTTCAAATCTGTATGTTTTGCGAAAATTGAATGATGTGGAAAACATTCTCCCAAGAATGGTAACTTTTATCACTTGATTTTCCAAATCATACAGAGCTTTCATATAGAAGGGGCATGCCATTGAGGCCATGACTTCTTAGCATAGGTATTTCTTTATATTCAAAGCCCTTTCAAGTTACTTGATAATAATAGGGCATACCTACTTTCACACTGCTAAAACAAATCCTTTTTAAGTTGATCGATCAGATCAGCCTTCACTTCTGATTAAGCATGTATGAATGTTGAGTGACACCTTTTCAGGCAAATCAATGATCCATGGATTGCTAGTTTCCTAGCTTGATTTTCTTTAGAATTTTTCGTTTGTTTTCTTTCTTGCACTTGGCATGAAGAGAAAATTTTAGTTCTTCCTCCAAAAGGACAAAAACAAAAGCCACCGAATGTGTGTGTTTAGCTAGAAATCCAATTCATTATTTAATTTGTTTGTGTCATTCCAATGTTTAGACCAAAAATACTACATAATGTGGAAAAGAAAGGAAAGGAAAGAGAAAGATCATGACTAACCATTTGAATCCACCGTTTGGATTTGGAATCTAACAGCACCATAGTCCGTTACCTACTCTTTTCCCTTCTAAATTTTCCCACTCTTTCCATGGCAAACACATTTATCATAAATAAATATAAAAAGGAAAATAAAATCTGTTTATCATTCACTTAAAATGGCAATCCATTTCTTTTTATATTTTATGCAAAGGTGGTTTACGTACTTCATCACTGAATGATTAAAATAGTTGGAGGCATGATATTAATCAATTTAATCGCAACTTTCAATTTATTACGCTATCGAGTACACTTGGCCATGATTTCAAGGCAAATCTGGATTCTAATTCTTCTGTTATTTGGTGTAGAATATCTTAACATGTCCAGATATAATGTTGGCTATGAAAATAATAACTAGAGTAATCTAGATTAATAGGTGTATCTTGATCAAGAGACTTGGTCATCCAATCGAGTTTTTTCCTCCATGGGAAGGATTTTGGAGTGTTGGGCAATTTACAGACAAGGGAAATTTCGAGGGAGATGCGACGATTCGTTAAATAAGTCTAAGACGCTGACTGATGCGGGATGCAATTTGGGTTTTGACGAGAAAATACAGCATTCAAGCTTTGCATTGTCAAAGTATAGAAAAAGGCAAAGGGGTATTGAAATAATGACAAGGGTTTATGGTAGCTTTCCAAAAGGAAAAATTATGGCGATTCGTGCAAAGTTACTCCTCTTGAGGTGCTTTTGGAAAGTGCAAGGATAAATATATGACCATAAACTTTTTGAACGTGCATACTTTGAATCATATTATCAATTCAATACTGTTTTGATATTATATCGAGATAAAGAGTGCTAACTTGGTTTTAGTGCATGTTGGAGAGCGCCATGGCAGGTCCGATGTTTGAAGTCTCCCCTTTTCCGACAAGAAAAAAAAGGAAAAAAAGTCTCTATTTAAATTATTATTAATTTAGATTTTTTAATGTGTTGATCCGGTTTAATCATATGCCTATTCCACAGATGAACTGGAAATCAGTTTTTAATGGGTTTGATATTCCAACGTTAGGATTATATGAACAGGAGGACCAATTGATTCGACCCATTCAATGGGTTTGATATTCCAACGTTATGATGAAATATTTAGAAAAATTCTTCTTGGTAGGAAATATGAAGCATTAGAATTTGTTTGGTCAAAAGAAAGTTCCATTCATTATAAGGTAAGTCCTTAGAGCTCCAAACCAAATAAAAAATAAAAAATAAAAATATATTTTCAAAATATGATTAGCAAAGATAATCACATGCTCATTCTTTAAGAATAGATCCATTCAATGGCCAATCGCCAAATTAAAGATTGTCATCGATAATGAGTACACGTCGAATCTCTATATGTAAATACAACCGTACCTTTTAGCAATGAGCACATAAGTTCAGTCCCACCATCACTAAGATAAGATAAACATCTCAAACTAGCTCAAATTTGACACATGTGATAGCAAGCCCTCTAGCAAGTGTGAGACACCAAAGTTTTTAACAAAAACACATTGAACAATCACAAATTTGACATCTAAGCTACTATGGACACCATTAAAATTAGATGTGGAGTACTTATTCATTAAAACTGCTAAATCTAGAATTAGATTGCAGCAAAAAAGGCTTCCAAATCTAAAATCGGAAGAGAAAAGCTCCAGAATCTAAATCCAGAGTGGAAGAATAAGGAAAGAAACAAATAGAAACAAAAGAAAGCAATGGAAGTTTACTTAAGGTGCAAAATAAACAAGTATTAACTGAGATTAATTTTACTTTCTCATCAGTGCAAATGAACACAGATGCTATCTTTTTTGGCCCCAAAAAACTTACTCATCTAGTTTTTCATTAGATAAAAAAGAAAGAATTTCAATATGCGTGAATTTACCTCCCATGAATAACAGTTTGAATGAACGATTGATTCAAGCTAAGTCATGGTTTAAGTCTATCATACTCTCTCTTTGGTTATTATATCCTCGTCACTTCAAAATATAGTGCTGATGTCAATGATTCCGGTACAAATTGACGCGTTTTTACAAGCTCATTTGATAAATCCATGAAAGACTTGAATCGACCGGAACTTTTGAATGTATGCATAAGTCTTGTACTCAATTAATAAAAAAACATAGTGCTTTTCAATGATAAGACTAAACACTATTATAAAACTCAATTGTAACAAATGAATACGGATTACCAGTCCATTACAGTCAATTGCGATTGAGATTATACTTTAAACCCGATTATACTCCGAGATTGATCTTTTCTACACGTGGCCGTCTTGACAATTAGCAATTGCGGCTGGGCTTTTTTTATTACGGATTTCTCAGCCAATCAGGCCCCCTTACCTTACGGGGTCAGCTGCAATAATTGACCGACCCAAAAGAAAATTATTTTACGTTAACTTCCATAATTGTTGTAACTTAATTTATAATCCTCGACGTGATCTGTGGAGAGTCGGCCAGCCGACTACGTTCACCGTCTCTTTAATTTTAGGTTTAACCCCATGTAGTTGAGACTAACACAATACGTACTTCAAGGAAATTTGCTGTTTCTCAAGTATGTCGTGTGGAAAAAACATGATGGGGAAATTTTATCTTACAAATCAAACAGACAACGAGAAACAAAACGAGAGTCCCTATGCACAATGTAAACAATAAATAAAAATTTGAACAGTTTGAAAACGATTTTGTTAAAAGGTACTCCCGGGAATTGGTTAAGAACCATTTTATAGAAAATGCACGATTTTCTAATGTACCATATATGGTAGACTTGAAAAATATCCTTGGACTCAATGACAAAACCCTTTTAAAAATAATTTAAGTACTTGATTTAAATATACTAGTTGACATGAGAGCCTATCCTATCCAGCTGTACTAAGAGGATGCCTTAAATTGTTTCGGTGTAAACACGGCCAAGCTCATCATAGCGAGAGGAAGGTGAAATAAAGTCGGAGATTTAAATTTTCTAATTCGACTAAAGATTGCCGACGACTCAAATTTTTCACACATTTAAATGTGAAAATTTCGTAAAGGAAAAGAGAAAGTCATAAATAATTAAGTTAATTAAACAATATTATACAAGTTAACTCATACCTTTCCATAGTGTACCCACATGGTACGTGGCGCAGGGTGCAAGGCAAGTCCAGATCCTAAACTCTGGCACCTACCCTAAGCTTGCCAGTAACAAAATTTTAGAACCTGTAACTTGTTCTGCAAGTGTAATTTTTTTCCATTGCCTACTTCTTTTCCCTTGCTAAAAATCCCACCACGCCTCTGAGGTCAGGTCATGATGATGATTCTTCAATCGTAGATGTCGGCCCAAGGTCAATCAAAATAAATCGTGTAAACCGGAACTTCTCCTATGTCTCCTCTTATTTGGCACTTCAACTGTTTATGCTTGACTATGCAATGCCATTCATATAATATTTGATCAAATATCGTAATATAAGTATGTACCCCAGTTTGGGCAAGTCATTGGCCATTGTATATCTCTGTCTATATATATGTGTGTGTGGGTGGGTGAAGTCCCGACCAAATCAATTTGAATTCCTTGCACTCCAGTGATGGAACACAAAGCCATCACATTTTCGAGCTTTGCTCTCTGCCCACTCCTTATCTTCTCCATATGTTTTTCCTTCGCAAGCTCAAACGTTTTGCCTAGAGGCTCTTCTCTATCGGTTGAAAAACATGACTCCGACACACTAACATCCCCAGATAAGACCTTCACATGCGGCTTCTATGGCCTTGGAGGCAATGCTTACTGGTTCTCCATCTGGTTCACCCACTCCTCGGACAGGGCCGTCGTTTGGACGGCCAACCGGGACAAGCCTGTGAATGGCCGAGGCTCTAAGGTCACGCTCCTGGGCACCGGCGCATTGGTCATGACAGATGCAGGCGGTTACGTTGTCTGGGAGACCCCCGCGACTTCCACCGACGCCCCTTGGCTAGAGCTCTTGAATTCGGGCAATCTTGTGCTGACAGGTCCTGATAGGAGAATTATATGGCAAAGCTTTGATTATCCCACTGATACTCTCCTGCCGAGCCAGCTCCTCACTAAGAGCAAAAAATTGGTGTCATCTCTAAAAAGAGGAGCATTTTATTCTGGCTACTTCAATCTGTACTTTGACAATGACAACGTGCTGAGGATGATGTACGATGGACCGGACATATCAAGCCTCTATTGGCCTGACCCGCAGTGCACCGTGTCCACGAATGGGAGAACAAATGACAACAGCAGCCGGGTCGCGGTCCTAGATGAGACAGGCCATTTTCGGTCGAGCGACTGGTTTCAGTTCAATGCTTCCGACCGAGGCCTGGGGATCAAACGGCGGCTGACAATGGACCACGACGGGAACCTGAGGCTGTACAGCTTGGATGACCAGTCAGGGTCGTGGGCAGTGACGTGGCAAGCGCTTCCGGCACAGTGCATCGTGCATGGGATATGTGGGAGGAACGGGATTTGTGTGCACACACCTGAGCCCAGGTGCACATGCCCTCCTGGCTACGAGATGAGAAACCCTAGTGACTGGCACCAAGGTTGCAAGGCCAGATTCAATTTCACTTGCTCCAAGTCTCAGGAGGTGAAGTTCTTGGTGCTTCCCAACACGGCCTACTACGGGTTCAACGCAGTTGAAAACAACAGCGCCTCATTCAATTTCTGCGGACAGGCCTGTTTGGATGACTGCAGCTGCTTGGGCTTCATCTACTGGGAATCGCAAAGATTGTGTTGGACGAAGAGCTCGCTCTTTAACGGCTACCAGGTCCCGTCTTTTCCCGGAACTTTACATCTGAAATTGCCCATCTCCATGGCGGCATCCTTGGAGCCAATTCTCAACGGCAGCGATCCCAAGTGTTCCACAGCCAGAGACCAATTAGTGGTAGGTTCATCTACCATGTATGACACCATCGGCAAGAGGGTGAGATGGACCTACCTCTACTGGTTTACGGCCGCGATAGGGGTGGTCGAGATCCTTATCTTTTTCTTGGGCTGGTGGAATCTTTCCAGAAAGCGTGATGTGCAGAACAGTGTGGAAGATGGATACCGTGCAATAACAAGCCAGTTCAGGCAGTTCAGCTATGAGGAACTCAAGAGCGCGACCCAGAACTTCAAGGGAGAGATAGGGAGAGGAGCGTCTGGATCAGTATACAAGGGCGTTTTAGCGGACGAAAGGGTCGTGGCTGTGAAGAGACTCGGAGATGTGTACCATGGGGAAGAGGTCTTCTGGGCTGAAGTCAGTACCATTGGGAAGATAAATCACATGAACCTGGTGAGGATGTGGGGGTTCTGTTGTGAGGGCAAGCACAAGCTCTTGGTCTACGAGTATGTGAAGAATCAGTCCCTGGACAAGCACTTGTTTTCCGGGGACGTCATTGAGTGGAGGGATCGGTTCAGGATCGCGCTCGGCACGGCCAAAGGCCTGGCCTACCTGCACCACGAGTGCCTCGAGTGGGTCATCCACTGCGATGTGAAGCCCGAGAACATTCTCTTGGATAAGACATTCCAACCCAAGATCGCGGACTTTGGGCTAGCAAAACTGCTCCAGAGGGACAGCGCAAGTTCGCAGTTCTCACGCATAAGGGGCACGAAAGGCTACCTGGCACCTGAGTGGGCCCTGAACCTCCCGATCACGGCGAAGGTCGACGTGTACAGTTACGGGGTAATGGTCCTGGAGATAGTGAGAGGGATTCGGCTCTCGAATTGGGTCACGAAGAATGCGGAGAATGAGGAGCAGGAGACCGAACTGACGGTCTTCATCCGAGAGATGAAGAGGAGGTATCGACGTGGAGAGGATTTGGGGATAGAGGATTTGGTGGACAAGAGATTGAAAGGGCAATACAGCCGGAAGGAGGCAGGAGTGCTTGTGGAGATTGGAGTGACATGCCTGGAGGAGGACAGGAACAGGAGACCAACCATGGATTCAATAGTAAATCAACTGCTAGAATTTGATGATGAACCTAAATTGCCAAAGTCAGATAATGAAGATTAGGCCTCTTGCAATGGTAACATAGAAGATTTGATTTCCAATTTTTTTTTGCCATTTTGGTTTGGCTTGAAAGATTGTGTCATCATAATATTATGTAAGAAATCATCTTATTTCACTTTGTATTGTGTCATCATAATATTATATAAGAAATCATCTTATTTCACTTTGTATTGTGTCATCATAATATTATGTAAGAAATCATTTTACTCAATTTCTATCTGAAAGTGAAATGGAGATATTTCGTCATAACTCTATGAAAACAATTTCCATTAAAATAAAAGATGGCTTATTTCAAGTCTCGAATTTGTTCAAGTTTGCTTCAAAAATGATTTAATTCAAGTCAATAAGTCAGAGAATACCTAAAGGAAGGCCACTAGAGAGGAAGATATATTGGTTCTTGATTGGCATATATTAACAAGGCGTTCATAGCAAGATAATTAGGTCTCCTCCCACTCTCCACTAAATTACTGTTAGGACAATCTAAATCTATTGGTTAATTTGGATAAACGGTCAACCGGGACGATTCATTTTCTGCATTTGTTCAACCTAGCAATGCTTTTTGAAGCATGCTCGAGTATATGAACGAAACAAAGAAACTTGACCAATTGATTGGACATTTTAACAGAGGGACCACATGTGGCGGTGACACTTCATTTTCAGTCAATTAATCACTTATTTCAAATTTTGTGGCTCATGCATTTTGAGTTTTCCTTTTTTTATCTTAAACGCTCGAAATTTTTGTTGACTTGAAAATTTGTACTCACTTCATTCAAACTGGCTCTATGATTGATACATGCGGTGCTACATCTAAATCATACGTTATTTCACCTTCAACATGAAGTTCAACTTTTACCATTTGCCGTTTTGCCTATGTCCCTATATGCCCATTTCCAATTTTCATTTATAACATCTATCTTTAACGTATCTCAGTGGCGCAAATATTATATGCCCTTGGAGTAAATATTTGATCCTATTTTATGCAACAAAACTTACTATTTCTTAACTCATAACATGTCTAATCCAAATTGTTTTTCAAAACATGACATACAAACACAAAGAATAGATAATATCACTTATTTGGGAAAGCCAAAAAATGACTTATGATAGTTACTCAAGCCGACACAATTACATCCCTATCAATTAATCGAAAACGATATTAAAAATTGACTAATATAGAACTCTAATGAATGATTCAACTAAATTACATTTAATCGTTGATGAAAAAGATTCTACTACTAATGGGTAACCTCGTTCAAAGCACACATTCATCTTTTTCTTTATATGTATTATCCGTTACGCATAACTTGCATGTAAATTTTAGAATTTCATTCCAATCAAATTTTATTTGAAAATCGAATTTCATCATATTCCAAAGGACCACAACACCCTTAACAACCATTTTCATATGAATCTAATTTTAATGGCTCCTCAATCATACCTCACAATTCAACTTTCACATAACTCCAAATTTAGAACATAACTTCAAAAATTACTCCTGTTAAATAAATAACAGGCCTGAATACTTACCATGCGTCGCAATTTACAATTTATTTGGCTTGTAGAGGTGTTCGGATCATGAACACGCGAAAATTCCCTTTTTTCTCCCTTGCGAACGAGCTTCATTTCCTTTTACCTTGCCTTGTTTTTGTCGCCACCGCTTCTCCTCTTCTTTAACGCTTTAATTTCATTGAAGCCGCTAAAGGAGATGAGAGAATGGGTTATTGGGCTGAGGCCAATATACTATACTTGGGCTTGGGCTTGGGCTTGGGCTTGGGCTTGTTGGGCCATATTATTACATACAAGACTTTTAAGTAATCGAATCCATAGGTCCTTTGGGCAATGTATAATTCCCCGTGTCACTTTGGCAAGGAGAGCACTGTTAAACTTCAGCATATGTCTCTAAACCCTATTCCCCCCGTAAGCCTTAGCAATAGTTAAACTTGTTCCAGCACTTCCAATGTACTCTTCTTTCATCTTATTTCTGCCCCACTAGAATTAGCAATGACTGCATCCACCCCGTCAGCCACTTTTTAGGGAACTTGAAACAAGGTGTAGAGTATATTGCAACTACGTAGGCAATTGCTTTTATCAAGATCTCTCTTTTAGCATCAGATAGAAACAATTCCCAGCACTTCATCCTCAGGATAGTAGGTAGACCCAAATATTTACTTAGGTATTATGCCATAGCTACTCCCAGGTCTGCACTGAGATCATTTCTCATAGTGAAAAATGGGAGTGTTTGCTCAAGAATATTCCTTTTTAGCCAAATTCTTTGCAATGTGCCTGTTTGTACAAATTTTACAAGTAAATGGGAGAGTATATTAGCAATAAGCATGAAAAGATAGGAGGAAAGGGGATTTCTTTTTCCCATACCTTTACTGTGAATGACTTTCCTAGACCTTTTTTATTTATCAATTCATAGGAGACAGATCTAACAAAAGTCACCATCCAGTCAATTCACAACTTTTCACAGCTCAACTAAAACATAACATACTCCAAGAAATTCCATTCGACTCTATCATAGGCCTTAATCATATGTAATTTCAGTGCACACCAGCCATCTTTCCCCTTCTTCTTTAGTTTCATATGGCAAAATACCTCCTGTGCCATAATAATGTGTCATTATAAATGAGTCTTCCTTCAATGAAAAAAATCTTGATATGGAGTAACGAGTAAAGGGAGCAACTAGTTCATTCTATAACATGGATTTTAGATACTGTTTTATAGAGAAAATTACATAAACTAATAGGCCTCATATGAGAGAGGTGATTTGACATTTTTTCGATAAGGACTACCTAAGTGTCATTCAGGGGTGAAGGATGGACACCTGCATCAAAGAAATTCCCCACTGCTGTGGTGACGAAGGGCCTAAGAGCATCCCAATATTCTTGGTAAAGAAACCTGGATAACCATCAGGTCTTCGTGCCTTGAGAGAGCCAAGCTGAAAAGTGGCAGTTTTCACCTCATTATAAGTTACACGCTGTAGTCAAGGCTGAATTCATCTCCCCAGTAACTGATGAAGGAATCTATACTTCTTAGACCGTCCCGACTGTTTACTCCATCACCTTTGAAAAGATCATAGTAAAAGCCATCAAACGCAGCAATGACCTCCTATTCTTTTTCCATCCATCTAGATTGATCCGCCTTTACTCTTTAGAATTTAGTGCGAGCCCTCATTTGGAGATTAGTTTGGTTAAAAACTTGGTCTTTCTATTTCCAAAAGTGAGCCAACTAACCTGTGATCTCTGATGCCAAAACATTTCCTCCATTTTTTAGTTATCTTAGTTCTTGCATAATCTCTCCGTTCCTCCATCTTATACACATCGTTAGTGGAGTCCTCTTGTACTTCAGCTAATTTCTCTTTTAGTTCATCTTTTACTTCTGCTATTAGGGCAATCCTTTTTCCTCTATTTAAGGCTACATTTGATTGTCTAAATTTTTAACAAGGATATGACAAAATATGATATGATATGAAATCCAGAGGATTTTGTTATATCCTATCAACTATTTAGTAATAACAGTAATAAAGTCAGATAATTCACATCACATCATATATATTATTTGATATAAATAACATATTAATATAAATGAACCACAAATTTCACAAAAGGATAGGGTAAATATCTCTTGGGATACTTTTATCTTCTTCTTTTTTTTACTATCTTTTTAAATTAGTTTCTTTTTTTATTTCTTTCATCCCCTTCCATCATTCTCTAACTTTTTTTATTAAATAGAAAACCATACTAATATACCCAAAATATTAAAACATTTAAAATATCTAATAAATATATATTTATATATTTAATTTATATTATAATATAGAGTTAAATTCGAATGTATAATTTAAAATAAGATTAAATTAAAAACCCAAATTTTTATTTTTTGTTATTTTGAATTTCTTATATTATGATTCAAATATTATTTATATTGAAATGTAATTTTAGATTTGTTAATTTAAGAAGTTTGTTATTCGAAAAAAATAGCTTTTCTATTATAGAATTAGAAATCATATCCACATTTATCCCACCACCCCATGAGATTATTTTATCCAATCTATATCCCCATTTATATTTGACTCTATATTATATTGAGCAGACACTAAATGCAGAATATGATAACCTTTATCATATCCTGAATTTTATCTAGACTACCAAACACAACCTTAGAATATATTAGCATTTGCCAAGTTTGTCTAGCACTACATTACGATTTTTGGCTTCGAGCTGGCAATTCCTGGCTTTAGAATAAGATAGATAATTATAAGTACAAGATAGGTAATTATAATTTATAACACCCCCAAACATAAATAGTGAGTTCATGTCCATTATAAGATTTTTTTTTTCGTTTAAGTGGGGTCATTATTTCAAAAGATATACCAAAGTGGATATCGTTTCAAATAAGAATTAGACTTGACTAATTTAGTTTCAAATAATATTCTGAGCCCAATTACCAACTAAATCTTTGCGGGCAGGCTATTTCAATGGGGACATCAGTGGCAATTTTTTGTCCAATTTTTTTCTGTTTCCAATTTGAAGAAGCCTAATTGAATTCCGATTGAAGATAGGGCTCTTCAAGGGTTTTCTCCCTTTCCTGCTACGCTCATGTATAGGTCTCCCGACACCAAATTTCTCCTCGTCGTGAGCTCCATCCTCAATTGGAGGCGCATCCATTCCATCTAACTTTCAACGTCCTCTTTTTGTCATTTGAAATTTCGACCACCAAATGTGTTGCTTTTTCTTTGGTTTTTGCTTCATTCGTGTAAGGGTTAGTAAACAAAAGAGTCGTGACTTACTTGGTTGAGTGCATGGACGGTGATTTACCGCCGTATTGCTGGAATACATCGTAAAGGCACCCATGCTGCGGGAACATCAAATCGGTCAAAAATTGATTTTGACCTGGTTCAACCGCCAAACATTAAAAACATAGATTCGAGAGGGGAGTCCAATTTCAAAAATCACAAAATTTACTATTTCCGCAATTTCGAGCTATTAGGCTCACTGGAGAAAATCTGTTTACTCTCAGTACGAAACTCATCTTAGGTTGATAAATTTTGATCTGTAAATTAGGAAAAATTACACCATCAATGTTAAGGGTTTCATTTAATATGCAATTGAATCTTCAAAGTTCGAAAAAATGCAATCAATTCTTTCTGGAAGAGTGCTCGCCTGATATTTATCACGAGGGACCCGATATTACATTTTTGAATATTCGTAGGTGGTAATCCATCACAATTTAGAGCCTTCATAATTGACTTTTCTGGTAGTATTGTCAGCGAAGCGGTCGTATAGAGGCTGAGCACGAGGTCCCCATTGCGTTTCTTAGGGGGGATCGCCACAAAGGAGCACTTCCTCATCTTTGTGTTTGAGACTGGAATAATGGGACAAAAGTCGCCCAAAAATTAATAACAAAACATGGAGGCTGAACACAGAAATTTTGGTTTTGGATGATGGGGACGTGATCTCTTCCGGGCCGCCGAGCAAAGACGAATCGTAATGAAAGGTTTCACGCGGATTGTTACATCCATGAGAACGCGAGAAGGCGGGTTTGGATCACACCATATCAAGTTCAAGGCACGCAATAAGGTATTTCCGTCTTTTCAAATCGATTACCATGATGTTGACTCGAGCAAACCTGAATGTACCGAAATGATGGTGAAAAAAATCTTAGATGAAGAGAGAAGATAAAGGAAATATACATTTCAAAATGTTCTAACTTCAAAGAGTGAGAAATGTACATATTTCAGACAGAAAAATTTATAAATCACGGTATGTATTCATTAAGAGCCATATCGAGTACCTTTGTCGTAATCCCTTCTGCAGTCAATTTTGTTCCATTTACTATAGGAGTTGCCTAATTTGAAATATCGAATGTTGGCATTTTCGTAATTTAATATATTATTATCCAAGTTGGCTGATACCTTCCCCACCTCCCTTCATGATTTGTTCTCCTTTTAATTTAGCTGCGTGCCGCCTAAACCGTGTGCTTTAGACAATTGGACAGAGAAGAGAGCTTCCTGCCTTCCTTGTTTCTAGAAAATTAAGTGCTAGTGGAATGAAGCAACCCCGTGCTTTCTCTTTTTTGGGAATACGTAGCCGTGGGAATTGACTTTATGTTCTTGTTTTAATCGCAAAATATATATTTAAACAGAATTGACTCGAATACAGCAAGATAATCATCCAAAGGCGACACGAATTGATACGAATTTCCAACGCATACATGAGTTTTATAAAACAAAATTAACAAACGAATATAGTGCTTTTCAATTATAAGACTTAGCTTCTAGAACACTCAATTATAATACGCGAACATAAATCGCTAGCACACTTCAATCAAATTAATGAGAGGGATTATTCAGACGGGGTGTTCGCATTCTAAATTTCATGGATAATGGCAAAACCAACATGCGAGGTCCTTAAAGTCTACCTTTCACATGCATTAGAGTTTCTTTCTGTGACAAGTAGATGAATGAATAATGATGTACCATAAGAGTGAGATAATCCATAGCAAGTCAAAGCCTAGTTTTCACTTTTTATTTACATTCATATTTTTATATTCATTTGTTTTGTGAAAAATGAATGATTATTCATATTATTTTGGTTAAAATATATAAAATCGTTTAGAGGTAGAGCTTCATTCCACAGATATATCAGACCTTCCCAAGTTAATGTTGCATTGGCTAACATGTGGAGACTTCCCATCTCCATCTTTTCGCATTATTATTTCATCTAAACATTGTTTCCGGTCAATTTCCACGCCGGTCTATTTTTGGACTATGGGAATGGTCCCCGGATTTGTCCTTCCACATGTGGCCGTTGTCAATTTCCACGCCAGTCTATTTTTGGACCATGGGAATGGTCCCCGGATTTGTCCTTCCACATGTGGCCGTTATGACAACTTGCGATTCCGACTTGGATTTTACTTTTCACGATATCCTCAGCCAATCGGACCCGACTTGAACCCTTCACAAGACCAGGACCGCAATCGACTCACCTAAGAAGATTGTTTTTACATTTATTTTTATAATTGTGTTTACTTTGACATCTAATCCACGACGTCATCCGTGAATAAATGTGGAAGCCGGTTCTTAATCTCTTTTCAAAGCTCATAGTATTGTTTTTTTAAGGAGAGTTGGTAAGCCCCACCGCACAGTAGACAGTAAGCAAATATCCGAATAGTTTGAAAAGAATCTTGTTAAAGGCTGTCCTTAGGACACTAGCACACTGGTTATCATGTTATGTGCAATTGACGTGTTCGAAATCAAAGCATTCCTTATTGAATATACTTAGTGAGTACTTCGAAACTCATTAATAAGACCCTTCTAAAAGTTTACTCAAGTACTTCTTGATTTCGAATTGTTTAAGCAACTAGCCGAAAGTAAAGGTGTAAGCAAGGGTGTACAGTTTTTTAATTGGGAATTTGCTCAAACCTGAAATGTATCATAAAGATATTAGTTCCTAGTTTTTGAAACTCATAACCTATTTTATAGGCTCTGGAACCACCCAGAAACATATCTATTCCACAAGTTCTAGGATATACTCAATTACCCATCTTTTTTTCGAAAAAAAAATCTATTAGAAAAAAATTGTTGCATAGTTATCAATACATTGTACATCACTACATGTTAATGTTAGTAAAAATAAATAAATAAGAGAATCAGTTTCCAAACATGTTTTATATCTGTAAGTTTAGATGAAAGCCTATCTCACTGCACTAAGAGCATGAACACAGATGTTCCGGCATAGACATAGCCAGACTTGTCGCAGAGAGAGAGAAAGAGAGGGAGGGCGAAATGAAGTTTGGAGGTTTATCTTTCCTTAATGGGATTGGAGATTGCTGATGAACTAGGCCTTTCGCGCATGAAAATGTCAAATATTACACTCGACTCGTGCAATGCCATTCGCATAATATTCGTTCAGACGTCAAAATCATTGCATGTACCCCCACTTGTGACGGGTACGATTATCCTAAAACTAAAGAGAGATATTCAATTTGGGCAACTCGTTTGACTTTCGTTCCTCACCATTCATGCGCGCGCCTGTGTTTGCGCCATCGACGTGCACTTCAAACATCTATAAACGAAACAAGATTCAGAACTCTCTGTCCTTGCATTTCGTAAAACTCTAGCGATGAAACGCAAAGCCTTCACTTTTTCAAGCTTCTCTCTCTTCCCACTCATTATCTTCACCTCATGTTTTTCCTCTGCAAGCTCAGACGTTTTGCTTAGAGGCTCTTCTCTGTCAGTTGAAGAACATGACTCCGACACACTAACTTCCCCAGATAAGACCTTCACATGCGGCTTCTATGGCTTTGGAGGCAATGCTTACTGGTTCTCAATCTGGTTCACCAACACCTCGGACAGGACCGTTGTTTGGACGGCCAACCGGGACAATCCCGTTAATAGCCGAGGGTCCAAGGTCACCCTCCGGGCCACCGGTGTGTTGGTCGTGACCGACCTGGATGGTTCCGTGGTTTGGGAGACCAACACGACTTCCACCAATGCCAGTTCGCTCGAGCTTTTGGATACAGGCAACCTTGTGCTGAGAAGACCTGATAGGACAATTCTATGGCAAAGCTTTGATTATCCAACTGATACTTTGCTGCCAAACCATCTCCTCACTAAGAGCAAGAAATTGGTGTCATCTCTAAAAGGAGGAGCATTTTACTCTGGCCATTTCAACCTGTTCTTCGACAATGACAACGTGCTGCGGTTGATGTATGATGGACCGGATATATCCAGCATCTATTGGCCTAACCCAGATTTTGACGTGTTCCAGAATGGGAGAACGAATTACAACAGCAGCCGGATCGCAGTCCTAGACCAGACAGGCCGATTTCAATCAAGCGACCAGTTTCAATTCAATGCTTCCGACCGAGGCCATGGGATCACAAGGCGGCTGACAATGGACCAGGACGGGAACCTGAGGCTCTACAGCTTGGACAAGCAGTCTGGGTCGTGGGTGGTGACGTGGCAGGTTCTTCCGGGATTGTGCAGTGTGCACGGACTATGTGGGAGGAATGGGATTTGTGTGTACACACCTGAGCCCAAGTGCACATGCCCTCCTGGTTATGAGGCGAGCGACCCTACTGACTGGGACAAAGGTTGCAAGCCCATGTTCAATTTCACTTGCTCCCAGTCTCAGGACGTGAAGTTCGTGGCGCTTCCCAACACAGACTATTATGGGTTCGACCGCATCTACAACGCCAACGCCTCGTTCAATTTCTGCAGGCAGGCCTGTTTGGATGACTGCAGTTGCTTGGGGTTCAGCTACCGGGAAACCCAAAGATTGTGTTTCGGGAAGAGCTCGCTCTTCAACGGCTTCAAGGCCCCGTCTTTTCCCGGAACTTTACATCTCAAATTGCCCATCTCCACGGTGGCATCCTTGGAGCAAATTCAGAACGGCAGCGATCCCAAATGCTCCGCAGCCAGAGACCAATCACCGGTGGGTTCATTTACCATGTATAACACTATCAGCAAGAGGGTGAGATGGACCTACCTCTACTGGTTCGCATCCGCGATTGGGGCAGTCGAGATCCTTATCTTTTTCTCAGGCTGGTGGATTCTTTTCAGAAAGCATGATGTGCAGAGCACAGTGGAAGATGGATGCCGTGCGATAATGAGCCAGTTCAGGAGGTTTAGTTATGAGGAACTCAAGAGCGCAACCCAGAACTTCAAGGGAGAGATAGGGAGAGGAGCGTCAGGATCAGTATACAAGGGCGTTTTAGCGGACGAAAGGGTCGTGGCCGTGAAGAGACTCGGAGATGTGTACCATGGGGAAGAGGTCTTCTGGGCTGAAGTCAGTACCATTGGGAAGATAAATCACATGAACCTGGTGAGGATGTGGGGCTTCTGTTGTGAAGGCAAGCACAAGCTTTTGGTCTATGAATATGTGGAGAATCAGTCCCTGGACAGGCACTTGTTCTCCGGGAACATCATCGGGTGGAGGGATCGGTTCAGGATCGCGCTCGGCACAGCCAAAGGCCTCGCCTACCTGCACCACGAGTGCCTCGAGTGGGTCATCCATTGCGATGTGAAGCCCGAGAATATCCTCTTGGATAAGACATTTGAACCCAAGATCGCGGACTTTGGGCTGGCGAAACTGCTCCAGAGGGACAGCATGAATTCACAGTTCTCACGCATAAGGGGCACCAAGGGCTACATGGCGCCCGAGTGGGCCCTGAACCTCCCGATTACGGCTAAGGTCGATGTATACAGTTACGGTGTGATGGTCCTGGAGATAGTGAGAGGGGTTCGGCTCTCGAATTGGGTCGTGAAGAAAGGGGAGAACGAGGAGCAGGAAACCGAGCTGACGGTCTTCATCCGGGAGATGAAGAGGAGGATTCAATGTGGAGGGGATTTGGGGATAGAGGATTTGGTGGACAAGAGATTGAAAGGGCAATATAGCAGGAAACAGGCAAGGATGCTTGTTGAGATTGGCGTGTCATGCGTGGAGGAGGACAGGAACAAGAGACCCACCATGGATTCGGTAGTGAATCAGCTGCTGGAACTTCTTGATGAACCCAACTTGCCCAAGTCAGATCATGAAGATTAAGCCTCTTTGCCGATGCTTTTTGGCAACAAGAAAGATCGATTTCCAGTTTCTCTCTTTTTCGTTTTGCGTGAAAGATTGTGTCATCCTCGTGTTATGTGAGAAGTTCTTTTAATTCTGTTTCCATCTGAAAATAAGAGAGATTATTCATCATGACACCGTGAAAAGAATCTCAATTGGACCAAAAGATGGTTGAGTTCAGGTCTTGAAGATGGATTACTTCAAATTTGCTTTTAAGAAGAAGATCTAATCACGTCCCCACTGTATTATTCTTGACTGCGACCGACCGAATCTTTCCCCTTTGAAGCATCTTCGATTATTTCGTAAATAATAAGTGATTTAAAAAATATTTTATTAAAAATTAATTATTTGCAATGATCCCCCTAGAAAATCCAATGATGGTGACCTAATTATCATGACAATTAAATATATTATTCTAGCATAGCAAGCAACTTCTAAATTACAAGAACCTAGACATGCAATTTCTTATATTGCCAGAACTTACTATGTGCCATCTGTTATGAAATACATGTATGAATATTCATTATATTCATGTACTTATTATGTATTATACATTTGTATCATCTCCATATTTAAGTACATCTCCCTATCCGATAAATGTTCATCTCCCTATCCAATACATGTATCCTACGTTCTAAGTACATCTCCTATCCGATGAATGTTCATCTCTCTATCCGATACATGTATTATCGATACATTGATGTTCATGATAAGTGCATCCCTATAAATAGGAGCACAAATAGAATAAAGAGAAACTAAAAAAAGAGACTTTCCGCTCCTGACTTTTTCTCTACTATCTCTGGTGTCATCTGTTTTCTTCACTTAATCTCTCCCTCTATCCTCTCTATTATATACTTGCGAAGCGATATTTTACAACACGTTATCAACACGAATATCTACCAATTGAGTAAGTAATTTTGCAAGATAGGTGTTTTCTTTTGTTTCATCTTCTTCTATCAATTCTTCATTTTTCAAACCAATTTCAATTATAAAAGTATCCTTCTGCTCCTGAAGTGGCGGTGGATATTTGGAAATCCTTCTAATTAATATAAGGATTTTTTTTGTTTTGCAAGAATTATGGCAAATATTGAAAAGCTCAAATTCCACATCCTGGAAGTGAGTGGAAATAATTATTTATCTTGGTGCTTGGACATGGAAATGCACCTCCAAGGGCAAGGTCTCGCTAATGCAATTGCAGAAGACGGAACCTCAAATTCAAGGGATAAAGCAAATGCACTAATTTTTATTCGTCGTCATTTGCATGAGAGCCGCAGACTCAATATTTATCCGTTCGAGACCCTCGGACCTTGTGGAAGAGGTTGAAGGATAGGTATGATCATACCAAGACTGTTATCCTCCCTCAAGCACAATATGAATTGGCAAAATCTCGATCGCAAGATTTTAAATCGTGTCTAACTATAACTCCGCTTTATTTAATGTCGTTTCTCGACTTGAGTTATGCGGTATCAAGCTCTTACGATGCGGAGCTATTAGAGAAAACTTTCTCCACCTTCCATGCTTCGAATATTGTATTGCAACAGCAATACCGGCAATGCCATTTTGCCACATATTCTGAATTAATTTCTGTGCTCCTTACAGCTGAGCAAACTAATGAATTGTTGCTCAAAAATCATGATCTAAGACCTGCTGGCTCAAAAGCATTGCCTGAAGCACATGCTAACTTTAAGAAAAATACTGGCCATATTAAGGGCTATAAGAGCAGGCAAGAGCATAATTTTCGAAGGGATGGCAAGAAATTTAACCGTCCTAAGAAATCTAACTTTGGTCTGAATTATGATAAAGAAAAGAAGCATAAGAAAGTGGCTAATGAAAGTATTTGCCATCGCTGTGGTATGACTGGGCATTGGTCACGTACTTGTCGTACGCCAAAGCACTTTATTGATTTATACCAAGCATCTTTGAAAAATATGGGCAAACGTGGTGAATCTCACGCCATTGAAATCAATCCTACTGCCATAACTACTGTTGAAGCCAACAATATCTCTGTTGGTGGGACTCCTCTTGCTCTTGAAGTAGCAAATGCATCATTGGATGTCTCTGATTTCTTTGAGGACCTTTGATTATTTGATGAGGCATTAGACTGATGGATGACAACTTAGACTTTGAATTTTATGACTATAGTAATTTCTTTTATAGTTGTTTTTCTTTAAATGTATTACATTTTGTTATATTATAATATGTGAACTTTTTGTCTATTATATTGAGATCTACTTGACCCTATCGCTAATATGCAAATTTTATTATACTTGACACCTGAAGTTGTCAACATAAATGCAAATGGAAAATACCGAGAAAAATGAAGAAATTTGTTTGCTTGATAGTGCATCAACGCATACTATATTTCGTAGCAAACACTTTTCTCGAGTGTGACGTTGCGTAAGGCACATGTCCATACAATATCAGGTCTTGTTCCAATTATTGATGGTTTCGGGAATGCCACAATTGTTTTGCCAAATGGCACCATCCTACATATTGAGGATGCGTTTCTAAGCAGTAGATCAAAAAGGAATCTACTTAGTTTCAAAGATGTACGCCGTAATGGGTACCACGTTGAAACTATTTATGAGCAAAATAATGAATATATTGGCATTACCTCTTATAAGATGGGCTTGAAAACCATCCATGAGAGGCTAGAAGCTTCTTCTATGGGTTTGTATTGTGTCATGATTAAGGCTATTGAAACCTATGCCACTATGTCCCGGGAGACTAGTAAACCCCGATCAATTTGGGTTATGGCATGATCGCCTTGGTCATCCCTGGCGCTTCAATGATGCGTAGAATAATTCATAATACAAAAGGGCACCCTTTAAAGGATACAAAGGTATTGTTGTCCAAAGATTATAATTGTGAAGCTTGTTCACAAGGAAAACTCATTACCAAACCTTCTATAACAAAAGTTAATCTTGAATCCCTTGTATTCCTGCAAAGAATTCAGGGTGATATATGTGGACCAATATAACCACCAAGTGGACCGTTTCGATATTTTATGGTACTAGTGGATGCATCCTGTAGATGGTCCCATGTTTGCCTGTTATCTACGCGCAATGTCGCATTTGCACGTTTACTTGCGCAGATTATAAAGCTTCGAGCACAATTCCCTGATTATCCAATTAAAAATATAATGATGGATAATGCTGGAGAATTTACATCAAAGAGTTTTGATACGTATTGTGCTTCACTCGGAATTGAGACTGAGCACCCAATTGCGTATGTTCATACTCAAAATGGATTGGCAGAGTCATTGATTAAACGTGTCCAAATCATTGCCCGCACTTTATTATTGAGAACTAATCTCAACGATACAGCATGGGGTCATGCAGTTTTGCATGCGGCAGCTCTAATAAGATTGCGCCCTACTGCCAGTCTTTTACAATCTCCCCTTCAAATGGTTCTTGGTTATGAACCTGATATTTCACATTTACGCACATTTGGTTGTGCAAGTACAGTGCCGTAGCACCACCAAAAAGAACAAAAATGGGTCCCCAACGCCGTTTGGGTATTTATGTAGGGTTTAATTCACCATCCATCATTAGGTTCTTGGAACCAACTACTGGTGATCTTTTTACTGCTAGATTTGTAGATTGTCATTTTAATGAGACTACGTTTCCATCAATTGGGACACCTACAATTTCCATGGCTACAAAGCAGAAACCAATTAAGGTTTTATTCTGGAATGAGAAGAGTTTATCTCAATTAGATCCAAGAACTCCAGAATGTGAAAATGAGGTACAACGTATAATCCATTTACAGGAAATGGCTAATAGACTTCCTGATGCATTTAATGATGCTACTAAAGTAACGAAGTCTCATATTCCAGCTGCAAATGTTCCGGCTAGGATAGCTGTTCCGAAGGACAGACTAAAATGGATCAAAATTCCCCACACCGAAGTGTGGTAGACCGATAGGATCAAAAGACACTATTCCTCGAAAACGAAGGGGAAAGAATCAAGAATCCGCTCCGAAGAGCCTAGTGTTGTACTTGCTCCCAAAGAGCTTATTGCCCCGAAGAGGCACAAACCCATGAAAAGATCACAAACCCTCAGAATATTGAGAATTCCATTACATATTGTAATGAAATTTGGGATCGGAATGAAATCATCATTGATGATGCTTTTGCATTCTCTGTTGCTCATAAAATTATGGATAATGATTGTGAGCCGCAATCTATTATTGAATGCCGTCAAAGGCAAGATTGGCCTAAGTGGGAGGAAGCGATTAAGATTGAATTAGCTTCCCTAACTAAACGAGAGATTTTTGGACCCATAACTCGAATCCCTGATAATGTAAAGCCCGTTGGATATAAATGAGTATTTGTCCGAAAACGAAATGAGAAAACGAGATTGTCGGTATAAAGCCCGACTCGTTGCCCAAGGATTCTCCCAAAGACACGGGATTGATTATGATGAGACATATTCACTGTGATGGATATGATTACATTTCGTTTTCTCATTAGCCTCGGCACTATTTGAAAGATTGGAAATGCGTCTTATGGACGTTGTGGCGGCATATCTATATGGCTCATTAGACTCGATATCTATATGAAAATTCCCGAGGATTTAAAATGCCCGATGCATGCACTCCCGTAACTTATTCTCAATAAAATTGCAAAGATCTTTATACGGGTTAAAGCAATCCGGTCGCATGTGGTATCAACGCCCGAGTGAGTACCTAATAAAAGAAAGGTACAAGAATGATCCTATATGCCCATGTGTGTTTATTAAGAAATCAGAAACCGGATTTGCTATTGTAGTAGTTTATGTCGACGATATAAATTTAATTGGAACTCCTGAAGAGTTAGCCAAAACTACTGAATATTTGAAAAAGGAGTTTGAAGTTAAAGATTTGGGTAAAACCAAACTTTGTCTTGGTCTTGAGCTTGAGCACAAAGCAAATGGAATAATCGTCTATCAATCAGCATATATTGAAAGATTACTTAAACGCTTCAACATGGACAATGCTCACCCATTGAGCACCCCTATGGTTGTAAGGTCTCTAGATCCCCAAAATGACCCATTTTGTCCTAGAGAATCGATGAAGAGATACTTGGTCCCGAAGTACCATATCTTAATGCAATTGGGGCATTGATGTACTTGGCACAATGTACGAGACCAGATATCGCTTTTGCGGTAAATTTATTGGCACGTTTTAGTTCTGAGCCAACTCGGAGACATTGGAATGGAGTTAAACATATTTTTCGTTATCTCCGATGAACCATAGATTTGGGATTATATTATTCCAATAATACCACTACCTCGGGTTAGTTGGATATGCGATACTTGGATATAAATCTCGATCACATAAGGCTCGCTCTCAAACCGGTTATTTATTTTGTTATAACGGCACGCCATTTCTTGGCGTTCTACGAAGCAATCGCTCGTAGCTACATCTTCTAACCACTCTGAGATTATTGCTCTATATGAAGCTGGAAGAGAGTGTATTTGGTTAAGATCCGTTATAACTCATATTCACAATTCTTGTTGTTTAAAACCGGTTACAAATTCTCCTACTATAATTTATGAGGATAATGCTGCTTGTATTGCACAAGTTAGGGAGGATATATCAAAGGTGATAGGACCAAGCATATCTCGCCAAAATTTTTCTATACTCATGAACTCCAAGAAAGTCGACATTGATGTTAAACAAATTCAATCTATAAATAATCTTGCAGATCTTTTACCAAATCATTGCCGACATCAACTTTTGAGAAATTAGTATATGGCATTGGTATGCGGCGAGTACGCAAGACGCAAGATTGATTAGCCCCAGTAGTGGCTATATGACTCAATTGAGGGGGAGATATTATCAACTATGCATTGCACTCTTTTTTTTTTCTTTTTGTCCGGTTTTTTCCCATAGGGTTTTCCGGCTTAAAGTTTTTAACGAGGCAATTAATGCATCCATAAAAGGGAGAAATCATAAAATTTGTGCTCGTACTCTTTTTCCCTTTTGTCCGGTTTTTGTCCCACCGGGTTTTTCCGGCTTAAGGTTTTTAATGAGGCAAGTATTATTCAATGCACATTCATAATATAATACAATGAATATTCAAGGGGGAGTGTTATGAAATACATGTATGAATTCATTATATTCATGTACTTATTATGGTACATTTGTATCATACGTTCTAAGTACATCTCCCTATCCGATAAATGTTCATCTCCCTATCCAATACATGTATCCTACGTTCTAAGTACATCTCCCTATCCGATGAATGTTCATCTCTCTATCCGATACATGTATTATCAGATACATTGATGTTCATGATAAGTGCATCCCTATAAATAGGAGCATAAACAGTGAGAATAAAGAGATTTTCGCACCTGGCTTTTTCTCTACTAAAAAAAGAGACTTTCCGCTCTTGACTTTTTCTCTACTATCTCTGGTGTCATCTGTTTTCTCCACTTAATCTCTCCCTCTATTCTCTCTATTATATACTTGCGAAGCGATATTTTACAACACCATCATATGGCTAGAATATTAAACAACTCAAAAACTGATTTTGACTCAATTCAACCGTCTACTAAGGGCTTAAATGAATCAGATCGACACACAAAAAATACTAATTTGAGGGGGGTTCCAATCAAAAAGACCACAAATTTCCTATTTTTGCATATTTCGAGCTATTAGGCTTAGCAGAGAAGTATATTTTTTTTTTTTACTATTATTACGAAACTAAACTTGGGTAGATAAATTTTGTACCTATAAATTAGGAAAAATTTAATCAGCAATCCTAAACGTTTCGTTTAATGTATAATCGAGTCTGAAAAGTCTGAATAGGCAATTTTATTTTTTTTTTGGTCGGTGAATAGGCAAATACTAATCGGCCCTTCCGGACAAACACTCACCCAATTTCGCCGACGCGTCCCGACCAAATCCGACACGGCATTTCTAACATCTTTGTAGTTATGCATGCTGACGTGGCGATTTCAGGTAAACCTGGAGGAGTCATCCCTTGGTAATTTCGATCCGTCATCATCGACTTTTCTGGTAATAGTGTCGGCAGAGAGGTCCTATGGGATGAGCTCACCGTCTCTGGATTTCCTAGGGTGACCATCACAAAGAAGATTTTTTCTCATTTTTGTCTTCGAGACTGAAATAATGGGACGTGATCTCTTTCGGGCCGCCGAGCAAAGACAAAACGAAAAGAAACCGTTGACCAAAATCTTTCCATCCCAGCGAAAATGGGAAGGCAGGTCTAAGTCGCTGCACATCTAAATGAAGAAATTGTAGATGCACGATATGATATTTCTATCTATTCAAATCAATCATTATAATTTCATTATTGACTTGGGTGAATATGAATGTGCCGATACACAAGTAAAAGTAGATGAACAAAGAAGATAATATAAATATATGCTAAGTTCAAAAGGTGAGATATAAAAATGTTTTAGAATGAGACAGAAATCATACCAAGCACCTTTGTCTTGGTCGCTTTTTGTCAATATCTATTATAGTTAGTCACCTAATTTGAAAGGTCCAATCTGGGGATTTAACTAAATTAAAGTTCATTATTATCCGAATTGAATGATACCTCCTCCACCTCCATTCCCGATCTGTTCTTTCTCTTCTTATGTGGGAACCACGTGCTGGGAAGAATGGACAAAACGCTCTCCACTATCCTTCTTCCTAGAAAATGTTGTGCTCGTGCTTTGAAGTGACCGGGTGCTTCTTCTTGATAAGTGGTGTGAAGCCGTGGGAAATTGGGAATTATAGACTTTGAACGCCAATCGACACGAATCGATCCGTATAAAGCAAGGCAATCGTTTGACAAATTCAAAAGTGAGAGACCAATTTTTAACATATACCCAAGTCTTGTAGCCCAGTTGAGGAAAAAAATATAATGCTTCTCGAATGCATGACTTGATGCGACTGAAAAATTCGACTATAGACTGCAACTTGAGGCGGCCAAGTCCTTCCAGAAGTATTGTCTAGTCTTAACCTTTGACCAAGGTTAAGTTGTCTTTGCCGTGCCAAAAAATTTTGGTATTATTATGGCAAAAAGTTTCACTATTTCCAGTCAACTTCCATGCTGGTATCCCAGGAATTGACAAAGCCAGTTTAAAATAGACTTAAGTAAGGATGTGCAAAAGAACCGGGATCCACCCGGACCCGGACCGACCGGCCCAGAACCGGTGGTTCCTAAAGGGACCGGTCCGGTTCCTGATTCCAATAAAATGGAACCCGTGGGTACCGGTCCGGTTCCCGGTTCCATGGGCAGATCCACCTGCCCGCCCCACCCGGACCAGACCAGTATTATAATAATAATATATATTAACTATTATTATAAAAAATAAATTTTTTTGGTTGAAAAAAAATTAAAATTTTAAAGCCCCATGTTTATAATTCTTATTGTTCTATTTGAGGCAACCTATCAAGAGAGGTAAAGAAAAAAGCGTGGGAACATTTGTGAAATCTCTAAGTAGTGGAGCTTCTTTTCTTCGCTCGCTTATGAGACTGGTTCCATGAATCCACCTAGGAACTGAACCGGACCAGCAATCCGGTTCTTGGGTGGATCCATGGAACCAACGGGCGGTTCTTGAATCCAATTTTTTGGAACCGGTACTTAGTGGGCAGTTCCCGATTCTAGGGTGGGAACCGCCCACTCGGACCATGCACACCCCTAGACTTAAGTACCTGATTTCTAACTATTTAAGTAAATAGGTGAAAGGGTAAAAATATAAGTAAGAGAATACAGGTATTCGGTACAGTTTTTAGGTTTTTAAGACCTGAAACTTATTGTATAGACTCTTGGAACTATCGTGAAGCATGTTGGTTCCACATATTCTTGGTTAAAAGTAAGATAATTCTAAAAAGATAATAGCTGTGAAAGTACAAGATAAATAAAATAAGTAATGAATTGATGTTCACCTATTAGTTTGAATATTAGCTTACTTGAAAGCCTATCCAACTATTTTAAGAGCATGAACTAAAAATTTTCGACATTGACATAGCCAAGCTCATCATAGAGATGGGGACGGTGAAATGGAGGTGGAGATTTATTTTTTTTCTGATGGGATTGTAGATTACAGGTCTATTAGGATTTTTGCACATTCAAATGTGCAAATTTCATAATGGAAAGGAGAAAGGCCATAAATAATTAAGTATACACGGTACGTACAACCATTCATGAAAATTTCGAAAAAAGACCATGATGATTCAACAAGGTATACATCATACTTTCTCCTGTACACCCTAGATTCAAGCAGGCACAAATAATTTATAGGCTTTTTTAGAAACAAAAAAGCAAACCTTAGGAAATAATTCCAATGGTTAAGTATTATTGTTTGAATGGTCAATGCCATGAAAAATTTCAAATTAGTATGTGTATGAAAAATTTACTCCAAACTAATTTTTAAGTTACGGAAAACTCCAAATTTGTGCACCTATAACAAATTTTCTCCCAAACTAATTTTTGAATCAATAAAAACTTCAAAATAAAACTCTTGACATAGTTATTATCCATCATCTTTTGTCAAATTCTACTATAAAATTGTTGAACCGGATGACATATGACAACGACTTAATTTAAATGTATGGAAATCAATATAAGTTTAGATAAATTTGTCACAAGTATACTGATTTAGAATTTTTGGTGATCTAAAAGTTAATTTAAAGTAAATATATCATGAATGCATTAATTTGAAATTTTTTTCATCCAATCAATTCTATTTTCAATTGCCAACTTCTTTTCCCTTGTTAATAATGTCCTTGGTGCCTCTGAAGTCACGTCATGATGGTGATTTTCTTTAATCGCGTATGTGGGCCAAGTTCAAACAAAATAAATCCTGCGAGCCAAAATTTTCCCTTTGTCCCTTCTTATTTGGCCATTCAACGGTTTATACTTTTTCGACCAAAAAAGAATGCTGTTTATACTTTACTACGCAATGCAATTTATTTAATATTATATCAAATATCGAATAAAAGTACATACCCCACTTGAGACGGATGTCGTCTTCATAAAACTAAAGAAAGACCTTCAGTTTGGGCAAGTCATTTGACTTCAATTTCGCACCATATATACGTGTGACACACGCTTTGACGTGCACTTCAAATACCTGTAAGCAAAATAGAGTCCAGAACTCTCTGTCCAGTCATTTCCTAAAACTTCAATGACGAAACACAAAGCCGTCACATTTTCAAGCTTTTCTCTCTTCCCACTTATTATCTTCTCCACATGTTTTTCCTTTGCAAGCTCAAACGTTTTGCCTAGAGGCTCTTCTCTATCGGTTGAAAAACATGACTCCGACACACTAACATCCCCAGATAAGACCTTCACATGCGGCTTCTATGGCCTTGGAGGCAATGCTTACTGGTTCTCAATCTGGTTCACCGACTCCTTGGACAGGACCGTGGTTTGGACAGCCAACCGGGACAATCCCGTCAATGGCCAAGGCTCCAAGGTTACTCTCCAGGGCACTGGCGCATTGGTCCTGACCGATGTGGATGGTTCCATAGTCTGGGAGACAAACACGACATCCACCAATGCCAGTTCGCTCGAGCTCTTGAATACAGGCAATCTTGTGCTGAGAAGTCCTGATAGGACAATTCTATGGCAAAGCTTTGAGTATCCAACAGATACTCTGCTGCCAAACCAGCTCCTCTCTAAGAGCAAGAAATTGGTGTCATCTCTAAAAAGAGGAGCATTTTACTCTGGCTATTTCAATCTGTACTTCGACAATGACAATGTGCTGCGATTGATGTATGATGGACCAGACATTTCAAGCCTCTATTGGCCTAACCCAGACATTGACCCGTTCCAAATCGGTAGAACGAAGTACAACAGCAGCCGGATCGCAGTCCTAGACGACACAGGCCATTTTCAATCAAGCGACCGGTTTGAATTCATTGCTTCTGACCGACGCCGGGGGATCTTAAGGCGGCTGACAATGGACCAGGATGGGAACCTGAGGCTCTACAGCTTGGACAAGCGGTCTGGGTCGTGGGGGGTAACGTGGCAGGCGTTTCCGGGATTGTGCAGTGTGCACGGAATATGTGGGAGGAATGGGATTTGTGTGTACACACCTGAGCCCAAGTGCACATGCCCTCCTGGTTATGAGGTGAGCGACCCTACTGACTGGAACAAAGGTTGCAAGCCCATGTTCAATTTCACTTGCTCCCAGTCTCAGGACGTGAAGTTCGTGGCGCTTCCCAACACAGACTATTATGGGTTCGACGGCATCTACAACAATAACGCCTCGTACAATTCCTGCAGGCAGGCCTGTTTGGATGACTGCAACTGCTTGGGGTTCAGCTACCGGGAAACCCAAAGATGGTGTTTCGGGAAGAGCTCGCTCTTCAACGGCCTCAAGGCCCCGTCTTTTCCTGGAACTTTACATCTGAAATTGCCCATCTCCATGGTGGCATCTTTGGAGCAAATTCAGAACGGCAGTGATCCCGAATGCTCGATAGCCGGAGACAAATCACCGGTGGGTTCATTTACCATGTATGACACTATTGGCAAGAGGGTGAGATGGACCTACCTCTACTGGTTCGCGTCCGCGATTGGGGCAGTCGAGACCCTTATCTTTTTCTCGGGCTGGTGGATTCTTTTCAGAAAGCGTGATGTGCAGAGCACAGTGGAAGATGGATACCGTGCGATAATGAGCCAGTTCAGGAGGTTTAGCTATGAGGAACTCAAGAGCGCAACCCAGAACTTCAAGGGAGAGATAGGGCGAGGAGCGTCTGGGTCAGTATACAAGGGCGTTTTAGCGGACGAAAGGGTCGTGGCCGTGAAGAGACTCGGAGATGTGTACCGTGGGGAAGAGGTCTTCTGGGCTGAAGTCAGTACCATTGGGAAGATAAATCACATGAACCTGGTGAGGATGTGGGGCTTCTGTTGCGAAGGCAAGCACAAGCTTTTGGTCTATGAATATGTGGAGAATCAGTCCCTGGACAGGGGCACTTGTTCTCAGGGAACATCATCGGGTGGAGGGATCGGTTCAGGATCGCGCTTGGCACAGCCAAAGGCCTCGCCTACCTGCACCACGAGTGCCTCGAGTGGGTCATCCACTGCGATGTGAAGCCCGAGAATATCCTCTTGGATAAGACATTTGAACCCAAGATCGCGGACTTTGGGCTGGCGAAACTGCTCCAGAGGGACAGCATGAATTCACAGTTCTCACACATAAGGGGCACCAAGGGCTACATGGCGCCCGAGTGGGCCCTGAACCTCCCGATCACCGCTAAGGTCGATGTATACAGTTACGGTGTGATGGTCCTGGAGATAGTGAGGGGGGTTCGTCTCTCAAATTGGGTTGTGAAGAAAGCAGAGAATGAGGAGCTGGAAGCGGAACCGATGGTCTTCATCCGGGAGATGAAGAGGAGGATTCAATGTGGAGAGGATTTGGGGTTAGAGGATTTGGTGGACGAGAGATTGAAAGGGCAATACAGCGGGAAGCAGGCGAGAAAGCTAGTTGAGATTGGTGTATCATGCTTGGAGGAGGACAGGAACAAGAGACCCACCATGGATTCAATAGTGAATCAGCTGCTAGAACTTGATGATGAACCTAACTTGTCTAAGTCAGATCATGAAGATTAAGCCTCTTGCCGATGCTTTTGGTAATGCTTTTGGTAGCAAGAAAGATCGATTTCCAAATTTTCACCATTTTGTTTTGCGTAAACATTGTATCATCGTACTGTTATACTAGAAATTCATCTTATTCTGTTATTTTTTCTTAATATGAGAAGGAGATTATTCATTATGACATTGTGAGGAGAATCTCCATTGAAGCAAAAGATGGCTCAATTCTAGCCTCGATAATGGTCTAATTCAGGTCAAAAGGTCAAAGAATACCTAAAAGAAGGCCACTAGAGAGGAAGAAATAGTGGTGCTTGATCGTACAAGCTCTTCTCCCACAGCATTAAATCATTATTAGGTCCTTAGAATGGGATGACTATTCAAAACTTTCAAACGTGACCGATCGACGCTTTCTCCTTTAAGCACGTTCGAGTATATGTTTAGCATTTGGACCATATATGACACCTAATTTTCAATTGATTTCATTGCAAACCGTGTCCTTTGACTTTTTCTTTAAGTAACTTGAAATGTTCATCATATATAAATATTGACACGTAGATGATTAGATTTAACGGTAAAAACAAATTTACTTTTTGTTTACAAATCCAAACAACAAACCCTTAGTATATCGCTTTTATAAACCAATCTTAATAAACCAAATATAATCAACTCGGGAAAGATTAATTCTAATATAATTAGATTAGTCTGCAAATTTAAGATATCAAATGATATGGCAAACAATATATATGTAGACATTTAATAGGCTATGCAACATTTAATAACCGGACACTTGATATATCAATTTTGTAAACAGATCCTAGTATACCTAGTATCATTCTTCTATGTGGAATTAGTCATCAGTTATCTATAATGTACTCAGAATTCAAATTTTAAGTACATATTTATCATGACATTTCTTTTCAAATCCTTTAAGCTCTAGGTCATTATCTATGGTCAATCTTGCTAGACAACTATTCGTTGACACAATAATTTTTAAATATCCATTTACTTTGCAAAAATATAAAAATTTACAAAAAGATTAAAAAAAGAAGAAGAAGAAAAAAACAAAAGAAATCGATTATTAAATATACAAAAAAGAGAGAAATCGAACAGGCCAGCATGTTCTTTTCTTCACTGCACACTCAAACGCGCACACGCATGCAACAGACCGACCACGCCGTTCGCTTCCTCGGACTGCGATGCCACAACCGTGATGTTGCTGCTCTATCACGCAAAGAGAGGAGGGAGGCGGCAAGCGAGAGGTGTGTGAGCGAAGGGGGACCATATTCAGTTATTTTGCAGAGGGCGAAGAAAAGGAAAAGGAGAGAGAATGGAGGCTGGTTTGGCTGGTTAGGGGAAAGAGGAGGATTTCGAGCCGTGGGGGTTGGTTTCAGAGAAGAGTTTTTTCTGGGTTTCTTCTTCTTCAAGGGTTTTGGCCGAAGAACAGAAGAAAGGAGGAGCAGTCCTCTACCATTGGAGGTGGCCGTTGTTCTTGGATTTCGACGCCGATCGTTTGCCTCTCACTGATCTTTTCTATACAACGTCAAAAGATCATTGAAGCCAACTTCGAGTGGTTTAAAGACGAGCCCAGATCATTTGCAGAGAGTCGACCGTATCTCTTTGCTTCAGCCAGGTAGGCTTCCCGTTGACACGTAGTTTTGTCTCATCCTTATGACATGATGCGGCCGAACGGAGTCGATGCTGTCTTGAAGCATATTCGGAACAATTTCATGGTGATTTGTGACAGCATTGAGATTAAGACATCATGTTTAGACTGAGGAATGCTTCCGGTTCGAACCCAGAACTTGAGCTCATGAATCGCATACCACCTGTTCAATAAAATGCCTGAACGAAACTCCGAAGCTCTCATAGTCGGATCTGTTCCCGGTAGTCCCGTTTAACGTGTTTTTGTTCATAAATTTTCGATATACGTCTTCTGACATGCTTTCCTTGTGTTTTTCGTGCTATGTCCGTTGTTTTTTAATTTTATTTTTCATCTTTGGGTCGCCGGTGTGGACGGTCGAAGATAGGCCGGCGTCGTTCGGTTTTGTGACGGCGAAACACGACGGTCGGTGATGTTTCTGTGGCGGTGGTCAACGGCCAAATGGTGTGGCGTTGATGTTTCCGGCCGCGGGAAATGAGAAATGCAAGAGAAACGCATGAAGAAGATGATCGGGACGTTGAAGGCGATGCAGGAGGAAGAAAGTGCAGTAGAAAAGGACAAAACGGAAAAAGACAAAAAGTGAGAGAAAAAAATTAAAAAATAGGAAAAGCAAAGAAATTTTTTTTTCTAAAAAGTTAAAATTTGCTTTTTTATCCGATCGGGTCGGATCCCGGTATACGGGTCGGGTTATCGGTACGGATCGGGATAAACGGTCCATACGCGTTACCCGACTATAATATAATTAAAAAAATTCTAAAAAAATTCTAAAAAAATCATAGAAATATTTTAAAAATTCGAAAAAAAATCCTTGAAAATTAATAAAATTTTCTTAAATTCAGTGAAATTTTGAAAACATTAAAAAATTTGAAAATCTTCAAAATAATTAAAAATACAAATATTCCAAAATTCCAAAAAAATAAGAAAATTAGAAAATTCCAAAAGTATTAATAAAAAATTTTAAAAATTGAGAAAAGCCTTAAAATATAATAAAAAAATCCCGAAGGCTCTTTTTTTTATTTAATTTAATTTCGGAAAATATTAAAAATATTAAAATTTCGGAAAAAAATCATAAAAATTCAGAAAAAAAAAAAACTTGCAAATTTGGAAAACCCTTAAAAATGAAAAAAACAAAAATTGGACAAACTTTTAGGGCTTTACAATAGAGTCATTTGCTTTGTGTCGCATTTTCTTATGGACAATAGTAGAATACTCACTTGTTTTATTTTGTGATTATAAATAATTGCAAAAATTTTAATATCTTGGATGTTATTTTCTTGCTCTAAAATGGTTAGGATAAGCCTTAGATTTCTTGAATAGGTTGCCATAACCTTAATTAATACACAATTAAGTTAGATACTAAAAATACGTTAGTCGTATAATTAACATAATCAAGTCTCCGAATCTAGAATCTCTAATTGCATAAACAAAAAGATATTCTCCCGTATCTTACTAGGTTTCTAGCTGACCTTTAAAAGGTTAGTGACAACTCCTTTATTTAAATTTACATAGGCTAAACTAGTTGAAATTTTGAGTACACAATGTTGTGCGAAGTATGGGCTTAAGAGAGTCCGAGTTAATAAAAAGCCGTTGGCCCAAAATTAACAATACCCTTAAACCTAAATCAAGGGCTCCCCTAGCCAATGGCGAGCCCCCAAAAAAGTTAGAGAGAGAGAGTCTTTTTAAGAAGTGTTTCGGAGCATGTGTTGAGTATGATATTAATTTATATGAAATATCTCAAATTTCAAGATCATTGTTCATGTGTAGCAACAATATTCCAATGAAATCTACCTTACATATCCTAGAAAAACAAGCTGCAATCACTGGGGTAAAACAGGGGCAAAGGTGTGTGGGAGAAAGAATCCTAAAAGGAGAGAAGATTTCGTCCACCAAGCGGGACAAAACAAAGTGCGACACCCGTTAGAACCGACCAAAACACTGTTCATTGTGCTCTCCGCCCGAGCTCCGCCTTCGCAACTCCGGCCCGAGGTAGCCGGTCCGGGCGCTTCGCCTCGACTCAGCTCGCCCTCTTCGCGCTATACGACGGACTCTCTCTGCGGTCCTCCGGAAAGCTCAATCTCGGTAAGATCCTCTTCCTCAGTAGCTCTGCTCTGGAATGGAGGTTTTGCTTGGATTAGTTAAGAGGAGTTCGATTCCCGCCGATAGTATGGATAGGAGGTCTGCTGGGTTGGAATTTTGCCCGAATAGGGGCGGACGTCAACGTAGCCGGAGTAGGGCTCCGGTTGTGCGCCAAACGCCGGGTATTTTGATGCCTAAAGGAAAGCATTTAGGCCAAATTTCTGCTGTAGGGGGTTCCTCTCGTGGACCTTAGAACAGGCAGTCCCCGCCGATTTGCATGCTAGTGGAGCGGGGATGAGCAGAACCGTTCCGCAGCAGCTCAAAACCCAGAAGTTCTGCATCAAGTTGAAGGTTCTTTGGCCCCTGCCATTCGGTCTTGGGTCAATGTAGCCAAAGCAGCTAGCAAAGGGTATTCGTTATCATTTGTAGAGCCTCCTGCCGACCGGGAAAATGAAGTGTTTTGCTCTGAGGAAGACCTTGAAGCTGCTGATCCAATTTGGCGTGAATGCCTAGTTGGATATTTTGTTGGGAAGAGACTCCCGTTTAAGCTTGTGGAGACGGCCCTAAAATATCTTTGGGGTCATCGGTTACTAGAGGTTAAGGCCAATGACCAAGGATTCTTTTTTTTCCATATCTCGGACCCTGAATTTAGAAGGAAGGTGATCGAAGGGGGTCCAATGACAAAGGGCTAGAGTACCCTTAATACTCCAGCAATGGCACCCTATGCTAGAGTTGAAAAAAAGGAGAGCACTCTTCAATACCGGTTTGGATTCGACTAAAAACCTTCCATATGGGCTGTGGTCTGCGCTACGGGTATTAGCAAAGTCGCTAATGCGGTAGGGAGACCACTTTATGTAGATCAAAGGACAGAACATTTGAAAATGATTTCTTATGCTCGAGTATGTGTAGAACTTACAGCCACCAAAACATGTTGTGAGGCTGTCACGGTCCATCTTAATGGACAAACTCGTATAGTAGAAGTGGAATATGAATGGAGGCTAGTCACATGTCATAGTTGCGGTACCTTTGGTCATAAATGCCCTGATCAAGAGGCTGATCTGGAGTGCACAGGTAATGTGCAAACTGCTGAGATCTCTGCTGGAAGGAACAAGCAAGGATCTAATATCCATGGAGCTCCTACTATAGCTTCATCCTCAAGACCTCCTCCAGCTGGGGAATGGATTCAGGTTAGTAGGAAACTCCAACGTTCGAAAAATAAGCAGCCAGCTACAGCTTCCTTTGATTCAGCAGATGACCTGGGCTCAATGGATGGTGACGAAGCTTCTGTGGCTGCTGATTATGAAGCTGTAAACATGGCAAAAGAGGAAGCTGGTGGGGCGGGACAGAAGACTAGCCCAGCTGTTATTTTGTCTGGGCATGCTGTGTCGGTTGCTAAGGCTGCTTTCGGGACTGCTGCTGCTTCACCTGGTCCTGGTATGACTGCTATTTGCCGTCTTGCTGAAGCTGTGACTGTAACTGGGAATGCTGAGGGCGGTGCTTCAACTGGAGATGCTGATGTTGCTGCTGCAACTGGAGTTGCCACTGCATCTGGAGCTGCTGTTGATGGAGGAGCTCGCTGGACAGGACAGAAGACCAGCTTGTCTGTCACTGATTCACCGCATGACAGGGCAGCTACTGATCCTCTTTCTTGTGTTGATGGTGTTCCGCATTTGCAGGGCATTGCTGTTAACTCAGGTAAGGCATCTGCTGGTATGATCGATGGAGGTACTCTGCTGAAGTCTGCTGCAACGAATGCAGCTAATGCTGATGTTTGCCCACCTAGTGCGGATAAGATGATGGATAACAGAGAAGCCTTCCCCCTCACTTCTAGCAGTTTAAATCCTGTTCCCACAGCATGCTCAGTTCAGAAGACGAGTCAACCGCCCAGTCAATTGGGGACCATTACACCGGAACCTGAACCTGAACTTCAACTCACTGAAGTGAAGATTGAGCTGGCTAGCAGGGTAAGAGTACCACCTGCTACTTCTCATGCCAAAGGAAAAATTCCCACTCTGGACAACATATCGGGGTCATCACACCGGGTCAACTTCGGTAAGGCAAAACCTAAGTCTACCAAGAGACGACCAAAAAGAAAATAGACCTCCTGTTTTTTTTCCTAATAGTAGTATATGTCTATTGGATTTTGGAATATAAGGGGAATGATGAATCCCATTAAACAAGCTGAAGTCAGACAGCTGGTTCGTCATAATAATATTTGCTGCATGGGTCTTTTGGAAACTAAAGTATCAGCTACTAATTTTCCTAATATCTCTCTTGGCTTAGTCTCTGGCTGGATATGGATTTCTAATTATGAACACTCTCCTCGAGGGCGTATTTGGGTTGGATGGAACCCTCTTCTAGTTTGCTTTAATGTGCAGAATAGTTCTGATCAGTTTATACATGGAGAAGTTAATTTTTTGAACACGGGGGCTACCTTTTCTCTCTCTGTGGTGTATGGGGAACATTCTTTTGTCGGCCGGCGTCCCTTATGGAATGAACTTATTAGCCTGGGCTCTCTCCTCAAAGATAGACCTTGGATGGTTGCCGGTGACTTTAATGCCATCAAGGATCCATCTGACCGTATGGGAAGCCCTGATGTTTGGCTTCCTGCTTTTGATGATTTCAAGGAATGCCTCGATCAAGCGGAACTTTTGACCTTCGATATGTGGGCTTCCGATTTACTTGGTCCACTTCCTCCGGCACTCGAAGGAAGCAACGAAAATTGATCGGGTCTTGATCAACAACCGCCGGTGCTCTACTTTCTCCTTCTCGGAAGCATCTTTTCTAGCCTCGGGACTATCGACCATACTCCTATGGTGGTGAGGATTCTCGCTTCGGGGGCTCGACGCACCCCCCTTCAAGTTTTTTAATATGTGGATGAGTCACCCCGACTTCACCGCATTAGTTACCCGTCTTGGGAGGCCCGAGTCTCGGGCTCCCTATGTATAAGCTTTATGCTAGACTCAAGTTGCTAAAGGGGCGGCTTAAGTGTCTAAACAAAGATGCCTACTCGAGACATATCTATGAGGGTGGCTACAAAGCAAAAGGGTCCTTCAAGCGACCCAAGAGGCACTCAATCTAGACCCAGGGAGTAGCTCATTGGCGGTAGAGGAACAGATACAGCTCAAGCAATACTATGAGCTCCGAACTCTTGAGGAGGCCTTCTTCAAACAAAAATCTAGAATCCGTTGGCTAAAGGAAGGGGATCTCAACACCAAGTTTTTTCATCACTCGGTCAAGCATCGACACCGTGTAATCGTATCATTTCTATCATGGATAGTTACGGGACATATCATATCGACTTGAATGAGGTACCGAAGGTCTTTGTCGCATACTTCCAGGAACTTCTTACCCCGGCTGACAGGGTTATAAGGCCAGCTATTCAAGAACTCAGGGATCTTATTCACTCCCCTCTCAATGAGGAGCAGATCAATTTTCTCGCCCAACCTTTTTTACTGAAGGAGATTCGGGAAGCTATGTTCTCTTTAGCCGGAAATAAAGCTCCCGGTCCTGATGGCTACAATGCTGATTTTTTTAAGAAGAATTGGGACAAGGTGGGCCCTACAGTCATTGATGCGATTATGGATTTTCTTGAATCAGGGTGCCTACTCAAGGAAGTCAACAATACTATCATTGCCCTAGTGCCTAAGACCCCCAATGCGACATCGGTGTCCGATTTTCGTCCTATTGCATGCTGTAATACTATCTACAAGTGTATAACTAAAATCTTCTCATCTAGAATTGCTGCGGTTCTCCCATATTTGATTAGTTCGGCCCAAACGGCTTTTATCAAAGGAAGGAGAATCAGTGACAATATTCTACTTGCTCAGGAGCTTTTCTGCGGGTTTCACAACAGACCATATATTCCAAAGTGTGCCATCAAGGTGGACTTCAGGAAAGCGTATGACACCCTTAACTGGGACTTTTTAGAGTCAACTCTGCAAGCGTTTGGTTTTCCAGTCATCTCACAAGGCTTATTATGGTGTGCATACGAACCCCAAAATTTTCTCTATCCATAAACGGTGAACTTCATGGTTTCTTTGCAAGTGGAAGGGGTATAAGACAAGGTGACCCTATGTCTCCTTACCTATTCACCTTGATTATGGAGGTTTTTTCTGGGGTCCTCAATTCTCACACTCGACACCCGGATTTCAAATATCATTGGCGATGCAAGGCGACGAGACTAACTCACTTATTTTTTGCGGATGATGTTCTTCTCTTTAGTCAAGCAAGCCTTGCATCAATCTCCTGCATCCAACGAGGCCTCACCTTATTCTCTTCTTGGAGTGGGCTTGTCCCTAATGCTAGGAAAAGTGAAGTCTTTATTTCGGGAGGCTCCGAGACTACTAAACACCAAATAATACAAGCTTTTTGGCTTCAATCTCGGGTCCCTTCCAAGACGGTATCTAGGTGTGCCTATCATCACCGCGCGATTAAGCAAAGCGGACTGCAATGCTCTAGTCGGGCCGCTCACGTCTAGAGTCCAATCCTGGACAAATCGGTTTCTTTCCTTTGGGCCGTCTCCAGCTTATCAAATCGTGCTTCATGCTATCCAAGCTTATTGGGCCCATATTTTTTGGCTCCCCTCCTCGGTAGTGGACAAGATTGAACAAATTTGTAGGCAATTCCTTTGGAAAGGCCCTTCCATGGGCTCGGGTGGTGCTAAGGTGGCGTGGGATGATGTATGTCTCCCCTACTCAGAAGGTGGACTTGGTATAAGAAGAATCAGGGATAGTAATAAGGCAGCCATGGCTAAGCATATCTGGTTGCTTTTCACTGATAAAGAGTCGCTATGGTGCAAGTGGATTCATGCTACATACCTTAAAAGGTCGAATTTTTGGATTTCTTCAACCCCTACCTCTCGTTCTTGGACATGGCGGAAGATGCTTGCTCTAAGGGATAATTTCAAGCCCTATTTCAGATGGAAGTTAGGAGACGGGGAAACAATATCGCTTTGGTTTGATCCATGGCTTGATATTGGCTCGCTAGATTCAATTTTCTCAAATAGCTACATCCACGATTCGGATCTTCTTAGACATGCAAAGGCAAAGAACCTATACTCCACTGATGGGGAACAATTACGCCAAGAGTTGTTACTATGGCAAATACATACTCCCCCCCTTTCATTTGGTCAAGACACGTTTACTTGGAACCAGGATTCTGCCGGGAATTTTTCAAGTGCGTCAGCCTGGGACTCAATTCGGCAAAAAGCCCCCCGGGTTCACTGGTCTTCTTTTGTTTGGGACAAGTCCCTAGCTCCTAGACATCAATTTCTTCTCTGGCTTATAACCAAGAATCGACTCCCCACACAGGCATTCCTCATGACAATTGGCAGGATTCCTAATTCTGTATGTGCCTTGTGCAAGTCTACACCGACTCAATCAACCATCTTTTTTGAATGCCATGTTTCTAATATTCGGCAAATTATTGGGCTGCTAAATGTAACCTTCCATGGAACAACTCATCTTGGGCAAATAACCTTCTTTGGGTTATCAATTCCATATCTAGGAAGGGTTTTTATCGAGAGATAGCCCGGTTCTCCTTTGGAGCGTTATGTTATACCATTTGGAAGACTAGGAATGATATTCTCTTCCGTGGACACAGTTTATATGTGCCTTCCATGAAACTGTACCTAGTCAAGGTGGTGAAAGACAAAGGCCTCGCCTACAAGCCGATCATGGACACCCCTAGTAATAGAAGGGCGCAGCGCTAGCTTGGGGATAGACCCCGGGTTTTGGAGTAGAACCGCCTTTTAGGGCGTAGCTTAGGATGTGGGTCTCTATAACCCGATCTTTGTGTATTTAAATCTTTTGTTTCTTGGCGAATGCGGTACCCTCCTACCCGGTGACATGTAGTCCGGTTGAGATGTGTCGGTACCGTGTTCCCCGCCCCTTTTGTATAGTTCTCTGGTCGATTTAATACTACTTACCTTACCAAAAAAAAAAAAAAAAACAAAGTGCGACACCTAAACAATTGGAAGTTCTCGCTCATCTCTTGGGGCCCATATCATTTGAAAACTTTTCGTGTTCCATTAGCATAACTAAATTGGAATAGGGTGAAAGCTTAGAAGCTGCAAACGTGCCTGCACTTGTGGAAAGATTATTAAAATCACCATATCCAAAGCGACAAGCTAGCATCACAAGGCTATGAACTTGTAATTTGCTTGGCAATACCTATGTTAAAAAATCATCATTTAAGAGAGTTATGAGATTGTATTGAGCAAAGCAAACAGAAAGTGTGATCAATCATGAGAAGGTATTAACATTTTAAAAAGATTCTGCAATTGCATAACCAAATCAAATGGAAAATGTAATCAATCATTGAAAACAACACTTTAAATGTCATTCAAACAATTATGACCATTATATGGAGTAATGAGCAAAGGGTGCCTCTATTTCATTCTAATTAAACATATTTTAGATATTGTTCTTTAGAGAAAATTGCATAAATTAATTGGCTTAATACGAGAGACTTCAAAGGGAATTGGCAATTTTGAAAAAATGACTACTAAAGTATTATTCAAGGAAGAAGGAAGGACACCTGCATCAAAGAAATTTCTCAATTGAATTGTGTTCCACACATACCAATATTTAAGGTAGAAGAAGCTTGGATAATTATCAGGTGTTGGTGCCTTAAGAAAGCCGCTGGGGCATTAACATCCAGCCCTACATTGGCTCCCTTGCCCTCATGACAGGCAAGGCTTGACCCTCCCTAGATCCGACGAGAGTGAGTCTCGCCCAACCACTAGCAACCCTCACAAGGTTGGACCTCACCCGCATGGCTGGCAAGGCTCAGCCCTCGCCAGATTCAGCGAGGGCAAGCCTTGCCCAATCATCAATAGCCCTCATCCCCATGCTTGGCAAGGCTCAACCATCGCCAAATCTGGGGAGGGCAAGCCTCACCTAGTCATGGTCAGGCTTTTTTGAGGCCAATGAGGGAAAAAAATGAAAAAATTGATAAAATATTATTAAAAAAAATATTATTAAAATAATGGCCATGTCAGCGCCAGTCAGTGTCTACATTAGCATCAGCATGCTAAAATTGATTAGGGACTGAATTGATACAATTACAAAAAGTTTAAGACTAAATTGGCAAAAAAAAAAAAAGGTTTATGACTAAATTGGAAAATTTTCAATAAGCTTATGACTGTTTTTGTAATTTCCCCATGTTCTTTTTATATTCACGGAGATTGATCCACCTTTATTCTTAAAATGTTATGCTAGCCCTCATTTGAAGAGTTATTAATTAGAGACTTCTAATGCCGGTACATATCCTCCATTTTCCATATGTTGCGATCAACCCTCGGCGACGGTTGGTGTCGATAGGGACGGCATTTAGGGGTACTTACTCATGAGTCAATTCTCGGCAAAATGGTCAATCACAAGTGCGGATTCTTCCAAATCCATACATCGCGCGATAGCAGGAAGATTCATTTTATTTATCTAAGTTGATTAACAACCTAAGATAAATGTTTAAGAGTCGCCACTACCTCAATTTAGGGGCTAGCTAAAAAGCTCAGTCAATGGTCAAGAGAGATTCCCTCACTTCCTACACAATTAGAGCTCTAGGGTTCAAGGACTTGGGTACGTTAATTATTTCTAGTAGCACGTTTATGGTAGCTAACAGCTATCGTGTTTTACCTAAGGTGTCCATGCATGTTTTGTTACTTTTTCCTGTCATTTAAAAACCACGAATATGACCATGCATGGATGTCGGTTTCATGTCATTTTAATTCTAATTCTAACAAAAAATGAAAAACGAAAAGCAAACAATCTTAATTGAAATTGCCATGCGGGAATAAAACAACCAAGAAAAGCAATAAATCTAAACATGAAATCCAAAGAAAGGTACATAAAAAAGAAAGGGAAGGAAAGAAAAATAACCCACAACTTGTTGGATTTTTATGTAACACGATGGAAAAACTCGAGATATATATTGGGTATCAAATGAATGGTACAAAAATTGGGTTAGAAGGACATCGACCATCACCATGTTTGGGACCGCCTTCATTACTAGCCCTAATTCTAGACTAATTCTAAGTGAACAGTTCACAGTGGAAACAAATAATGATTCAAACAAAAGCACACAAAATATGGTGAGGAGGCAAATAAAAATCATCTAATTGAAAGATGAAGAATGACCTCAGGATCAGCCTTTGGAAGTACATTCATAATGTGCTATGAAATGTTAGCCCTATTCATTTTAGATATGGTTGATGACCATTAATCATCATAAGTATTCACTTACGATGACTAACATCATAACCTCTAAAGTTGAGTTAATAGGTATCCCCAAGATTACCCATGTATATGCATTGGGCTTGTGGGAGTAATTAACAATCACATGCATTGAGCTTAAAAATAAGCACATGAGCAGGTCCAAAGACCTTGTTTCTTATTCAATCAAGTAATAAGTATACCAACACCGTTCACTTCACACATCAAGCATGTATTGACCACAATTTCAAGCGTCAAACATGCATTCAGGAAATGAAAATCAAGAGTCATGAAGACACGAAGAATTAGTTCTGCATGCGTCATTTTCTAAAAATCACGGAACACGAATATGTCACAACCAAGCAGAACAAGGGATTTAAAACGCCTTGAAAATGAGCAAGCAATCGGATGTGACCCATTGAGCAATTACCATCACGAAAATTACAGTACATAATACACTTAATGTAGGACATTTTCTAAGCAGACTACTTTTTAAGAAAAGCCTCGTGTGAATTTATAAAAATCCAAGAACGTCATAAAATGCACCAGAACAGAATAGGGCAACAGCGAAAAGATGCAATCTTATAAGGATATGAACATGTTAAAAATGTTGAAAATTCCTAAAATTTTACCACATGATAGTCCTAAGGATGAAAAACAAAGTTCATGAAGGTTCGAGTTCCAGATCACAACAGAAAAATTCCAACAAAAATGGCAATGTGCAGACATGCAGATGCTCACAAGTGTATTTCAAATTTTATGATTTTTCAGATTACAGGACAACTTTGTAAAAATTGGAAAGTGGGTCCATTGACATGAAAATGCCTTTATTTTGGTATCATTAGAAAGCTTAATTAATTTCCTAAGACTTCCTAAGAAATGACATGCTCAATTAAGGTCACTTACTCAGCTGTAGACATCTTCATGAACTTGCAAAGTGATTAAGAGACAGGCAGCAAACACATGAGCAAAGTGTATGGTTTAACTCTCCTATATGACAAGGAAAAAGTGTGAGATAAATCACATAGGTCAAGCATCAAACCACAAAAAAATTTCATTAAGGGATCAGGGCCCTAATGGAATCACTAGGCATGATATGAAAATGACAATAATGAGACATACATTGAACGTATTCATGAGGAGAGAATCAAATTACATGAAAACATACAATGATGGAATGAAATGATGGTCAATTAACATAGCATAAGTGTTCTTAAGGTGACATCATAACATGCAATAATGTTCATGAGGTCTTCTTGAACAAATAACCACAATCAAGTGCATAATTACACGCAAATGTATACATGAGCTTATATAGGGTAATACAGAGGTAAGGACGATTTTTAATGGATTTCACCTAGTCAATGACATTTAAAAATCATGAGAAAATATATGTCATGAAATTTATCTAGATAAACAAATTTCTGGAAGGAATAAACTTGAAAAGAGTTCAGGAAAAATCACGATAAAATCAAAAAGGTCAAAATTTCAAATTTTGGTATATGCAGACCAGCAAAACAAAGGACATGTTTTAGGATATTTTACTTAGTTGTGCTCATTGAAAATTATAAGAAAAAATTATGTTATGAATAGAATTTTTATGCACAATTTTCATGAAGAATTTAAAGCCAGATTCTCAACACAAAATTCAGCAAAAATTCACGAAACTGATTCATACAGTAAGAAACTCCAGAAATCTAAGTGTTTTGGGCTGCTAAGTGAATCTTCCATGGACCAACTCCACTTGGTCGGATAATCTTCACTGGGCTATAAATTCTATATCTGGAAAAGGATTTTATAGAGAGATAGCTCGATTTTCTTTTGGGGCATTGTGCTATATCATTTGGAAGACCAGGAATGATATTCTCTTCCGTGGCCATAACCTCTACGCTCCTTCCATGAAGCTATATCTCATTAAGATGGTTAAGGATAAAGGCATTATTTTCAAATCAGTGGAAGATAACCCCAGAAATAGAAGGATGCAGCGGAGCTGGGGGATAGACCCTCGGATTTTTGTAGTAGAGTCGCCCTAGGTTTAATGTAGGATGAACTGGGTTCTCTTGTAACCAGTGGTCTTTGTCCTTAGGCTTGTTTTTCTTTTAGCAAACGGGGTACCCTTTTACTCCAGTGACATGTTGTCCTGTTAAGTGGCTGTTGGTACCGTGTTCTCCCCCCCTGTTGTACAGTTCGCTGGTTGATTTTATTACAATCTTACCTTACCAAAAAAAAAAAAAAAACTCCAGAAATCAGTACATGTGACAGCGATATTAGGGCATTTCGTCCTAATATATCAATCTCAAAGAAATTCATAAAAAATAGATGTTCTAGATTGATATGTTATGAACGTTTTTCATGAAGGAATCATCTCGAAATCTTGACCACAAAAATCGGCAAAAAATCGTAAAGCAGCAAGGTCGGATCCATCACAAAACAGTAGTAATCAGAACCTATTCACAGAATCCACAAGTGACTTTGAGGAAAGTTTTCAGATATCGAAAGCAGGCCAATCAGACTGTTTTTATGGCTTGTTGGAAAGCTTATCAAGTCTATATTAAAAGTCAAAAAGGCCTTGAACTCATTCGAACAAGTATTCAGGCCCAAACGAAGAGGTTTTCCTAGGTCTATCAATCTGGAACTCGATTTTGACAAATTAAGAACAATCACTTAATCAAGCCTAATCACACCACATTCACACAAACAAATCAATCCATGGACACTATAAAACATCACAGCAACCTCATCAATCACATAATTGAACCTAAACTCAAGCTCTAGTCCCAATTGGCTATTGCGATTTCGCTTCATCGAGCTCATGATAAGGAAACTTACCTTCGTTGATATTTGGTTGAGGAATCAAGCTCAAACTCGCGAGATTTGAGCACCACAGCATAGGCGGATGTCAGAGGGAGACTGAGGAGGCTTCTCGTCACCGGTGTGAACAAGATTGGCTGTCGGAGGATTGCTGGATTGAAGCTTGAACAGAACTGGTCCAAGTTGGACCGGTTTTCAACCACCGCAGGGAAATCAGTGTACACGGACTGATCGGAGGAGAATCGAAGGGGTTGTTAGCTGCCAGATCATTGAAGGAAGGTTAAGAAAGGTCGGTGGAGGAGGTTTGTCGCCAGAGACAGCCACCGGAGGCCGATTAGGTGGCGGTCAAAGGGAATTGATTAGGCGGTTTTTGAGAGAGAAGAGAGGCAGGAAGACGAGAGAAACAGAGAGGGTTCTAAGAGAATTTTCTGTAGAGAGAGAATGTAAATCTAAAAAAAAAGGCCTCCACCCAAATTTCGGAAGGAAAATGATATATATACCCCTCCTTTATCTCAAATTCTGGCTGTGGATTATCCAACGGTTACGGATTAACTCATATGTCTAGCTAACTCCCTTAGGCTTCTAAACATGATTAACACATTTAACATATGCTAATTTGAATGGCCAATATTTAATGTGATCTACAACTCACAAAATTTTTGCGATTAATGACCTAATTAAGGGCAATTTTATAATTTTGCCAAAACTTAAGGATCATTTTGCAAATTCATGGAATGTAAAGGCATAGAAGGGTCAGACTTGGGCTAAGCCACCACGTGGTGGTAGCCGCAGATCGAAAACCGGTTGGAGGATGGCCAAATGGGCCTCCTCCACCAGTGACCAGTCTAACCAGTTGAACCAGTTTTAGACCGATTCGATCGGTTCTTAAGTAGTTCAATCCGATTTTTTTTTGTACAATTTAGTCCTTAATGAAAAGAAATTTTACCTAATAGGAAAGAAAACAATTCAATTTCGAGGAGAAACAGTCCAATTTCAAACAAATTAGGTTAATTAAATCACAAAAACTCAATTTCGTTATTTTTTTATTAACTTAATTGTCTAATTGCTAAGAAGATTAATGGACCTACACCATGGGCACACCAAATTGGACTTTCTAAACCTTAAATTGCACAATTTTATCTAATTATTGGTCTCAATTCGCAAATTAATCGAAATTGAACTCAATTAAAATTGTGAGACACCTATTAATCCGATTACTCATACCTAAGGAAACTTATTGCATCCAAATTGACCTTTAACTGATGACACAACATTTTCGCCGAAATTAAATTGAGGGTCAATATCAAAATTGAATATCAATTCATCAAATTAAACCTTAGTCATGAATGGATCAATTTGAATTCTTTGAATTGATGCTTAACAACCCTAATTTCTTAAACCCTTGTAAGCTAAATCCCTCAAATTGACTAATTGGCAAGTAAATTTGCTAAAGTCAACCGTAGATGTGGATTTAACTCAGAAAATTGAGTAGAATGGAAGCGTTCATTCACAAATCATGAAGAATCGATTCAAACCCGTAATTAGAGGTAAAAGTGTCAATTCACATTTCGTTTTGCCCGATCTCAAAATTAGTTGAATGAATGAATGGATAATTGCCTATAGGTCAAATGTAGAAAAGAGAACTAAGCTTAATTATGACTAGAACGAAAATAATTTCATTTTTGGTCGATTTCGAATCTAAAATCGAAAAATTTGGAAAATGAGGTTCTTAATCGTTTTTTTTTTTTTTTTTTTTTGTGCAAAATTCTTGATGCTAAAGTCAAATTGAAGCTAAAATTAAGTGATTTTGTGCTTTTTGTATTTTTCAATTTTTTTGGTTAAAGATTTGACCAAAAATCAAACTCTAGTTGACTTTTCACTAAAAATTTGATTTTATGGTCAAATCTTTGAGCTTTTCTAAAAATTTCCCTCTAAAGTGAAATTAGACTTGAAAGGAACATATTTATGCAAAAAGCCAAAGTTTAACCCATGGTTGACTTTTGACCAAAAAATCAACCCAAAAGTCAATTATTTGACTTTTTGGGCTTTTATATGGAATGAATAGGAGCTAAGAAACAAATATAATTGAAAAATGACTCTTTTTGTTCAAAAAATAGGCTCTATTGCGATAAAAATCCCTTAATTCGATTTTCTCAGTTTTTATCGACGCATCAAATGAAAATCAAGTGTCAACACCATATATTAACTAGTTCTTGTATAATCTCTCCTTGCAATTCAAAGTCGCCATCAATAGAGCCATTTTTCCTATCCTTGTCACACCCCCAATTCTACAAGAAAGGAGATAATGACATGGCCATTTTTCCTTTCGAAAGACGTAGCCTCAAATCATACCAAATAAATAAATAAAACTTCCAAAAGTACCCATCAAGAGCACTCTTGTAATATCAACAATTAACTAGTGGGGCAAGCAACCACGGCTCGGTGACTATTATATATCAACTTTATGCAACTTTATAAAATGATACAATCATTCATCAATCCCAAAACCTAAGTACTATATATGTAAATTATCAAAAGTGGATAATATCTTTCCAACATACCTTTTTACGTATAAAATTAATAAAAAATTCAATTGGCAATAATAAATCAACCATCAATGATCTATTTTATTAATCAATTTCAATTAAGTCAAAACGTCAATGATCCATTTTATTGACTAATTTAATGTTCAATATCTAACTATGGTTATATTTAATGCCGTGACAAAGGCGATTATGTTTACTCCCCTAGACTAGGTTTGCCGCACATATCAATTGGTGGTTTGGTGCAAAAGCAGATCTTGACAACAGTATTCATACTACCCCAGTGATTTCTAATTATAATGAAATGAATATAGTCTATCAACTTCAATCTCCAATAACTCAACCAAAATCAAAAACCACCTCAAACACAGATTTATTAACCAAAACATGTAACTTTTCACAGTTTAATATATATAATTTCATAAACTACATTCATAAGTCATAAATTTTTCATCATTATTTTGTTTATTTGAAATGAAATAGTACCTATTGATTATGATTTGAGTTTATTGATGCGAGCTTTCATAAACTACATTCATAAGTTATAAATTTGTCACGATTATTTCATAAAAGGTTTACAAACATTTACATCAATCAACTCAAATCATAATCAACAGATACTTTTTCATTTCAAATAAACAAAATATTTGTAAAAGTTCGATCCAAGTTATCACTTCCTTTATAACTTATACTATATCAAATCTCTATAACATTCAAAATATGAGTTTATAAATTCATAAAAGAAATAGAATTACTTATCCGAGAAAGCTAAAAACCAACCTACGGTAGTTACTCAAGTCAAAACACTCGAATTTATATCAATTAATAAAAATAATATTTAAATATGAGTGAAACACTATTCCAATAAACAACTCGACTAAATATGCTCAACCATCAACAAATTGACTCATAAACGCTAACAAAGAAGCTCATTTATAATAAACGTTCATCTTTCTCCGTTACACGCAATTCACGGTATAAGTACAGCCCAAGTGCCAAAACTTGGCATGAGACACTTAAGTGCCAAAACTTATAAAAAGTACACTTAATTACTAAAATCGGAACAAAAATTATCAGTTAAGTGCCAATAGTGAGAAAATACGGCCAAAATGTTGATGTGGCACTTTTCCAGTGAGTTGAGGTCGAAACGACATTGTTTTGGGTGCTGACATAGCCAAATAAGCCTGAAACGACGTCATTTTAAGTGATGATATGGCTAGATCAACCCAAAACGATGCCGTTTTGGCCAAAGTTTATTTTAATATTAAAAATGAAATTTTTATATATAAAAAAAAAAGGCAGCAGCCCCGCCTATAGCCACCGACCCATCGCCGGTGGGGCGGCGGCGACGAACGACGAGGGTCCTCACCCCACCCGGGCAAGGGTCACCGACCCTCTCCCCAACACCATTGGAAACTCAGCAACGCTGGGCGAGGACCGCCGACGCCAAGGAGAGGGCTGGTGACCCTCGCCCTGAGTCGAGTCGCAGAGCGGTGATCCTCACCCAAATTTGGGAGAGGGTTGCCACCCTCGCCGTCCGTCACCGCCGCCCCATCGACAATGGGGCGACGGCCACAAAGTGGGCCGCTGCTCTATGGTCGTTGCCTCTTTTTTTTTTTAATTTCTCTTTTAATATTATTTAATTAATATTTATATTAAAAGTTAAATTTTAGCCAAAACAATATCGTTTTGGGCTTATTTGGCCATGTTAACACCCAAAACGACACCGTTTCGACCCCAACTCGCCGGAAAAGTGCCATATTAGCATTTTAACAAGATTTTCTCGCCATTGGCACTTAACTGATCCTTTTTGCTTCGATTTTGGCACTTAAGTGTCCCATTGTACCAAGTTTTGGCACTCCAAAGGCCCGTACGTCCGTAACTCACACACAAAACTTATCATTTTGAAAAAATCATACTTTAAAATTGGGTTTCGTTAGACCCCAACAACTCCATAATGCCCTAGACTATTATTTTCACAAAAATTGCAGCTCAAAAATTCCTAAATCAAACTTCGTAATATACATAACTCCAAATTTGTTTCTAACTTTCAAAATTACTCAATTAGATGAATAATTGACTTAAACACTCACTCAACATTGCAATCCATAATTGATTTGGCTTGTCCGGATGACCAGAGCGGCTACACATGAAGAATTTTTCTCTCTCTTCTTTCCCCTTTTCCTTTCTTCTCCATGATCGAACTCATTTTTTTATTCTTGTCATGTCCGCCGATGATCTTGCTTCTTCAACAAAGCTATGGAAGGAAATTGGAAAGTGGGCTGAGTTTGGCTTATAAGAGACATGGGCTTGGGCTTTTTGGGCCCATATATTACAATACTTCAGCTAATTTCTTAAACTCCTCCCTTCATTTTGCTGCTATGGCACTTAAGTAGGGCATGCTGGCATTTGACAAGTTTGGCCAGCACCATATAAAGATTTTTGGCTTTGAGCTTGCTATTCTTAGGTTTTCAGTATAACATATATCATTATAAGCATACCTAGTAATGTAAATAGTTAAAATTTATATCTATCATAGGATTTTTGTATTTGCGCAGGTAAGTAGGGCCAATTTGCAAAGAAAACCCATAATTGACATATCTTAAATAAATATCTAAAGTGGCCAACTTTGTCTTAAATGAAGGTTCGAGCTCATTGGCAACCAACTAAATCTTTGCCGACCGTCTTATTATGGTGGCATTATCAAGGGCAATATTGCTCGAAATTTTATGCTTTGACCCAATTTGAAAATGTCTCAAATTGAAGCTAATGTTCATGCTAACCAATTGAAGAATGGCCAAAACCCTAAAAACCAAAAAGTCACAAATTGAATTCCAATTGATGCTAGTTTTCTTCAAGGGTTTTCTCCCTCTTCGACTACCCCAATTCCCAATCTCCAAACAGCAAATCTCTCTCTACCCCCTTCAAGTCCCTCGTTGTGAGCTCCATCCATAGCTGGAGGAGTGTTAATTCTATATAAATTTAAATAAGCTATTTTTATCATGGAAGAATTCAACCGCTATAAGTGTCGCTATTTCTTTGTTTGTGCTTTTTTCAAAGTGAATGATGGTGTTGGGAGAAATTTTGGAAGAGGCACGAGATTCAAAAGAAAAAGTCCTAACTTGATTGGTTGAGCAAATGAGAGGGCTATGGTAGGTCCAACGTTGAATCCTCCCCTTACAACCTTTAGGCCACATTTGGTTGTCCAGATTTCTAAATAAGATAAAATTGGATAGTATAGGCATAAGTACACTAGGAGTGCCATTACTTTCGACGGCGCTCACTTTGGTGCCAAAACTTTTTTTTTTCGCTCACTTGAGTGCCACATCGGAGTAAAATCGATCACTTGAGTGCCACATCACCCGAAAAAGCGCGTGGCCGCGGAATCTTGATGTGGCGGCCGGAAAACATTATTTTAATATTTTAATTAATTTTTTATTTTTTGATTTTTTTTTATTTTTTGATTTTTTTTTAAGGCTGGCGAGGGCCACCGTTGACCCTCACCGGCCGCGAAACTCTCGCCGTTGGCCGCAAAGGCCTTGGGTGAGGTCATCACGGCCTCCCCTTTGTTGCCGATAGCCATTGCGGCCTTGCCCAGGGTCAGATCTAGGCAAGGCCCACTCCGGCCTTCGCCGTCGCCACTACGGGCGAGGCCGTCAATGGCCTCGCCGGCCTCACCTAGGGCCTTCGACGGCTTTGCCAGCCTCACCCAAGGCCTTCGCGGCCAACGGTGAGGGGGCCCTCACCCAATTTGGGCGAGAGTTCGGCGGCAGACGAGGGTCAATGGTGGCCCTCGCCGCCTTAAAAAAAAAAAAGAAGAAAAAAAAAAAAAATCAAAAAAATTAATTAAAATATTAAAATAATGTTTTCATTGCTACATCGGCATTCCGACGGCCACGTCAGCTTTTCCGGTGATGTGGCACTCAAGTGATCGATTTTACTCTGATGTGGCACTCAAGTGAGCGAAAAAAAAAGTTTTGACACAAAGTGAACGCCGTACGAAAGTAATGGCACTCCTGGTGTCCCAACCTCGATAGTATAGAATAAGGAATTCTAGAATTTATTTATATCATATCCATTGTTTAGTGAACTACGGATTTAACGTCAGCTATTTTCAACGTCGCCATCATCAACATCATCGCCACATTCATCAACATCGCCCAAATCATCAACATTACCACCATGTTTGCTCTCCTCAACATTCCCGCCTCCTCCAAGACCATCCCTTTTTCCCCTTTGAAGCCCTACTGCCCCTGAAAAGATTTGAAATTTCATCTAGATTCTTCTCGAGCCGCCTCAATGTTCATCGCAAGCTTGACAGTAACGGCTACAATTGGAGATCGTTATGCTACTAGATTTGCTTGGTGTCAAAGCCATCGATCAAGTGGCAGTTGAAGGAAGACTTGGGGGAGAAAGGTTTGAAGGAGGAGAAGAGGTGGAAGGGGGCGACCGAGGGCATTGCTAGGAGGGCATCACCGTGCTTGATCCCCTAAATGATGTTGACATGGGTGGGGTCTTCGTCGTGGTACTTGTCAGTGGTCACCCACTCATACGAGACATAGAAGGCGCTAGGCTTGAGGATGCAGAGGACCTTGACATAGACGTCATTAACGTGGGAGGCGTGGTGGGTGGCCTCAATGGAGTAGGTGCCGTTGAATAAGGCATTGGGAGTGGGCGGCAACAGTGCACATGGGGCGGTCAATGTCACAACCGACATCAAGGATACAGTCGTCGAGGAAGGCATTGAAGGAAAAGAAGTCAAGAAAATTTTTTGGTGAAGACGCACAGGGTGTGGGGATGAAGACGACAACGAGTAGAGCATAGGGTTTTTGGAAAAATAGACAATAAAAATCCTATCTATATCTATCCTACACTCCCCCTCATATTTTTTATTCGGACTATATCCAACCTTATTCTATCCTAGACCACTACCAAATACAGGATAGGATAAAATATATTATATCCTACCGTTTATTCGATCAACCAAACGTGGCCTTATTATACGTGTTGATCTAGTTCAATCAAGCGGCTAGTTAAGGGTGGAACTGATACATCATCGTTTTTTGACCAGTTCAAAGTGTTATAGTCATATAATGATATGAACTAGAGGGCCAGCCATTCATCCGTGAACCAGCAAATCTGATCTTCAAAACACCGATTTGAGGCGGGGTCCTAATCTAAGAAATCACAAATTTATCATTTTCATGTATTTTGAGCTATTTGGCTCACCAGAGAAAATTTGTCCATTGGTTTTACCGAACTTATCTTAGGCAAACAAACTTTGTACGAAATATAAGGGAAATTGCATCAACAATTATAAACATTTCATTTGATGAGTGATCAAGTCCTAAGAGTTTGAAAAAGTGTAATCGAGTCTTTCCAAGCAAACGGTCGCCCAATTTTTGCCAAGGTTTCACGACCAATTCTGGCATGGCCATTTTTAATATTCTTGGGGTGATGCGCGATGACATCGCGACTTCAAGTAAAGTCAGAAAAAGTAATTCCGTGGTAATTAGGTCCTCCATTGTTAACTCTTCTGGTAGTAGTGCAAAAGCAAAGAAGCCCTATGTAGAATGAGGAGGACAAGGCCAACTGGATTTCTGAAGGGGGGCCATCGCAAAGAAAATTTTCCTCATTTTTTGTCTTTTGAGACTGAATTCAAGGGACACAAGTCGCACAAAATTGTTTAACAAAAGAGACTGAGCAAGGAGAATTTGGTTTTGGAGGATTGGGACGTCGTCTCTTTTGGGCCGCCAAGCAAAGACAACACGAAACGAAAGCTTTCACACAGATCTTTCAAACCATGAAAACATAGCTTTCTGCCGTCCTTGTTTCTAGAAAATGAAGTGATCGTGGAATAAAGCAACCCAGTACCTCTTCTCGATAGGGAATATGAAGACGTGGTAATTGACTGAATAATCTTTTAAGGTGCAAATAAACATTTGATTCTCGACGTTGTTAATCACAAACAATTTCAGAGCTAGGCCTGCGAGATGAATTTGGTGTCTGACCTGCACAAATATTAGATTTTTCGTGTGTTTCGTGAACAAAGAGGTCATCTTTTTTACATCCCACGAAATAACCATCTCATAGGAACGATTATTCAAGCTAAGTCATGATTTTTAGTTCTACTATCCTTGCTCTTTGGTTATTACATTCTTGTTTCTTCAAATTACTGTGCTGGCACTGGTGGTTCTAATAACATATTTCAATACAATCTATTGGCAAACTCAGAAGTAACATGAATGGACACGAATCTTTAACGTATAGAGTAAGTTCTATATCGCCATAGCAAAACCTTTCCATGACAAAAGTTGACTCGATTGTAGAGTTTGATTGTGACATGATAACATGAATGGTAAGCCCATTGCAATCGGTTGATAGTGGTTCACTCAAACCGACGTTCACATTTTATATTGCAAGGGCACAGCATGACCAACATGTAATTATTTTGAGGAAAACTTCATGAAGAAAAATACTTCCCAAAATATCATTTTTTAGTCAAATGTTTTCAAGGTTATGGAATTGATTTTCCTAACTTTAAACATGCAAATTTTGTTTGACCGTAAATAATTTTCTATTAATTGGGCATTTTCAACAAATCAAATGAGTGAAAATTCACAAAACTAATTTGTAAAAGGTTATTTTGCTCAAAAAGCACGCCTTAAAAGTCATCTTTGCCATACACACCTAAATATATCTTTTGTTCTTTATTTTCTGCACCTTGGTCCTATAAATTCGTAATAAATACTATGGAGGAAAAGATACGATTTCCAGTCAATTTCCACGCTGGTCGATTGTGGGACACATTGGAATATACTCTGGATTCATCTTTTCACACATGGCCACTTTGACGACTTGCGATTGCAACTAGGCTTTGTAATTTTCGATTTCTCAGCCAAATGGACCCAATTGAATTGACCCCTTAAGGTCAGCATAAAACTTGACTGACCCTAATAACATTATTTCACATTTAATTTTATTAATTTTTTTGACTTATGTTCTAACCCTCAACGTGATCCGTCGTGACTCAATGCGGAAACGGGTTACTAATTTCTTTTGAGAGCACTTAGTATTGTTGTTCTGCGGAGGAGTTGGTGAGCTGAAGATGTTGGCTGTCCTCTAATTTCATTTTTTAACCGTTAAAGTTGAGACTAGGAAATTTTGATATTTGTCAAGTATGCCATAGTATAACAAGGACAACGACTAGCAATACATGACTCCCTACCCACGACGTGACATGAAAACAAAACTTGAATAGTTTGAAAAGGATCTTGTTAAAAATGCCCTTGGGGCATTGATTAAAAAAAAAATTAATGAATGTGTGCAATTTGATGTACTTGATTTCTCAAGTTACGTGTAATCGGCACATTGGAAATTAAAATAGTCCCTATTTTGGTATACTTAAAATGTAATCCCAAAACTCTTTAACAATGCAACTTTTAAAAAGAGACTTGAGTATTTAATTTTTACTGTTTAAGCAAATAGGTGAAGGGGTAAATATATAAGTAGGAGTGTCTAGGTTCAAGAGGGGGGAGGTAGTTGCCCAACTCTTGAACATACTCTATAGATCCCCTATATGGATAATACACATTCTAGTTGACCAATCCTGATTCTAATTGCTTTGTTCATAGGTACTTGTTCTATGTTCTTGAAATTTCGAATCTATACCATAGGCTCTTGGAACTATCATGAAACAAGTCTGTTCCACGGGTTCTAAGGTCTCCTCAACTACCCTTTTTGTAAAATAAATATATATATATTAAAAAGAGATTGCTGCAGTGGTTATTGACATATGGCGCTTTTAATGCAAAACATACGGAAAATCTGATACAAAACATGTTCCTTTTTAGTATCAACATAATTCTAAAAGGATAAAAATATCGTAAGAGCACAAAAAAGAATCAAATCAGTTTCCACCCATCATTTAAATCTATGAGTTTATATTAAAGCCTTTTTAGCTGTACTTAGAGCCTGAACTAAAAGGTTTCGGCATAGACATAGCCAAGCTTGTCAAGAGAGAGACAGGATGAAATGAAGTCGGAGATTTATTTTTTCTAATGGGTTTGAAGATTGCTTCACATTTATAAACGTTAAAATTTTGAAAAGAAAAGGAGAATGTCATAAATAATTAAGTAGATATACATTTAATTAAAGAATAATTATAAATGGTAAACCGATACCTTTCTATAAGTACTCTGCACAGGGTGCAGGATGCAAGGTGCAAGGTGTGTAAAGGGTGGCATGACCATAATCCTGGCACCTATCTATGCTTGCCAGTTCAGAAATTTTGAAATCTCGAGCCTCTCTACACAAATTTTAATACCCACTATGGAAGCTTCCCGACCGTGCAAGTTGTACATGGTCTTTAGTTTCCACGGAATCTCCCGCACACCGCTAGATATGAGCAGGCGTTAAAACATTTGAGGCCTTTGAAAAATAAAAGTTGTAAGCATCCTATAGGAAATTATTCCAACAGTGAGGTATATTTGACCAGAAGCCATGTCATGATGATGATTTTCTTCGTTCATAGATGTTGACCCAAGGTCAATCAAAATGATTCTTTTGAACCAAAATTATTTCTCCTTGTCTCCTCTTATTTGGCCTTTCACGGTGTATACTTGACTCTGCAAGGCCGTTCATATTATATCAAATATCAAATATCGAAATCAAAGAGTGTACCCCAGTTGTAAAAGATATCATTTTTTCTTAAACTAAAGAAAGACGTTCCGTTCGGGCAAGTCATCGACTTGTATGTGTGTGTGCGTGTGTAGGGGGGTGTGTGTAATCGTGCTCTTCATTCTCTCTGTCCATTTATTTCCTCAATCTCCAGTGATGAAACACAAAACCTTCATCATTTCAAGCTTTTCTCTCTTCCCACTCATTATCTTTTCCACATGTTTTACCTTTGCAAGCTCAAACGTTTTGCATAGAGGTTCTTCTCTATCAGTTGAAGAACATGACTCAGACACTCTGACATCCCCAGATAAGACCTTCACATGTGGCTTCTATGGCCTTGGAGGCAATGCTTACTGGTTCTCAATCTGGTTCACCAACTCCTTGGAAAGGACCGTCGTTTGGACAGCCAACCGGGACAAGCCCGTGAATGGCCAAGGCTCTAAGGTCACGCTCCGAGGCACTGGCTCACTGGTCCTGACCGACGTGGATGGTTCTGTGGTCTGGGAGACCAACACGACTTCTACTGATGCCCGTTCGCTCGAGCTCTTGAATTCAGGTAATCTTGTGCTCACAGGTCCTGACAGGACAATTCTATGGCAAAGCGAGTATCCAACCGATACTCTGCTGCCGAACCAGTCCCTCACTAAGAGCAAGAAATCGGTGTCCTCTCTAGAAGGCGGAGCATTTTATTCTGGCTACTTCAACCTATACTTAGACAATGACAATGTGCTGCGGCTGATGTACAACGGACCAGACATATCCAGCCTCTATTGGCCTAACCCAGACTTTGACAATGTGCTGCGGCTGATGCGCATGGGTTATGTGGGAGGAATGGGATTTGTGTGCACACACCTGAGCCCAGGTGCACATGCCCTCCTGGCTACGTGATGAAAGATCCCTAGTGACTGGCACCAAGGTTGCAAGCCTAGATTCAATTTCACTTGCTCCAAGTCTCAGGAGGTGAAGTTCTTGGTGTTTCCCAACACAGCCTACTACGGGTTCAACGCAGTTGAAAACAACAGCGCCTCATTCAATTTCTGCAGGCAGGACTGTTTGGATGACTGCAGCTGCTTGGGCTTCATCTACTGGGAATCGCTAAGATGGTGTTGGACGAAGAGCTCGCTTTTTAACAGCTACCAGGTCCCATCTTTTCCCGGAACTTCACATCTGAAATTGCCCATCTCCATGGCAGCATCCTTGGAGCCAATTCTCAACAGCAGCGATCCCAAGTGTTTCATGGCCAGAGACCAATTAGTGGTAGGTTCATCTACCATGTATGACACCATCGGCAAGAGGGTGAGATGGACCTACCTCTGCTGGTTTGCGTCCGCGATAGGGGTGGTTGAGATCCTTATCTTTTTCTCGGCCTGGTGGAATCTTTCCAGAAAGCGTGATATGCAGAGCACAGTGGAAGATGGATACCGTGCGATAACAAGCCAGTTCAGGCAGTTCAGCTATGAGGAACTCAAGAGCGCGACCCAGAACTTCAAGGGAGAGATAGGGAGAGGAGCGTCAGGATCAGTATACAAGGGCGTTTTAGCGGACGAAAGGGTCGTGGCCGTGAAGAGACTCAGAGATGTGTGCCATGAGGAGGTCTTCTGGGCTGAAGTCAGTACAATTGGGAAGATAAATCACTTGAACCTGGTGAGGATGTGGGGGTTCTGTTGTGAGGGCAAGCACAAGGTCTTGGTCTACGAGTATGTGGAGAATCAGTCCCTGGACAAGCACATGTTCTCCGGGGACGTCATTGAGTGGAGGAATCGGTTCAGGATCGCACTCGGCACAGACAAAGGCCTGGCCTACCTGCACCACGAGTGCCTCAAGTGGGTCATCCACTGCGACGTGAAGCCCGATAACATTCTCTTGGATAAGACATTCCAACCCAAGATCGCGGCCTTTGGGCTAGCAAAACTGCTCCAGAGGGACAGCGCCAGTCCGCAGTTCTCACGCATAAGGGGCACGAAAGGCTACCTGGCACCTGAGTGGGCCCTGAACCTCCCGATCACGGCGAAGGTCGACGTGTACAGTTACGGGGTAATGGTCCTGGAGATAGTGAGAGGGATTCGGCTCTCGAATTGGGTCAGGAAGAATGCGGAGAATGAGGAGCAGGAGGCCGAACTGACGGTCTTCATCCGAGAGATGAAGAGGAGGCGTCGATGTGGAGAGGATTTGGGGATAGAGGATTTGGTGGACAAGAGATTGAAAGGGCAATACAGCCGGAAGCAGGCAGGAGTGCTTGTGGAGATTGGAGTGACATGTCTGGAGGAGGACAGGAACAAGAGACCAACCATGGATTCAATAGTAAATCAACTGTTAGAATTTGATGATGAACCTAAATTGCCAAAGTCAGATAATGAAGATTAGGCCTCTTGTGGATGGAAAAATAGAAGATTCGATTTCCAACTTTATTGCCATTTTAGTTAGGCTTGAAAAATCGTGTCCTCATACTATTATGTAAGAAATTCATCTTACTAAATTTCTATCTATAAGTGAAATGGAGATCATTCATCCTGACTCCACAAGAAGAATTTCCATTAAAGTAAAAGACGGCTTACTTCAAGTCTCGAATTTGTTCAAGTTTGCTTCTAAAAATGATTTAATTCAAGTCGAGAAGTCAAAGAATACCTAAAGGAAGGCCACTAGAGAGGAAGATATATTGGTTCTTGATCGGCATATATTGACAAGGCGTTCATAGCAAGATAATAAGGTCTCCTCCCACTCTCCACTAAATTACTGTTAGGACAATCTAAATCTATTGGTTAATTCGGATAAACGGTCAAACGGGACGATTCATTTTCTGCATTTGTTCAACCTTGAAAAGCTTTTTGAAGCATGCTCGAATATATGAACGAAACAAAGAAACTTGACCGATTGATTGGACATTTTAACGGAGGGACCCCATGTGGCGGCGGTGCCTCATTTTCAGTCAATTAATCACTTATTTCAGATTTTGTGGTGCTTGCATTTTAAGTTTTCCTTTTTAATCTTAAACACTTGAAATTTTCGTTGACATGAAAATTTGTTCTCACTTCGTTCAAACTGGCTCTATGACTGATACATGCGGTACTACATCTAAATCATACGTTATTTCACCTTCAACATGAAGTTCAACTTCTACCATTTGCCGTTTTGCCTATGTCCCTATATGTCCATTTCCAATTTTCATTTATAACATATGTCTTTAACATATCTCAGTGGCGCAAATAATATGTACTCTTGGAGTAAATATATAATCATGTTTTATGCAACAAAAGTTACTATTTCTTAACTCATAATAGATCTAATCCATATTGTTTTTCAAAACGTGATATAAAAATGCAAAAAAGAGATAATGTCAATTATCTGGGAAAGCCAAAAAACAACCTATGGTAGTTACTCGAGCCAACACAATTACATTCCTATCAATTAATCGAAAATGAAATTAAAACCGACTAATATAGAACTCTAATGAACAACTCAACTAAACCACATTTAATCATTGACGAAAACAATTTCTACTGCTAACAAGTAACCTCGTTCAAAGCACACATTCATCTTTTTCTTTACATGTATTATCCGTTACGCATAACTCGCATGTAAATTTCAAAATTTCGTTCCAATCAAATTGTACTTCAAAATTGAATTTCGTCGTATTCTAAAGTTCCACAACACCTTTAACAACCATTTTCATATGAATCTAAATTTTAATGGCTCCTCACTTGGACCTCACAATTCAACTTTCACATTACTCCAAATTTAGAACATAGCTTCGAATTTTACTCCTGTTAAATAAATAACAGGCCTGAATACTTACCATGCGTTGCAATTCACAATTAATTTGGCTTGTAGAGGTGTTCGGATCATGAACACGCGAAAATTTCTCTCTTTTCTCCCTTGCGAACGAGCTTCACTTCCTTTTACCTTTCTTTGGTTTTGTCGCCACCGCTTCTCCTCTTCTTTAACGCTTTAATTTCATTGAAGCCGCTAAAGGAGATGAGAGAATGGGTTAATGGGCTGAGGCCAATATACTATACTTGGGCTTGGGCTTGTTGGGCCATATTATTACATACAAGACTCTCTCTCTCTTTTTCAGATACATGCAAGACTTTAAGTAATCAAATCCACAGGTCCTTTGGGCAATGAATCATTCTCCATGTCACTTTGGCTAGGAGAGCAGTATTAAACTTCATCATGTCTCTAAACCCTATTCCCCCATAAGCCTTAGCAATAGTTAACTTGTTCCAGCACTTCCAATGTACTACTCTTCTTTCATCTTATTTCTGCCCCAACTAGAATTAGCAATGGCTGCATCCAGCCCCTCAGACCACTTTTTTGGGACCTTGAAACAAGCTACAGAGTATGTTGCAACTGCATAGGCAAATGCCTTTATCAAGATCTCTTTTTCAGCATCACACAGAAACTGATGGATTTTATTGTTAATTGGGCTTCCCATGTTGGGCCAACTCGACCCATGATCCACTATACCAGCCCATCCTCCTTAGAGCAGTTATTTGTGCATAACCATCATTGGTAGTTATTTGAAAATTGCAAAATGAAAAAGTAAAAAGGGGAAGAGACATTTTTGAGTAGAACGTTTTCATGCTTTTGGACTCTTCCATGAAAAGAAAGAAAATTTCTCTCAAAACAGGGATATTTAATTTGTGGCAAACAAGATATGTCCATCTTAATAATATATTTTTCAATCAGTGTTACATGTATCCTTGGGCCATTTCCACATTTGTTGTTTGGTACTTGATAAATTCAATTTCCCACTTTTGGAATCCGTTTCCTCATCAAAAACAATTCCCAACCCTTCATCCTCTAGATTTTACAGTCTTCAAGGACTCTGTTATGGACCTACCCCAAGAGTAGGTAAACACAAATATTTACCTGGGTACTGTGTCATAGCTACTCCATCGTCTGCACTGAGATCCTTTCTCATCAACAAAAAATAGGTGTGCTAGCTTAGGACTATCCCTTTTCAGCCAAATTCCTACAATGTGCCTGTTTGTACAAATATTACAAGCAAATGGGAGAGACGTCAGCAATAAGCATGAAAAGATAGGGGGAAAGGGGGAAAGGGGATCTCATTGTCTGATACATCTACTAGGAATGACTTTCCAGGCCTTTTCCCATTATTTATTAATTCATAAGAGACAAATCTAACACAAGTCACCATCCAATCAATCCACACATTTTCACAGATAAGCTGAAACATAACATACTCCAAGAAATTCCATTTGACTCTATCATAGGCCTTAATCATATGTAATTTCAGTGCACATCAGCCATCTTTCCCCTTCTTCTTTATTTTTATATGGTGAAATATCTCCTTTACCATAAAGATGTCATCATGGATGAGTCTTCCTTCAATGAAAGCATCTCAATATGGAGTAATGAGTACAGGGAGCAACTATTTCATTCTTTCAACAAAGATTTTGGGTACTGTTTTGTAGAGAAAATCGCATAAACTAATAGGCCTAATATGAGAGATGTCTACAGGATTCGACAAATTTTTATTTATTTATAAGGACTACTAAAATATCATTGAGGGGTGAAGGATGGACACCTCCATCAAAGAAATTCCTCGCTGCTATGGTGACGAGTGGCCCAAGGGCATCCCAATACTAGTGGTAAAGAAGCCTGGATAACCATCAGGTCTTTGTGCCTTGAGAGAGCCAAGCTGAAAAGTAGTGGCTTTCGCCTCATTATAAGTTACAGACCGCAGTCAAGGCTGAATTCATCTCCCCAGTAACTAATGAAGGGAACTATCCCTCTTAGACTGTCCCAACTATTCACCCCATCACCTTTAAACGATCATAGTAAAAGGAATCAAACGCAACAATGACCTCCTATTCTTTTCCACCCATCTAGATCGATCTGCCTTTGCTCTTAGATTTTAGTGCTAGCCCTCATTTGGAGAGTAGTTCGGTGAAAAACTCGGTCTTTCTATTTCCAAAAGTGAGCCAACTAACCCGTGGTCTCTAATGCCAGTGCATTTCCTCCATTCTCCAGTTACCAACCAGTTCTTGTATAATCTCTCCCTTCCTCCTTCTTATAGACATCATCAGTGGAGTCCTCCTCTTGTACTTCAGCTAATTTCTCTTTAAGATCCTCTTTTACTTCTGCTGTTAGGGCAATCATTTTTCCTCCACTTAGAGCATGCTGGCATTTGACAAGTGTGTCCCGCACCGCATTAAGATTTTTGGCTTCGAGCCGGCAATTCCTGGCTTTAGAATAAGATAGATAATTATAATTTATAACACCCCCAAACATAAATAGCGAGTTCGTGTCCATTATAAGATTTTCTTTTTTTTTGCGTAGAAGTGGGGTCATTATCTCAAAAGATATACCAATGTGGATACTGTTGCAAATAAAAATTAGAATTGGCTAATTTAGTTTCAAATAATATTTCGAGCCCAATTACCAACTAAATCTTTGCGGGCAGGCTATTTCAATGGGGACATCAGTGGCAATTTTGTCCAATTTTTTTCTGTTTTTGGTCCAATTTGAAGAAGCCTAATTGAATTCCGATTGAAGATAGGGCTCTTCAAGGGTTTTCTCCCTCTCCTGCTACGCTCATGTATAGGTCTCCCAACACCAAATTTCTCCTCGTCGTGAACTCCATCCTCAACTGGAGGCGCATCCATTCCATCTAACTTTCAACGTCCTCTTTTTATCAGTTGAAATTTCGACCACCATATGTGTTGCTTTTTCTTTGGTTTTTGCTTCATTCGTGTAAGGGTTAGTAAACAAAAGAGTCGTAACTTACTTGGTTGAGTGCATGGACGGTGATATACCGTCGTATTGCTGGAATACATCGTAAAGGCACCCATACTGCGGGAACATCAAATCGGTCAAAAATCGATTTTGACCCAATTCAACCGCCAAACATTTTTTTTTTTTTTTTTTTTTTTGGTAAGGTAAGTAGTATTAAATCGACCAGAGAGCTATACAAAAAAAGGGGGAGGGAACACGGTACCGACACATACTCAACTGGACTACATGTCACTGGAGTAGGAGGGTACCGCATTCACCAAGAAACAAAAGATTAAATACACAAAGATCGGGTTATAGAGACCCACATCCTAAGTTATGCCCTAAAAGGCAGTTCTACTCCAAAAACCCGGGGGTCTATCCCCCAACTGCGCTGCGCCCTTCTATTTCTAGGGGTATCCATGATCGGCTTGTAGGCGAGGCCTTTGTCTTTCACCACCTTGACTAGGTACAATTTCATGGAAGGCACATATAAGCTATGTCCACGGAAGAGAATATCATTCCTAGTCTTCCAAATGATATAACATAACGCTCCAAAGGAGAACTAGGGCTATCTCTCGATAAAAACCCTTCCCGAGATATGGAATTGATAACCCAAAGAAGGTTATTTGCCCAAGATGAGTTGTTCCATGGAAGGTTACATTTAGCAGCCCAATAATTAGCCAGAATATTAGAAACATGGCATTCAAAGAAAAGATGGTGACGAGAGTCGGTGTAGACTTGCACAAGGCACATACGAATTAGGAATCCCGCCAATTGTCATGAGGAATGTCCGAGTGGGGAGTCGATTCTTGGTTATAAGCCGAGAAGAAATTGATGTCTAGGGGCCGGGGACTTGTCCCAAATAAAAGAAGACCGGTGAACCCGGGGGCTTTTTGCCGGAAGTGAGTCCCAGTGCCGACGCGCACTTGAGAAATTCCCGGCAAAGCATCCCGGTTCCAAGTAAACGTGTCTTGATTCGCTGAAAGGGGGGGAGTATGTATTTGCCATAGTAACAACTCTTGGCGTAATTGTTCCCCATCAGTTGAGTATAGGTTCTTTGCCTTTGCATGTCTATGAAGATCTGAATCGTGGATGTAGCTATTCGAGAAAATTGAATCTAGCGAGCCCATGTCAAGCCATGGATCAAACCAAAGCGATATTGTTTCCCCGTCTCCTATCTTCCATCGAAATAGGGCTTGAAATTATCCCTAAGAGCAAGCATCTTCCTCCATGTCCAAGAACGAGAGGGTAGGGGTTGAAGAAATCCAGAAATTCGACCTTTTAAGGTATGTAGCATGAATCCACTTGCACCATAGCGACTCTTTATCAGTGAAAAGCAACCAGATATGCTTAGCCATGGCTGCCTTATTACTATCCCTGATTCTTCTTATACCAAGTCCCCCTTCAGAGAAGGGGAGACAAACATCATCCCACGCCACCTTGGCACCACTCGAGCCCATAGAAGGGCCTTTCCAAAGGAATTGCCTACAAATCTGTTCAATCTTGTCCACTACCGAGGGGGGAGCCAAAAATATGGGCCCAATAAGCTTGGATAGCATGAAGTACCGATTTGATAAGCTGGAGACGGCCCGCAAAGGAAAGAAACCGATGTGTCCAAGATTGGACTCTAGCCGTGAGGGCCCGACTAGAGCATTGCAGTCCGCTTTGCTTAATCGCGCGGTGATGATAGGCTCACCTAGATACCGTCTTGGAAGGGACCCGAGATTGAAGCCAAGAGCTTGTATTATTTGGTGTTTAGTAGTGTCGAGCCCCCGAAATAAAGACTTCACTTTTCCTAGCATTAGGGACAAGCCCACTCCAAGAAGAGAATAAGGAGAGGCCTCGTTGGATGCAGGAGATTGATGCAAGGCTTGCTTGACTAAAGAGAAGAACATCATCCGCAAAAAATAAGTGAGTTAGTCTCGTCGCCTTACATCGCCAATGATATTTAAAATCCGGGTGTCGAGTGTGAGAATTGAGGATCCCAGAAAAAACCTCCATAATCAAGGTGAATAGGTAAGGAGACATAGGGTCACCTTGTCTTATACCCCTTCCACTTGCAAAGAAACCATGAAGTTCACCATTTATGGATAGAGAAAATTTTGGGGTTCGTATGCACACCATAATAAGCCTTGTGAGATATTTGGGAAAACCAAACGCTTGCAGAGTTGACTCTAAAAAGTCCCAGTTAAGGGTGTCATACGCTTTCCTGAAGTCCACCTTGATGGCACACTTTGGACTATATGGTCTATTGTGAAATCCACAGAAAAGCTCCTGAGCAAGTAGAATATTGTCACTAATTCTCCTTCCTTTGATAAAAGCCGTTTGGGCCGAACTAATCACATATGGGAGAACCGCAGCAATTCTAGATGAGAAGATTTTAGTAATACACTTGTAGATAGTATTACAGCATGCAATAGGACGAAAATCAGACACCGATGTCGCATTGGGGGTCTTAGGCACTAGGGCAATGATAGTATTGTTGACTTCCTTGAATAGGCACCCCGATTCAAGAAAATCCATAATCGCATCGTGGTGACCGTAGGGCCCACCTTGTCCCAATTCTTCTTAAAAAAATCAGCATTGTAGCCATCAGGACCGGGAGCTTTATTTCCAGCTAGAGAGAACATAGCTTCCCGAATCTCCTCCGGTGAAAAAGGTTGGGCTAGAAAGTTGATCTGTTCTTCATTGAGAGGGGATTGAATAAGATCCCTGAGTTCTTGAATAGCTGGCCTTATAACCCTGTCATCCGGGGTAAGAAGTTCCTGGAAGTATGCGACAAAGACCTTCGGTACCTCATTCAAGTCCGAAATGATATGTCCAGAACTATCCATGATAGAAATGATACGATTACATAGGTGTCGATGCTTGACCGAGTGATGAAAAAACTTGGTGTTGAGATCCCCTTCCTTTAGCCAACGGATTCTAGATTTTTGTTTGAAGAAGGCCTCCTCAAGAGTACGGAGCTCATAGTATTGCTTGAGCTGTATCTGTTCATCTATCGCCAATGAGCTACTCCCTGGGTCTAGATGAAGTGCCTCTTGGGTCGCTTGGAGGACCCTTTTCTTTTGCTGTAGCCACCCTCATAGATATGTCCGAGTAGGCATCTTTGTTTAGACACTTTAGCTGCCCCTTTAGCAACTTGAGTCTAGCATAAAGCTTATACATAGGGAGCCCGAGACTCGGGCCTCCCAAGCGGGTAACTAATGCGGTGAAGTCGGGGTGACTCATCCACATATTAAAAAACTTGAAGGGGTACGTCGAGCCCCTGTAGCCAGAATCCTCACCACCATAGGAGTATGGTCTGGCAGTCCCGGGGCTAGAAAAGATGCTTCCGAGAAGGAGAAAGTAGAGCACCAGCAGTTGTTGATCAAGACCCGATCAATTTTTCGTTGCTTCCTTCGAGTGCCAGAGGAAGTAGACCAAGTAAACCGGAAGCCCACATATCGAAGGTCAAATAGTTCCGCTTGATCGAGGCATTTCTTGAAATCATCAAAAGCGGGGAAGCCAAACATCGGGGCTTCCCATGCGGTCGATGAATCCTTGATGGCATTAAAGTCACCGGCCACCATCCAAGGTCGATCTTTGAGGAGAGAGCCCGGGTTAATAAGTTCATTCCATAAGGGACGCCGGGCGACAAAAGAATGTTCCCCATACACCACGAGAGAGAGAGAAAAAGAAGCCCCGGTGTTCAAAAAAATTAACTTCTCCATGTATAAACCGATCGAGCTGTTTCGCACATTAAAGCAAACTAGAAGAGGGTTCCATCCAACCCAAATACGCCCTCGAGGAGAGTGTTCATAATTAGAAATCCAAATCCAGCCGGGGACTAAGCCAAGAGAGATATTAGGAAAATTAGTAGCCGATACTTTAGTTTCCAAAAGACCCATGCAAAGCAAATATTATTATGACGAACCATTTGTCGACTTGACTTGTTTAATGGGATTCATCATTCCCCGATATTCCAAAATCCAATAGACATATACTACTATAAGGGAAAAAGAAAAACAGGAGGACTATCTTCTTTTTGATCGTCTCTTGGTAGACTTATGTTTTGCCTTACCAGAAGTTGACCCAGGAGATGACCCTGATATGTTGTCCAGAGTGGGAGTTTTACCTTTGGCATGAGAAGTAGCAGGTGGTACTCTTACCCCGCTGGCCAGCTCAATCTTCACTTCGGTGAGTTGAAGTTCGGAGTTCGGGTTCGGTGTGTGAGACCCCAATTGATCCGGGCGGTTGACTCATCTTCGAACCGAGCATGCCGTAGTAAATGTAATTTAAATTGCTAGAAGTGAGGGGGAAGACTTCTCTATTATCCATCATCTTATCCGCACTAGGTGGGCAAACATCAGCATTTGCTGCCTTTGTTGCAGCAGACTTCAGCAAGGAGCCTCCCTCGATCAGACCAGCAAGTGCCTTACCTGAGTTACCAGCAATGTCCTGCAAATGCGGAACAACATCAACGCAAGAAAGGGGGTCAGTAGCTGCCCTGTCATGCGGTGAGTCGAGATAGACAAGCGATCTTCGTCTGTCCGGCGAGCTCCTCCATCATCGGCGGCTCCGGACGCGGCAGCGGCTCCGGACGCAAAGCGGCAACTCCGGACGCGGAAGCAACTTCAGCATCATGACCAGGTGGAGCAACGGCGGCCCCGAATCCGGCTTCAAGAACCGTCCCAAAGCATGCCCGGACAAACTAACAAAGTGGGCCATTCTTTCTGTCCCGCCCCACCAGCATCCTCTTTTGCCATGTTTACCGCTTCGAAACAGCAGCCACATAATCTTCGTCACCATCCATTGAGCCCGGGTCATCCGTTGAATCAAAGGATCTTTGTAGGCTGGTTGCTTATTTCTCGAGCGAAGGGATTTCCTACTAACCGAATCCATTCCCCAGCTGGAGGAGGTCTCGAGGATGAGACTATAGCAGGAGCTCCATAGATATTAGATCCTTGCTTGTTCCTACCAGCAGAGATCTCAGCAGATTGCACATTACCTAGGCGCTCCAGATCAGCCTCTTGCTCAGGGCATTTATGTCCAAAGGTACCGCAACTATGACATGTGACTCGGCCTCCATTCATATTCCACTTCTACTATACGAGTTTGCCCATTAATATGGACCGTGATAGCCTCACAACATGTTTTGGTGGCTGAAAGTTCTACACATACTCGAGCATAAGAAATCATATTCAAATGTTCTGTCCTTTGATCTACATAAAGTGGTCTCCCTACCGCACTAGCGACTTTGCTAATACCCGTAGCAGACCACAGCCCATATGGAAGGTTTTTTAGTCGAATCCAAACCGGTATTGAAGAGTGCTCTCCTTTTTTCAACTCTAGCATTAATAACATAGATTCGAGAGGGGAGTTCAATTTCAAAAATCACAGAATTTACTATTTCCGCAATTTCAAGCTACTTGGCTCGCTAGAGAAAATCTGTTTACTCTCAGTATGAAACTCATCTTAAAATGATAAATCTTGACCTGTAAATTAGGGAAAATTACATCATCAATTCTAAGGGTTTCATTTAATATGCAATTGAATCTTCAAAGTTCGAAAAAATGCAATCAATTCTTTTTGGAAGAGCGCTCGCCTGATATTTATCACAAGGGGACCCGATATTACATTTTTGAATATTCGTCGGTTTACGTGCGCTGATGTGGCGACTTCAGGAGAACCTGAAGCGGTAATCCATCACAATTTAGATCCTTCATAATTGACTTTTCTGGTAGTAGTGCCAGCGAAGTGGTCATACAGAGGCTGAGCTCGAGGTCCCCATTGCTTTTCTTAGGGGGGATCACCGCAAAGGAGTACTTCCTCATCTTTGTGTTTGAGACTGGAATAATGGGACAAAAGTCGCCCAAAAATGGATAACAAAACATGGAGGCTGAACACAGAAAATTTGGTTTTGGATGATCGAGACGTGATCTCTTCCGGGCCGCCAAGCAAAGACGAATCGTAACAAAAGCTTTCACATGGATTGTTCCATCCATAAGAACGCGAGAAGGCGGGTTTGGGTCACACCATATCAAGTTCAAGACACGCAATAAGGTATTTCCGTCTTTTCAAATCGATTACCATGATATTGACTAGAGCGAACCTTAATTACCGAAATGATGACGAAAAAAATCTTAGATGAAGAGAGAAGATAAAGGAAATATACATTTTAAAATGTTCTAACTTCAAAGAGTGAGAAATGTATATATCTCAAACAGAAAAATTCATAAATCACGGTATGTATTCATTAAGAGCTATATCGAGTACCTTTGTCGCGATCACTTCTCCGATTAATTTTGTTTCATTTACTATAGGAGTTGCCTAATTTGAAATATCCAATGTTGGGATTTTCCTAATTTAATATATGATTATCCAAGTTGGCTGATACCTTCCCCACCTCCCTTCATGATTTGTTCTCCTTTTAGTTTAGCTGCGAGCCGCCTAAAACGTGTGCTTTAGACAAATGGACAGAGAAGAGAGCTTCCAGCCTGCCTTGTTTCTAGAAAATGAAGTGCTAGTGGAATGAAGCGACCCCATGCTTTCTCTTTTTTGGGAATATGTAGCCGTGGGAATTGACTTCATGTTCTTTTTTAATCGTAAAATATATATTTAAACAAAATTGACTCGAATACAGCAAGATAATCATCCAAAAGCGACACGAATTTATACGAATTTCCAACGCATACATGAGTTTTATAAAACAAAATTAACAAACGAATATAGTGCTTTTCAATTATAAGACTCAGCACATCTATAACACTCAATTATAATACGCGAACATAAATTATTAGCACACTTCAATCAAATTAATGGGAGATTATTCAATTGGGTTGTTCACATTCCAAATTTCATGGATAATGGCATAACCAACACACGTGGTCTTAAAAGTCTGCCCTTCACATGCATTAGAGTTTCTTTTTGTACAATTAGATGAATGAATAATGATGTACCATAAGAGTGAGATAATTCATAGCAAGTCGAAGCCTAGTTTTCACTTTTTATTTACATTCCTATTTAGTATTTACCATGCTACATAATTAGAGTCCAATCACATGGCAATATATTTTTAATATTCATTTGTTTTGTTTAAAATGAATGATTATCTATATTATTTTGGTTAAGATATATAAAATCGTTTAGAGGTAGAGCTTCATTCCACGGATATATCAGACCTTCCCAAGTTAATGTTTCATTGGCTACCATGTGGAGACTTCCTATCTCCATCTTTTCGCATTATTATTTCATCTGAACATTGTTTCCGGTCAATTTTCACGTTGCTCTATTTTTGGACCATGGGAATGGTCCCCAGGTTGGTCCTTCCACATGTGACCGTTATGACAACTTGTGATTCCGACTTAGCTTTTACTTTTCACGATATTCTCAGCCAATCGGACTCGACTTCAACCCTTCACAAGGCCAGGACCGCAATCAACTCACCTAAGAAGATTATTTTTACACTGATTTTTATAATTGTGTTTAATTTGACATCTAATCCACGACGTCATCCGTGAATAAATGTGGAAGCCGGTTCTTAATCTCTTTTCAAAGCTCATAGTATTGTTCTTCTACGGAGAGTTGGTAAGCCCAACCGCACAGTAGACATTAAGCAACTATCCGAATAGTTTGAAAAGAATCTCATTAAAGGCTGTCCTCGGGACACTAGCGAAGAACCATTTTAAAGAAAGTGAACATTTTTCTAGCACGCTGTGGTTATCATGTTATGTGTAATTGACGTGTTCGAAATCAAAGCATTCCTTATTGAATATACTTAGTAAGTACTTCGAGACTCATTAACAAAACCCTTCTAAAAGTTTTACTCAAGTACTTCCTGATTTCGAATTGTTTAAGCAACTAGTCGAAAGTAAAGGTATAAGCAAGGGTGTACAGTTTTTTAATTGGGAATTTGCTCAAACCTGAAATGTATTATATAGATATTAGTTCCTAGTTTTTGAAACCCATAACCTATCTTATAGGCTCTGGAAGAAACATATCAATTCCACAAGTTCTGGGATATGCTCAATTACCCATCTTTTTTTCGACAAAAAAAATCTATGAGAAAAAAATTGTGGCATAGTTATCAATACATTGTACATCACTACATGTTTATGTCAGTAAAAATAAATAAGTAAGCGAATCAGTTTCCACACATGTTTTATATCTGTAAGTTTAGACGAAAGCCTATCCCACTGCACTAAGGCATGAACACAGATGTTCTGGCATAGAAATGGCCAGACTTGTCGCAGAGAGAGAGGAGGGGGAAATGAAGTTTGGAGGTTTATTTTTCCTTAATGGGATTGGAGATTGCTGATGAACTAGGCCTTTCACGCATGAAAATGTCAAATATTATACTCGACTCGTGCAATGCCATTCGCATAATATTCGATCAGACGTGGAAATCATTGCATGTACCCCACTTGTGACGGATACGATTATCCTAAAACTAAAGAGAGATATTCAATTTGGGCAACTCGTTGACTTTCATTACTCAACATTCATGCGCGCGCCTGTGTTTGCGCCATCGACGTGCACTTCAAACATCTATAAACGAAACAAGATCCAGAACTCTGTCCTTACATTTCGTAAAACTCTAGCGATGAAACGCAAAGCCCTCACTTTTTCAAGCTTTTCTATCTTCCCACTCATTATCTTCTCCCCCTGTTTTTCCTCTGCAAGCTCAGACGTTTTGCTTAGAGGCTCTTCTCTGTCAGTTGAAAAACATGACTCCGACACACTAACTTCCCCAGATAAGACCTTCACATGCGGCTTCTATGGCCTTGAAGGCAATGCTTACTGGTTCTCAATCTGGTTCACCAACACCTCGGACAGGACTGTCGTTTGGACGGCCAACCGGGACAATCCCGTTAATAGCCGAGGGTCCAAGGTCACTCTTCAGGGCACCGGCGCATTGGTCGTGACTGACCTGGATGGTTCCATGGTTTGGGAGACCAACACGACTTCCACCAATGCCAGTTCGCTCGAGCTTTTGGATACAGGCAACCTTGTGCTGAGAAGACCTGATAGGAAAATTCTATGGCAAAGCTTTGATTATCCAACTGATACTTTGTTGCCAAATCAGCCCCTCACTAAGAGCACGAAATTGGTGTCATCTCTAAAAGGAGGAGCATTTTACTCTGGCTACTTCAACCTGTACTTCGACAATGACAACGTGCTGAGGTTGATGTATGATGGACCGGATATATCCAGCCTCTATTGGCCCAACCCGGACTTTGACTTGTTCGAGAATGGGAGAACGAATTACAACAGCAGCCGGATTGCAGTCCTAGACCAGACAGGCCTATTTCAATCGAGCGACCGGTTTCAATTCAATGCTTCCGACCGAGGCCATGGTATCACAAGGCGGCTGACAATGGACCGGGACGGGAACCTGAGGCTCTACAGCTTGGACAAGCAGTCTGGGTCGTGGGTGGTGACGTGGCAGGCGCTTCCGGGATTGTGCAGTGTGCACGGAATATGTGGGAGGAATGGGATGTGTGTGTACACACCTGAGCCCAAGTGCACATGCCCTCCTGGTTATGAGGTGAGCGACCCTACTGACTGGGACAAAGGTTGCAAGCCCATGTTCAATTTCACTTGCTCCCAGTCTCAGCACGTGAAGTTCGTGGCGCTTCCCAACACAGACTATTATGGGTTCGACGGCATCTACGACGACAACGTCTCGTTCAATGACTGCAGGCAGGCCTGTTTGGATGACTGCAGCTGCTTGGGGTTCAGCTACCGGGAAACCCAAAGATTTTGTTTCGGGAAGAACTCGCTCTTCAACGGCATCAAGGCCCCGTCTTTTGCTGGAACTATATATCTGAAATTGCCCATCTCCATGGCGGCATCCTTGGAGCCAATTCTCAACGGCAGCGATCCCAAGTGTTCCACGGCCAGAGACCAATTAGTGGTAGGTTCATCTACCATGTATGACACCATCGGCAAGAGGGTGAGATGGACCTACCTCTACTGGTTTGCGTCCACGATAGGGGTGGTCGAGATCCTTATCTTTTTCTCGGGCTGGTGGATCCTCTTCAGAAAGCATGATGTGCAGAGCACAGTGGAAGATGGATACCGTGCGATAATGAGCCAGTTCAGGAGGTTTAGCTATGAGGAACTCAAGAGCGCAACCCAGAACTTCAAGGGAGAGATAGGGAGAGGAGCGTCTGGATCAGTCTACAAGGGCGTTTTAGCGGACGAAAGGGTCGTGGCCGTGAAGAGACTCGGAGATGTGTACCATGGGGAAGAGGTCTTCTGGGCTGAAGTCAGTACCATTGGGAAGATAAATCACATGAACCTGGTGAGGATGTGGGGGTTCTGCTGTGAAGGCAAGCACAAGCTTTTGGTCTATGAATATGTGGAGAATCAGTCCCTGGACAGGCACTTGTTCTCCGGGAACATCATCGGGTGGAGGGATAGGTTCAGGATCGCACTCGGCACAGCCAAAGGCCTCGCCTACCTGCACCACGAGTGCCTCGAGTGGGTCATCCACTGCGATGTGAAGCCCGAGAATATCCTCTTGGATAAGACATTTGAACCCAAGATCGCGGACTTTGGGCTGGCGAAACTGCTCCAGAGGGACAGCATGAATTCACAGTTCTCACGCATAAGGGGCACCAAGGGCTACATGGCGCCCGAGTGGGCCCTGAACCTTCCGATCACGGCTAAGGTCGACGTATACAGTTACGGTGTGATGGTCCTGGAGATAGTGAGAGGGATTCGGCTCTCGAATTGGGTCGTGAAGAAAGGGGAGAACGAGGAGCAGGAAACCGAGCTGACAGTCTTCATCCGGGAGATGAAGAGGAGGATTCAATGTGGAGGGGATATGGGGATAGAGGATTTGGTGGACAAGAGATTGAAAGGGCAATATAGCAGGAAACAGGCAAGGATGCTTGTTGAGATTGGCGTGTCATGCGTGGAGGAGGACAGGAACAAGAGACCCACCATGGATTCAGTAGTGAATCAGCTGCTGGAACTTCTTGATGAACCCAACTTGCCCAAGTCTGATCATGAAGATTAAGCCTCTTTGCCGATGCTTTTTGGCAACAAGAAAGATCGATTTCCAGTTTCTCTCTTTTTCGTTTTGCGTGAAAGATTGTGTCATGCTCGTGTTATGTGAGAAGTTCTTTTGATTCTGTTTCCATCTGAAAATGAGAGAGATTATTCATCATGGCACCATGAGAAGAATCTCAATTGAACCAAAAGATGGTTCAGTTCAGGTCTTGAAGATGGATTACTTCAAATTTGCTTTTAAGAAGAAGATCTAATCACGTCCCCACTGTATTATTCTTGACAGCGACCGACCGAATCTTTCCCCTTTGAAGCATATGCTCGATTATATGAACGAAACAAAACAACATGACAATGTGATCGGACTTGTCGGAGGAACCGTATTTAGCGCATCTTTTTTGGGTCAACTCATCATTTATTTCAAATTTTGAGGTGCGCATTTCAACGCCGCCTTCTCGAATGTTAAATATTTAAAATTTTCATGATATATAATCTTCGATTATTTCATAAAAAAATAAATAATTTAAAAAATACTTTATTAAAAAATAATTATTTTCAATGGTCCCCCTAGGAAATCCAATGACGGTACCTAATTATCATGATAATTAAATATATTATTCTAGCATAGCAAGCAACTTCTAAATTACATGAACCTAGACATGCTCAAAAACTGGTTTTGACTCAATTCAACGATCTACTAGGGGCTTAAATAAATCGGATTGACCCACAAAAAATTCTAATTTGAGGGGTTTCCAATCAAAAAGACCGCAAATTTCCTATTTTTGCATATTTCGAGCTATTAGGCTCATTAGAGAAGTTTTTTTTTTTTTTTTTACTATTATTACAAAACTAAACTTGGTTAGATAAATTTTGTACCTATAAATTTTGAAAAATTTCATCAGCAATCCTAAACATTCCGTTTAATGTATAATCGAGTCCAAAAAGTTTGAATAGGCATTTTTTTTTGGTCGATGAATAGGCAATACTAATAGTTTCGCAAAATGGATTTGTTGCCTCTAAAGCCACTCTTTCCACCTCGTTTCTCTCCTCTCACCAAGTGTGAGCTCTCTCCCTATCCCTTCTAGGTGATAGAAAAACCCTAAACCTCCTACCCTACCCTTCCCCACTTCAGCAATGGCAGCAGGAATCCACCCTTCCCCTGACTAGCCTTGGTTACCGTAAGGATGCTACTGCCTCGGAACTTGAAGAAAGTGGGTTCCACAGCTGACTGCCCGCTGATGCCCTCCGTTGTGCCCCCGACTTGTAGATCCAAAAGCTGCGAGTCAACCTTGTTGCCAGGTACGGTACACTAACTTTACAACCCACCTTGGAGCTCCCTTCAATTCTTGCCCTAATCCCCAAAACTACGACAAATTCCAACCCCGGAACAACATCCATCGACACAAGCAACATCAAGTCCGACAAACCATCTGCAATGGAAGAAAATAACCTCAGAATGGCAGCTCTATGTAGAAAGATGGGAGATATGTGGTCTGATTCTGTGATAACTGAGTTGGACGAGGAAGTCTCTGCAGAAGAACAACAGGTAACTAACAGATCCCTATATGGCAAGTTGTTCTCAAAGCCAAATGTAAATGTCCAGGCATTCATTAACACTATGAGGAAAGCCTGGAAAACAGAAACTGTATAATGCGAGGTTATAGAACCAGGTTTCTTCACATTCCTTTTTAACTCAGTAGAGGATAAGAAACGAGTTCTGGATGGTGGCCCATAGTCTTTTGCTAGCAATTTATTAGTGTTAATAGAAGGGGACCCTACTGTACCGGAACATTGTTATGAATTCACGCATTATGCGTTCTGGGTACATATAATGGGTCTGCCTCGAGCCAAGCTGGATGATGCTTCCGTTCGTCAAATTGCTGCAAAACTGGGAGAAGTTGAGGATATAAAGCTTGAAGCAAAAACACCCACTTCACACAAGACTGGTAAGGCAAAAGTCTGGCTGAACCTGTCCAAACCACTGCAAACAGGAACTCTAATCAGTTTTGGCAACAAAAAGTGGTGGCTAGACTTTAAATATGAAAGGCTCCCCCATTTTTGCTACTCTTGTGGTAAAATTGGACACTATGCAACCTTTTGTCCCGAGGTGCCTTATGAAGAATCAGGCCTACCTCAGGATAAACCCGGAAAATACGGGTCATGGCTCAAGGCAGAATCAAGAGAAAAGAGCCAATTCTGGAAGGCTTTCTATGGCGAGCTGGATACTTTTGCTGACGATGACGTGGTTGCCTCCACCCCTACCCAAGAACTCCCCGTGGAAGGATCAAAAAGCACGAAGCGGAACAAAATCAGCTTGCTATCGTCTTGGCAAAACCATTCGAGATTGGGTCTTTCACAAATATGGAGGGGATAGAGAAAACTGAAAGCATCAAAGGAAAGAGAGTTTCCCCAATTCTCTCACTCGGTCATAATGTAGCAGAAAATGAATCTAACTCAGGGCAATCAAAGAAAGGAAAAACCCCTTATAAAACTCCGGTACAAAAGAAACAAAAACGTGCAAGTCCATATGAGAAGAAGAGTCTTCCCGGCACAGGAACAACTGAAAAGCAACTCCTGGACACCCCAATCCAGCTGTGGGAAGGGGTCAACTCATGGGCTTTGGTGGCTAGCCCTAATAAGCCACCACAGCAACGATGAAGATATTGAGTTGGAACTGTCAAGGGCTAGGCACACCCTTGACAGTTCGTCACCTTAGAGCCCTAGTGGCTCAAGAAAAGCCCAACCTGGTTTTCCTAATGGAAACTAAGAATAAAGAACGAGTTGTTGAAAGGGTTCAGAGAAGCCTAAAGCTTGCCCACTCCTTCCTAGTTGAACCAGTCGGGATAGCGGGTGGTCTAGCACTAATGTGGGATGAGGAGGTACATGTGGAAATACAATCCAGCGCGGGGGATTTTATTGACATAAAAGGAACAAGCAACAGCAGCAGACAAATCATGCGAATTACTTTCATACATGCTTCCACAGACTTTCAGGAGAGACAACACCTGTGGCATACACTGAGCTCTACAACCCTCAGCAACACTCTCCCCTGGTTATGCATTGGAGATTTCAATGAAGTCCTTTATCACTGGGAAAAGGTCGGACGCCGGGAAGTAGATCGTTATCGAATTCAGGCTTTCAGAGACTTCCTAAACAACTGCGCTCTAATGGATATCGAAAGCAAGGGGTGCGCATACACATGGTCAAACAACAAAGAAGGCACTGACCTCGTGAAGAAGAGGCTGGACAGGGCGGTGTGTAACCTTGAATGGTGACTCCTATTCATCCATGCTGAAGCCTTCGCACTACCTGCCATAGGGTCTGATCATAGCCCGCTCCTCCTATACCTGGATCAGCAGCATAAAAATAGGAAAAGAAGCTTCAAGTTAGAGGCTTTTTGGCTGGACGACCCGGACTGTGTAGAATTAATTCAGAACTTATGGAACGCGGAACACACACGACAAGACCACCTGGCAGGAAAGCTGAAGAAGCTGACGACAGCAATGAGTGAATGGAGTAAAAAAAAATTCAAAAATGCCCACATACAGATCATGCAGTTAAAATCACAGTTGATACAACTAACGAATGATGCTGATGAGGAATCGCACAGGGAGGAGTTTAAAGCTCTAGTGACTCAAATTGACCAGTTATGGCGCAAGGAAGAGATGTACTGGGGCATGAGGTCCAGAATAAACTGGCTAAAATGGGGGGACCAAAACACCAAGTATTTCCATGCTTTAACAATTCAACGGCGTCAGAGAAATAAGATCACCATGCTAAAGATAGATGACCAGACCTGGTGTAGAAATCCAGCAGTCCTAAAGGACCACATTCGAGACTTCTATCAGCAGCTCTTCACAACGGTGGGCACCAGAAGCTACCAACCAGTCCTAGCCCAATGTCCCCGGGTAGTCTCGCAAGCGATGAATGAGGAGCTGACAAAACAGGTAACAATAGAGGAGATTAAAACAGCTGTCTTCCAGCTAGGAGCAACAAAAGCACCGGGACCGGATGGTATACATGGGCTCTTTTACCAAAAAAAACTGGTCAATATGTCATGCATACCTCTTTACACTGGTGGATTCCTTCTTTATCCGAGGCATCTTCGACCCAGATCTAAACAAGACAAATATAGCCCTTATCCCAAAAGTAAAAAACCCGGAAAATGTCTCCCAATACAGACCTATCAGCCTATGCAACTTCAGCTACAAAATTATTGCAAAAGTATTAGCAAATAGGCTGAAACTGTGGCTCCCTAGCATTATATCTATGGAACAAAGTGCTTTTGTGAGTGATCGACAAATTCAAGATAATATTTTCATTGTTCAGGAGGTGTTGCACCAACTCAGAATTAGGAAACGAAAAAAGAAATTCCAGGCAGTCTTGAAACTCGACATGCAAAAGGCATATGACAGAATTGAATGGGATTTTCTGTGCGACTACATGAGAACTATGGGTTTTGCAAAACAGTGGATACAATGGATTTACTGCTGCATATCAACAGTAAGCTTCAGCACCCTGGTGAATGGAGAATCCTCTAGGGCCTTCACTCCTTCTAGAGGAATCAGACAAGGTGACCCTCTTTCCCCCTATCTCTTCATCATTGTTGCAAATGCTCTAACTGCCCTGATGTCTAAGGCGGTGGCGGATGGTACCATAAAGGGGATAAAGTTGAACCCTACGTGCCCAACCCTATCCCACCTACTTTTTGCTGATGATGCTATCTTTTTTCTGACTGGGACGTTAAATGAAGCTCAAAATCTAGCAGGCATCTTAAACCAGTATTGCTATGCCTCGGGACAGGCCATCAACCTAAATAAATCAGGTATTTTCCTAAGTAAGGAGTGCCCACAGCAACTCAAACAGAGTCTATCAATAGAATTAAGGGTCCCCCTCATTGAAAAAACTGGGAAATACCTCGGTATCCCCTCTGATTGGGGACAAACTAAAAAGCATATGTTTAACTGGATTGTTACAAGGGTTGAGAGCAAGCTAGAAGGGTGGAAAGAGCAGTTGATATCAAAGGCAGGGAAAGAAATACTCCTAAAAACTGTTATCCAGGCAATTCCCCAATATGCTATGTCTATTTTTAAAATCCCAATATCCATATGCAGAGCAATTGAAGCAAAAATCGCAGCTTTCTGGTGGAAACAACATGCAGCAAAAAGGGGCATACACTGGAAAAAGTGGGATGATCTAAAAGCCAGAAAAGACAGTGGGGGACTCGGGTTTCGGGACTTGACAAAGTTCAACGGTGCCATCTTTGGGAAAACAAGCCTGGAGACTAATCCAAATGCCGAATGCATTATGGAGCAAAGTCCTAAAGAGTATCTACTTCCCTCATGGAGATTTCTGGGCAGCCCAAACTAAGCAACAAGCCTCTTGGGGATGGAAAAGTATATTAGCGGGGAGAGAAGTTCTAGAACCACATACCCAATGGATAGTCGGAGACGGACAAAGCATCCGAATAAGGGAGGACAGGTGGCTGCCCTTAGGCCATCTACACGATCCAGCAAACCGCCACGAACCCTTTTTAGTGGCTGACCTGATTCATCAACAAACGAGGACATGGAATATCAGCATGCTAAATGACTTATTCACAAACAGTGTGGTAAAGGAAATTCAAGCGACTCCCCTAGGACTACAATCGACACTAGACAAGATACGATGAACTGCCAATCACTCGGGCGTCTACACGGTCAAAAGTGGCTACAACAGCATCTCTAACACCAGCGGATCATCATCAGTCGCAAACCCAACCTCCTCTTACCAGGTACCTCGTTCTCTCTGGACTAAAGTATGGCAACTCCGTGTTTACCCAAAAATCCGACTATTCCTATGGAGCATATGCAACAACGCCCTCCCCACAACAGAAAACCTATACAAAAGGAAGCTGCAACACAGTCCAATTTGTCCCCTATGTCGCAAAACACCCGAAACCATGGAACACCTATTCATTCTATGCGATTGGACATCAACCATATGGTCTGAACAGGGCATCAACGTAAACACTCACCCAGTTCATATCAGCCGAATGGACAAATGGATTCATGACTATCTCACCGCAACACATGACCCGTCTTCGCAAGCATTGTTCGCGGGTGTCCTCTGGCAGATCTGAAAACAACGCAACGCCGCCATCTTCCAAGGCCGACAACCCCAACCGCGGACAATCCTAGACACCGCCAGAACCGAAATCACCCTGTTCGCAAAATGGAATAGACAACAACAAACATCAACAGAGGTGGATACAGCTGCAACACAAACCTGGACTCCTCCGAAGACCAACGAGCTCAAATTAGATGTGGATTGTGCTTGGACAGAAGCCTCGCTAACCGGATCTGTGGCGAGAGTCTACAGAAATGAAGACGGACTGCTCATTGGAGGCTTCGCTCAGTCGGTTCACGCACCCTCTGCAGCGGTCGGTGAAACCCTAGCGCTGAGGACTGGCCTGCTTTAGCTTGCGGAACTGAACAGAGAGCAACTCCTAAGTCAACTGAACTCTTGCAGCAGTTCACCCCCACGTGAGCTGAAGGCCACGATCTCCACCGACAGCCTTGTTGACACCTAAATTTTGGCAATTTGTTTAAGTGTCTATTAATTGTATTAAAAAATTAGGGATTAATTTATAACCCCTTAACAAAAAATATTTTTCATTAAAATCGCATCGCATATAGACATTAGGAGCACTTGCATCACTATTTTTAAAATTTATCAAGAAAAATTAAAAAAAAATTAATTAAAAAAATTTAATTAAAAAAAAATTAAAAAATTAAAAAATTAAAAAACGTGGGTCCGGGCCAGAGCTAGGCTTGCCCGGCCCCCTTTGTCTTCTTCTTTCCCTTCCCCGCGCGGGCCTGGCCCGCTTTTCCTTTTCTCTTCTTTCGCAGCCCGGCCCGTTTGGTTTTCTCTCCTTCCTCCCTTCTCCTTCCCGTGCGGCAACGGCCACCTGCAGAAGGGAAATAAAAAAAAAATGGAAAGCAAGCAGCAGCAAAGCAACAGCAGGAAGTCAGCAGGAGGAGCAGCAGCAAAGCAACAGCAGGAAGTCAGCAGAGGGGGCAGGAGCAAGGCAACAGCAGCAAGTCAGACGGTAGCAGCAAATCAGAGCACGTGAGAGAGCAGAAAAAAGAGACCAGCAGAGGGCGAAAAAAGAAAGAACCGAGCGAGAGCTGAGGGGGAGGCTGTTCCAAAAAGAAAAACCAGATCTGAGAGGGGAGAGACCGGGTGAGAGAGGACTAGAAGGAGAGCTTCTCAGGAGAGTTCTTCAACTGAGAGCTCAAGGAAAGGAAGTCATGAGGGAGATTAGAGAGTGAAACCGAGAGCCTGAGAGTGAGCAAAACGAGGCGGAGAGAGAAGGACCGAGAGTCCGAGCGAGAGGGCTTCAGCTGACGCCTCGGCCGCGCGCGAGCTCCGTCCGACGGCTCCTCAGCCGGCGTCCTCAAGCTGAGCCAGGTAGGCCTCCCCCGAGCATCCCTGTTCGTTATTGACGAAGTCGCGGGCCGGAGTTCGTGCCGACCAGTCGTGCGAGCCCCGGCCCCTGTCGTCCCTCCATAAATGTTTCTCAGCGTGCTGGCATGCTTAGTTAGAAGCCCAGGCCCGGTTGGAGCTTGGCTCGAGTTGTGAACCCCTCGTTTTACTCATGCACACCACATGTTCGACAAAATGCTTTAAAGAAGGCCGAAAGCCAGTTTATGTTTTAACTCGAGATCGACCCGTGTTTGTGTCTATAGCCATTGCATCATGTTTGATTCTCGTGTGTTTGTTGTGATTTGGCGTCATCTTCGTGGAATAATCGTGCATCATCAATTTGGCGTGGGTTTTCTTTGTTCCCATAAATGGATTAATAGTCGCCGGAGTTTGTGGCCGGCGCCGGTTGGGGTGAACGGCTGATGAGTGGTCTTGGGCTAGTGAAGGAGTGAGCGTGTGATGCTGTTGCTTGAGTGAGATTCGAGCGGGCGAGCTTCGAGTAGGTGACCTGCGTGCGCGAAGAAGATGAAGCGCAGAAGAGAAGATGGGGGGCGTCGGGCGTGCATGGGGAAGAAGCATGCAGAAAAGAAAACAAAAAAAAAAAAAAGGATTAAAAAATTAAAACATTAAAAAATAATAATAATAAAAATTGTTAAAATTTCCTTTTTTAGTCCTATCGGGTAGGATCCGGGTAGTCGGGCCAGGTTGTCGGTGCGGATCGGGTTAACCGGTCCAAACCCGTTACCCGAATACTATATATAATATAAAAAATCCAAAAAAATCATAAATTCAGAAAATCATAAAAAACATAAAAAATATTAAAAAATCATAAAAAATTCAGAAAATTCAGAAAATTCATGGAAAATTCAGAAACCTGAAAAATCATAAAAAAAATAAAAATAAATAAATAATATTTTTTTAATAAATAAAAAAACCAGAAAAGATTAAAATATTGAAAATTCCAAAAAAATTCAAAAATCCCAAAAACTCCTAGTTTGTTTTAGAGTTTCCCAAAAAGCTCTAAAATAATTCTTGGACCATTTTCTCTTTAAAAAGTGCTGGAAAATCATCGGCCTAAGATTGTGCTTAAAATCGAACAAGCCTTCCCGAACTTCACCTTAGGGTTTTAATTATCCTCGGATACAATTGCCCTTGAATGCACGCTTATGATGCGATGATTATGGTTTTCTCCTTAGTTTAATTAGGATTGTCATTTATTTATCTCCTAATGCTATGTGTTTATTTTTTCCTGCAATTTATTTAATGCTTTCTTGAATTGCTGATTGTCATATTTTGGTGATTGCGCACCCGCATGATCACCTCACATGTTAGTGGTGAATTCTAAAATCAATCCGAACCGCCCGACAAAAGTCTTTTGAAATGAACAAGATTAGGTACCGAAAGGGCACTAATTAGTTAATTAGTGTAATCAAGTCCCCGACCCTAGAATCTCTGGTTGCGTAGAAAGTGAGGCACACTCCCATGCCTCGCTTGGTTTCTAGCCGACCCCAATAGGCTAGTGGCGACTCCTCATTTGAAGATTTTCATGAACACCCAACGTCACGCGGGGTATGGGCTTGGGAGAGCCTATGTCTAATGAGGGTCTTGGACCCGCCCTATGGACAATACCCCTAAACCTATTTATTTATCTGGATATTCCTTTCCCCCATCCGGGACGGAAAAAATAGGTCGCGACAAGCCTTACTGCCTTCAAAAAAATCACGGGCCTGGCCACACCTTCCTGGGCGGCCCAATCCGTAGTTGTCGACTACAAGGACCTCCTGCGAAGAGTACCTTGGGACCAGGTACAGCACAGCCCAAGAGAGAAGAACCAAGCTGCAAACTGGACCGCACGAGCCCACCATGATCGGACCCTTCCCGAAACTTGGATCTCGCAGCTCCCTTATCCTCTTTTGCACATTTTATGTATGGATTCTCCCCTTTCACAAACTCAATTTATGAGATCGTAATGGAAAAAATACTATGGTTGATAAAAAAAAAAAATAGGCAATACTAATAGGTCTTTCCAGAGAAACACTCACCCAATTTCGCCGACGTGTCCCGACCAAATCCGACACGGCATTTCCAACATCTTTGTCGTTATGCATGCTGACGTGGCGATTTCAGGTAAACCTGGAGGAGTCATCCCTTGGTAATTTCGATCCGTCATCATTGACTTTTCTGGTAATAGTGTCGGCAGAGAGGTCCGATAGGATGAGTTCACCGTCTCTGGATCTCCTAGGGTGACCATCACAAAGAAGATTTTTTCTCATTTTTGTCTTCGAGACCGAAATAATGGGACAAAATTCGCCCGAAAGTGATTAATAAAACAAAGAGACCGAACACTTAAAAATTCATTTTGGATGACTGGGACGCGATCTCTTTCGGGCCGCCAAGCAAAGACGAAACGAAAAGAAACCGTTGACCAACATCTTTCCATCCCTGCGAAAATGGGAAGGCAGGTCTAAGTCACTGCACATCTAAAGGAAGAAATTGTAGATGCACAATACGATATTTCCATCTGTTCAAATCAATCATTATAATTTCATTGTTGACTTGGGTGAATATGAATATGCCGATACACAAGTAAAAGTAGATGAACAAAGGAGATAATATAAATATATGCTAAGTTCAAAAGGTGAGATATAAAAATATTTTAGAGCGAGATAGAAATCATACCGAGTATCTTTGTCTTGGTCACTTTTGTCAATATCTATTATAGTTAGCCACCTAATTTGAACGCCAATCGACACGATCGATCCGTATAAAGCAAGGCAATCGTTTGACAAATTCAAAAGTGAGAGACCAACTTTTAACATATACCCAAGTCTTGTAACCCAGTTGAGGAAAATATAATGCTTCTTGAATGCATGACTTGATGCGACTGAAAAATTCGACTATAGACTGCAACTTGGGTCGTGTCGCGATTTTAATGGAGGCGGCCAAGTCCTTCCAGAAGTATTGTCTAGTCTTAACCTTTGACCAAGGTTAAGTCGTCTTTGCCGTGCCAAAAAATTTTGGTATTATTATGGCAAAAGGTTTCGCTATTTCCAGTCAACTTCCACGCGGGTATCCCAGGAATTGACAAAGCCAGTTTAAAATAGACTTAAGTACCTGATTTCTAACTATTTAAGCAAATAGGTGAAAGGGTAAAAATACAAGTAGGGAATACAGATATCCGGTTCAGTTTCTAGGTTTTTGAGACCTTAAACTTATCCTATAGACTCTTGGAACTATCGTAAAGCATGTTGGTTCCACATATTCTTGATTAAAAGTAAGATAATTCTAAAAAGATAATAGCAATGAAAGTACAAGATAAATAAAATAAGTAATGAATTGATGTTCACCTATTATTTGAATATTAGCTTACTTGAAAGCCTATCCAACTTTTATAGTAGCATGAACTAAAAATTTTCGACATTGACATAGCCAAGCTCATCATAGAGAGAGGGACGGTGAAATGGAGGTGGAGAATTATTTTTTTCTGATGGGATTGTAGATTATAGGTCTATCAGGATTTTTGCACATTCAAATGTGCAAATTTCATAATGAATAAGAGAAAGGCCATAAATAATTAAGTATACACAGTACATACAACCATTCATCAAAATTTTGAAAAAGACCATGCCAGTTCTACAAGGTATACATCGTAATTTCTCAAATCTCAAGTACACCTAGATTTAAGCAGGCGCGAATATTTTATAGGCTTTTTTAGAAACAAAAAAGCAACCTTTAGGAAATAATTACAACGGTTAAGTATATTTGTTTGAATGGTTAATACCATGAAAAATCTCAAATTAGTATGTGTATGACAAATTTACTCCAAACTAATTTTTAGATTACGGAAAACTCCAAATTTGTGCACCTATGACAAATTTGCCCCCAAACTCATTTTTGAATCAATAAAAACTTCAAAATAAAACTCATAACATAATTATCCTCCATCATCTTTTGTCAAATTCTACTGTAAAATTGTTGAACTGGATGACATATGATAGCGACTTAATTTAAATGTATGAAATCAATATCAGTTTATGTAAATTTGTCAAAAGTATACTAATTTAGAATTTTTGGTGTTATAAAAGTTAATTTAGAGTAAATTTATCATAGGTGCATTAATTTGAAAAAAATTTCATCCGATCAAATTCTATTTTCAATTGCCAACTTCTTTTCCCTTGTTAACAATGTTCGTGGTGCCTCTGAAGTCATGTCATGATGGTGATTTTCTTTAATCACGTATGTGGGCCAAGGTCAAACAAAATAAATCCTGCGAGCCAAAATTTCTCCTCTGTCTCTTCTTATTTGGCCATTCAACGGTTTATACTTTTTCGACCAAAAAAGAATACTGTTTATACTTTACTATGCAATGCAATTTATTTAATATTCTATCAAATATCGAATAAAATTACGTACCCCACTTGACAGATGTCGTCTTCCTAAAACTAAAGAAAGACATTCAATTCGGGCAAGTCATTTGACTTCAATTTCGCACCATATATACGTGTGCGCGCTTTGACGTGCACTTCAAATACCTGTAAGCGAAATAGAGTCCAGAACTCTCTGTCCAAAAACTTCAATGACGAAACACAAAGCCGTCACATTTTCAAGCTTTTCTCTCTTCCCACTTATCATCTTCTCCACATGTTTTTCCTTTGCAAGCTCAAACGTTTTGCCTAGAGGCTCTTCTCTATCGGTTGAGAAACATGACTCCGACACACTAACATCCCCAGATAAGACCTTCACATGCGGCTTCTATGGCCTTGGAGGCAATGCTTACTGGTTCTCAATCTGGTTCACCGACTCCTTGGACAGGACCGTGGTTTGGACAGCCAACCGGGACAATCCCGTCAATGGCCGAGGCTCCAGGGTTACTCTCAGGGGCACTGGCGCATTGGTCCTGACCGATGTGGATGGTTCCATGGTCTGGGAGACAAACACGACATCCACCAATGCCAGTTCGCTCGAGCTCTTGAATACAGGCAATCTTGTGCTGAGAAGTCCTGATAGGACAATTCTATGGCAAAGCTTTGAGTATCCGACAGATACTCTGCTGCCAAACCAGCTCCTCTCTAAGAGCAAGAAATTGGTGTCATCTCTAAAAAGAGGAGCCTTTTACTCTGGCTATTTCAATCTGTACTTCGACAATGACAATGTGCTGCGATTGATGTATGATGGACCAGACATTTCAAGCCTCTATTGGCCTAACCCAGACTATGACGCGTTCAAAATCGGTAGAACGAAGTACAACAGCAGCCGGATCGCAGTCCTAGACGACACAGGCCGTTTTCAATCGAGCGACCAGTTTCAATTCAATGCTTCTGACCGAGGCCGGGGGATCTTAAGGCGGCTGACAATGGACCGCGATGGGAACCTGAGGCTCTACAGCTTGGACAAGCAGACGGGGTTGTGGGAGGTGACGTGGCAGGCGCTTCAGCTACTGTGTGATGTGCATGGGATATGTGGGAGGAGCGGAATTTGTGTGTATACACCTGAGCCCAAGTGCACATGCCCACCTGGTTACGAGATGAGCGAGCCTAGTGACTGGCAGAAAGGTTGCAAGCCCAAATTCAATTTCACTTGCTCCAAGTCTCAGGACGTGAAGTTCTTAGCACTTCCCAACACGGACTATTACGGGTTTGACGCCATCTACAACAACAATGCCTCGTTCAATTTCTGCAGGCAGGCCTGTTTGGAAGACTGCAGTTGCTTGGGGTTCAGCTACTGGGAAACCCAAAGATGGTGTTACACTAAGAGCTCGCTCTTCAATGGCTTGAAAGCCCCAAATTTTCCCGCAACTTTACATCTGAAACTGCCCGTCTCCGTGGTGGCATCGTTGGGGCAGATTCACAATGGCAGCGATCCCGAATGCTCCGCAGCCAGAGACCAATCACCAGTAGGTTCATCTACCATGTACGACACTATCGGCAAAGGGGTGAGATGGACCTACCTCTATTGGTTTGCATCTGTGATCGGCGCAGCTGAGATCCTTATCTTTTTCTCGGGCTGGTGGATTCTTTTCAGAAAGCACGATGTGCAAAACATAGTGGAAGATGGGTACCACGTGATAATGAGCCAGTTCAGGAGGTTCAGCTATGAGGAACTCAAGAGCGCGACCCAGAACTTCAAGGGAGAGATAGGGAGAGGAGCGTCAGGATCGGTGTACAAGGGCGTTTTAGCGGACGAAAGGGTCGTGGCTGTGAAGAGACTCGGAGATGTGTACCGAGAGGAGGAAGTCTTCTGGGCTGAAGTCAGTACAATTGGGAAGATAAATCACATGAATTTGGTGAGGATGTGGGGATTCTGTTGCGAGGGCAAGCACAAGCTCTTGGTCTATGAGTATGTGGAGAACCAATCCCTGGACAAGCACTTGTTCTCGAGGGACTTCATCGAGTGGAGGGATCGGTTCAGGGTCGTGCTCGGCACGGCCAAAGGCCTGGCCTACCTGCATCATGAGTGCCTCGAGTGGGTTATCCACTGTGATGTGAAGCCCGAGAATATCCTCTTGGATAAGACATTTGAGCCAAAATCGCAGACTTGGGCTAGCAAAACTGTTACAGAGGGACCGCATGAATTCTCAGTTCTCGTGCATTAGGGGCACGAAGGGCTACATGGCACCCGAGTGGGCCTTGAACCTCCCGATCACAGCAAAGGTCGACGTGTACAGTTACGGGGTGATGGTCCTGGAGATAGTGAGGGGGGTTCGTCTCTCAAATTGGGTTGTGAAGAAAGCGGAGAATGAGGAGCTGGAAGCGGAACCGATGGTCTTCATCCGGGAGATAAAGAGAAGGATTCAATGTGGAGAGGATTTGGGGTTAGAGGATTTGGTGGACGAGAGATTGAAAGGGCACTACAGCGGGAAGCAGGCGAGAAAGCTAGTTGAGATTGGTGTATCATGCTTGGAGGAGGACAGGAACAAGAGACCCACCATGGATTCAATAGTGAATCAGCTGCTAGAACTTGATGATGAACCTAACTTGTCTAAGTCAGATCATGAAGATTAAGCCTCTTGCCGATGCTTTTGGTAATGCTTTTGGTAGCAAGAAAGATCGATTTCCAAATTTTCACCTTTTTGTTTTGTGTAAACATTGTATCATCGCACTGTTATACTAGAAATTCATCTTATTCTGTTATTTTTTCTTAATATGAGAAGGAGATTATTCATTATGACACTGTGAGGAGAATCTCCATTGAAGTAAAAGATGGCTCAATTCTAGTTTTAAAGATGGTCTAATTCAAGTCAAAATGTCAAAGAATACCTAAAAGAAGGCCACTAGAGAGGAAGAAATAGTGGTGCTTGACCGTACAAGCTCTTCTCCCACAGCATTAAATCATTATTAGGACCTTGGAATGGGATGACTATTCAAAACTTTCAAACGTGACCGACCGACGCTTTCTCCTTTAAGCACGTTCGAGTATATGAACCAAAACAAAGAAACACGACAAATTGATTGGACATTTTAACATTTGGACCATATATGACTCCTAATTTTCGATTGATTTCATTGCAAACCGTGTCCTTTGACTTTTTCTTTAAGTAACTTGAAATGTTCATCATATATAAATGTTGACACATAAATTATTAGATTTAACAGTAAAAAAAAAATACTTTTTGTTTACAAATTCAAACAACAAACCCTTAGTATGTCGCTTTATATAATCAACTTGGGAAAGATTAATTATGATATAATTAGATTAGTCTGCAAATTTAAGATATCAAATGATAAGGCAAACAATATATATGTAGACATTTAATAGGCTATGCAACATTTAATAACCAAACACTTGATATATCAATTTTGTAAACGAATCCGAACATACCTAGTATCATTCTTCTATGTGGAATTAGTCATCAGTTATCTATAATGTACTCAAAATTCAAATTCTAATTATATATTTATCATGACATTTCTTTTCAAATCCTTTAAGCGCTAGGTCATTATCTATGGTTAATCTTACTAGACAACTATTCGTTGACATTCGAATTTTTGCCAAAATCTTTTTAAATATCCATTTATTTTGCAAAAATTTAAAAATTCACAAAAAGATTAAAAAAAGAAAAAAATCAAAGAAATCGATTATTAAATATACAAAAAAGAGAGAAATTGAACAGGCCAGCATGTTCTCTTCTTCACTGCACACTCAAACGGGCACATGCAACATGCGCATGCAACAGACCGACAACGCGTTCGCTTCCTCGGACTGCAATGCCACAACCGTGATGTTGCTGCGCTGTCACGCAAAGAGAGGAGGGAGGCAGCAAGCGAGAGGTGTGTGAGCGAAGGGGGACCATATTCAGTTATTTTGCAGAGGAAACGGAGGAAAAGGAGAGAGAATGGAGGCTGGTTCGGCTGGTTAGGGGGAAAGTGGAGAGCACAGAGGCCGGTTTTGCTGGTTTGGGGGGAAAGAGGAGGATTTCGAGCCGTGGGGGTTGGTATCGGAGAAGAGGTTTTTCTGGGCTTCTTCTTCTTCAAGGGTTTTGGCCGAAGAACAGGAGAAAGGAGGAGCAGTCCTCTACCATTGGAGGTAGCTGTTGTTCTTGGATTTCGACGCCGATCGTTGCCTCTCACTGATCTTTTCTGTACAACGTCAAAAGCTCATTGAAGCCAACTTCGAGTGGTTTAAAGACAAGCCCAGATCATTTGCAGAGAGTCGACCATATCTCTTTGCTTCAGTCAGGTAGGCCTCCCGTTGACACGTAGTTTTGTCTCATCCTTATGACATGATATGGACGAACGGAGTCGATGCTGTCTTGAAGCATATTCGGAACATTTTCATGGTGATTTGTGACAGCATTGAGATTAAGACATCATGTTTAGACTGAGGAATGCTTCCAGTTCGAACCCAGAACTTGAGCTCATGAATTGCATACCACCTGTTCGATAAAATGCCTGAACAAAACTCCGAAGCTCTCATAGTCGGATCTGTTCCGGTAGTCCCATTTAACATTTTTTGTTCATAAATTGTCGATCTACGTCTTCTGCCATGCTTTCCTTGTATTTTCTTGTGTTTTTCTTGCTATGTCCGTTGTTTATTTTATTTTATTTTTCATTTTTGGGTTGCCGGAGTGGACGGCCGGCGATAGGCCGGCGTCGTTCGGTTTTGTAACGGCGAAATACGACGGTCGGTGATGTTTCTGTGGCAGTGGTCAACGGCCAAATGGTGTGGCGTTGATGTTTTCGGCTGCGGGAAATGAGAAATGCAAGAGAAACGCATGAAGAAGATGATCGGGACGTTGAAGACGATGCAGGAGGAAGAAAGTGCAGTAGAAAAGGACAAAACGAAAAAAAGACAAAAAGTGAGAGAAAAAAATTAAAAAATAGGAAAAGCAAAGAAATTTTTAAAAATAAAAATTTTAATTGCTTTTTAATCCGATCGGGTCGGATCCGGGTATACGGGTCGGGTTATCGGTACGGATCGGGATAACCGGTCCATACCCGTTACCCGACTATAATATAATTAAAAAAATTCTAACTAAAAAAATCATAGAAATCTTTAAAAAATTCGAAAAAAAATCATTGAAAATTATAAAATTTTCTTAAATTCATTGAAATTTTGAAAACATTAAAAAAATTTCAAATTTTCAAATTAATTAAAAATACAAATATTCCAAAATTCCAAAAAAATAGGAAAATTTTAAAATTTTAAAAATATTAATAAAAAAATTTAAAATTCCGAAAAGTCTTAAAATATAAAAAAATCCCGAAGTCTCTTTTTTTATTTAATTTAATTTCGGAAAATATTAAAAATTTGAAATTTTCGGAAAAAAATCATAAAAATTCAGAAAAATAAAAAAATTGCAAAATTTGGAACACCCTTAAAAATGCAGAAAACCAAAATTGAACAAACCTTTAGGGCTTTATAATTGAGTCATTTGTTTTGTGTTGCATTTTTCCAGGGACAATACTAGAATACTCGCTTGCTTTATTTTGTGATTATAAATAATTGCACATTTAAATATCTCGGATGTTATTTTTTTCTCTAGAATGGTTAGAATAAGCCTTAGATTTCTTGAATAGATTGCCATGACCTTAATTAATACACAATTAAGTTAGGTATCGAAAATGCGTTAGTCGTATGATTAACATAATCAAGTCCCCGAATCTAGAATCTCTAACTGCATAAACAGAAAGATATTCTCCCATATCTTATTAGGTTTCTAGCCAATCCTAAAAAGATTAGTGGCAACTCCTTTATTTAAATTTACATAGGCTAAACTGGTTGAAATTTTGAGTACACAATGTCACATTAAGTATGGGCTTGGGAGAGTCCGAGTTAATGAAAGGCCATTAACCCGAAATTAACAATGTCCTTAAACCTAATCAAAGGCTCCCCTAGTCAATGGCAAGCCCCCAAAAAAGTTAGAGAGAGAGGGTCTTTTTAAGAAGTGTTTCGGAGCATGTGTTGAGTATGATTTAATTTATATGAAATATCTCAAATTTCAAGATCACTGTTCATGTGTAGCAACAATATTCCAATGAAATCTACCTTACATATCCTAAAAAACAAGCTGCGATCACTGGGGTGAAAGAGGGGCAAAGGGGTGTGGGACAAAGAATTCTAAAAGGAAAGAAGATTTCGTCCACCAAGTGGGACAAAACAAAGTGTGACCCCTAAGCAATTGGAAGTTCTCGCTCATCTCTTGGGGGTCAATATAAACTGAAAACTTTTCGTGTTCCATTAGCATAACTAAATTGGAATAGGGTGAAAGCTTTGAAGCTGCAAACATGCCTACACTTGTGGAAAGTTTATTAAAATCACCGTATCCAAAGCGACAAGCTAGCATCACAAGGCTATGAACTTGTAATTTGCTTGGCAATACCTGTTTTAAAAATCATCATTTAAGAGAGTTATGAGATTGTCTTCAGCAAAGAAAATAGAAAGTGTGATCAATCGTGAGAATATATTAACATTTTAAAAAGATTCTGCAATTGCATAACCAAATCAAATGGAAAATTTAGTCAATCATTGAAAACAACACTTTAAATGTCATACAAACAATTATGACCATTTTTGGGCAAATGCCATCAATCATCAAATTCCTTAGGAGGAAAGTTTTCAACAAGATAATTTTGGTTTACTCTTAAACATATGGTGAAATACTTCATGAGCCTTGCATTTTATATGGAGTATTGAGCAAAGGGTGCCTCTATTTCATTATAATTAAACATATTTTAGATATTGTTCTTTAGAGAAAATTGCTTAAATTAATTGGCTTAATATGAGAGACTTCGAAGGGAATTGGCAATTTTGAAAAAATGACTACTAAAGTATTATTCAAGGATGAAGGAAGGACACCCGCATCAAAGAAATTCCTCAACTGAATTGAAAAATAGATGGCTTGATTGTTCCACACATACCAATATTTAAGGTAGAAGAAGCTTGGATAATTAGCAGGTGTTGGTGCCTTAAGAAACCCGCCGGGGCATTAACGTCCAGCCCTACACTGGCTCCCTCGCCCTCATGACAGGCAAGGCTTGACCCTCCCCAGATCCGGCGAGAGCGAGCCTTGCCCAACCGCTGGCAACCCTCACGAGGTCAAACCTCACCCCATGGCCAATAAGGCTCGACCCTTGCCAGATTCAGCGAGGGCAAGCCTTGCCCAATCATCAATAGCCCTCACCCCATGGCTAGCAAGGCTCAACCAATGCCAACTCTGAGGAGGGCAAGCCTCACCTAGCCACGGCCAGGCTTCTTTGAGGCTGGTGAGGGAAAAAAATGGAAAAATTAATAACAATTTTTTTAAAAAAAAATATTATTAAAATAATGGCCATGTCAGCGCTAGTCAATGTCTACATTAGCATGAGCACGCTAAAATTGATTAGGGACTAAATTGATACAATTGCAAAAAGTTTAAAACTAAATTGGCAAAAAAAAAAAAAGGTTTATGACTGAATTACAAAAATTGCAATAAGTTTATGACTGTTTTTGTAATTTTCGCCATATTCTTTTTATATTCACGGAGATTGATCCACCTTTATTCTTAAAATGTTATGCTAGCCCTCATTTGAAGAGTTATTAATCAAAGATTTCTAATGCCAGTACATATCCTCCATTTTCCATATGTTGCAATCAGCCCTCGGCAACAGTCGATGTCGATAGGGACGGCATTTAGGGGTATTTACTCACAAGTCAATTCTTGGAAAAGGGTCAATCACAAGTGTGGATTCTTCCAAATCCATACATCGCGCAACAGCAGGAAGATTCGTTTTATTTATCTAAGTTGATTAACAACCTAAAATAAATGTTTAAGAGTCGCCACTACGTCAATTTAGGGGCTAGCTAAAAAGCTCAATCAATGGTCAAGAGAGATTCCCTCACTTCCTACACAACCAAAACTCTAGGGTTCGGAGACTTGGGTACGTTAATTATTTATATTAGCGCGCTTATGGTAGCTAATAGCTATCATGTTTTACCTAAGGTGTCCATGCATGTTTTGTTACTTTTTCATGTCATTTAAAAACCAAGAATATGACCATGCATGGATGTTGGTTTCATGCCATTTTAATTCTAATTCTAAAAAAAATGGAAAACGAAAAGCAAACAATCTTAATTGAAATTGCCATGCGGGAATAAAACAACTAAGGAAGCAATAAATCTAAACATGAAATCCAAAGAAAGGTACATAAAAAAGAAAGGAAAGGAAAGAAAAAGAACCCATAACTCGTTGGATTTTTATGTAACACGACGGAAAAACTCAAAACATATATCGGGTATCAAATGAATGGTACAAAAATTGGGTCAAAAAGGACATCAACCATCCCCGTCTTTGGGACTGCCTTCATTACTAGCCATAATTCTAGACTAATTCTAAGTGAACAGTTTACAGTGGAAACAAATAATTATTCAAACAAAAGCACACAAAATATGGTAAGGAGGCAAAAAAATCATCTAATTGAAAGATGAAGAATGACCTCAGGATCAGCCTTTGGAAGTACATTCATAATGTTCTACGAAATGTTAGCCCTATTCATTTTAGATATGGTTGATGACCATTAATCATCATAAGTATTCACTTACGGTGACTAACGTCGTAACCTCTAAAGTTGAGTTCTAATATGTATCCCCAAGATTACCCACGTACATGCATTGGGCTTGTGGTAGTAATTAACAATCACATGCATTGAGCTTAAAAATAAGCACATAAGCAGGTCCAAAGACCTTGTTTCTCATTCAATCAAGCAATAAGTATACCAACACCGTACACTTCATTAATCAAGCACGCATTGACCACAATTTCAAGCGTCAAACATGCATTCAGGAAATGAAAATCAAGAGTCATGAAGACACCAAGAATTAGTTCTGCATGCATCATTTTCTGAAAATCACGGAACACGAATATGTCACAACCAAGCAGAACAAGGGATTTAAAACGCCTTGAAAAGGAGCAAGCAATTGGATGTGACCCATTGAGCAATTAGCATCACTAAAATTACAGTACATAATACACTTAATGTAGGACATTTTCTATGAAGACAACTTTTTAAGAAAAGCTACATGTGAATTTATAAAAATCCAAGAAAATGATAAAATGCACCAGAACAGAATAGGGCAACAGCGAATAGATGCAATCTTATAAGGATATGAACATGTTAAAAATGTTGAAAATTCCTAAAATTTTACCACATGATAGTCCTAAGGATGAAAAACAAAGTTCATGAAGGGTTCAAGTTCCAGATCACAACAGAAAAATTCAAAAAAAATGGCAATGTGCAGACATGCAGATGCTCACAAGTGGATTCCAAACTTTATGATTTTTCAGATTACTGGCCAACTTTGTAAAAATTGGAAAGTGGGTTCATTGACATGAAAATGCCTTTATTTTGGTATCATTAGAAATTTTAATGAATTTCTAAGAGTTCCTAAGAAATGACATGCTCAATTAAGGTCATTTACTCGGTCGTAGACATCTCTTGAACTTGCAAAGTGATTAAGTGATGGGCAGCAAACACATGAGCAAAGTGTGTTTAACTCTCCTATATGACAAGGAAAAAGTGTGAGATAAATCACATAGGTCAAACATCAAACCACAAACAATTTTTTCATTAAGGGATCGAGGCCCTGATGCAATCACTAGGCATGATATGAAAATGGCAATAATGAGACATACATTGAACGTGTTCATGAGGAGAGAATCAAATTACATGAAAACATACAATGACGGCATGAAATGATGGTCAATTAACATAGCATAAGTGTTCTTAAGGTGACATTATAACATGCAATAATGCTCATGAGGTCTTCTTGAACAAATAATCACAACCAAGTGCATAATTACACACAAATGTATACATGAGCTTATATAGGGTAATACAGAGGAAAGGACGATTTTTAATGGATTTCACCTAGTCAATGACATTTAAAAATCATGAGAAAAATATATGTCATGAAATTTATCTAGATAAAAAAATTTCTGGAAGGAATAAAATCGAAAAGAGTTCAGGAAAAATCACAATAAAATCAAAAAGGTCGAATTTTCAAATTTTGATATATGCAGACCAGCAAAACAAAGGACATGTTTTAGGATATTTGACTTAGTTGTGCTCATTGAAAAATTATAAAAAAAATTATGTTATGAATAGAATTTTTATGCACAATTTTCATGAAGAATTTAAAGCCAGAGTCTCAACACAAAATTCAGCAAAAATTTACGAAACTGATACATACAGTAAGAAACTCCAAAAATCAGTACATGTGACAGCGATGTTAGGGCCTTTCGTCCTAATATATCGATCTCAAAGAAATTCATAAAAAATAGATGTTCTAGATTGATATGTTATGAACGTTTTTCATGAAGGAATCATCTCGAAATCTTGACCACAAAAATCGGCAAAAAATCGTAAAGTAGCAAAGGTCGGATCCATCACAAAACAGTAGTAATCAGAACCTATTCATAGAATCCACACGTGACTTTGAGGAAAGTTTTCAGATATCAAATGCAGGCCAATCAGAATGTTTCATGGCTTGTTGGAAAGCTTATCAAGTCTATATTAAAATTCAAAAGGCCTTGAACTCATTCAAACAAGTATTCAGGCCCAAATGAAGAGGTTTTCCTAGGTCTATCAATTTGGAACTCGATTTTGACAAATTAAGAACAATCACCTAATCAAGCCTAATCACATCACATTCACACAAACAAATCAATCCATGGACATTATAAAACATCACAGCAACCTCATCAATCACATAATTGAACCTAAACTCAAGCTCTAGTCCCGATTGGCTATTGCGATTTTGCTTCATCGAGCTCATGATAAGGAAACTTACCTTCGTTGATATTTGGTTGAAGAATCAAGCTTAAACTCGCGAGATCAGAGCACCACAGCATAGGCGGATGTCAGAGGGAGACTGAGGAGGCTTCTCGTCACCGGTGTGGACAAGATTGGCGTCGGAGGATTGCTGGATTGAAGCTTGAATAGAACTGGTCCAAGTTGGACCGGCTTTCAACCACCGCAAGGAAATCAATGTACACGGACTGATCGGAGGAGAATCGAAGGGGTTGTTAGCTGCCAGATCATCGAAGGAAGTTTAAGGAAGGTCGGCAGAGGAGGTTTGTCGCTGGAGACAGCCACCGGAGGCCCATTAGGCGGCGGTCAAAGGGGATTGATTAGGTGATTTTTGAGAGAGAAGGGAGGCGGGAAGACGAGAGAGATAGAGAGGGTTCTAAGAGAATTTTATATAGAGAGAGAATGTAATCTAATAAAAAAAAAAAGCCTCCATCCAAATTTCGGAAGGAAAAGGGTATATATACCCCTCCCTTATCTCAAATTCTAGCCATCGAATTATCCGATGGTTATGGATTAACTCATATGTCTAGCTAACTCCCTTAGGCTTCTAAACATGATTAACACATTTAACATATGCTAGTTTGAATGGCCAAGATTTAATGTGATCTATAGCCCACAAAATTTTTTGCGATTAATGATCTAATTAAGGGCAATTTTATAATTTTGCCAAAACTTAGGGACCATTTTGCAAATTCATGGAATGTAAAGGCATAGAAGGATCGGACTTGGGCTAAGCCACCACGTGGTGGTGGCCGCCAATCGAAAACCAGTTGGAGGATGGTCAAACCAATCTCCTCCACTAGTGACCAGTCTAACCAGTCGAACCGGTTTTAGACCGATTCAACTAGTTTGATCGGTTCTTAAGCAGTTCAATCCGATTTTTTTTTTGTACAATATAGTTCTTAATGAAAATAAATTTTACCTAATAGGAAAGAAAACAATTCAATTTCAAGGAGAAACAGTCCAATTTCAAACAAATTAGGTTAATTAAATCACAAAAACTCAATTTCGTAATTTTTTTATTAACTTAATTGTCTAATTGCTAAGAAGATTAATGGACCTACACCATGGGCACACCAAATTGGACTTTCTAGACCTTAAATTGCACAATTTTATCTAATTATTGGTCTCAATTCACAAATTAATCAAAATTGAACTCAATTAAAATTGCGAAACACCTATTAATATGATTGCCCATACCTAAGGAAACTTATTGCATCCAAATAAACCTTTAACTGATGACACGACATTTTCACCGAAATTAAATTGAGGGCCAATATCAAAATTGAACATCAATTCATCAAATTAAACCCTAGTCATGAATGGATTAACTCGAATTCTTTGAATTGATGCTAACAACCCTATTTTCTTAAACCCTAGTAAGCTAAATCCCTCAAATTGACTAATTGGCAAGTAAATTTGCTAAAGTCAACCCTAGATGTGGATTTAACTCAGAAAATTGAGTAGAATGGAAGCATTCATTCGCAAATCATGAAGAATCGATTTGAACCGCTAATTAGGGGTAAAAGTGTCAATTCTCATTTCATTTTGCCCGATTTCAAAATTAGTTGAATGAATGAATGGGTAATTGCCTCTAGGTCAAATGTAGCATAGAGAACTAAGCCTAATTATGACTAGAATGGAAATAATTTCATTTTTGGTTGATTTTGAACCTAAAATCGAAAAATTCGGAAAATGAGGTTCTTAATTGGTTTTTGCAAAATTCTTGATGCTATAGTCAAATTGAAGCTAAAATTAGGTGGTGATTTTTGTATTTTTCAATTTTTTTGGTTAAAGATTTGACCAAAAATCAAACTCTAGTTGACCTGAATATTTTGTGGTCAAATCTTTGAACTTTTCTAAAAATTTTCATCTAAAGTGAAATTAAACTTGAAAGGAACATAAGGAACATGATTGAAAGTCAACAATTTGACTTTTCGAGCTTTTATATGGAATGAATAGGAGCTAAGACAACAAATAGAATTGAAAAATGACTCTTTTTGTTCAAAAAATAGGCTTCATTGCGATTGAAATCCCCTAATTTGATTTTTTTAGTGTTTATCGATGCATCAAATGAAAATCAAGTATCAACACTAGATATTAGCTAGTTCTTGTATAATCTCTCCTTCCAATTCAAAGTCACCATCAATGGAGCCACTTTTCCTATCCTTGTCGCACCCCCCAATTCTACAAGAAAGGAGATAATGACACGGTCATTTTTCCTTTCGAAGGACGTAGCCTCAAATCATACCAAATAAATAAATAAAACTTCCAAAAGTACCCATCAACAGCACTCTTGTAATATCGACAACTAACTAGTGGGGCAAGCAACCACTGCTCAATGAGTACTATATATCAACTTTATGCAACTTTATAAAATGATATAATCATTCATCAATTCCAAAACCTAAGTACTATATATGTAAATTATCAAAAGTGGATAATATCTTTCCAACATAACTTTTTACATATAAAATCAATAAAAATTTCAATCGGCAATAATAAATCAACCATCAATAATCTATTTTATTAATCAATTTCAATTAAGTCAAAATGTCAATGGTCCATTTTATTGACTAATTTAATGTTCAATATCTAACTATGGTTATATTTAATGCCATGACAAAGGCAATCAAGTTTACTCCCCTTGACTAGGTTTGCCACACATATCAATTGGTGGTTCGGTGCAAAAGCAGGTCTTGACAACAATATTCATACTACCCCCCAATGGGTTATAATCATAGTGAAATGAACATAGTTCATCAACTTCAATCTCCAATAACTCAACCAACATCAAAAACCACCTCAAACTCAGATTTATTAATCAAAACATGTAACTTTTCACAGTTTAATATATATACTTTCATAAACTACATTCATAAATCACAAAATTTTCATGATTATTTTGTTTATTTGAAATGAAAAAGTACATATTAATTACAATTTGATTTGAGTTTGTTGATGTGAGCTTTCATAAACTACATTCATAAGTTATAAATTTGTCATGATTATTTCATAAAAGGTTTACAAACATTTACATCAATCAACTCAAATCATAATCAACATATATTTTTTCATTTCAAATAAACAAAATATTTGTAAAAGTTCGATCCAAGTTATAAGTTCCTTTATAACTTATACTATATAAAATCTCTATAACATTCAAAATATGAGTTTGTAAATTCATAAAAGAAATAGAATTATTCATCCGAAAAAAGCTAAAAACCAACCTACGGTAGTTATTCAAGTCAAAACACTTGAATTTATATTAATTAATTCAAAAATAATATTTAAATGAGTGAAACACTATTCCAATAAACAACTCAACTAAATATGCTCAACCATCAACAAATCAACTCTTAAGTGCTAACAAAGAAACTCATTTACAACAAACATTCATCTTTCTCCGTTACACGCAAAAATTGCAGCTCAAAAATTCTTAAATCAAACTTCATAATATACATAACTCCAAATTTGTTTCCAACCTTCAAAATTACTTGATTAGATGAATAATTGACTTAAATACTTACTCAACATTACAATTCATAGTTGATTTGGCTTGTCCGGATGTCTGGATGGGCTACACATGAATAATTTTTCTCTCTCTTCTTTCCCTTTTTCCTCTCTTCTCCATGATTGAGCTCTTTTTCTTATTCTTGTCATGTCCACCGATGATCTTGCTTCTTCAACGAAGCTGTGGAAGGAAATTGGAAAGTTGGCTGAGTTTGGCTTATAAGAGACATGGGTTTGCACTTTTATGGACCTATATATTACAATACTTCAGCTAATTTCTTCAGCTCCTCCCTTCCTTTTGCTGCTATGGCAATCCTTTTTCCCCCACTTAAATAGGGCATGTTGGCATTTGACAAGTTTGGCCTAACATCATATAAAGATTTTTGGTTTTGAGTTTACTATTCCGAGTTTTCAGCATAACATATATCATTATAAGCATACCTAGTAATGTAAATAGCTAAAATTCATATCTATCATAAGATTTTTGTATTCGCACGGGTAAGTAGGGCCAATTCGAAAAGAAAACCCAGAATTGACATATCTTAAATAAATATCTAAAGTGGCCAACTTTGTCTTAAATAAGGGTTCAAACTCATTGGTAACCAACTAAATCTTTGCCAACCGTCTTATTATGGTGGCATTATCAAGGGCAATATTGCTGGAAATTTTATGCTTTGACCCAATTTGAAACTGTCTCAAATTGAAGCTAAGGTTCATGCTAACCAATTGAAGAATGGCCAAAACCCTAAAAACCAAAAATTCACAAATTGAATTCCAATTGATGCTAGTTTTCTTCAATGGGTTTTCTCCCTCTTCGACTACCTCAAGTCCCAATCTCCAAACAACAAATCTCTCTCCACCCCCTTCAAGTCCCTCATTGTGAGCTCCATCCACAACTGGAGAAGCATCAATTCCGTCTAAATTCATATAAGCTATTTTTATCATGGAAGAATTCAACCGCTATAAGTGTTGCTATTTCTTTGTTTGTGCTTTTTTCAAAGTGAATGATGGTGTTGGGAGAAATTTTGGAAGAGGCGCGAGAATCAAGAGAAAAAGTTCTGACTTGATTGGTTGAGCAAATGGAGAGGGCTATGGTAGGTCCAATGTTGAATCCTCCCATTACAACCTTTAGGCCGCATTTGGTCGTCCGAATTTCTAAATAAGATAAAATTAGATAGTATAGGATAAGAAATTCTATAATTTTTTTATATCCTATCCATTGTTTAGTGAACTACGGAGTTAACATCAGCTATTTTCAACATCGCCATCATCAACATCACCGCCACATTCATCATCACCCAAACCATCAACATTACCACCACGTTTGCTCTCCTCAACATTCCCACCTCCTCCAAGACCATCCCTTTTCCCCTTTGAACCCTACTACCCCTGAAATGATTTGAAATTTCATCTAGATTCTTCTCGAGCCGCCTCAATTTGCACCGCAAGCTCGATAGCAACAATTGCAATTGGAGATCGATATGCTACTAGATTTGCTTGGCGTCAAAGCCACCAACCAAGTGGTGGTTGAAGGAAGACTTGGGGGAGAAAGGTTTGAAGGAGGAGAAGAGGTGGAAGGAGGCGAGGGGCATTGCCAAGAGGGCATCGCCGTGCTTGATCCCCTAAATGATGTTGACATAGGTGGGGTCTTTGCCGCAGTACTTGTCGGTGGTGACCCACTCATTCGAGACATAAAAGGCGCTAGGCTTGAGGATGCGGAGGACCTCGACATAGATGTCATCAAGGTGGGAGGTAGGTGGCCTCAATGGAGTAGGTGCCATTGAAGAAGGCATTGGGAGTGGGCGGCAACAGTGCACATGGGGCAGTCGATGTTGCAGCCAACATCAAGGATACAGTCGTCGAGGAAGGCATTGAAGGAAAAGAAGTCGAGAAAAATTTTTGGTGAAGGCGCACAGGGTGTGGGGATGAAGACGACAACAAGTAGAGCATAGGGTTTTTGGAAAAATAGACAATAAAAATCCTATCCAAATTTATCCTACACTCCCCCTCGGATTTTTTATTCAGACTATATCCAACCTTATCCTATCCTAGACCACTACCAAATACGGAATAGGATAAAATATATTATATCCTGCCATTTATTCAATCAACCAAACACGGCATTATTGTACGTGTTGATCCAGTTCAATTAGGCGGCTAGTTAACGATGGAACTAATACATAATCATTTTTTGACCAGTTCAAAGTGTTATAGTCATTTAATGATATGAACTGGAGGACCAACTGTTCATCCGTGAACTAGTGGATCTGATCTTCAAAACACCGATTTGAGGCGGGGTCTTAATCTAAGAAATCACAAATTTAATTTTCACAAATTTGCTATTTGGCTCACTAGAGAAAATTTGTCCACTGGTTTTACCAAACTTATCTTAGGCAAACAAACTTTGTACAAAATATTAGGGAAATTGCATCAACAATAGGAAACGTTTCATTTAACAAGCGATCAAGTCCTAAGAGTTTGAAAAAGTGTAATCGAGTCTTTCCAAGCAAACGCTCGCCCAATTTTTGCCAAGGTGTCACGACCAAATCTGGCATGGCCATTTTTAATATCATTGGGGTGATGCGCGCTGGCATCACGACTTCAAGTAAAGTCAGAAAAAGTAACTCCGTGGTAATTAGATCCTCCATTGTTAACTCTTCTGGTAGTCGTGCAAAAGCAAAGAAGCCCTATGTAGAATGAGGAGGACAAGGCCAAATGGATTTCTGAAGGGGGGTCATCGCAAAGAAAATTTTCCTCATTTTTTGTCTTTTGAGACTGAAATCAAGGGACACAAGTCGCACAAAATTGTTTAACAAAAGAGACTGAGCAAGGAGAATTTGGTTTTGGAGTATTGGGACGTCGTCTCTTTTGGGCCGCCAAGTAAAGACAACACGAAACGAAAGCTTTCACACAAATCTTTCAAACCATGAAAACATAGCTTTCTGCCGTCCTTGTTTCTAGAAAATGAAGTGCTCGCGGAATAAAGCAACCCAGTACTTCTTCTTGATAGGGAATATGAAGACGTGGTAATTGACTGAATAGTCTTTTAAGGTGCAAATAAACATTTGATTCTCGACATCGTTAATCACAAACAATTTCGGAGCTAGGCCTGCGAGATGAATTTGGTGTCTGACCTGCACAAATATTAGATTTTTCGTGTGTTTCGTGAACAAAGAGGTCATCTTTTTTACATCCCACGAAATAGCCATCTCATAGGAACAATTATTCAAGCTAAGTCATGATTTTTAGTTCTACTATCCTTGCTCTTTGGTTATTACATTCTTGTTTCTTCAAATTACTGTGCTGGCACTGGTGGTTCTAATAACATATTTCAATACAATCTATTGGCAAACTCAGAAGTAACATGAATGGACACAAATCTTTAACGTATAGAGTAAGTTCTATATCGCCATAGTAAAACTTTCAATGACAAAATTGTAGAGTTTGATTGTGACATGATAACATGAATGGTAAGCCCATTGCAATTGGTTGATAGTGGTTCACTCAAACCAGCGTTCACATTTTATATTGCAATGGCACGGCAACATGTAATTATTTTGGGGAAAACTTCATGAAGGAAAATACTTTCCAAAATATCGTTTTTTAGTAAAATGTTTTCAAGGTTAGGGAATTGACTTTCCTAACTTTAAACATGCAAATTTTGTTTGACCGTAAATGATTTTCTATTAATTGGGCATTTTCAACAAATCAAATGAGTGAAAATTCAGAAAATTAATTTGTAAAAAGTTATTTTGCTCAAAAAGCACGCCTTAAAAGTCATCTTTGCCATACCCACCTAAAAATATCTTTGTTCTTTATTTTCTGCACCTTGGTCCTATAAATTCGTAATAAATACTATGGAAGAAAAGATACAATTTCCAGTCAATTTCCACGCTGGTCTATTTTGGGACACATTGGAATCTACTCTGGATTCATCTTTTCACACATGGCCACTTTCACGACTTGCGATTGCAACTAGGCTTTGTAATTTTCGATTTCTCAGCCAAATGGACCCAATTGACCCCTCAAGGTCAGCATAAAATTTGACTGACCCTAATAACATTATTTCACATTTAATTTTATTAATTTTTTTGACTTATGTTCTAACCCTCAACGTGATCCGTCGTGACTCAATGCGGAAACGGGTTACTAATTTCTTTTGAGAGCACTTAGTATTGTTATTCTGCGGAGGAGTTGGTGAGCTGAAGATGTTGACTGTCCTCTAATTTCATTTTTTAACCGTTAAAGTTGAGACTAGGAAATTTTGATATTTGCCAAGTATGCCATAGTATAACAAGGACAACAAATAGCAACACATGACTCCCTACCCACGACGTGACATGAAAACAAAACTTGAATAGTTTGAAAGAGATCTCATTAAAAATGCCCTTGGGGCATTGATTTAAAAAAAAATTAAAGAATGTGTGCAATTTGATGTACTTGATTTCTCAAGTTACGTGTAATCAGCACATTGGAAATTAAAATACTCCCTATTTTGGTATACTTAAAATGTAATCCCAAAACTCTTTAACAATGCAACTTTTAAAAAGAGACTTGAGTACTTGATTTTTACTGTTTAAGCAAATAGGTGAAGGGGTAGATATATAAGTAGGAGTGTCTAGGTTCAAGAGAGGGGTAGTTGCCCAACTCTTGAACATACTCTATAGATCCCCTATATGGATGATACGCATTGTAGTTGACCAATCCTGATTCTAATTGTTTTGTTCATAGGTACTTGTTCTATGTTCTTGAAATTTCGAATCTATACCATAGGCTCTTGGAAGTATCATGAAACAAGTCTGTTCCGCGGGTTCTAAGGTCTCCTCAACTACCCTTTTTGTAAAATATATATATATTAAAAAGAGATTGCCGTAGTGGTTATTGACATATGGCACTTTTAATGCAAAACATACGGAAAATCTGATACAACACATGTTCCATTTTAGTATCGTAAGAGCACAAAAAAAGAATCAAATCAGTTTCCACCCATCATTTAAATCTATGAGTTTATATTAAAGCCTTTTTAGCTGTACTTAGAACCTGAACTAAAAGGTTTCAGCATAGACATAGCCAAGCTTGTCAAGAGAGAGGGAGGATGAAATGAAGTCGGAGATTTATTTTTTCTAATGGGTTTGAAGATTGCTTCACATTTATAAACGTTAAAATTTTGAAAAGAAAAGGAGAATGTCATAAATAATTAAGTAGATATACATTTAATTAAAGAATAATTATAAATGGTAAACCGATACCTTTCTATAAGTACTCTGCACAGGGTGCAGGATGCAAGGTGCAAGGTGTGTAAAGGGTGGCATGACCATAATCCTGGCACCTATCTATGCTTGCCAGTTCGGAAATTTTGAAATCTCGAACCTCTCTACACAAATTTTAATACCCACTATGGAAGCTTCCCGACCGTGCAAGTTGTACATGGTCTTTAGGTTCCACGGAATCTCCCGCACACCGCTAGATATGAGCAGGTGTGAAAACATTTGAGGCTTTTGAAAAATAAAAGTTGTAAGCACCCTATAGGAAATTATTCCAACAGTGAGGTATATTTGACCAGAAGTCATGTCATGATGATGATTTTCTTCGTTCATAGATGTTGACCCAAGGTCAATCAAAATGATTCTTTGGAACCAAAATTATTTCTCCTTGTCTCCTCTTATTTGGCCTTTCATGGTATATACTTGACTCTGCAAGGCCGTTCATATTATATCAAATATCAAAATCAAAGAGTGTACCCCAGTTGTAAAAGATATCATTTTTTCTTAAACTAAAGAAAGACTTTCCGTTCGGGCAAGTCATCGACTTGTATATGTGTGTGTGTAGGGGGGTGTCTGTAATCGTGCTCTTCATTCTCTCTGTCCATTTGTTTCCTCAATCTCCAGTGATGAAACACAAAACCTTCATCATTTCAAGCTTTTCTCTCTTCCCACTCATTATCTTTTCCACATGTTTTACCTTTGCAAGCTCAAACGTTTTGCATAGAGGTTCTTCTCTGTCAGTTGAAGAACATGACTCAGACACTCTGACATCCCCAGATAAGACCTTCACATGTGGCTTCTATGGCCTTGGAGGCAATGCTTACTGGTTCTCAATCTGGTTCACCGACTCCTTGGAAAGGACCGTCGTTTGGACAGCCAACCGGGACAAGCCCGTGAATGGCCAAGGCTCTAAGGTCGCGCTCCGAGGCACTGGCTCACTGGTCCTGACCGATGTGGATGGTTCTGTGGTCTGGGAGACCAACACGACTTCTACCAATGCCCGTTCGCTCGAGCTCTTGAATTCAGGTAATCTTGTGCTCACAGGTCCTGAGAGGACAATTCTATGGCAAAGCTTTGAGTATCCAACTGATACTCTGCTGCCGAACCAGCTCCTCACTAAGAGCAAGAAATTGGTGTCCTCTCTAAAAGGCGGAGCATTTTATTCTGGCTACTTCAACCTATACTTCGACAATGACAATGTGCTGCGGCTGATGTACGACGGACCAGACATATCCAGCCTCTATTGGCCTAACCCGGACTTCAACGTGTTCGGGAACGGGAGAACGAATTACAATGGTAGCCGGATCGCCATCCTTGATGAGACGGGCCATTTTCAATCGAGCGACCAGTTTCAGTTCAATGCTTCTGATCGAGGCAGGGGGATCAAACGGCGGCTGACAATGGACCGCGATGGAAACCTGAGGCTTTACAGCTTGAACAAGCAGTCAGGGTCATGGGCGGTGACGTGGCAGGCACTTCCGGGACTGTGCAATGTGCATGGGATATGTGGGAGGAACGGGATTTGTGTGTACACACCTGAGCCCAAGTGCACATGCCCCCCTGGTTATGAGATGAGCGAGCCTAGTGACTGGGACAAAGGTTGCAAGCCCAAGTTCAGTTTTACTTGCTCCAAGTCTCCGAACGTGAAGTTCGTGGCGCTTCCCAACACCGACTATTACGGGTTCGACCTCGTCTATAAGAGCAACGCCTCGTTCAATTTCTGCAGCCAGGCATGTTTAGATGACTGCAGCTGCTTGGGGTTCAGCTACCGGGAAGCGGAAAGATTGTGTTTCACGAAGAGTTCGCTCTACAACGGCTACAAGGCCCCGTCTTTTCCCGGAACCTTACATCTGAAACTGCCCATCTCCCTGGTCGCATCCTTGGAACTGATTCACAACGGCAGCAATCCCGAGTGCTCCGGGGCCAGAAACCAATTATTGATAGGTTCATCAATCTTGTATGACAACATAGGCAAGAGGGTGAGATGGGCCTACCTCTATTGGTTCGCGTCTGCTATCGGGGCGGTCGAGATCCTCATTTTTCTTGATCTGGTGGGTCCTCTTCAGGAAGGCGTGATGTGCAGAGCATAGTGGAAGATGGCTACCACACGATAATGAGCCAGTTCAGGAGGTTCAGCTATGAGGAGCTCAAGAACGCGACCCAGAACTTCAAGGGAGAGATAGGGAGGGGAGCGTCAGGATCTGTGTACAAGGGCGTTTTAGCGGACGAAAGGGTCGTGGCAGTGAAGAGACTCGGAGATGTGTACCATGAGGAGGAGGTCTTCTGGGCTGAAATCAGTACAATTGGGAAGATAAATCACATGAACCTGGTGAGGATGTGGGGGTTCTGTTGTGAGGGCAAGCACAAGCTCTTGGTCTACGAGTACGTGGAGAATCAGTCCCTGGACAAGCACTTGTTCTCGGGGGACTTCATCGAGTGGAGGGATCGGTTCAGGATCGCGCTCGGCACCGCCAAAGGCCTGGCCTACCTGCACCACGAGTGCCTCGAGTGGGTCATCCACTGCGACGTGAAGCCCGAGAATATCCTCTTGGATGAGACATTTGAGCCCAAGATCGCGGACTTTGGGCTGGCGAAACTGCTCCAGAGGGACGGCGCGAATTCGCAGTTCTCGCGTATTAGGGGCACAAAGGGCTACATGGCGCCGGAGTGGGCCCTGAACCTCCCGATCACCGCGAAGGTCGATGTGTACAGTTACGGGGTGATGGTACTGGAGATAGTGAAGGGGATTCGGCTCTCAAATTGGGTTGTGAAGAAAGCGGAGATCGAGGAGCAGGAAGCCGAGCTGACGGTCTTCATCCGGGAGATGAAGAGGAGGATTCAATGTGGAGACGATTTGGGGATAGAGGATTTGGTGGACAGGAGATTGAAAGGGAAATATAGCAGGAAGCAGGCAAGAATGCTAGTTGAGATTGGCGTGTCATGTGTGGAGGAGGACCGGAACAAGCGACCAACCATGGATTCAATAGTGCATCAACTGCTAGAAAATGATGACGAACCTAAATTGCCAAAGTCAGATGATGAAGATTAAGATCGATTTTCAATTTTCCTCCTTTTTGTTTGGTGTAAAAGATTGTGTCATATTTCTGTTATGCAAGAAATTCATCTCGTTCCGTTTCTATAAGAAAATGAGAAGGAGATTAATCATCGGGACACTGAGAAGAATCTCCGTTGAAGCAAAAGTCGGCTTACTTCAAGTCTCAAAGATGGTTCACTTCAAATTTGCTTCTAAGTAAATGATTTAATTCAAGTCATAAAGTCAAAGCAATATGTTGACAAGGGGTCAAGAGATATTGGTGCTTGACAATAAGGTCTCCTCCCACTAAGTATAAAATTATTATTAGGACAATCCAAATCTATTGGTTAATTCGGATTAACGGTCAAATGGGATGATTGATTTTCTTCATTTGTTTACCTTGCAATCACTAAGTTTCAGACAAATCAGCAGCGGCCGGCCATAGGTACGAATCATGACAAAGACCGGCCGATGCTTTCTCCTTTGACTAACGGACCATATCCAATACCCCAATTGAAATGTTCATGATGCATAAAAATTGACATGTTAATATATTTATATTTCAGTAGTAAAATGAAACAACTTACTTTTTCTTACCAAATTCAAACGAACAAAACCTAGGTATATTGATTTTGTAATTTTAACGAACAAAGCATCATCAATACAGCAAAGACTAATTATATTATAATTAAAAATAGCCTAAAAATTTGATACATCAAGTGATATGGCAAACACTATATATGTAGTCATCAAATTGGTAGTGCGATATTCAATAGACTATAAAAGTTCACATCACTAGTTATATCATTTAGTAAGACTAGACCTGAAGCAAGCTCTAGAAGAGCGTTCCCTGATACCCGTTTTTCTTCCTAAAGGCAGAAATAGCGTTTTTATTATTATTATTCTTTTCTGTGACGGAAGATTTTGTTGGAATTGGACATTTCTTGGAACCCATGATATTTGCTTGGTCTTCAAGTGTCGCTTCCTGTGGATTCCATGGCTTTCGGACAATAAAGACGTCTCTCTCTAACGACCCCAAATGAACTTGTAATCTTCTAACATGGCGGCAGTAAAATTGAGTCAGAGTAGTAATCTATGAACTTAGAAATGGAGAGTAAATTAAAGATTTATTTTCGTCACGTAAGTTTAATTCTTTTGGATAGTCATATTTTGTAGGAATTTTTAGGAGTCTTTGGCTTAAAGGCGTCTCCTTTCTATGCCCAGAGGATAAAGCCAAGACAAAGGCTCGTAGATTAGTCAAATTGATTAGCCCTAACGTCCTTCGTTGAAGGACAGAGTAACTTTTGACTCTCATGTAAGTTGTCCAAAGAACGGGACGGTTCCACATTGAACAATAACAATCATTCAAATTTATCCATGTCTATAAATTTCTATGATACTAGTTTCTCATATCATTGACAAATTTCTCCGATTGAGTCTATAGAAAAAGATGAAAAGGGGTTTTTCCGACCCTCCTTAGAGAAATAGTGAGAATAAGAACTGGGTGAGAGTGGGATAGAGTCCACTTACTCCGCTGCTATAGAGTAACGAACAAAACTACGCAAAAAGAATATCGTTTCTTCATTTAAAAAGCTCTAGCAACTATATTTGCCAATCAATTTAACAGTTTGTAGCACCAAAATAACCTAATATGGGTAGCTTTCTTCTCTCATCCATTTTCTTCTTTTTCTTTTTTTTCTCAATTTCCATTTTTCCCATTTTTTCTAAAACTAGAATAGTTGAAAACAAATAATAAAATATGCATGTGTTAAGCTATAATTGATGTTGACTTATGAATTTTGGCAACCCATTTAGGTATCCATTGCATAGAAAAATTAAGGATCGATCATGAACCCTAAACAAAAATATTAGTAAAATTTTATATACATATTAGGAGCACTTTTTTTAGCATACCAGCCCATATAATTGCATTGGAGTTAATGGAGTTAAGTGATTGAGGATCAGAGCTTAATTGGACTAAGCCCGTAGTAAATGAGAATTTGGCTAAACTCTTTAATTCCACAAGTTGGCTGAAATTTGTGTATAGAGGATGCCAAGTTGAAAAGTATAGATTAATTAAAGTCAAACTTGGAGAGAGCAGTTTAACTTGATATTATAAAAGCAAGAGATATTAAAAGGGTTTCCTAATGCTAAAGATAAGGTATATCTCTTAGAATTTAAGATAGAAAAATGAGGGATAATGTTCTTAAAAGAAAAACCCTAGATTTGAGCCTATATAAACAAGCTAGGATAATGTTATTAAAAGAAAAAACCTAGATTTGAGTCTATATAAACAAGCTTTGAGACACTAAAACGGGGTTCATTTTCAATTTCTCTCCCCCCCCCCACCCCCTCCTTGGGCTTTCAACCTAGAGGCGGGCCTCCACCTATTTTGGGATCTACTTTTGGCATTCAGCTTCTAAAAAAAAAGAAGAAGATTAAACCGACCAAAGCCAAAGTGGTGGAAGCTCAAGACCCACTAAGGGAAATTGACACCGGTGATAAGCATTGTCATTGACCAAGTTATGTTAGTGAATTATTAGACAAGGATTTCAACATACAATTGGTCGAGCTATCAAAACATTCAATGATTGTTTTGCCTAGACTTATCATGAGATGCCAAGACTAGGAAAAGAACACAAGTTGCCGATCAAAACGGGGTTGAGACCACACAAACAACCTCCAAGGTAATTTGCTTCCGAGGTTATTCTCAAGGTCAAAGAATAAATGAGCAGTAGTTAGCAGTGGGATTCATCAAAATAGTGTGGTATGTCGAATGACTTTCCAACATAGTGCCTAGGAAAAGGAAAAAGGGAAGTTGAGGGTTTGCATCGACTTTAGAGATTTGAATGTCGCAACCCTAAGGATGAGTATCGAATGCTAATGGCATACATGTTAGTTGACTTGGCGTCAAGTAATGAAATTATGTCTTAAATGGATAATCATTCGAGATACATCGAATATTTATACCAAAAGAAGATGTACACAAGACTGCGCTCTGATGTCCTGGTTCTATTGTTCAAATGGCCAGTAATGCCATTCGGGTTGAAGAATGCTAGAACAACATATTAATAAGTGATGAATTTCATCTTTCACAATATGATCAAGAGTCCATGGAGGTCTAGATCATGATATCATCTTTCAATCAAAAAAGGTAACTCATCTGAATTATCCAAAGTGGGCTCCCACTAGAACGTAGATATATAAATTAAAAATGAATCCTCTGAAACATGCTTTTGGAGTTTAAGCTAATAATTTTTATTATTTCTAGTAAATCATAGAAGATCTGAAGCCAATCTATAATTACAGCCACCAACAATTAAGAAACAGTTGCAAATATAAATTGGTAAAGTGAATTTCTTACATCAATTTATTGCTAACCTATCTGGAAGAATTGAGGCTTTTTCACCCTTGCTTAAGTTGACGATCCAGGAAGACTTCATTTCGGAAGAAAAACATCAAATCGTTTCGATCGTATTAGAGAATATCTATTTAGTAATCCGATATTGATACCATCTAAAGCAAGTAGGCCTTTAAAACCCCATTCGTCGGTGCCCAATACAATTGTTGGAAATATGTTGACACGGGATAACATGAAGGCAAAAGAAGGCAATGTATTAGCCTAATAGAATGTAGAATGACACAGAAAGAAGATAATACCCCCTTCGAAATGTTATGTTTGTCCTTATATTTTGCTTGTAATGAATTGTGACACTACATATTGTCGACTACAGTTCATGTGAAATGCAAGACAGACAGGATAAAAATATATGCCGATCCTGCCTATGACAAAAGGTTATGTTTGTCCTTATATTTTGCTTGTAGTAAATTGTGACACTACATACTGTCGATTAATGTGATATGCAAGGGATGTGATAAAATATATGCTGACCCAGCCTATTGTTAGGAGGCGCATAGCTTAGTGGGCTTTTTGCCCTATCCGAGATCAATTTGATATATGTTCTATTTAAGGCGGTGAAACGACAAGAAGATCCCAATTTTATCACAGAGTATTCATTTATGCACATTGAAAAAGATAGAGAAAATAAAAATCAAATATTGGCCGAATATATACTTTCCCAAAACAGGCGATGATTCGGAGGGCGGCGTTATATAAAGAGACATTTCATGATGATGGGGATTCAAGAACCGCGTTGATCGAGGCGATGTATCAGAATGGCTGGAGGTTGCCAACTGCACACAAAGTACGAAGTTTCAGAGGAATAATATGCACCCAGTACTGTTCATAGGATGGAAACACGTAAGTTACGAGTATCTATTTTTAAAAGGCATTAAAATTACCTTTAATTCTTTCAAAAGAGGCATTTGGTCAGGTCGTCGTTATGAATTAGCATGACTAGAGTATGGAGTTTAAATACAAGCCTTGATATCGACAATCGCAAGATTATTATCTATATTAACACAATGACCATTGTTAATTGATTGTCAATAGACAACAATGGATGATTAAGGATAGTCGACAAAGGTATTGATCAACAAGTCAATCAATTATCATTTTGACATCAAGAGAAAGTTAAACATGTAAAAGGCATCAAGATGTAGCTACAAGGCTGAAGTCACTAGAGAATAAAACGATGGAGGTTGTGCAGCAATAAGATGTGACATTCAAGGAACAATCGTTTGAAGACAAGATCACCGTAAGAATATAAGCACAGAACTTTCAAAGATGAGAACACTTGGCTACAATCGCAGGAAAACTACTCAAAGATAGTTATGGCACTACCCCTATAGATACTAGCATTTATTTAATGGAAATCCTCTCACACAAACAAAAAAATTTATTATCTTCCAAATATTTTTACTTTCTTGCATTGTACTTTTAATTTTCAAACTCAAGTCATTAATTAAATTTCAACGTATTACTTAGTTGTAGTTTCCAAATCCACGTCATTAATTAAATCTTTACACGTATCTTTTTCCTAGATGTTGCGTCGTTAATTAAATTATGGCATTACATCTTTACATTCTCAAATTTTGTTGTCGATCAAATTCTAACATAATTTATTTATCTTAAGTTCCGTGAAAATGATTGTTTTTTCCAAGTTTTGTTATCAATTAAATTCCAACAAGGTTTGTGTTTGTACAACTCTATTTAAAGTAAAGTCATTGTTTGTTTTATCTTGTCAAAAGTCACCACAAAGTCTGTCTCCTCTAATAAATGCCGAAGAACGCTTTTCGATGGAACATATTTCATTTCGAGATCAATTTTAGCGGAAGATATCATGTAAACAAACACACACAATGTATTGGAAACATTCTTGCCACCGACCAATGTTGACTACAAACTCTTATTTTGATTGACTTATTAATGTCATTTGATTCTTTTCCAATACCTATTTTTATCCTGTTAAGCTATCAACTCTTATTCGATTGACTTATTAAGGTTTGTCGTATTGTTTTCAAATTACCGACTTTGGTACATAAGTTTTTTGGTAGAAACTTATTAATTTGTAGTTGTGTAGCTTATTAACGTTTAAGAGTTCTGACAATAAATAGATAAAAAAATGTTTCAGAGTTATCAACTCTTAGCATCAAACTATGAACCTTAATTAGAGGGATTTATCAATCTGTCTTTGACTGATTTCAAAGTGCAACTTTTATACTAACCACCTTTATTTGTGTAGCTTACGAACGTTTTAGAGCTACCAACTCTTGTATCAAATGAAAAATCTTAAATTAAAAATTTTAATTTGAGGGACTAATTAACTTTTCTTCGACTGAATTTCTTACTAGTCTTAGGTTATCATCTGTTTTTTGAGTGACGAGAATCAGCTGAATGTCGGCTACAAGCAGCACCTCCTAGATCTCTTAGCAAACTGATAAGTGTCTCAATAGGCTGAGAGCTCAATGGGACTGCGGCAATTCCTGATCTTGAGCATGGACACTATGTTTGCAACGACCTTGAATTGGTCATATGCCCCCTCGGCCGTGGGGAATCTCGACGTCCCACTATACCGACATCTTCGATCAGATTGGCATACTTCTCCTTTGCCTTCTCCGGCAACAATGCAATGCCGCCGCTGCCGTAGGGCTGTCGGTCACATCCATTTTTGGCCCCATCTGAAATTTTAAATTCTAATCGGTTAACGACAGTTGCATGTAAGTGAACCTCAAGGTTTTTTTGTCACATCCACTGAAATGAAGAGTTTTGAGGGCACTGCAAAACTGGAATTCGACCTGCAGTGGACTTCAAGGAACTGGAGGGGCAAGGCTTTTTCTGCTAGTATTTTCGAAGTTACTTCTCATGCCGGATTTTATCACATCTGGCTTGAAATTCTTAATTCCAAGATGACGAGATTGCTATTTCGAGTAGTAGCAATCTTTTGTTAAGTTTGTTGCAGTGCCTTACACAGATTGCGTTCCCTGGTACCTCCAGGCCCGTTCTACAGTTACTTTCGGAGCCATTTGGTGTGCTATGATTCATCACATTTGACATACTAGCAGTACGAACTCAACAATAGCGCCCATCATTTCCTGGAGTTTTATCATATTTGCCAGTTCAATGTAATGTTTGTATCGATTGCCCTCCTCACACTTCCTATGCCTTGGAGAAGCGTAGGAATTGGATTTCTGTGTAACTTGACATTCTTGGACTGGACTCGCGCAGCAGCTCTTGCTCGTCACATGAATTAAACTCGTCCGTTTCTCTCTCTCTTCAGCAATCAAACGATAGAATCAGTTGGCCTTCTAATGATAGAATAATTGGCCTTCCGTACATAAAATGAAGGATTTGCTATGAAAATAATTATGTTTCTAATCCCCCAGGCTGCCGAAAAGCTACAAACACAATAACAAGAATTCACATTTCTTGAGAGTAGAGATGCAAAACCCACATTGCGTCGCTATATCTGTTGACTCGTTAACTTTTTGCTGCCATTAACGGGCACGTGAAAAGGACGTTTCAAGAAATAATCGACAAAAGAAAAGCGTTAGCTTCATGGGAAGAGGCTCTGGTGCAATTGACAGTGTCAAGCCGAGGATCCCTTGATCTCGAGTCTCCTAAATCTGCTTTGTTTTCAATTGGTAAATATTTTAAAGGATCATTTCTGATTACCCATTTAGGCATGAAATAGACACAACTATATTATGAACTTTGTTCCCTAAGGAAACAAAGTGCACAGCAACAAATCCACCCAGATTGTTTTAAAGCTGTATCTGAGATTTAAGCGAGAACCCACCTACACGAATTTCAACTGTTCCCCGCCTGATACTCGCACCATTACAGTTTATACTCTCGAAAAGATCTCTGCATCCCACTCGATTTTGGTTGTAGTGTTCAAAAACTCTGGCGACAACGTTAACCCAGACACGAGTCATTAATGACACCTTCCACATGAAATATATAATTCTCATCTCAGGCTATCATCACATAATCATCCTCGCAATTATCTCGATAGTGGCTGACAAGATTGATGTTTGACAAAGTCAAGCCAACATCAAGAAAGATTGGATACTTTTTTGACTTAGTAGACAGAACCAATCATGACATCAAAATAGCACTGGGAACTTCGTGATCTTTTTTAAGGTCCAGTGAAGATCCTGTAGATTCTTGAAATCTAATTGGGTCGGTTATATACAATACTATCTAATCAAGGAAAGGCCTAATATGGTTCCAAAAAATATCAAATTTTCCACGTCTAACCATTATGGCAAAAATAAATTTTCGAGAAATAGCACACCTCGACACCTCATCCACAATTTCCAACTAGCATATGAACTCCAGAAATTTACAGGACTTTAACAGACCCTGCATTACAAAGAGTAATGCGAGAGATGTGTTCACAAAGACTCGAATACTTCATAAGCAGACGGTGAATATCGCACAGCTCTCGTGACTTTGTATACATCTCTACAAACAACTATATCTCTGGCAATACCTGACTCTTTGAGCCATTTGGCTGGAGGTCTGAAATGAAATATCTCCATAATTACTCAACACAAACACCACCATAAGTTGATGCTCGTGTGGAATCATTTCAGTTAATACTATGCTAGGAAAACCATTAGCTTTTTGATAAGCAGCGCTTAGTTCATGTGTGGTCACTGAGATCTCTAGAGAAGGGAGGAAAAAACACAAGCATACACTGAAGGGTAATCTTTCACGCCATATAGAAGGCAATGTAATCTCTGCACACCAGATCAATACCCTAGTTACTTCCATTCACATCAAAAGAGAAATCGCAGGCAGGCCACTTTTAGCTTCTTCTTCTTCTTTTTTAAGCCCCTCCATTTTACACTTCCCAGTCGCTGCTTAAGAATGTAAATAAAGCAGACCCATATACTCCAGTAATAAGAGACAATGTCTACATAATGAGAAGAACCGAACACGTACCTTCTTACATTATCTTAATTTTATGGCAGAAGTCACAAACTTCCTTCCATTGGTGTCGGCTCGGGGTTGTCCTGGTTGATCTAAGAACATCTACTGTAACTTTGGTGAAACAGTACTCCCACAAATGACCCCCAGGTTGTTCTAGTTAAGTAAAACTTCAGCCAACAAAGTCATGCAAAAGTTGACCGCCAAATACATCCCTTCCAAAATGCCGATCCTGTGCTTCAAAACTACCTACAACATACCCTTCATTGTTCGTTTCAAGGCCAATGCCAAAACGCTGCGCTGCATTGACAGGAAACGAATCTGACAAACCCATCCCGTTGTTATTCTGGTGAAGTCCCAGTGTTAAAGAAACACCACTGCTCACACCTCCAATGCTTTCACTAACAGCAACATGTGGGTGGCTAGACATATTGTGGTATAGATTAAGTGATTCATCATTTCTCATAGGCACAGCAATGGGAAGTTCACTTCGGGTTCGTTTAGGTAGGGCATCGTGGAGCCTCTGAGCAGAGGTGGATGGGTTTTCAGAAGAAAACGAATTTGCCAGCGGTAGCTGGTCAATAGACTTGTTGACATTGCGGTCCTCCCTTTGCGATGATTTCTGAGCTTGCTGTGTTTCTAGCATGTGTATTTCCTCAACCATGGGTTTCCAAAGCCTCACTCTCGCATTAATAAACCAGTTAGAAACCTGTAAAACAAAAATCACATGAAAACTAAGCGAGCACTTCCCACACATTAAAACAATCTTACGACAGAATTACTGAAAACTTCCACAAGAGAGAAAAATGGGCAGGACTATAGCTTGCTAGAAAGGATAGCATTTGATTTACGTGAAGTTGAAAAACAAGTTCAACTCAAGAAGTAAAAGTCACCTGACTTCTGGATAGACCCGTCTGTTTAGCCAGCATAAGTTTGTCTGTATCGGTAGGATAGCTGTAACATAATTTAGCAATAAGCGGGTGCGCATGCAGGCACAAGAGTAAATGGCACTGATTAAAGTAATTTTGACAGTAATTGAAGCCAGTCTAAAGTGTGCAATTTCACTCACGGGTGAAGGAAATGTTCAAACAACCATGCCCTCAGAACCGTTACCGCACGTTCAGGAAGTCCCCTTTGAGGACGCCAAACAGGCTGGTGCTCCAGATATCCCGAATTCTGGAGAGCTCTCTGGGCATACTGGACTCGTTCCTCAGTCCCTAATCTTGAGGCATCATCTCTTTTCTGGCTTACTTGACTAAAAGCCTTGTTGGTGAACTGAAGTTGGTCAGCAATTGCATTCTTCAGGCACTTAAAATGTTTGGACATAGCTTTTAAAGCCAAGTTTGCATAAGGAGCTGCATTACTAAGGCCCGCTACACATTCGAATGAAGCTACAACAGCTTGCATTTGCTGACAGTATTGCTTGTACCTCCTGCAGACCTAGCAGGCACAAATGAAACAATATAACAAGCAACAAAAATATCCAGAACCCAACTAGCAAAACATAAACAATCTTACACCAAAATGAATCACGCACTAAACCATCACGTTAAGCAAAAGAAACTTTCCAACAGAAACTGAATTAAAAACATCATATTTGGCATGGAATACATTAGCCACAGAGAGAAGAACCATATATTGATGAATAGTAACAAAAACTGTTTTTCTGTTGAATAAACCATGGTTAATTTCTGACCAAAATAAAATCAGGGTTAACTAATGTACGAGAAATACATAACAAAATAATTCTGGGCATGATGAGACAGTTAGACATACTAAAAGGCAACTGAGTCCCTATAGGCTATAGTAACAAATATCCTGCACAGGCTTCTGGATTTCTAAGATTCTCAAGATGGCTTTATCATAAAAATATACAAAAATAATTCCTGCAAATTATTTTTATACTATTTCTTAGAATCCACATCAGATGTTTCTGGAATATGCTCTCTTAAAATTTGTTCATTCAACCCTCTCATCAATCCATAAGACCATGGTACATCAAACAAATCATATTAAAGTCCTCTCATCAATCCATAAGGCAATGGGTAGCAGTTGATTGATGGTTCCACAATAATAACGCTGTCAGCTACTAGGTTATTTAACATGATTACTCTTAAATCATGGCCTTTCATTAAAGAAAGATAAGACATCTTACTGATACATGGGGATCACATGACTTTTGGGGAAAAGGATAAGGCCCGCATCTAGTTAATGCACAGAAAACCTATTCAGAGCTAACCTAGAAGTTCATCATGTGACAGGAAATATCATTTCATTAGTATCTTGGACTTATCCTTCCTGATATTCTGGAGCCACCATCTCACCATATCCAGGCATTCCACTTCTCTTTGATATCCATATCCATCCCAATTAGATTATCAAGTTTCTATCAATTTTTTTTTCAATTTTGTGCACCAACTAATGAAACTTGAAATTCATTCTCAGATGAAAGTAGGTGAGTAAATCATCCAAGATTTAACAACATGACATCAAAGCCAATAAGAGTAGCCTCAGTTGCATCATAACAATCTTCTTATCCAGCTAATACAACAGCGATCGATAGCAATAAAAAAAAAACGGTATATATCACCGACCAATATCATCCATTCATTTGTGGGTACACCACCCCCCGGGGTTCTTTCATAATGATCGCAACTACCAGAATCTTCAGCTAAAGCAATGGCAACAAGAATATTTGCACGATACGCAATATAATCATGCAAAATCTTTCCTTCTGCCCTCTAAGGGAACACAACGAAATCATGAGTATCCATTTCCAAAGGAGAAATCAATGTGTCAAAAAAATGAACTTATGCAAAAAATACATATAGACCATGCTACTATAATCTCAACTTACACATATGCGATACGAAGCAAGCTAAGACGCATATAGCTTAAATCAAACTCTTGATCTATGAGCATCATTCAGTCATAAACAACTCAACGATCTTTAAGAATTTCTATATGCAAAAGCTATAATTAGTTAATTAAGTTTGAAGGCAATGTTCAAGAATTTAACTCAAATTCATGGCAGTGATTAATAAGGCCTACTATGTACAACATAATATCTTTCACCAAGTGTCTCAAGCTTATTCCAGATTTGGTTTATATTAACCACAAAGTATCAGCTCATTAGGAATTAATATAACGAATTTAAAGGAAGATGATGAATAGGTAAGAAACAATGATAATTTTGTTGTTGTTTGGAGCAAAAACACAGAGAAAGGATACAAATGAAAATTAATTAGGTCAGAGGAAAGCGTTTCCTTATAAACCGCTGATAATTAGAAGTGAAATGTATCAGCAACTCTTACCCCCAGGAAGATGAAACTGACAAGAACCAGCATAATTTTTCTTTTTCTTTTCACTTTCCAAAGTAAATCCAAGCAAACCAAAGAATTTAATATTTCCTTTCTCTTCATTTGCCTCCATTTTTTTTTCTCCACCTTTTACCTCAGTTCCTTCCTCCCGACTAAACTGTGAAAAATAATGCAAGAAACAAAATATTCCCAATGCTTGTGTCGTTTAGTCATTAGGAAGAGCAAAAGTCTATAGTAGAAGTTTGTATTGAGTCATGAAGCAAACAAACCCTAGTTTGAGAAGGTGAGGTCAAATATCATCCCAAATCAGAAACTCCAGCACCGAACCTACTCTAGGTCATGTTTCCACAAGAGCCAAAGTGATGGTCTCATTACCTCACTTATAGAGTCATTATAAACTGGGGACCTCTACGGCCATCTCCAAAAAGAAAGGGTCTTCAACATGCCATCAAATCATAGGCTATGTGCTTACAAAATCCACTATACATCAAGGGACAAACATTTTACGCACCAACAAAGCTGGAAATCGGGAGAAAAATAAAAGGCATATAGGCTGGTAAATTCATCTGCAAAGACGGAGAAATCAACAAAAAAACAGCAAATTCGACGTGATTTGAATGGAAATGCAGGATAACCACGATTGCTCTACTTAAAGTGAATAAAGTTGGCATCAGTCACAACTCAACATAACTTGAACAGCTGATTAATGGAGGCTAACCATGCGAGAAAGAAGAATAGGAGGATAGGGATCATCTGGCCAACATGGAGCCCACAAAAAAATCAATGCATAAATCACAGCAAATTTTTCACCGCATCCTCGAGATATGATTAACAGGCCAACAAATGAGATCAATCTCGTCTAATAGCAAATCTACCCTTTGCCTTGCTCATCCCCAGAATAATCTCGAACCCAACAAAAGGACTCAACTTACTTCAAAACCTCTATCTTTACCAACATTTCTAAATGAACTTGCGGTTAGATTTAGGCATTAAAATGTTTCCTATGACACAACCAAGGTTCAACGTTCATTCATCACAGCGACACAGCCATCCAAGCAAAGAAACAATATATAATATGTACCAAACACAAATAGAAATTGAAAGACACGGAACAAATTAATGGTGTCCAAAACATAAGCTTGTGCTAATAAGCTTTAGCTAGTAACCATCCAGTTCAAAGGGGACCAACCCAAAGTCCGGGAGTCTTGTGCCATACCCTTCCCCATGCGCATGGGTCGGGGAATAGCCTCCCACAAGCACTCTATATTTTTGGACTAAAAAATCTTTTTTCCAATAGATTCTTTCGATCGCTTTTTGCACATTATTAGTACTCCGATCCTCGGTGACTGAGTCACGTATTACAACTCTTTCCCTAGTTGTCCGACACTTTACGGAGCCAAGTTTTCCGGCATATATTCCCCCCTCCCCTCTTCGCTTTACCAAAAAGGATAATTTTTACGGTCGCCAAGGCCACACCTTTCCCTCGAACGAAGATTATCTTATCTTAGGAAGCAACAAAGTACGAGGACGGAAGCTATAAATCATGCCAAGGCCAAACACTTGCATTTCAAGACACGAAATTTTTGCTCTAACGCCGAAAATAGAAATCACAATCGGCTCGAAGATGGACAGTCTCGCAACTGGCAGATTTCCAGATATAACAAATCCATGGAGGCAGTGAACACGAACACTTGGAAAGGAAAAACACTGTCGAACCTCGCAAAATCACACAAGGTAATCACCCATAGCAAGCAACCACCAAACAAAGTTGAACAGAAGACGTGAGCAGTGAAGCTTCCATTAACCACCGACAAAATTGAGTGATGAATGATGGAAATTGATCCACGTACCTCGTCAAGCATCGAGATTAACCTCGACTTCTTCCGGCGAAACTCGCCGCCTTCTCCACCGCAACCGTCGTCCACACCAATCCCACAACCACCACCCAAGCTCTCCATGGCAGAATCCGTCATCGCGCACGAATCATCCGTGATTTTTTCGGTGCAAATTGCACGGCCAGCTTCGCAAAGCTCCTCGAGCAGCTGCTGCGCGGGCCTCAAGAACCTCGACCCCTTGAGGATCGACGCGTAGCCCGTGAAAGGCCCGAGCGGGACCGGGCTGCTCATGTACCCCCCGCCGCCTCCGGAAGCCGCCGCCTTCCCACCGTACACGGCGGCAGATCCGAATCTCTGCAAATTCAGCTCAAGGGGCAGGGTGTTGTGGTGATTCCTGGTGTTACCCACATGAGACGACAGCGACAGCGACAGTCCTTGGCCGTTGCTCCCAGCGCCCGAGTCGTGCGCTAGCGACAGAGGGGGCTCTCCGCCACCGCCAGCGTTGTTGTGGTTGTTGTACGGCTGCGACAAGTTCCCGAGGTTGCCCTCGATGCCTTGAGTCGCTGCGTACAGGAACAGCGGATGGCTCGCGCTGCCGATGTCGCCGATCGAGCTAGGGTTAATAACCATAGTGGAGTGCGGATCCAAGTAGGAAGAAGCCGACGACGAGGACGACCCTCCACCGCCGCCCCCGCCGCCGCCGCCGACGAAGCCGATCAGATTCGCGCCCCCTCCCTCCTCCTTGACGAGGGAGATTGAGTTGTGGGCGCTGCCGACGTGGCCGCCGCCGGCGCAGGCCAGCAAATCGGACTGAAGGAGGGACGGGTCGTACAGAGGGAGCAAGCCGGCGCACCCATGGAGGTTGGCCGAGGTGGGTTCGACGAGGCAAGACGACTGGTGGTTCTGGTTTTGGACGACGACCACCCTGAGCTTGTCTCTCCTGCTCTGCTGCGGGACGTGGTAGGGCTCGAAACCCTCCGACATGGCCGCGAGAACAAGAACCGAAGAGAGAGAAAGTAAAGAGAGTGAATTATGGAGGGTACAGAGAGAGAGAGAGAGAGAGAGAGAGAGGGAATAGTGAGTAGCAGAGAGAGATGATTTAAAGAAGATGAGGGGGGCAGTGGGGTGAGATGATGAAGTGAGAGGTGATGATGATCTCCGGAGCTGCGAAAATGGCAGACTGGCACAACTTAGCAGAGATACGTGAATGGATGGAGAGAGAAAGATGGGGTAGTAGTAGGAGTGGTTCACTTCTCACGCATCATCTCTTTCTCAGAGACAACAGTTCGCTTCATTTCACTTCTTTATTATTATTATTATTACATCCCCTCCAATTTAATCATAACTCCCAAGTCTCTTCGATTCGCACAAAATCCGAACTCAAGAAATTTCCAAAAGAGTAAAGTTAGAAAATAGTAACCCTGGCCCATGAAATTCATGTAGCAGCAACCCACATAATATTAAAAAAATAGAGGAATTATATTTATTGATAATATTATTTTAAAGGAAATTGTATTTAATAATGATGAGTTATTAGAATCTTGTCATGTCTGCGGACATCTCAATTACGTAAAATAGTCGGGAGATGTGTTGAGCATTATATTCCTTCGCGAAAAGAAGAAGGGAGGATGAGAAGTGACTGCTTGCATACGAATTCGAGTCACCGGGAGGCCACCGGCTATTTCCGGTAACGATTCGTGGGGAGGAGCTCCACCCCCCAGCTGCTCCTACATCCTGACACAGGTTTCCCTAATTGTCGTCTTGCAAGTTTTCGAAGTCCTTTCTTTTTTTTTTTCTTTAATTATTGCGAATGTTCTCTCCCTCCCTCGCTTTTTTGTTATTCTCTATCTCTCTATTTTCTTCCTATATTCTTTTTTAATTTCGGGAAAGAAAGAAAATAGGGCTTCACATGCAACGAGCCAAAGCCTTCCGAATTGTTTGGATGCTTACAGCTTGCTCGGTAATCATTATATTTCATGACATGATTTCTATTTAGAAATAAGCTTTTTTATTTTCTTTTCTTTATGAGTTTTCAACATTCGAAAATATTTAATAATTGTACAAATTTTCTACTTATGCAAAATTAATATATTAGGTACAATTCTAAAATTTTATTATGACTTCTGATTTCTTTTAACTTTTTAATAGTTTATTACATTTTTCTCTTTTTTTTCTTTGGATGGCGACCAACTAGAGGAAAAAAAGGATAATAAGAAAAGAAAATTGCTTAATTCTTAAATTGTTCTAAAAAAACAAAGAAGTAACATCTTTTTTTATTTCTTGATCATATTCTAAATCTATCCACATGAATAAATCCGTCACAATTGATAGAAAAATTAGCTTACATTACCAAACGGATTTATGTTCTTTTTTGTTCTAATGAACAAAAAAATAAATACTCACTATTTGGCCGATTACCAAATAAAATCTTACATGACAAATTACTTTTATTTCTTACACTTTCTTTAAAGTATTTTGAATTTCAAAAGTTTATGAGTATCTTTTTTTATGATCTAATGTATTAATTAAGGATATGCATGTTCTGCTCAAAGCTTGCTATGTGAATTATTGATTCTATGTATTTTGAATTCAAACCCCACCCTACAAGAGTCAATGCTCGAGGACTTGTTGGCATCTTGTCCTTTACTAAAACTTGTCATTGAAATGAAATTTGTCGCATACTTGTCAATTAGTATTGCATTAGCAGAAAAGTTAAACACATTTATAGAATGACACATTTTTATGTAAAGAATAAAATAAGGTCATAAAAGATGAAAAAATCTCTTATTTCATAATATAACTCCATAAAGAAATTGTTAGAGAAAATGAACATGAATATCAACTCGGGACATGCCTAGAATTCATCAACTTAGAAGGGACAAGCTCACGTTTCTCTTCTAATCGCTTCTAAACCTCTCCCTAAACTCGAATGATTGTCCACTTGCGAGAGCTGCCTATGGTAGTCCCCAGATGAAATGTCTTGTTAAACTGTGTTTATTTTAACGTATGAGTATCCACACATTTTATATCCCCGTAGTTAGTGGACTTTTTTCCCATCGATTAGGAAATACAAGAGATGACATTGTGAGATTTCTTACCTCTTGACGGATTTCCTATTTGTTTCTTATTTTTTGAATATTTTAAAGACATACTCAGGTCAAAAAGAAAAAATAAATCATTACAAATATTATTAGGGCAGTCTTATAAGTTTTGCGCTAAACAATAGTTCCATTTTGAAAGCCAAAAAAAGAAGGAAAAAAAAACCCCGAAACCACTCTAATTTTCTAAATATGGATATGTACAATTATGATATAACTTCCAGAACTTTTTAGCAGAAAAAAATTTCCACGATTTTTCCAAATGCTTTTGTAGTCGTTAGAAATTCAAAATAATGTCTTTCATTTTAAATTGCTACAGGCGAGAAACCATATGCAAAAGTACAAAATAACAGATAAGTACAAGTAAGGCGATATGTCAATCATTATTACAAAAATACAAAACAGAAAGGGACGGCAAAAATCGCGTAAAGAGAAATTTTATAAATTTCTAAACACGTCTCATCACAGAGATTAATCGAGATCGAGCTCGACGATCTTCCTTCCAAAAGAGAGGAATAAAAAATAAAATAAAATCTAAAAATGAGCAAATTATGACGCACGTGAGAAGGCGGGAACAGAAAGAGGGACAGGAACAGGAACAGGAACTAGAACAGGAACAGGAACAGGAACAGGAGCCAGAAGTTGTTGAATGAAAGGGCTGAGCGAAGGAGGGCCTTTGCCGCATTCAACACTCATCCGCCACAGCTTTTCTTCCCCCCCCTCGTTTTACGAGGACGGCCCCCCCTTTTTGTCTGATTTTGAATGAATATATATATACGACATGCTCTCTCTTTCTCAGACTGTTTGAGTTTATTTGTTCTTATAATCGAATTATTTAAGTTTATATAAGATAAAAAATGGGACGAAAATAACAGGATCGGTCGTTAAGCAGAAGAGCATTCCCCGAGACGCTCGGGATAAAGGGCAGAAGAAGAATCTATGCTGGAGGTTGCATGATTTTCGATTAAACTAATCTTGATATAATGATTATTTACTTCTAATGATTGATGATGCCCTAGATCGCGGTTCCCCAGATATATGAAATTTTTTTTTTTTTGTTTTTGCTGACAAATACGCCTGTTACCCAGATACGCCTTGGATCTTCTCTATGACGCTGAACTCAACCTGAATTTGTGTACTTTATGGACAGTTTAACACGAATTTCTCGGTAAAGGCATTTGAAGAAAATAGTTGCTTAGGATGTCTTATTGGTATTGTCGTATTGGGGATCGATTATTTGATTAGTGCGATTATATTTGCATTTTGCATTTCGCATCTAATCATTCGTTTTCATGTTTAGTGTGGAATTGTATGTGAACAAGAGTGTTCAGAATATGCTAGAGGACCTCATCTAGGAGCTTTAGCTCGATGCATTATGAGGGTTTCGCTAAGACACATAAAATTTTCATGCAATTTTACATTGTGAGTGATTCTTTCTATCGTAGTATTCATATGTTGAGTCTACTTATTATATTATGTGAGAGACACTAATATTACATGCAAATAATATTAATGATTCGAGAGGCACGAATGTGCAACCTTGGCTATGTAGAGGCTAGTAAAATATCCTGAAAGTCTCGTTGATTCGTTAAGTTTAGGCTTTTAGTTAATAAAAATGGCACTAACCCATTATAATTGGCATGTAACTATTAGGATTTAAGAAAATTATATAAAAAGAGAAAATGACATAATTATTAGGATTTAATAAAACTATATAAACAAGAGAAAATCATTTATTACGTATTAGAGCCAACATATATTCATGACTCAATTTAAGTGGAATATCATACAAACGGACGGTTGCCTAACAATATATTGCCAATATTTTAAAATATCGAAAGACTACACAAACTTCAAATTTTTTCATAGAGTCGTTGAGTGAATACATTGAGATTTTCTGCGATTCATGTCTATGAAAAAATTGGTCAATGTATTTATTTTGTTTTCTTTGGTTCTCATATGATAAATCAATATTTTGGTAATATTAACAATGTATTTGTATGTATACAGAATAGTGATTCTATCAAACCTATAAAGTTAAAATTGCCATTTTGGAATCTTTTAAATAAATAATAATGTCTTAACTACACTGTACTCCATAAGTGCCCCTTATCATACAAATTAGATAGCTAAAGATAATCTGATCTTTTGCTCGTACATGGACCCAAGCCGAGTCACCATCAAGAAAGCAGTTCTGCTTTTTTAATGAAACACAGAAATATCAGATTGTTACTACATATTCGCCATCGTTAAAAGATCATGCAAGAAACTATGGGGTTTATCCATGGTGGCTTGTGTTCTTAATTTTGGCTTTTTCCCTTTTCTTATAGTGCTTGAAAAATTAGCTCTATTCAACATTAAATACCCGAAACCTTTCAAACGATATGCATATTGACACGTATAGTCGTTTATAGAAGTTTGTCGTAATTTTTTTTTTTTTTGAGGGGAAGAGAAAGGTAATTTGGGGAGTTATTCTCCCGTTTTGAAAGATTGCTATTCTTATATTGTTTTAAGGAGTGGGGAATAAATCGCTTTCACTGTTGAGGAGACACCCTTTGGGATGAATTGGAAAGATTGGTCAGAAAAGCATCGGATTAGCATTTTCCCTTCGATTGGCTCCTGATCTGCCACTAAGTTCAAAAACTAGACAGACTGCTTTTAGCAACGCTTTTTAATAATTATCAATCAAGCTGCTGTATATTCTCTTACCGATCATCTCCAAAAAGCATTAGCCCACACGGTAATTATCGAGAGTACCAACCATCATCTATATAGGCTCAAGTCATGTCATTGCAGGATATTATAATTCACACTGAACATACCAAGAGATTTGATCTATTTTAAATTTGAATTATTTGTGTTGTTCTCAAATTTCTTGATATGTAATTTGATAGACATGTCAAATCACGTTAAAATTGTCGTCCCAGTGTGCGCGTGGGATGGAACTTATTGAAGAACAAAAAGTTTCTAAGATCCCAATATTAGGATTTCAAATCCATGAAAAGTCGCTAAAAAAACACTTTTAACGTGCAAGCTTTTATAAAGAACTGTGGATTTAAAGGGTTAATTCCTGTAGGGTTTACTCCCCAAAAAAGGCAGCGGTGTAAAGTGATTGTCAATTATAAATTTTAAAGAAAAGGGAGACAAGCAGGTGGGCACCGGGTAGTGATTGCTTGGTAATTAAACTTTTTAAATAATTTTTTGCTTTTTCCAAGATAGGAAAGGGAGAAGTTCATGCATGACAAGCCTATTTGTTAAAAATGATTGCACTAGAAGTTTATGGAACCAAAAAAAAAATTGGTTGCCAATTGCCATGCATCGATAGGGAAGCACGACGCAGACAAGCTGCATTGTTCACCTTGATTTTCCTCAAAAAAAAAGAATGATTCCTCTAGCCACTTGAGAGGTAGGTTTTTTGAATCACTGATGATTGATTTCATTTGTTTTGGTGAGTAATGGAGCTACTGTGTAGCTCATTTTGAATATATAATTGCTTGCTTGGACCCATTTAAAGATAAATTCTTTCCGTGCTCCTTCAATTAAAATATTGGATAGATCTGATCGTTAATCAGATCAATTGATTACACGTAATCTTCTTTTTAATGTGTTCGAGTTTGACCATTCAACAAGCAAACGGGAGGGAGAGTAGGTCCCATGGTATGCTCACTGTTGCCTCTTCTTGCTTTCAAGTTGATCCAAATATATTAATAACATCCTCTATACTTGTAAATATGTGATTAGAACATACTTTTAGTTTTATTTTTATTTCGAGATAAGTCTTTCAAAAGTCAAATTTTTTATCGCGAAAGTAAATTAAATTCCAAAATTTTTAAAAAAGTGCAATTAAATTCCTCTGTTAATTTCGTCCAATTTATTTAGCAAAAAACTGAACCTTTTCTATTACTTTCTCCAAACATGTAGCACTAGTGTGGTACTCATAAAGGTCATATAAAAAAAATTCAAAAATTTAAGGAGAAAAAGGAAAAAAATGAGAAGAATTAAAAAAGCTAAAAATCTACAACATCCATGGCCACCTCGTCACCGCCGTCTCCGCAAGAGTGCCCCTCTACCACTAATCGGCCTCACCACCACCGCCAACTCCTCAGGCCTCGCCCCAATTACGACCCTAGATCTGAAGTTTTGGCCGCTCGAGCTCAAAAAATAAGGGTTGTGAATTTTGAACTTAAAATCAGTTATAATACTTCGCTTATTCTCGAAATAGAAAACTAGTGTTCAATTACTTCCCCTCGACAGTCGACACCCGCGAAATCATTGTTATTGTCTTCAATAATTTTTTTAAAAATTTTATAACTCAATTATATTTTGATTATATGTTAGGATTTATGATGTATTCATATCTTTCATTTTCTAAAATAGTTGAGATTGATAACAATTTGAAAGTCTATGAGTAAATTTCCCTCGGAATGGTTAACTCGGCTAGTATTTGCAGTCATATAACTGAACACTTTCTTCAACTGTACATTGCACCTACTTTCATTTATGTTTTGTAATTCATGAGTTTTTGAACAAAGTCGGGCTAATTGACGACATGATGTACATGGTAGCCAAGTGGGTTGACAAGGTGCAAAAAGGGTCAATGGCACATGGCTAGATTTACACATCAATCGTAAAAAGAGTCAAGCACATCGGGTGATTGAACGAAAGTCCAATAATATAATTACAACTACCATCTAACTATAGATCACCAATGCAATTTAGTCAGGTCCACATTGTGGCCAGCAAGAGCATGGCAGCCCTCACCAAATGTCCTCATTGTGGTAGGGGGGGCCTGGTGAGGGTTGTGATGACCGTAGTAAGCGAGGGCACGGCCCTCGCCCTAATCCTAAGGACGTCAAAATGCTCTCGCCCATTATAGTGACGCTTATCGGCCCTTAGCCTAAAAAAAAAGTAAAAAAAAGAAAAGAAACAGAAAAAAACCCAAAAAATATAATGCAATGCCTCTTGTCCCATAGAAGTTGTTAGCTTATTAACGTTAAAGCCCTTGTGGATAATAGCTTACTAGGAGAACGATTGGCTAGGTCATCCAGACAGGTGCCTCTATCTCCTCTTCCTGCTTCCATAAAAGGGGCATCATCCTTCTTTTTGTCACGTAGCTAGACAGAACCCCGACCTAGGGTAAGAAAAAGAGAGGCCAAACTAAAGCTTCATAGAGTACTCGCTTAAAGTTTCCAATGATCGGCCTCGCATTTCCTTCCGGTCTATTCCTGCGTTAGGAAGTCCAAAATTCAATAAATTATAAAAACAAAATTATACACAATAGTGCAACTAGCTAGCCAAAATCAATGTCAACGTTAATGATTTCTGATCAAAATTAACCGGATTAATTTCATTTGCAAAATGAAAAATAATTTAAAACTTAATCGATACAATTTAAATGTTTAAAATTGAATTAATACAAATACAATAAGTGTAGAACTTTTGATATATTCCCTCAAATTTAGTCAAAAATTTAACCGTATTTCACTTAGAAGATTTACATTCTAAAATTGACTAAATCACGTAGCCTATAATAACAATGTTCTAATATATCCAGTTGACAAATTGAAAGATGTTGGTGCTACTAAAAAAAATAAAAAAAAGGAGAAAAACCAAAGGAAAACTGGAAAGATTGACAAATGTCAAGAATGTGACGCACTTCTAAAATTACCTTCTTTTAACATAGGCTATGCACCAAAATGAAAGTTGATGATTAATTTTCTCTTAAATAAAGTACCACTAAATATAAAAATTAATGATTGCGGTGTAAGTTCCAAAAAAAAAAAATCCACCTGTCTCCCCATTTGTGTCGAAACTAGATGCACAATCATATATTTTGTTTTTCCAATATCTGGAATTTTGAAGAGCGCCATTGATTTCAAGTCATGCTCAAGCGAAAGTAGTTTTGGTTGACCCGCTTTTTGTGAGCACGAGCTCGATACGTGAGGGCGAAAAGATCATTGAAAACCGCTCTTCATGGAGAAGGAAACTTCCTAATTATAAGGGTGAAAAAGTGGGAGCGTGTGGCTATTGGTTTGGAAATTCACGTCATTAGAAACACAGTGCATAGACAAAATGGGTTAGCATCAAACTAGTTCTTTTGAAGTACAAGATGTTTAATAAGCCTCAAAGTGATTGGCTCCCTACGTTTGTGCCTCTCAATTATAATGAATGTAAAAATTTAAATTTTAAGAATAGTTGGCTTTATTCTGTAGAATTTTTCGGTCTTGAATTTGAAATATCATATCAGTATGTGTCCAATCATGGACTGGTCATGTATTTAAGTACTGTTTTTTTTCTTTCCTAGTTAAATCGGTTGTAGAGTATGGGGCGCCATGGAGAATCATTGCGGGGCATTCTTTTCTGAATTTAAAATAAAGGTTAGTCATGGTCCCATGACAGGTCTTGATTAATGCTGTGAGTTGACGAGCTTGCCAACTAGCCGAAAAAAAAAAGAGCAATTAATTTAAACGGGTCACGTGTGTGTAGGTTACTTTAACCAGCAAGCTTGCCGATTTTAGCCATTTTTCTGAATTGGGGTGATCTTGTGAACCTGCCGGTGCCATGCAGAAGATTTCATGTAGACGTGCACGAATGGTGGCGGTTGAGTGTCACGAAGACTATCGTCGGGATGACGGGATGAGGAAGATACTAATTATTATTATTACTTCTTTTGGCTATATTAGTCATCACTTTTAAGAGCCACGTTGATATTCTCGTTGGAAATTTAATTATAATTATTGTTGTTGTTAATAGAAATTATAAGGAAATAATTTGGTGGATATATATTTCATTCTATTTAAGGGTGATCGGTTCCCGGTTTAGTCCGATTCTAAGGTGGAACCGGAAATTGGACTAGGAGGACCGGTTCTCATTTTTTGGGACAGTGAACTGGACAAGGAACCGGACTGGACCAATGGTTCGGTCTGGTCCAGTTCAATAGGATCGACCACTTAGCCAAAATTTTTTTAAAAAATACTAGAAATATTATTATTTTAGGGTTTATTACATTTTTTAAGAATTTTAAAATATATATTTTAAATAGAAAATTGTTTGTCCAGTCTAGTCAAGTTCTCCCTGGAATCGGGAATCGAACCGAAAATCATCGGTTCCGTTTTTGTTGAACCAAGAACCGGACTGATGCTCTCAGGAACCAGACCAAACCAGCTAGTCCGGTCCGGTTCGAGCGGTTCAATGTACTCACCCCTAATTCTACTCCATACCATTTTTATTTGATAACTGTAAATAGTCAAAACAACATACGTATAATGCAGCATAAACTAAAGGGGGAAGAGTTGAGTCGAATGTGGACCTCAGTCTTCAATTTATAGATAGAGAATGTGGAAAAGGTATATATGGCTTTTAGTTATGAGTTTATTTTTTTTTGTGCAATGTCGCTCTTTAACATTTGCAATTAATTCAATCAAGTCCTTCCACCACTAAATTAAATTGCTAACATGATGCGGCTCATGTGGCTAATTTTGGACATGATATGTAATATGGTGGCCCCCGGAAAAAAGAATAAAGGGAATTATTTTGGGGAGAGAGAGAGACCCCAACACTAGCAAGGCCGGGTGAGCACGAGCTTGCTTAAGCTCTTTCTCCACGACAATTGATGTTTGTGGCATATGTTTGTTTCTCATGGCATAGATTTATCACCACTGTTGATGGCAATGGCATTAATTTGAATCCTATGAAATGCCAGTGTGAGTTGCATTAGAAAGTCTTGCGTTTGAGACGTAGTAGTGTGAAATAGTTAATATATCATGATTAGTTTATAACTTATTGACACAAGCTTTTGAGTGAGGATTCAATTGTGTATAGTAACGGACTTAGACTTACTTTCTTAGTGATTTTCTCAAGTGAATAATATTGGGCTTTTACTACATGTATCTCAACAAATGGTATTAAATCGAATGGTTGATTGATGGGTTACTTTCCATGTTTATAGGTGTTCGGTCAATATATCAAGGGATGAATTTTGTGATCAACGTGGTTTCTTGGCAACTTTCATGGTTCGGTTTGACTGAAGAGACTTATAGTGCCTTTGGTAAATATTTTATTCCTGGAAATAATTTATGCTCATAAATGATTTTATTTATTTATTTTGTTCCCTAGATAATTTTATGACCATTTGAAAGCATCTGGTAATTGTACAATTTTATATTTCCGAATTAAAAAAGCATATAGTACGACTCTCAAATTATTTTTTGACTCAAAATTTCTTTTAATTTAAAAATAATTTTAGTACATTTTTCTATTGTTTCTTTTATTTTATCCTTTTGTTCCTCTTATTCCTTTAGCTAGTTGCGAGCCTCAGCGATGGCTAGCAAGCAACCAGATTGGGGCCACGGCCAAAGAAAAGGAAGAAAAGAAAAGGAAATACTTGATTATGGAGTTATTATTATAAATAAAGAATTAACTTTTTTACTTCTTAATTCTATCTCAAGTCAATTTGAGAGAACAAAAATGTTACCAAACGAATTTTGATTCATTTTTTTGTTATGGGGAACAAAATAATAGAACCATGCACTATTTAGCTGGTTACTAAATAGAGCCTTAGAGTAAAGGTGAGCATGACGGCATCTATAATTCGGTTTAGGTGAAGAAACCACAAATGAAGGTGGGTATCGTTGTTGTGGTCACCGCACGCAACAAAGTGGAAAGTCTAGTTAAAACATTATTATACAAAATGATACTTTAATTAGGGAGGAGTAGACTTAATACAAAGTTCACGCATGATGAGGAGATTGTTGAGATGTATATATAAGTTGTGTTAAAAAGTCCGATACATTGGAAAGTTAGTGTGATGTGAAGTAATTAATATAATATAGTTGTCTCATAACTCATCAATAAAAATTATTGAGTAAATGTGGATACAATTTGATATACTGATAGGATTGGACTCGAGCTCTTTATTGGCAATCTCTCTAACTGAACAATATCGTGTTCTTACCGTGTGTGTCTCAATAGGTTTGCACAAATCTGAGTCCCTATTAGCAAATTGACACTGTTAGTAAAAGGTAATTGGCAGAAGCAAAAATTTAGAACTTTAAAAGATTTTAGCATTGAGAATCGAGCAAAGTTGAAGTTTCCATAACTAGGAATATGAGATGATTCTTTTCGAAATTGGCTTGTAGTTGAAGCCTATTCCAATTGGTTCCTCAATCGAATAAGCACTTGGTTCACCTCGAGATTTGTTGTTATTGAATATGCTATATATATGTGGGTGGGGTATAGTCAAATGTTAATATCATGAAGAGTTTTAAATCGATGCACTTGTGAAAAATTTATCTCATATTAATTTTTTTTTATTGTAAGTGCATCGATTTATGATTTTTTCTGATATTATGTTAATAAATATAATATGGTCCATGAAGTATTTCCAAGCGATTATTTTCATTTTTCTCGTCCATAATTCATGACACCAAATCCCAACGTGGCCCCGAACAGCTAGTTTGACCGTCAAAATTAAATCAACTGACATCACAATTACTCTCTTCTCCAGGGTCATTCTGAGCAGCTCTCTTTCAGAGCGCAGTTCACTGTCGAAACGTCGAGGCTCACTCCCACAGCTCCATTGCGCAGTAGCAGTAGCAGCAGGTAGTGGGGACAAAAAGTGGCCTTCCCAGCGTCATTAACTAAGCAACAGCGAGAGCTCATTAATGCCTCCGTCATCGCATCGTACCTTAAAAGATGAAAAATAAACTGACTTAAACCACACGAGAAACCCACACGCTACGCTGCACCACCCACTACGCTACGACCCCCCTCTGTTCCCCCCCACCTCTCGCACCTCCCCGGTTCGTAGCCGAGCCAAACCCCTCCCCTGAGACAGCGACATCCACTGAACTGTCCAAGTCCAACTTGCGGTCTCTGCCAAAATAATTGATGATCGAAGCCGAAAGGGCAAGAGTTCAGGGAGCTCCACGTGGGCCATTTAGGGCCCGCCGGGGGGAGGTGGGGGAGCTTGCAGGTGACGTGTTTCCCGCAACTGCTGACGTTGTCGGGGGAGGAAGGGCTTTCTTTCTTTCTTTCCCTGCTTTCTGCTTCCCCTCCTTCACGCAAACCTAAGAGGGTGCGAAGGAAATCTTTTGCTTGGAGAGGTTTACGAGAACCCCCCGATTTTGGCGTCGTTCGACGGAACGGAGTTTCAGTTTCGCCAAACAGTCGATCGCATCGATAATGACAAGAGAGGTGGAAACGAGATCCGTACCGTCTTCATCTGTTCTGTCCGCACTTGCTTTCACGAGATGGAGATCGGGTTATGTGCCCTGGTGATATTCTCCATTTTCTTTTCTTCTTCTCCCCTTTTTTTTTCTTTTAAAGAAACGCAAAATTCAATCGTCTTGATGATAGAACGGAAGATCGGAATAAACGGAAACAAAGTAAATTGAAAGAAGAGGGAGTGATGGATTTCGAGCAAAATGGTTGATATCATGTGACATATCTACTCGATAATAATTTTCTTTCTAAAAAATAAAATAAATTAGGACATTCATGTTTTATTTACCTTGAATTAATTTTCATGTGAAAGAAATCTCAAATCGATATTCACATGACAAATTTTAAGATAAAATTAGGGTAAAGTCAGAGATTTTAGCTGATTTTCAGACCACAATGGAGCTTTTAGGGCAAATTTAATACCTTTGAATAGTTTTCCTAATTTCAGTTTATTTTCTTCAAATCTGACTTTCCTTAAACGACATTCTTAAGGAGAGCCGTCATGTTAATTTTTCACATCAAATCCACTTCACACACCAATCTTCCGAGTTGTGTTGCTACTTGCATTTTCGCATCAACAATTTTACGGGAATATTGGATGGAAGCTAACGGATGATGGATTTTCATATGAATATTATTTTTTGAATTTTTTGTTACGCAAAAATTAGTTTTGTGCAAATGCAATAGAGGTGTGCTAGACTATGATGTTTTGAGAAAGCACATTGCTAAGCTAAAGACTTCTTATTGAGCGATCGCCAAGAATTAATGGAGCCCAGTGATGGATGTTTCCTTGGGATTCACTTATGTTTGGAAAAAAAAATTAATGCATTAAAAATTCTAAATTGGTAATATCAAGACGCATTAATTTGAATTTTTCGTTATGCAAAAATTAGTTTTGTGCAAATGCAATAGAGGTGTGCTGGACTATGATGTTTTGAGAAAGCCCATTGCTAACCTAAAGACTTCTTATTGAGCGATCTCCAAGAATTAATGGAGCCCAGTGATGGATGTTTCCTTGGGATTCACTTATGTTTGGAAAAATATTAATGCATTAAAAATTCTAAATTGGTAACCTCAAGACGCATTAATTTAAAATTTTTGTATTTTAGGAAAAATCTCAAACTAACATTCATAGCACATTTACTGAAAATTAATTTTTATCTCTGAATATATGTTGAACTAGTATATTTATGATATATTTACTTTAACCTTACTTTCGTTTTACGAAAAATCTAAAGCTATTGTGTCAATCCAAATTTACCACCTATTAACATTCCATCAAATATCTTGTTAAAATGTATGCATGTCAACACGTGATAGACAACTATAAGATGGATTTGATGAGGATTATGACAGATCTGAAGCATTCGGGCCACTGACTTATTAACATGCATGCTTGCTAATACACGTGACGGACAACTTCAATATATAAAACATTGAAAATAACTCCAAATCATTCCATCCAATATTACGTTAAAATGCGTGCATTTAATGCATGTGGTAGATGTATGCAAGACAAATTACTGTTAAACGTACCGTCATTATAGAAAAATTCTTACACATAAATCATTGGATGAACAGCATATATGATTTGGAGCTTATTTTATAATAAAATTATTCCATATGGAATTATTTAGAGGGTGACTGTGTAATTCTCTTTAATCCTGCCCCGGACTTAATAAATTTCTTTTTATCGGCAAGTAAATTTCTGATTAGACCCTTAGTTTGGAATTGCAAGGGGCTTTTCAGAGTTTCAAGAGATAGACACATTTAGCTGAAAGAGAAATAAGAAATAAAGACTATTTGATATGTGACCAACCACGTACGCATAGAGGAAGCCTGAGACACAATGGAGATTTCCACAATCTTCAGCATCCAATCGGAGAGATGTGGACAGCTAACAGCAAACAAAAGCTATACTTCAATGTTATTAATATGCCTCTCGTTGCACAGCGTACTCATGCACTGTTGTTTCGCATAAAAGTCTCTTCTCGAATCGTCGACTTAATAATAAAAATTATCGTGCCTTAACTGGCCGATGGTCCTGGCCGAACAATCTTGTTTATATGCATGAATCTCGTTTATGCCGGTGTTCGCGTGTTCATAAATCGCGAGGAAATAAAGGACATTAACAGAAGTATAAATTTGATTCTTTCAGTGTTTGCACATGCTTCTAGTTGGTTGGAATCTCCTTTTTATATTTGTCATTGATGACCGGTCGAAAGCCTTCTCCGACTTATCAGGTAGCCATTTTTGTCCTTATAATTGACATCATCCACTCCTGGCTTGGCGTGGTCAAATGGTTCTTATGATCATGACCGGTGCGCGTCACTAATCTTCCGCGGATCGCTCCAGTCTGCCTCGACTCATCCCGATTTGAAATTTTCCCCTTTGCCTCGGTTGGGGCCGGTGATCGGCTTTTGAGTGCCGAAGATTATATTTGGAAGAGAAGATTACATAGCTTCTTTACCATCCTCTCTTCTGTTTCTTTTAGCGTGCTCTTTTACCCAACTTCCCTCCATCCGAATTAGTGAGGTAGATTCATCTCGGGCAAGTGAATATTGCATAGCTTGCGTTGAATGTCTAAGTCCATACAACTAAATAAAGAAAGGAAAAGAAAAAATGAAGAAGATGAGTAGGCTACTCAGAGTAGTCCCAAATCTCGAATCGGTCTGAACGTTCAGATCCAGGCCGAGATTGAGTTCACTCTTCTTGGGCTCGAGCTAGTTCTTAGGATCCAGGAAGCGCCGGGCTCCGAAATGCGCTTGAACAATATCTAAAGACATGTGAGAACCTCGGTCCTCCAATAGTTGATGGGTCGGGCCCAACACGATCTTGCGGACCTCGTAAGTCCTTCCGGATCAACAGATCAAGGCTCGCCGAAGCCGAAGTGCGCCGGTTTCGTTGGAATCATGCATTTCAAGATCGTAATTGCTGGTGTATTGATTTCAAATTTGTATTATTGCATCTTGGACGTTTGACGAACCAACGAAAAGAATTACAGGCCCAGATCGAACGGAAGTGTTTTTGGTCCGGGCCAATTCTATGCTAAGTCCTAATTCAATATGCTGCTTCTACATCGGGTCATGATGATATTATTCTAGGAATTACGCGTAGAAAGCACCAGGGATGTATGGCTGGGAAGCTTTGTCAAACCACTTTCTCGTGGCCAAATTGCCCCCCGCTATGTGTTGTTGACTAGGAGTTTGTAGTTTTGAGTTCTCTTGATGATATGTATCAACTAAATCATTACGAAGTGCCGGTGCGATTCTCATACTAAACGATTACTTTACTAAGAGGAAATCAGCTGGGATTACAGATATTTCGATAATCCCATGTCCAGTTATACACAATAGACGATAAGCTGAAGACAAATTCATCTACTACATATGCTTGAATCCAAATTATGCTAACATAAGTGCACACGATCGCGATTATTCAAGCCAACGTGCTCGGGTCGTCCCCTTTGTAGCAGTCGGCCACAGCCACGCTCCTCTGCACGTTCTTGTATGTGTACCGCCGGGCCAAGAGCATGTAGAAGAGCAAGTTGACCGCGGCCATCCCGGCCAGAAGCCAATAGAACTTGTCCAACCGGCTGCTGTTCAGGTCCTTGCCGAACCAGCTGCGGCCGTGCTGCTCTGTCAAGTGATCGACTGCCGTGATGAGGAGGCTACTCAGGAAGTTGGAGGCCCCGATCACGCTGAGGTACAAGGCGATGCCGAGGCTCCTCATGGAGTCTGGGACCTGGTCGTAGAAGTACTCTTGCAGCCCCACGAGAGTGAAGCCGTCGCCGAAGCCGACAATCAGGAACTGTGGGGCAAGCCAGAGTATGCTCATGGACATGGAGCCCGTGAGAGGGTTCTGGCGCACGACGCCCAGCCTCTTGTGCTCAACCACGGCAGCCACGACCATTGTCACGACTGAGAAGAGCATCCCGATCCCGATCCTCTGGAGGATCTTCATGCCACGCTCTGAGCCTGTTGTGCGCCGCAGTACTGGCACGAGCACCTTCTCGTAGAGGGTGACGGAGATGATCATCCCGATTGCAGCTAGTGCGTAGATTGAGGCCGGGGGGATCAGGAAACCACCAACATTCCGGTCGAGGGTTGTGCCCTGCTTGATGAAGAAGGTGGACGCCTGCGCAACGCACATGCCGAACGGCAAGGTGGCTAGCCAAATTGGGATAATGTTCAGGATCAACTTCATCTCCTCAACCTTGGTCACACTTGCAAGCCTCCATGGATTTATTTGCTTCTCAGTTGAACTTTCATTTCCCTCAACAATAGCAGCCTTGTCTAGGAACCTGAAATAGAAGTCAATCAAAATTGGATCAGTCTAGAGAGATCAGATAATAATTCCACTGAGATTTTACGATGCTGTTTCAGATATCACTTTTATATGCATATAGAGGTGAGAAATTGCAATGTGCTATCCTTTTGTGAAAATAACATTGACCCAGCTTATGCGTATGAGCTTACTTGAGGTTCTCGGTGTGGCACAAAGGCCTGCCTTGTGCCTTTTCGGGCTTCGAGACTTCATACAATTCCGAAGGATCTGAAGGATGAGGAAGATTTCTCTTGGCAATAGCCGCCACCAGAACTTGCAACATCGGGGTCAAGGGGCTTCCCGTTGGCAACCGGTACCGGTAGAAGGGCCTTCCAATGATGAAAATCACCAGAGACATGGCCATGATGGCGGTGAGGAGAATGTCGGCAGCGCCCCAGTTGACGTGGTCCTGCACGTAGACGACCACCGTGACACTGAGCAGGAGCCCACAGCAGAGGCCGAAGTTCCACCAGTTGAAGAAGGACATCTTCTTCTTCCTCTCCTGGGGGTGGTCCTCATCGAACTGGTCAGCCCCGAAGCTCTCGAGCGAGGGCTTGTGACCTCCCGTCCCAATTGATATCAAGTAAATGGCCAGGAAAAACACGACCTCATGCGCTTTCCTGGGTTCCTGGCACATGTGGCCAGGCTCGCAAGCCTTCAGGCTTGGCACGAACCAGGACATCGTCAGGAGGGTCAGACCCTGCCATTTTACCACATCGAGAGTTGGTTAAAACCGGATCAGATCCGATAATTATCGATAAGTATTTTCCATTTATCGAGTTATATATACCAGCAGATAGATGAACACGGAAGCGAAGACGGTGGAGTAACGGCCCAAGTAGGCGTCGGCTAGGAATCCGCCAAGAAGGGGCATCAGAGTGGTGACACCGGACCAGTAGTTGACGCTCTTCGCTGCTGTCTTAATGTCCTGGTGAATCACCCTGGTGAGGTATAGGATCAAGCTCGTGGCTATGCCAAAGTAACTCAGCCTCTCGCTGAACTCTATCGCTGCATAATTTTCGTAATTTTGTCAGAAACAAAAAAAAATAAAAAATTTCATAGTCAAAAAGGTGATTAATCATTACTAGTATGTAGTCTCGGAAATGTATTCGATGGCTCCAATTGATCGCACTACCGTCCGAATTCCTAAGGAGTTTTAGAACATAAAATAATGATTGTGGCCACTGAGTAGGGCACAACAATTATTGAATCTACATGATCGATTGGCGGCTCTCTATGTCTTAAAATTCCAGCAATTAAATGTTTGAAAGTCGCAACAACAAGGTCAGCTGATGTAGAAATATATTTTTAGGAATTTTAGTAGGGGAAAAAATCACATAAGAATATAGTACATATGCTAAACTAAATTTCAACCATTGAAAATGGCGGGTCTCGCGTATATTCTAATAAATCAGATGTTCCAGATTAAGTTGAGTATATATGTGGTCATGGGACACTTTCTTTAAATGGAGGGTCCATATTCATATCAGTGACTTGTGTCCCCCATATGATCGATCTTTCATATTCTCATTTAAACTATGCTTTGCTTTTGCGAATTTGACATGACATATGCGTACACCTGACCTTATTTCTTTCTTTAAACAAGAAATAGAGCACTAGTCACTGTTGGATGCACATGGTGTGCCTGGGCCACCAAGCAGAAAAACCCTTGAAGTATTCGAGAATTTCTACGTTTTGTCGAGAACCTAGAACCATATAACCAAGATAGGAGTCTTTTTGTACGAGGAAGATGCCTATAAAGCTTTGCAAATTGAAATCCAAGGGACCCAAGGGGAGCAGAAACCTAAAAAAGGCAGGTGAGAAGCAAGTGGGCAAATGATCTTATTCGACACAGCTGCTGAAGTTGGTGGATCCTTCGAAGAGAACTAATTGATTACAAGAGAGATATTTTGAAGAAATTAATAGTGTCATCAAGCAATTGTATTCATGTACTAGAGGTAGAGGACTCCATGCATACATGCATCTATCATGAGGTTTCCACACTTTAAAGGAAGATAGGGTTTCAATAATATCGTCCTTTCTTAAGAAAAGATAAAGAAAAAAGAAAAAAGAAAAATTGAAGATAGGAATCTTAAGAAAATGATTCGGAGTTCTTAATCAATGAAACTTCAGTAAAACAGGAAAATCTTTTTATGTCACCGCATTTTTCCTCTGCCATGGATAAGATAATAATATTATAAATTATTTTAACGAGTGCCTAAAATAATTGTGAAAGACATTTGTAAAAGAATTTCAACTTTCAAAAGTTTGATCATATATTTTACATGAAAAAGCAACACCTTTTATCCATTCCAAAAAAAAAAAAAAAAAAAAAAAAGCCTTGAGGGGTAGGTAATAGGAAAGATCATTAAGAATTAATTAATAGTCGTCCCGAACCGGTCCTCAAAGAAATTGACTCTCCTTTTCTTCTCTACAACATGACCCGCAAATATATTTTGCTTTTTGGGAGATTGAGCACTGATTGGAATCTGCCATGTCTACGATTAGCACGAAAACCCTGTAGCCACTTTTCTTGATGATGGTGAAGGTTTTCAGGTCCACGGATTCTAGGTATTGCTAAGCTTTTTACCTATACATTAGTGGTCATTACTGTTCAACGCAGTCACCATCACACACAAACGATAGAGAAAAGAGCAATATGCGTTTTCCTCTGATTGGACCATACAAAAAAAGCTGCTTTAATGATTCTGTAAACTAGGGAATTTTTCTAAAGATCGGTCTAGCTTCCTCCTTTAGATAATATATTTATTTGAGATACAAAGAAGACATCCATTTATCAAGAACAGTAACATATATGTGTGTGCAAACATATACTAGAATAAGCATTTTTATTTTTATACATCGGATATGCAGAGAAAATATATAAAATCCCAACAACAGAATTCTACATCAAACATACGTACATATAATATAGTAAAGTAGTACAATAAGAATGCTTATGCTTTGTGGCATGACACAGCTCCTATGAAGAGAATAAAATGTGGGTTCATGGAATTTGTGACGCAGAACGATTAGTGGCTCGAGGAAGTTGCCACAATGCTTCCAATATTCATTTTCAGTGGCCTAGAGAACAAGCAAATGCAGAGAGAGGGAGAGAGAGGGAGAGAGAGAGAGGGGGGGTTGCTTGTGTTGTAAGCTTTAATAGAAAGTTGCTTGTGTTGTAAGCTTTAATGTGGCTATAAAAAATATGTTGTAAATATTCCATAGCAATAATGAACAGAGGTATGTAGTAGATATTCCTCACCGATGATGAAAAGAGAGGCCTTCCAAACCCCTGTGGAAGCTCGAAGAGGGACTCTTCCTTTGTAATCTAGAGAAGAATCATGAACCCATTTCTCCTTATCATTATCACGATGATGAACCGCGTCTCTTGCTTTAGTTGATCCATTTCCCTTCTCCATCTTTCGTTTTTCAGTAGAGAGAGAGAGAGAGAGCGAGAGAGAGAGAGAGAGATATTCAATGGGTTTTTGGGATGGTTGTGAAGGAAAAGGCACGCTTTGGAGCTCCTTTTATAAGAGGGGAAAATGGCCTTTTTGTGACTAGGGGAGGGTTGGAGTTGAGATTCCAAAACTGTAGGTGTGAACCTGGGAGGCGAGTTCTCAGCCTAGGTATTCAGCGGTATTTGATTGCGATTTTCGTGCGCGCGCGCGCGTGAGAGAGAGAGAGAGAGAGAGAGTCTGCATTTTTCAATCCACTTAGAAGACATGTGACTGTTGGTCTCTAGATGGGAATCGCATCCATTACCCATTGGAGCTTTTCTCTACCGCACTTGGACCAAAGTCAGCAAGCAAAGTGGCTTACCCTTAAAGAAAAAACTAAAGAAGAAGATGAAGAAGAATATAGTGGATATGCAGAGGCCCAATAATGTAATTTTCAAATAGTGCGGCTGTTCTTATCTTAAAATTCACCTCAAATGCGAATTAAAGAAAACAAATAAGAAAGCTCCAATCATGACTTGTGTCAAACGATACTAAATTTGGAACTTCATAGCTAGCTAAAATTAGGAACATAAATAAATGAAGAATAAGCTGCTCGTTTCACGGAAAATGGATCATTTCCGAAAAATATTTTCCTAGAAGTCATTTTTCAGTGTTCGGGTAAAACTTAAAAAATTCCTAGAAAATATTTTTCGGTGTTCGGTAAGGAAAAGTGTAACCAGACTAAGTAGTAGAAGTCCGTATCCACCTCGATGGACCAGGTGAGGTTGTAGCTTAGATTGATTCTTTTGTTCGTTCCCATCGTCCACGCCATTCTGTATACGCTATCAAGAGCCATGTAATTCGGCATTTCCTCTCTGTAATTAAGTTGGATAGTCATCTTAACCGGCGAAACTCCGATGCTCGAAGAATTCACGTAGACCTCATCTGCTTCCCAGGTCCTGTGCATTCCCGTGTCATCAGCTGGACTGACAAACTATCCTCCGACGTTCAAACGCTTCATCACTTCGAGAGCATCAATGGCACCGAAGGGGGGCAGCCCCTGCTGCTGACTCGCCAACTTGATTCCCTCCTTTAAGTTGACCACGGTGGTGTAGACTTGCAATAGAGACTTTCGGACACGGAAACGACTTCGATTCCATTCACGAAAGCATACGCGTCTGAATTACCAGGAGTGGGAGCAAACGTAACATTCAATATCTGGTCCTTTCCGACAGTTAAGCAGAACTCTTTGTGGAAGCTCGCAAAGTCATTATAATCAGCAAAGATGGAAGCGCTGAAGTTGTGGAGCAGAGTGTGGCCACCGGCCTCGACTGAGAAGAAGGAATCGGCACGGGGAAGTTGAGGTAAACCGCGGGCGGCGAGTGGCGAGCCTCAAGCTCAATGGCCGGTGGCCTGTCATCATGTGGCTGGTGACCAGCTGAAAACGAAGAAAAGCAAAGAGAAAAGAAAGAAAAAATAAAAAATAAAAAAATTCGATTTTTTAAATAAAAATATCAAAATTTTAAAATATAAAAAATCGAAGTTTTTAAAAAGTAAAAGAGAAAGAATTGGGGACAAGAAGAGTGTGGTGAGATAAGAGAGAGTGAGTGTGAAAAATATTTTTCCCATCTTGAAAAGTGAAAAACAATTTCTCCCATTTCAGAAGAATTTTTTTTTATCTTTATGAAAAATGTTTTTCCTAATGAATTTGTTTTTCATGAAATGAATGTCGGAAAATCTGGAAAATGTTTTGCTGGAAGTTATTTTTCATGAAACGAACGGAATCTAAATAAGAATGAATCAATGAGTGATTGTTAGAGATTTACTGGATATCATGTTCTAGGTTCTAGGTTCGATATCCATTAGAGTGATTGCTAGAGATATGCTGAATATCAGAATGAATCAAAGAGTAATTACTAGAGATTTGCTGAATATGAATATCCAAATTTAATATCCTTTGACAGCGTGGTCGAGGGGAGTGTCGCTTCTTTTTCAGTTTCAAAACCCATTTCAATTAGTGAACCACGGAACTTTTTGAAGGACGAGGATTCTCTTCTCTCAGCGGTGCTCTCATCCTACTTATGGAATTATGGTAAGTGCTGCATTTCATGCAAGTTTAATGACATCCAAGTTTTGTTTGAGACGGAAAAATCCTAACATACACAAAAATGTGCAGGTTTTAGAATTGGGATACACTCGTGTCCTCTTGACCGTGTAAATTAATAGAGCAACGTGCAATTTAAGATGCCTTTCATCCCAGAAAGCATGCGGCAATAAATCGAGGATGCGACGCATGACTTGAGGCAGGCAATCTGCGTTCGTATAACCATGTCTGATTAGAACAAATCCTAGTAAACCTCCCACTCTTTCTTTTGCTTCTCTTCTCCCCCTTCTACCTCCACCTCCACCTTCACCACCTCATCCAATCGCCTCCATTTTCAATGGAGCTACCATCGCCTCCTCTAGGATGGTGAACCATTTCGACTCTCTCTCTCTCTCTCTCCACCATCATTAGAAATCAACGAGGTCTTGGTTCTTTGATGAACTCACAGTTATCTTAACACCGCTCTCGATCTTGATGGCCATGCCTAAATTTGGTGAAGCGTCTTTAGACTTGGAGGCCCATTTTCTCGATCTCTTGTAGTTGTCAATGAGTGACATGTAAATAATGGTGAGTAAACTTTAAGATTGGTTGAGCTACTGCCGGGAAGAGGGGGGGAGTGTTTGGGGGAGGAGATAGAGAGATGCACGTGTGAATTGTCTTAGAGAAATTTCATATTGGAGAATTGATGTGATGTAAAGTAATTAATATATCCTAGCTGGCTCATAATTTATTGGCTTAAACTTTTCAGTTAAAATGAGTCTAATTGAATATATTAACAAGCTTAAACTTAGGCTCCCCTCTTGACGATCTCTCTAGAATAAAGTATTAGATTTGAGTTGTGTTAGAGAAGTCTTGTATTGGAAAATTGGTGTGTTGTCGAACAGTAAATATTATTTTAGTTGGTTTATAACTTATTATCTTATATTTTTGAGTGAAGATGTGTCTAATTGAATATGTTAATATGATCGGATTTGAACTTTCTTTTGGCCATTTTCCCGAGGCGAAGGTATTGGTCTCTGTTGCACTCCTAACAATAATAGATGGGGCTAGAGTACAAGTTGGCAAGTCTACTTTTAGTAAATTCCAAACCATTTAAATTTGGAGAAGCTAAATCCAGAACTTAAAAAACTTATATAGTGAAAGTGGGGCGGTTAGATTCGAGCCTATTAGACTCAATCTTGATTCGAAGTGACTTTACCAATATGATAATACGATATTGATGATTTTAATCTTTAAGGTTCTCTACTGTTATATTTTTTATTTGTCTGGTTTAGATACGTTATTGTTGGGAGTAATTACTATAGTAGGATTATGATGGATATGATTTTTTTCATGTCTTATTGATATTTGTCCAGTTGATTGAAAATAGGTTCAGTGTATCGTCTAAAAATTGTGGGGATTCCAAGATAATTTTGCCTTGTCCGATGGTTATTTACAAGAATCACATTAAAATTTTTACTGGGGAAGCATACTTAATTTGGAATATTTATATTTTCAAAGTATTAATTATACATTATAATAGAACAGTTCTTGCATTAAAATAAAAGAAAATCTTAATTACTTAGCAAATGTCCCCGGTGTACCTATCGACAAAATCTTAGAGATCTTTCTGTCAACCTCCATCAAAGGAGGTTGAGTTATTCATAGAATGACCTAAATTCATGCATGATGCATTTACTTTTTCCTTTCTTTGGACAATGCTTAAATCAATGTCACGCCTTTCTTTTTTTGGCTAGAATATCGATGTCATACCTATAATTGAGCACTATGGGACTCTTTCCTTCTTTATTAAAGAGCATGCATGCATCTTGGTGATTAATTTAAAGTTAGGAGATAATGAAGTATGCATTGTCAGGTACATTTTTGGATCAACAAAAATAGTGGGAATAAGACTTTCATACCTACGACAGAATGTTGCTTGATGCGTTTTCTCATAAAAAAAAAGGCGGCTAATGGATTGATTTGGCTAATGCACGAGGCAATCCTAAATACTTATTTGCAGTCATGATTTTAGAGAGAGATTCTCAAATTTTTTTGTTTTTAGTAACTTGAAAACCTTTTTTTAGTATTGCACAATATTTGTTAGAAAATATTTATCTTATTCGGGAAATATCATATCTTCTTCCGATCATGGTCGGAAAGAAACACGGCCTCCCGGAAAAAATCATTTTTTCTCGTTGTATCTAGAGATTCTGTCTACTTTTATTAGGGCCATCGTTTGAAAACCACCACTTTTGCCGCAAGCGAAAAATCTTAATTGAGAAGTGCTACTCTGTCCTTAATTCCAGGGAGCTGAAGACTGAAATGACCCTTTAGACACTCATCAGGAATTAATAAATCTATAACGCAAAACCTTGACCACTCTCCAGAGAGTCAGGAGCTCAGTTCATCATGTACATTAAGTTCAAGGGTATAATTGAAGCTTTGAGGTAATTCTGCACGTGTGTAATACAACTACGATTCAACCAATTCTACCACCTATCGCCTAGCAAAAACAAAATGAGGTCACCATCCATCACGCACTTTCTTTTTCTCAGCTGATTTCTCTGTCTTAGATTCTGCTGGATACGGATCTTTATTAAAGCCCAAGCATTATCTTATATAATGAGCATTTATCTCTTCAGCCCCTTGCAGAGTACCATGAGATGCATGTGCATAGTTCAAGAGCAGCACACATCATGCCCGACAAACCCTAGATCTCGTGCAAATCGTGGGGATTGATCCTTGTTTTTCCTTCTTTAGTTTGTGAGAAACCGTTTCCATCCCCAGACAACTGTGGCAAGTTGAAGGGCTCTAAAAGCAGCTGTCTCATCTTTCAAGTTCCAAATGTTTGTCTGTAAAACTAAGAACAAGCTACTGGAAGTACTGGTGTGCACGGTTATAAAACTTCATTCATGTGCCCGAAGGAAGATGGCTATTACAATGAGGAGGAGAATTTACTAATAATCTTCTTACGTCATATCCGACCATTCTTTAATTTTAAAACAAAAGTCATCTTTATTCTTTTTTTTCCTCTCCAAAAGAAATATAGTATGTTTAAATTGAGGAAAAGCTACTTTTCTAATTCGATCAATGGGAATTGGGTACTTTCTCCTTTTGTAAACTTGTATGGTTGAGCATAAGACCATCGAGGGTTCGAGTTTTCACTATTTCTAAACCAAATCGAAACATTTGGGTATGTGTTCGCCGCAATCCGACTTGAGACCCAAACCGCATGTGACCTGCACTGAAAACATAGTTCGGTTTGGAATTTTTTTTTTTTGTTGGTTAGCTCGAATTTGCTCTCCCATGGACACCACCATTGCCAACACCTCCACCTCTTCGTCAGCCATGCTCGTTGCTATCTACCTTGCAGGCCACGACATCGCCTTCCGCGGAAAGAGCCCCAAGGTCCGGCGATTGGTGAAATCGAGAGGTAGAGAGAGCAGACCTGGGAGCTACTGCCGTAGGATGGACAAAGTTTCAAGCATGTATGAACGATCTCAACATATGAGAGAGGGGGGGGTGGAGGGGGAGGGGGCTATTAAAACACACCTAATGTAGATGGTTGAGTCGAGTCCAAGTCGTTGTGTCGTATAGAGCTTTAAAAGAATTTTTGTGAAAAAAAGTAGAACATTGTGCTCTTTGTTGTTTTGCCTTAGTCATACAAGCTTGTTTGTTTAGAATTATGTTAAGCAGTAAAAAGCATATTTTTGCTTCCTCGCCAAAATTTAATGTATGATCAAACTTTCAAAAAATGATATATATACATGTCAACATGAGTGTATTGTAAAAATTTCGAGTGTTTAGCATAAAAAAGTCGAAGTGTAAGCACTACATCATTAGATTAAGTGAAAAGGAAAAAGTCGAAATTAGAAATCACTTTGAGAAAAAAAAATCAGGTACTAATGAAGCTCATTATATACATCTACAGACAATCAAAAGTGTAATTTTCTAGTAGAAGCTAAGTATATATATATTTTAACAACTCATTATCTTTTGATTCATCAAAGATTATACAAGAAGTTAGTTTTCTATGATATAAGCTCATATTGATGGACATTGATCTTTTGTTGTACAATCGTTTCGGTCTCTCAATATATTTCAACCGTAGGTTTATAAAAATAATAATTTTATCAATGAATGAGATCTCTTGAAGCGCCGAAGAGAGTACCGCCGGGAATAGATGATTTTTTGCCTATACTAATAATACGATATTATAATCGCATACATCACGTACCAATCGGATATGCACAATATACTCTCTCTCTCTCTCTCTCTCTCTCTCTCTATACACTGAGGTCTCTCTCTCCCCCCGACAGGAAAAAGATAATGTCACTTTGGATTAATTAATTTCCCGACTTCAGATATGCTCGATTAAAGATAGACCAACTTGATTACCCCTAAAATTGGCACGATTAATTAAATATATTAGAAGGGATAATGACAACAGAAACGGCAAAAGCTTGGATGATTGCTGCTGATGCTAAATGGATCATTCTTACGACCACAAAAGGGCATTAAAATACTAAACCAATCTATTTGACCCAAATATTCACGTGCCAAGGCAATAAAGCCTTTTGAAATGATCACCGATTTGATGTGCCTTAAGAAGAAAAAAAGCACTTTCTATCTATATTTACCTTCTGTGGAACACCTTAATTTCATAATACATAGTGGCAGCATGCTGTTCCCAACCACCCAAATATGCTGATGATGTTTGCGAGTGAGTGATGCAAACTAACAAGGATGAATATAAAATCTTAATTAGTTTTTGTTTCTGGAAAGAATAGTAAGGAAAGATATTGCTTATTCATGATCAAATGTTCAGCGATCACTTTCGCATTTGTGTATCTGTGGATCTTTTAATGCTATATCTAGATAATTCGTTTTCATAGTGGATAGGCTAATTTATATGTGCCGTATTTCTCTTCCCTACGTTTCCCATTCTCTTATGTATTTATGTTATTAATGAAATGAAAGTATGAACATTTCTGTCTTTTATTTTTGCAATGGCGATATTGTATCATAATGAAAGGATTCGGAGATATTCACGAAATGAAAGTGTCGTAGAATATTTGATCATGATTATGGATTGTCTTCGGTTGAAAATGATGATCGATTGGCCAAAATGGGTCGGCCAATCTTTCTAGAGATGAAGCACAAGCCTGTGAAAAAACAAGTGAGTTAAATGACGAGCCTTCGAATTGGGCTAGTGATGAATATTACTACTATACAAGCAATACATGATAACGCATTTACTGTCGTCCTATCAGAATTTATTGGACTTTGCACATGTCAGCTCTGTATATTTGGACAGCCTAGGTCAGATCAATGTTTTAGTGGTGACTCATGATGGATGTTTAATCTTATTTGAAATTTAGGTTATCTATCTTGATCGATTTATCTTCTTTTCAAATAAACTCTTGTTGAAATTGCCTATAAATATGAGGCAAGAGAGTGATTTTATCCGTAACTTTCGATGAAATGATTTGACTATTGAGTTATCCAAGTATGGCATTAATCTTTCAAAGCATGGGTTGGTGTTCGTACCTCTTTCCTCCGTCTCTCTAGATTCTCCCTCCTTTTCAACTATACGATTTCCGTCCCCTTTCCACAATTCCATGTTATTTTTTGTTATGCGCTTCCATTTTTGTCATTGGTATCAAAGCGAAATCCGCTCTACATTACATTACGATTTCCTAGCTAGGGTTTTATCCATGTAAAGTCATCGAAGATGAATATTAGATTCCAAAAGAAGGCCTAAGCAAAAGGATTCTTTGATAATCAAAATTTTGAACGCCCCCCATTATTCTTCACAGCGTAATCAGGCACATTTTTTTTAATAAACGAATTTGGTGGTCACAATTTTTTATATGTATGAGGTCGTTATTATTCTTTTGCAGGTGATTTATTTGATTTAGTGAAAATAGGCATTGAACAAAATTGCTAGTGCTATTTATCTTTTGTTGAGGTGCCCTTAAATAAAGAGCCAGCACTACACGTGGTATGGGATTATTGAAAGTATTTAATTAAGAAAGACACTAGCAACCACAAGAGTGAAGTGCTCACCAACTGACTAATTAATATATATTTGATTGACATAATTCAACTCCTTAATTAAACTTTTGAGAAGAAGAAGGAAAATGTTTTAAGTCAACTAATGGGTGATAAAAGTGATCTTACTTTTCTTGGTGGGCACAGCACTTCACGTTTGTATCAAATAATCCACCTACTTAAATTGAGAAAAAGACAAAAGTATTGGCATTCCTCGACCCATTAGATACCTTGGTGCTGCCATTTGAAGCAAAACATTCTTTGGGGGATTGAATGATGGTGAACGTCCCAAATTCAAAGAACCATGTGTTTTTTTATTGTGTACTCGGGTCTCTTCTTCTTCCATTAAGATCAATACAATCAATCCAAAGTCAAAAGAGCTACATGCAAATGTCAACCCTCAATTATTATTCTCTTCCCTTGTTTTCATCTACCAATGAGCTGAATCATTGAAGTTCAACGCCTTCGTTATCATCGCATGGGAGGAATTTCTTACTAGGTATGTTCGAGTTATTAATGAATTTCAAGAAGACAGAAAACGAACATTAGGAGAACATAACTCAACCCAAAATTGATTAGTTTAGTGAGATCCATACACAAGAAGACTTCTAATCGTGGTTGAAGATCAGAATCTATTCCGAACTCTTACTGAGGAAGGTACGCGCCTTAGGGACAGCGTGAGTATTGTTGAAGCTTATTTCAGGCACAGGGCGAGTTATCAAGTGACGGATCATCAATCATTAACCAAAGCGTCGGTGGTGTCGACCATTCCAGCATACTTTGCACGTTTTCCTGGCCTGTGGAAATGGAACTCGAGAGATGATGTCATTTCTTCATGTTTGGCAAGAATATATTCTGGAAAAGAAAGTTAAAGAAAAAGAGAAAGAGGTGGATCATCGCAGCCCTCAATTCAGACCATATATACCACACGTGACCTGTCCGGAAAAAAGCCGTGAGGAAATCAAGATTGAAAATGGTGTTAGGTCAGTGTGGTGGGATCTTGTTCCTGTTTTTTTTGACCGACATCTTTTTTACTTTTCTTTTCCGCGTTCCCTCTCTTTCCATTCATTGATTGAGTACAGCTACAGCCTACAGCTATGTGTAAGTCGCTTTCATAGGATACCTCCGGCACTTTCTACTCTGCGAGTTCGAGTGATCATAGTATTCTCTCTAGACTTCGAGGGAGCGATTCGTGTGCTTGATCTGGGCATGATCAAAGATTCGAGTCTTTCTGAAATCTCCCTCGTTCCATATTCAATCAATTTATTTGATTGCTTATACAGACTTCCAAAGATTATATATCCATAAGTGAGATTGATAGATTTCGACGTCCTCTGGATACATTTATATCAATGTATATTTTGATTCTACATGAGAACTTTACTGTCACAATCATCATATAAATCTAGTTAACATAACTCGAAGTTAGGTAATTCCAAGATATTAATATTTTTAGATGAACATGATGTATTCGAATTTGAGTTGGACCTTTTCGTGTAGACTTATCAATTTGTGATAGCAAGGTGAGAATGTGAGATTCACAACTGATTTGAATACCTCATTATGTTCTAAAGTAAAACTATTGTCACTTAATAGGTTTAAGCTAGTTGGCTTCGACTTTCATTTTTTATTATGTTAGATTTCCCGTAAGTGGATTGGTACTATTCTCTTTTTAATTTGATTTTCAATAGACACTCAAGCTTTGTTTTCTTTACGGGAAATAAATAATTTAGAAAATATTTTCTAAAATTGATTACTAATATTGCTTGAAATAATTAGTCAAAAAAATATTTTCATTATCAACGAGTTATGCCTTAATATTTTGTAAACAATGAAAATATTTTTTGTTTATTCATTTTTTAGGCCATCGTTTTGAAAAATATCTTTCAAATAATTCACTTTTTGTGAAATAAATGGAACCTTAGTAATTTTTTTTTCAATAATCAACTCTCCTTATACATTTCGTAATATTTTTATTTATATATATAGGCAAGAAAATATAATACTTTGATCAAGCACGCTGTCATATTAAACCACTCAAATGAACTTTTATTTTAAGTGAAAGAAGATCATGAAGCTAGCATTAATTTTCCTTTTTAACTTTTAATAACATTTCCATTGACAAACTAACAAAACCCTAGCTACAGTTCAGAAGACAGCTGTATAGGTAAGATGTCTACTTTGCCTAATTATTTTCATGCCATTTTATTATTAAAGGCCCGCGCTCGTATCTAAAGAAGGGACTTTTCTATTTATTTGAATTAGGCAGTAACATTAGATATTAAAATTAATTGATTGATCTCATCTTTATGAACTAATAAGGGCAATAAGAAAATAGAAGATGTGTTTGTTCAGGCATGTCAGAAAGCATATTCGTCTCACAATTTTCCAGTTCCCTTTTGTACTTCACGAATTTGTCAATTAAATAGACACGTGTCAACATGAGATTTCGTTTAACCTAAGTTGTTATTCTAACGGTAAAATGACATTAACCTTTTCTTTAAAAAGAATAACATTAAACCTTATCCATAGCTGGTTTTTAATCATTAGTCTAGATATCGATAAATAATGCTTAATTTGATTTCTGAGATATCAAACTGTAACTCGAATTTGAGCCCATTATATGCCATGTGACCCAAATATTAATATACGTGAAATTTCGATGTTCATAAATTTAAATTGTTAAATAAATGCGTGTATTTAATAAATTTAACACTCTTTCTCAGACTTTGGCCTAAAACTGAAGTGTGGAAATATGTGATAAGAGATTTGGAAAGATTTAAATTCATGATCTCCTTATTTTACATCACTTACAATTTTGTTGGATCCCTTAAAATCACTTAGGTCAGTTTGGTGGCATTTTATTCCTTTAATTTTGATCGATAAATACACACACATATATATTTCCTTTTTCTTTTTCTTTGTTCTCTCTTTCTATTCATTAATTGAGTGGATGATACCATCAAGAGTGATGGAAGTGGTAACAATCCAAACAATATTAGATTAATATAGTGGAATAAAATAATTGCACATCTTGTGTAAACCTAATATGAACCAACAGTAAAGTAAAATAAATACTAAGTATGAGAACACAAAACCATTTTTTTACCATGAAAAACCTTATCGGTGTGAGGAGATTAAAAACTACGGGACTGGAGTTCACTAAAAATCTTCACTATCAATAAAATTGGATAAACAAATTTCTTCTCTAGTAAATACTAAAGGTATATAGCAACAAAGACTTCAAGAACACTATTCTTGGCAATATGCAAAAATTTCATGAGAGATTAAGGATAAATTTCACAAAAAAAATTAGGTTTTGTTGAACCTAGGAAAAAAGTTGATGTAGGAAGTTTCAAACGAAAATCAAACTGTTCAAATTCGAGAAGAGTGCACCACGATTATGTTGACAAAATTTCAGTTCAATCAGACCACGAATTGACCTCTGATGCCAGCTTGATCTAAATTAGATATTGCCCTACATTCATAGATTTTCTACTCTCTCTTTATTGCGTCTTTTTGTGACTACCACTTAAAAGACAATAAGAAATCCTATTTTTCCGTATAATTTATCATATAAACTCAAGTCTTTTAAGGCTTGTAATTCATTGGGCTTCCTTTATATATGAGTAAACTTAGCTAACAAAGAGCAATGTGTTAATTGCTTTCATTGTACACCTCAAGCAATTTCTACTTTGCTAGAGTATTAATGATCATAGTCATCTCACTAGGCTTGGAGTAGATGATTCGCGTGCTTGATTAGGGACAATCAAAACTTTGGGTCGTTTTCGAAATCTCCATCATTTCACAAAGTTGCTTGCTTATTGTGGAGGCTTTCTAGGAATATATGCGTAAGAGAGCACAATAGGTGTCAACGCCTAATGGAAATATCTACATCAGCATATATTTGATTCTACATAAGAACTTCACTATCACGATGATCATATAAATCTAGTTAACCCAAGCTTCAAGTTGAAGTTAGGTCATTCCAAGAAATGCATAATTCTACATGAAGAAGATGTGTCAGACTTGAGTTGGACTTTTCTATGCGGATTTATCAACATGTCGAGGCGAAACGAGAATTTAATTTGGGAAATTTAGAGCCTTCTGGTAACCCCACTATGTGCTGAATTTTTTTTTTTAAACATCGCTTATTAGGTTTAAGCTAATTAATTTTCACTTAAATTTTTTGATTGTGTCAGAAATTCACATAACAAGCCAAGTAAAAAATGGGTTACTTGTCTTATTCAATGAAAAATGAAGCTTAGCAAATATTATCTTATATATGGCAAGAATAAGAAACTAATAAAATTCCATATATTAGAATTTTAGCTTTTATCAACAATTTCCTTTTAAAAAGTTTCACAACCTAAGATTTTATAAATCTTCAGATTGAATAAGGAGGGGGTATGGACCATTTATTCCATTTCTTGCTATATCTAAGTCTAGATAAGATGTTGAACATATATGTTAAGGTTAGATGAGAGACGCATGTTTAGGAGTTGCAAGAATGTAAATAAGAAAATGGTTTTGACAAAGTAGAAGCCCGAACGAATGACTATGTTGATCTTGGAGCTGGAATTGAGTGATCTCCTCCTAAAGAATCCAAAAGGCTACTTTAAATTTACTAGCTGGGATTGAAATTAAATATGTAAAAGTAGTGTCCACTGAATTAAGATTTTAATTGGACTGCCAAGCAATGTTCTAAAGATGCATATCACTCGTACAAATCTCCTTGCTTGAGATGCAAATGTCAGGGACCTTCTCTTATTCTCATTTTCTCTCCCTAGTACGACACACCGTTAGATGTGTGCCCGAGGATTAATATCAGATACTAAAATACCATCAAACCCTACTCTCTCTCCCTCCCTCCCGCCCTCCGTCTGATCTCACTCACACATGGTTGACGCTGTTAATCTCCACAGTTGGCACGGCCGGCCCCACCATTTGCGACTCCATATCTCATCTCCTCTCTCTCAATCTATCTCCCTTATTTTATCTCTTTCTCATGTCGAGAGAGAGAGAGAGGATTCTTTTAGTGCACATTCGTAATTGCTTGGCAATCATAGCTATGCAGCATGCATCCAAAGTTAGGCGCAACAATTTTTTTTTTGGGTCAGTAGGTGCAGCAAGTTGAGATTATGCATTTGTAACTTACTTGAGAGGTTGTTACATGGTCTATGTAGATCTTATAAAATGATACAATCTCAATCATTAATTATATGCATCCCACTATAGAGTTTACATGATCAACATGGCTTCTCAAATCTAAAATGAGATTTGGTGTCACAAGCTCCTTCGTTTAAAAAAATTGATGTCCTTATTAGTGTTGAGTTTTATTGCATAACAATGCTCATCCTATTTAATGTGTAGTGTGATACATTCTTGTCCCTTTTGCCATCCTGGAAGTATGCCGAGAGTTTCACCTAATTTGAACACTCTTGATTGGGTGTGGGCCTAGTTTGTCCAAAGACCACATATCTACTGTAGAGGTTCTACTTTGATACCATTTGTAATGTGTTGAGCCATTCCACATGGACCAAGCCCCTCACTTATGGGTTGGACATTAGTTTATATATCACTCAATATGGCCTCTCTCTACACCTATCATAATGGGTTATAGATCCATTTCTTAACCCATATTTAATGGGTGGGATGTTATATGGGTTAATTGTAGAGAAAAAACTATCAAAAGCCCTAAACTATGTTTGTTGTGACAATTTTATCTTAAACTTTTATTTGTGACACAAAATACCAAAAATTATATCTGTGTAACACATTTCTTACCAAAAACCATAAATTTATACCTATGGGGCATATTTATCCCAAATTATTTTTGTGTGTGGCCAAAAATCCTAAACTTCTACTCATGTGACATCTTTATCTCAAATTTTGAGGTACATATGTAAATTTAGGGTTTTTAGTGTTACCATAAAAAATTTAAGATGAATACATCACACTTGTATAAATTTATAGTAAATTTGTTATATTGGCATAAATTTGGGATTTTTTGTGTCACAAAAAAATTTAGGGTAAATGTGTCATAAATGGATTAAACATGGGTATAAAATGGACTCACAACTTACTTTGACTCAACCCACTTTTATCACTCTCTCATTTCGCGCTTGTTTACTTTGTACTTTCACTTTAGTTCAGGTATGAATTTTCCTACATTTGTTTAAATAGAGAAGTGTTTTAATAATGTGGGTTGGGTCATTAGATTTATATTGTATGGAAAATAGGTTAAAATGTGTTAAATTGGTCAATTTAAGTCGGATAATTTTTTAACTGATTCAATCCACTCATTTGACAAGTCTACATTTTCCATATGATATGGGAGTTAAAGATGTCGCACAAGCAAACTTACACATCATATCTTGAGTAGACGATACTATTTAATTTTTATAAAGAATTATTAATGGTCCTCTTTATACGTTTATCATATAAAGCTAAACTTTTACAATTGAATTCGCAAATTCTCTCAGAATAAACAATTCCATAATGATTTTTTTGTTGAATGGTACCACGGCTCTATCAAAGTGTCACTTTCGTATTCATGCATATTCGCCCATAAGTGATCAAATAAATCTCAAATCGAGTCGATACACAATGTAGCCAAATCGTATCGTCTAGTGTAGGAGTTGCGGTAGCTATGCATGTATATCATATTCCACATCTTATGATTGTGGAGTGAGAATTGGACATTTGATATGATGGAGAGAAAAGGGAGAGGCTTGAAGCACTCACCTCTTCCTATCTAGTGGAGACAAGCCGGCTGCAACCAATTTTTCCTAGCCGGCCTTGTGGTGAAAAATGGTCAAAATCCTAGTCACCATCAGTAGAAAGTATCACAGTTATCTACTTCCACATGGCCACTCAGAGCACGCCATCACACATTAGAGGCGCCTTACAACTGATGTCTCATCCTAAGATGGCCTGCATACAGAATCTCCCTTTTGCCATCTTATCCTCCGTGTGCAAAGTGGAACAAGTCTTCGATTCTTACATGCATTATTCATATCCTTTATGGGGTCGAACAATTCGAAAGGTTCCACCTTAATTAGGACAAACAGATAAGATCACTTTGTCCTAAGCTATTTGCACCTTTTATCTGAAAATTGTGGAGGCATGTGAAGGCAGAAGATGGGTCTATGAGGTGATGATGAATAGAATCATGATTTTAATGCACCGAGCAAAACGCGAAAAAAGAAAAATGGAAAGCCCCGAAGAAAGAGCTCGTGAGAGTTTCCAGATGATCCACTACTTGGCGATTTTCTATCTTTATTGAAGTCCAATCCTACATTAAGATTGAGTGATTAGGAAGGAAAAAAGGGATTTACGTAATGAACATAGAAAAGAAGAGAAATGATTCGAAGGGACTGAGTTATAAATTTTTTGGGTGCTAGTGAAGGAAAAGAAAGCAATATGTATATTATGACATAAATATCTTTTCATACACTTAGATAGGGAAAATTGTCCAGAAGTTATAAACTTATTGCAATCATATCAATTTAATCTTAAACCTTTCAATTTTGCCAATTGAATTCTAAATCTTTTCATCTTTTATTAATTGAGTTCATCTGATCAATTATGGTCGAAATTCATTGATGTGGACACTAGCCATTTTATGTGGCATGGCCAGCGCTGACATTGACATTTTGAATAATTTTTTAAAATTTTTATGATTTTTTTGTTTTTTTTTCCTTTTCTCTAATTTTTCTAAAGGTTTTTGGAGAGAGGTTTGGTGAGGATCGAAAAGCGAAGAAAAGGAAAAAAAGAGAAAAACCATAAAAAATTCACAATATGATTAAAATATTATAAAAAAGTTAATGTTAGCATCGTTGTCCATGTCAGCAAATTCTAGCCAATTTTAGTTAGATGGATTTAATTGGCAAAATGTGAAAAGATTTAGGATTCAATTGAAAAAAAATCAAAAATTTTATGATTGAATTGATAAAAGTATAATAGGTTTAGGACTTTTTGAACAATTTTCTCCACTTAAACGTATAAAAAGGATATAAAATAAGAAAAAGATTAATGTGTATGAATACACAAATCCCTTTGAATCTCTCCATATTTCAAGAGATTCAGACATATTAAAATGAATATAAAATTGATTTGATTAATCCCTCCATATTTCCAGAGATTTCGACAGATTCAAATGAATATATAAAACTGATTTGACTAATCACTTTTAATTATTTCCCTTCGTTTCTTTCTTTCTAACCCAACATGATTGTGTCTTAAGAAACTTTTTCTTACCTCCTAACCAAACAAGTTGTAGGTCAACTCTCTTACACTAAAGAGGGTCATTATTTTATTGATTAAAGAAAAATTGTTTGATTAAGGGGTTACATGTTTACACGTGACTCACATGTAACTTTAAATGCATAATTAGAAAAGAAACAAAACAAAAGAAACAAAAGGAAAATCAAACCAATTTCCTCTCTTGGAGAAATTACCAAAAAAAGTCTTTAATAAATTACATTTGTATACATTTATTTATAAACCTTTTAATTTGACCATTTTCATCTCAAACCTTGTGACAATTTGTTAATTTAATCATAAACTTTTCAATTGTATTAATTTAGTTATTTCGACAAAATTTTGGTTTGAAAACACTAGCATGAAGGTCTAGTCAACACCAGCTGCTCTACATGGCATGACTTTCAAAAAGATAGACAATTTTTGTAAATTTTTAATATTTCTCATCTTTTAAATTTTTTTCTATTTTCTTTTCTTTTCACTTTTCCTTTATTTTCTCCAACACTTGGCCAGCGAAAAAAATCTATAAAAAAATGAAAAAATAAAAGAATTGCAGAAATTATCCACATTAGCACCTAGTGTCGTAGCCGGTGCTGACTTAACCACCGTGTATGTATTTTTTGGCAAAAATTGACAAGAAGTACTAAATTTTCTAATCATCAAAAGTTTTGAAACTAAGTTGACAAATTGTTTATGACTAAATTAGTAAAAATAAAAGATTTATAAATAAATCGGTATATTATCAAAAATTTTAGGGCTAAATTAGCCAAATCAAAAATTTAGAATTGAATTGACATAAATACAATTGATTTGAAACTTTTTTAGTAATTTCCCGTCTTACTTTCTCTCTTTGCTGTACATCAGCCATGGCTGTCACCATCGTGCTCCACCTCACCATTGCTTGAAAACAATGTTTGGCTTTTGGCCCCGTCGCTTCCCGAGGTGCGAGGTGGGTAGGGAAGCATGCGGCTGATCGGTGAGAGAGAGAGAGAGAGAGAGAGAGAGAGAGAATTAGGCTAGTTGCATTTTGGATGCAGGGTGAAAGTTATTTGATAGATATTTCTCTTAAGAAAACTCACAATTAGGTGTTGGGAGGAGGAAAGTTTTCCTCTGCTTGAGTTGAAGGAAAACATGGTCCGTTAAAACATTTTCTAGGAATAATACTTCAATAGCTTAGTTGAAGAATTAAACACGAGATTTCTTGCTCTGAGAGGCGCAAATTTTTTGATCACATAACCTATTTGACTAAAAGAGTTACAATTAATTATGACGGTTAGAAGAAAACGATTAAAAAAAAATCAATAATTATATACGATTTACCTCTTTCTTTTAAGTGACATATAGCTCACAAATTCTACTAGCAAAATAAAGTGTGCAACAGTTGCTACACTATGGTAATGATTGATTACGATATTTTTATTTCTTATTTTCGTCACTGTGAAATTTGAGATAAATTTCTTTTTCTTGATTTGACATTACTATAGGAGAGTGATGTTATTTGAAGATGGCTATCACGCCAACAAATGTCTTTGCCATATATCTATTTGTGTCGAGCTGAGCATGCGAGAATATCAATAATCGAGATAGTATATGACTGAAGTGACAAATACAAAATTCTTTCTTCAAGCTCAAATTGATATATTTTGATGAACGCAATATCTACATCAAAGTGTCTATTATTCAAAATAATTTGAGAATATGCCCGTTATTATTTTGTTTTTTTCCCTTGGGCAAGTAATATGCCCGTTATTCACGCGTTTCCCGTTAATGGGAGAGGTTTAGTGTACTTATAAAAAGAATTTTGTTAATGAGCGCCACATGAGCATTGGTTAATTAGTCAATTAAGGGAATTTCACAGTTTTGGTACACTAATTGCTTTGGTGTCATGCATGATTCCTCGAAAATCGAAGAGGTACGCGTTAATAACACCGCCACGAGAAATGGCCGCATCATTGATTCATATTTCAACCCTGGAATGATACGCCTCTCGATTGATTGGACAGGCAAGAATGTTCGATTAGGTAGATGGGGTTTTGTAGTGTTAGTAGGCGAGTCCACCTTTTCCCAACTATTAAAGTGGCCGGGCTCGGATAATGGCTCCTCTAGGGTCTAGAATCTTAGCTTTAGACCACTCATAATCGAGCCTTTTTGATTTGAGCATCGATGAACTTATTCCTAGGCTTAATCCTTCACCAATCGTGTTAAGTTCAAGCATTAGCCTTTTTTAGCCCAATCTTTGACTGACCCGGCTATGGACGGACCACTCCCTGTTGGCGCACTCAGGAAAGGTGCCTTTCTCCTTTATTCTTGGGGTGAAATGAGACTCATCATTACGGCGATTATAGCAGATTACGAATCAGCATTACACTCATGATTTTGCCCCTGATGGGGTCATCTGGTTCCTAATGCTATGTGCGGGACATTGGGGAAAATGAACGGGAGAAATCTTTTGTAAGAAGAAATACGAGGGTAGATTTGAAATAGTGAACATTTTCATTGCATCTTCTTCTCCATCATGCCTCCAAACACGCAGCGTAGACGTGTTGACGCCGAAATAACAAACTCTTGTTATCGACGAGTAATGAGTTGAGTTGATCTGGACGAAGTCTGGTCAAAAAAGAAGAAAAGCCACTGGTCTATAAGACAAACTTGTGGGCAGCGAAAGACGTTAATTTCTGTAGGTTATTGACCAAAGCCTTTATCGAGGCTTAAGAGCAACTGATCGACAGAGTTATGTGCAGAATAGAAGCATGTCAGTACTCTAATCGAATGCAAAAATAGTGGAATCGACACGAGCGCATCTCTACTGAGTGGTTGCGTCAACGTTCTCTGGATTTGTAACTTCTTGTAGACTGGGTCTGAGGTTTATGACTTTTAATTGATAACTACAAATAAGATTAAGAGATTCTTTGTGGATTCAAAATGCTGAACTGTTTCTAATAACTAGTGTGAGTGGGATATAAAAGTCCGAGCTGGAGTCCGTGGAACTGCCTCCCACAAACACACACATAAACACAAACACGCAATCAATGACAGTAAGTTTACCTTTAATTTCCTCTTACTTTACATTCCACCAACCTTTCAATTCTTGCAACTTTTCGTTTCAATACTTGTGCTTAAATTCCATTACGTTTCATGCTATTTACTTTCCTGCCCGAGATCAACAGAAAAAACCCTTTCACAATCTTTGTCGGTTTCATGTGATCCATTTCTCGATCTTGTTTAGCCTCGTAATTATAGCATCATGCCTATTCTCTCCTCGAAGAAAACCCGAGTACTTCTGAATTTTGCCTCATGCGGACATGTCTGTAATCAGGAACGAGTTGGATTGAGCGGACTACTAATTGAGCAGCATCCAATTTCATGCAGTGTTTTGGCTAAGTTTAAGAAGACTAGTCAATGTAGGGATTGTTCATCATCATCCTGGGCTATAAGCTAAACTGTAAGCCATCTTCTTAAGCAAAGAACAAGTAAGCAGGCGAATTTGGGCCCGCCCAAAGAAACACTTCGGCCCACAGCTCAAAGACAAGCCCATTCATGATAATGGCCATAGCAAGCCCAACTGGATACTGACTCTTTAGTCTTGGTTGTGAACAACGCTGTAAAGCATGAGCCTTTCACCCACCCTTACTCACCTTCAGGCGTGAGAAGCTATTATACTTTTCTTACTTGGTGATAGTCATAATTGAAGTCCCGACATAGTGTTTACTTTCAAGGTCCCCTAATTCTCAAATAATCTTTTTCTTCCCGATTGAGAGATAATATGGGGAGTGATATTATGGGGTCTCCCACCTCAGTGCGGACCTTTTACTCATTTCTTCTCTCTTGAGCCTTTTAATGACCTGCTCAAGTCCATGGGCTATAAGCTAAACGGTAAGCCACCTTCTTAAGCGAAGAACAAGTAAGCGGGCAAATCAGGGCCCGCCCAAAGAAACACTCGGGCACAGCTCTCAAATCAGGCCCGTTCACGATAATGGGCCCTCTCTGGGCCCAACTGAGCACCGACTCTGTGGTCTTCATGACCGAATCGACGAGAAACGGCTAGCTTCGTGTTCAAGCTAGAACTTCCGGCGTTTTCCTTCTGACGACGAACGATCGACGACGATGGAGTCCGAGAAGTCCAAAGCCGTGATCGGCGTCGTGCGAGCGTCGAGGCCTCTGTTCCGGAGCCGGCACGACCGCCTCGCCTTCGCCGTCCACGCGTCGTTCCTCGCCTCCGGCTACTCGCTCGCCGCCACCGGGCCTGCCGCGTCCGCCGCCGACGCTCTCTCCTCTTCCTCCACCGGTGAGTCGAGTATCCTTCTGTTATGCGCGCGCGGGGGCTCGGGGACGATCGTTGCGTCCGAGGGTTGTCGGAATGAAATTTCTCTGATCGAAGAGCTCTGAATTTTGGTTTTGGTCGTGCAGAGGAGGTTGGGATCGACCGCTGGAACGAGGCCGATGACGAGTATGCGTTCGTGTACGTAAGTCCTGAGGACTCGAAGAAAGTGTTGGTGAAGTGCCTTGCGATGGACGACAGGCTGGTTGTGGATGCTTTGAAAGATGGGGCTGCCGAACCTGTTCATCTCGAAATTGAGTATGCGACTTGGTCCTTTTGATTTCTTTACTTCTGTACTGCACTATCGATCATCTTCTGTTTGATTCTTCGTTTCTCGGTTTTAAACTTTTAATTGTTCGATATTTTCCATCACCGGCAGTGTTGATGAGTTCGTTGGGGAGGATGGAGCCGCGAGTTACTCTGCTCAGTTCAAAAGTTTGGATAAGTTGGTGAAGAGTTTGGATACGGAGATATTGTCAAAATTGAATGGCTCATCGACGCCTAGTTCGTCAACTAATGCTGTCAGGTAATTTGGTTTGGTTTATGTTTTTTGTTGATAGCACCATTTAGGTCATTTATTTTGCTTAAAAAGATAGATCTTTTGATTGTGGAAGAGATTGATAAGCAAGGGAAAAGGATGCACCTTTGTGTATGTGGATGAAAAAATTTGCTTGCTGTGGAATTTTATTGAATTCCAACCCAGAATTTGATGCTGTTGTGGCTCAAGAATGTAGCTTGACATTTTCTTGAGTGCTGTTGGAGGGTCTTGCAGTATGTTACTTAGTTGTCTGTGCTTTTGATTTTTGGTTATCTTCCAAGTTAGAACGTGTATGAATTCATTTGAGGATGACTGAAATGCAGCCCCATACTTATCTGAGCTGGATCCTTCTGTTCATATTTGCTTAAAAACGATAGATTTTTCTTTCTTTTTACACTTTTCCTCTGGCATTGAAGTAAGTGATTTGTGCATTGCATTCATACACTAGTCAAGATCATGAATGTTTATGCATTTGGGGATGCTTGCTTTAATTGCTCTTCTAAGTTGTATGAGAGTGATTTTTTTTTTGGGTTGGTCCTACTCTGCTCCCACTCTACTCTCACTCTCAGACTCTTGCCCTGCCTCATCGTAGGGTGTGGGACTTGAAACCTACACCTGAAGCTATATTATCCCCACCCTAACCCACCCCCCCTCTCTCCCTGAGAAGGTGAAGATTTGAACCCCCTACTTCCCCTTCCCATGTGGGAGTATGAGAGTGATTTGATGACTAAGAAGTCTGCCAAAGTTTTGTCAAGGGGGTAGATAATGCAGTGCTGTAAATCAAGAAAGCAGCTTGGGGATGTACTTTTTGATTTCTTTCCTTTGCTCAAACCAAGAGCATCCCGTTTGTGTGGCTCTGGCCTTTTGACTCTAGCTATGCTTCTGACTCTATCTTGTCTTAGCTAGAGTGGTTCTATATGTAATATTTCACTTGCTTGATATGTTCCATGCGAAAGGGGTACTGACCGAACTATAGAGTAAATAACGATTTTGGTCTTTTAATATACTTTCTATGCTTGGTCAGAGAAGTTCATTAATTGTATGTGATTTGCTCCCTATCTATTGTTGGAAAGATAATATCGCCATGGTATGATCATGTTCTATTTAGCTTACTTTGGATATTCTAATCAAGAAGTTTTTAGCTTTCATGTTTAATTGCTACAAACTTTAACTAGAAAGAGTTTTTATGAACTCCTTATTTGGGCACAATCAAGTATTATGTAGTTATTTGACTTGTGTCCCATTTGTTTGACTAGTTATATGAGTGATGTAATTAAGCTCTCTGTGTGAATTGGGAGTTAGGTATTCAAAACCTTTCCATTCTATGTTGGACAGGGCCTCATTTAGTCTGCATAATGATCTATACGCATATGTACTTGCATGTGTTGTGTGGTGGGTTATAATTTCTCACCATTCTCCAATGAGACATATTTGATAATGGTCATGTGTATGGTTATTGAGTCTCCTGTATTCTACATGAAGGCAAACAATTGTTAGAATGTGATTTGGTGTGATGAAATCTGTCAAATTGATCATTCACCTGTTTCTGCTATTGCCATATATGGCATTGACATCATGGGCATTTAAGGTACAACAGTGGGTAGAATGAAGTTTTAGATGCTGTCTGCTTCAACATATGCGTTCTTTTTGGAGATGCATAGCTAGATTTTGCATTGAGTTAGATTTTTCATCTTCATTTCTATGCTTTATATTTTAAGGATGTCTTCTTCCTCATTTTCAGAAGAGAAAATAGTGAAGGATCAAGACAACCTATCGATGAGCCTGGTATTGCAGCTCGTGAACCTTGGGGTCCACAAGTTCATCCTTCAGGGTCTCTCTCTCTCTCTCTCTCTGTGCTTGTGCGCGCGCGAGTGTGCAAAGATCCTGACTATCTTATCCAGTGTCTTTTAAACTGAGGGCAATGGAAGTACCTAATTACTGCTAGAAATGTGGTTTGAGAGACGTGGAAGCTGAAATGCTAATGTTGACAAGTTCCTAAGGTTGTCCTATTTTGAAAATATATTGCATCTAGAGTGTTGCACAAGTCCCCCTTGGAGTCGCTGTTTCGAATTACAGCAAGTCTAATCCTTTTTGCTATATGAGACTCTTGATAATAATTATCATTTCCACAAGTCCCCTTGGAGTCGCTGTTTCGAATTACAGCAAGTCTAATTCTTTTTGCTATATGAGACTCTTGATAATAATTATCATTTCCATTACTCTTGTCAGCTATGAAATGCAATAAGGGGGTGGGAAATGCCTACATTGTGATATGGCAATTCCAGCCAATTCGGTGTTGCTACAACAGGATATAACTAGGATAAGTGAACAGGAGAGATGTAGAAAAAGCAAGTAACATAGAATGAATATGTATCAGTCTCTTATTGATATAACAAAATGTGGCAGGAGCTGTTTGTCCTGTAGATAACAAGAGTCTAAGGATCAACATATTTCTGTTCTGTGATGTGTGGAAGATGAGAGTATTTCATGTTTAAATATGACATTCATGAATAGGTTCTGGGTGTGAAGTAGGTGGTTGGAGAGCCAGCTTAGAGCAGTATTATCCTCTTTGCTTATGAGACTTTTTGTTTGGTTCATATTGGAAATATCCTGCCACTTCTGATTATGTGTGAGTACATTGTGTGAAGTCTTACCAATCAAAATTGTTTTTCAATAAGCGTATCTTTTCCTTATTTTGATATGTTGTATTATATTTTTTGCCTGAAAGGAAAAATGTTGCTGTTCTATCGTTGCTTCTTGCATTGAATGCCTTTTGGTTTATGTTTGCGCAGAGTTGTAATTCCTCCTGTTTATCCTCTTGGTGGCAACGACCTTTTTCCTGGGCCTGGGGCTGGAATGTACCCAACCAGGTTCTTTGCTGATCTTTGCTTATTATACATTTCTTTTATGTTTGCCTTACCGGATTGATTAGAGATCAATTTTCTTTTATTTTCAATGCAGGGGTGATTATGGTAGCAGTGGGAGTATGCTTTTAGGTTTGTGTAGTTTCTTTGTAAATTAAGTATTTATAGCTCTTTCTCAGTCACTGATTTTTGAGAGATTAACAAGTGTAGCAATTTGAGCATGCAGGACCTAATGATCCCAGTTGGTTTGGTGGAGATGCTGGACGTCCTGGTTTTCCCGGAGCCCAACCGTGAGTGTCTTCTCTCCCTGTCTCCCTCTCTGTGTGCACACCCCTGTTGACCTCCACTTGATCATTTGAAACAGGGGTGTCCCTCCAGGTGCTCGTTTTGATCCATATGGTCCACCTGGTGTGCCTGGTTTCGAGCCTAGTCGATTTGTCAGGTAGTTATATCTTCTTGCCTTGAAGTCTTGTCTTGCATAGTCATTTCATTTGCGGCTAATTTAACATCTGGTCTCGCATAGTCATTTCATTTGTGGCAAATGAACATCTGGTCTTGAAGTCATTTCATTTGTGGCTAATTAACATTCTAATGTCTCATTTTACTGGAGTTTGGTGTGGAAATTGTTTGAGGGATTAGTAAAAAGAGAGACAAGGCTGTGGAGTATAAGCGCATGTTCAAATTTGTAAGTGGAGGTTTTGCAGAAATAAGCAATTATTGTCTTTTGGTCATTTGGTTAATAGCTTATTAGGAGGGGAATAATAATGTGAGGAGAAACTAATACATAGTCACAATCTTTAAGTGGCAATTCAGTTAGATGATAGCTTAAATGTTTTTGTTGGGTGAAACTGAGAATCCTCATTTTGAATGAATTGTGACTGCGCAATGGAATGCTGATTCCATGTGGGCTGTGATTTTTCCTTTTCTTTTGAAATTTACATCAGTCTTTAACATCATTGCCAAACTTCAAACTGACAGAAACCCGAGGAGACCTGGTGGCGGGACACACCCAGACTTAGAGCACTTCCGGGATGGTTCGGATTTCATCTGATTCCAACAGTTTGTAGATTCTCACCCTTTTCTACTTGACGAGAAGAGAATCTAAGTGGAAGAGAGATGGCAAAAGTGAAGTGCTGCTGCTCAGAACCATCCTCCTTTTGCCCCCTTACTGAGTCCTTATTATCTGCTTTTCTGTCTGCGTGTGTCGTATGGTTCTGTATATTGCTATGGTGTGATAGTGGTGGTTTAATCTTTAAAATGTGTACAATATATAAATTCTTACGGGAGAACAAAAAAGTAATTGCTGGTAAAATCTAGTTTTAAACAAACAATAAATGGGCTTGAAATGGTATAGGTTTAGGTCGCACGGAGGAGGCGCTGCAAACAAGCAGTGAATCTTATTGTTCGGAAAAGGGCTCCACCTTTGATTATTTTTCTATTGGAGGGCTAATACAATCAAGATTAAAGCAGAGCCTGTGCACCTGAAAAGTACCATAATAATGAATATTTTTTTTAATCTATAACTGTTATACGGTATTGTCATTGAATGTGCTTGGCGGCACAGGATAATTCAGATATATAGGTTTCAAGTACATACTCTTTTTAATTGACAATTATGATAACATTGTCATTGGTTAATGTATGTATGTATGTATTTGTGTATTTCTAATTGCGGCAACGCCCTGGAAACATTCTAATGGATATGAAACCAAGGCATCTTCTACTTGAATGCGCGACTCCGCTCACACGATGCGTGCCAAAACACTCCTTTATCTTGATGCGATATTCATTTGGCCATGTTTTTCTTCGGAGAAAATTCTCTCCATCCGTGTGTGTCAACTTTACCACGTCGCACATACATGGATGAGTTTAGTGACCTGTAATGTAGTTACTCGATTTCTAAGGTCGAACTTTTTGTAATTGACGCACTGAGCTTTATGAGCTCTTGATTGATCTTATGTGCTCGAGTGGATTTCTCTCCATAAGCCATTCATACTTCTATCATTTATCGTCCTTCAATTTACCCAATCAAAACAAAAGAAGACAAGAAGGAAATCCAAATAAAAAGCCTAGAGAGAGATTGGACCGCGTCAATTCATTCTATACGAAAGACGCCCGACGTCGACGAAGCTTCTATTTTCCTTTTTCTTGAGCACCTTCAGGAACTTCGGGGAAGTTTAAAAACATGTGGTCAGACCTCTCTCTCTCTCTCTCTCTCTTTCTCTCAAAATGTTTCTAGAAGACTAATCTTCAACATAGATTCATTTTCAACCAAAAGGGTCACTTTCTTCTAGAATAAATCTTACGCCGCAGTTTTTGGTTGGTAGGTTGTTTTCAACTGCTTCGTTATACATATATTAGCAGACTCTCCTTCTCAGTTAGTTGGATCAGTCGGCCGGAGACGTTGAAGAGGAATGGAGATTCCTGAAACATTCAAGCCTCCCAGGTTGTTCACCGTGTTCTTGGTTCTGCTTTGTCTTGCCTCAGAGATGAAATCGGTATACACAGACGCAAGAAGTCTCTCCAGCTCCTCATCTCATCAGAGTAAGCATCTCTCTCTCACTCTCTCCTTCTAGGGTATGCGTTAGCAACTTAGCACGTGTTCCTCCGGGCCACAGGTGTGAGGATTTACGAATTTCTTGATTCTGTGGATACATACGACAGACTGATCGTTATTTGTGTGGTACAATCGTTTATAGGGTATTCGAGAATTTTCGGGACGCTCGGAATTGTTTGCAAGTGCTGTGACGACGCCGGTGGTGAATGCACAAATATGTGGACCGGGTCTTGTTCCAATCTTCATTGCTTTCCGTGGAAACTTAGTTGATGCGTGCGAGAAGCCCTGTTGTTTTGTTTTCTCTTTCTTTTCCCATATTTCTCATGCTGTACATGGCTATAGAATTAGAAAGAATGCTGAAAATCTCCATACAGGGAGATTAGACTTTGAGTCCAAAGTCTTTTGGTATAATTTTGCTCTATTCTTCGCTTTCATTAGCCGACTCTAATACTAGCATCTTTTAGGCAAGTCATAGCATTGAGTTTGGAGGATCTTATATCTGCGAAACTTGATGAGATAACTGTTACAACTTCATATCGAATTCTTGTAAAAACATGTTGGGAATTCCTGGGGATATAGATTGGATCTATATACAAAACATATATAGAAAAATATGATAACTATTACACCGGCATGTTTCTTTCAGCTGCGATCCTTTACCAACATCAGTCTTTTATAAGCATCCTCCATCGTTGTTGTCTAGGCAAATTCACCGCTACCTCCTACAAATATGTGCCGATATTGGACTCTCTCTCTCTCTCTCTCCCCACGTTTGAGTGCTTGCGTGCGCACGCGCCATGGATGTCAATCTTGACATCGACTCAATGAGCATTGAGCTCCATCCCTTCCTTGTCAACGTCCATCTCAACAAGGCACTCGCCGTCATCGCCTATGGGATCCCGGTCTAGAGGCAGTGCCACCGGCTCTAAATCTATCGAGATCTCAAACGGAAGTCGATCTCGTTGAGATATCAGCAGGGGAGAGACGACTCTCTTCAGGTGATGTGTGCCGGTTGTGTTGCCTGGTAGAAGCCAAGCGCCGTTGACTTCGCCAATCGCGGCGACGCACACTAAGTCAAAGAGAGGGATTGTTTAGATGGGGTTTGGAGTTTGATTTAGTGTGGAAGAAGCGGTCCTCATCTACTTACATATATTACCATCGGACATTACAATAAATAAATAAAAAGAATAAGGAGGAGGATTTAAAATGCAAGATCTAAAACCATACCAATTACGCAATAAACTCCGCTTAAGGAAGCATCGGACCCTCTCGGTGGGAAACAACTCGTTAGGTGCTATAAGCAGTTCGTAGGTGGGTCGAAACTGGATTGTAGAGAGTGAAAAAGAGCCTGTTCGTTTATAGGAGATAGCTCAAATGGAGTGAACCTATGTCAAAAACTCTCACGAGTGAGATAAGAGATTGAGAGATCAAACATGACACATGGAATCCCCATCCGCTAAGATGAACATCAAAAGCTCAAAGCACTTTTCTATGCACATTTAAAAGTGCTCGCAACACGTCAATAAATGTGAACTCGCTAGTCAATATTCAGGATGCTCTTTGCTAGAGATATTTAGATATCTTTTACTTATATTTAAATATTCTATTCGTGGAGATATTTTATTAGATTGGTAAATATAGGTTGAAAAGATTTGATGTTGAAAGTTTGATTTTGTCATCCAAAGATCTTCGACCCAGAAAATTGCGAAAGTTGTTTCCGTGGTCGGCGGGGCGTTTGGAGACAGAAAATTGCAAATTCCATGAACCGACGAGCACATTAAAAATGGAAAATAAAAAGAAAATAAAAGGTGGACGAAAGATGCGCGAGATGAATAATCTCTAAATATCGATGATTCGAATAAGGCTCCGCATGATCTTTAAATAGTGATTCGATGGAGCATAAATGTCTCTAGATTCACGCGAGACATTGATAATTGGTAGTCTATTCTCACTTTAATATCTACAAGAATATGTGGAAGGGAATCGTATTTTTTTTTTTTTGTAGATATCATAATTAACAAAGAGTAAGTGAGGTATTTATAAATTTAATAAGATAACCATATAAGGTAACGGGATTTCACAATATCAATTACAATCAATTATGATTAATTAGTGATATACACAATCCAGGAAGAGATAGAGAATCTCATAATGATTTCGCATCGAACTGAAGATGATGTAAAAGAAGTCGATTGGAATCTGGAAAAAAGATCCAAAAAAATCGTCTGGATAGATGCGTCTGAGTGAAGATATCAGGAATCTAATCAACCAATAAAGTGAAAGGAGGTGAACAATGCCATGAAGCATGTGATGCCATATAAAATGACATTATATATAATATGCTTGGCGTGCTTATGGAAAATATCGTTATTTGCTATTCAAATAGTATTCTTGTTGCAGTAAGTATTTGTCCCACCACCACCTCTATGATAGATTTCCATTTTCTAGTAATCATGGCAATCGGGAGAAGAGTACTGTAAGTGGCATAATTTTTGTATTGCGTTTACTTAAATGCCATAATTTTTTTTTTTTCTGCTAACTTAAGTGTCACATCGAAATAAAATCGATCGTTTGAATATTATTTCTATCAAATCATCTTGTATGAATTTTTTAAAATTTAATTTTTTTGAATATTATGTTATAATTTAGTTTTCCTTTTTCTAAGGTCAGCAAGGGTCACCAGTCCCTAAAAAGGGAAATAAAAAATAAAAATTTATAAAATTAAAACATAATAATATTAAAATAAAAATATTAAAAAATTGTCTATCTTTGTGCCGACAAAGCCATTTAGGACGACCGAAGTCCACGTTAGATTTTCCAATGAGGCAAATTGCCAAAGGCATTCAAATCATTAATTTTTGAAATTTGTGACATTCAAGTAAACAAAAAAAAAATTATGACATTCAAGTGAGTGTCGTATAAAAATTATGACACTTGCATTATTCTACTCCCATTGCAACTATAGTAATTGCGATATTGTATCAATAAGAACACGATATCATGCTTTTATACCAGATCAAGCAATGATGATATGTTATTTGATATATTATTAGATAAGTGAGTTATCTAGAAAGAAATAATAGCATGTAGTGGAGAGACGATTTTAACGGTCACAAGCTTGGTCAACATTAGATTAAGCTCACAGCTTTGCCATGTGCTAAGTCAAAGAGAGGGAGTGAGAACAATAGGTTGGATGAATTTCGAAGTTTGATTTAGTGCGAAGGATCCAATGGAGTGAACACGAGTCGAAATCTCGCGAGCAAAGACTGGAGATGGAGAGTCCAAATGTGACACATGAATCCCCATCCAATGCTAGTTAAGGGATCGGGGGAATAATGTTGGAGAGTATTAAATTTGACATTCGATTCTTATAAGTATCGTGCATATATTTATATATAAAAGATGAGCGAGATAAAAAAAAAAAAAAAGAAAAAGAAATAGATTGGATTATTCTTTCTATGCACATCGAAAGCCCGCAACATTTCAATAAATGGAAAGTCGGTAAGTCGACGTTCCTAGATGCCCTCGGTCGCTCCTTCGGCGGCTTCGGATGATGATGGAAGTAGAACTGAGCCCTCCCAAGATCTTCTACCCACGAAGCTGCGAGAGCTTGTTTCTGTGGTCGATGAGGCGTGCGCGGAGATCGAGAATCGCTGGCTGGACGAGCATTATCCAATCATTAGTGCGAGGCGTTGAAAACGGGGGACAAAAGGGGGTGCGGGATGAACAGTCTCTCTAAATCATCGACGATTCCAATAAGTCTCCGCATGACCTCTGAATAGTGATTTGATGCGAGACGTCGATGGGTGGGGGAGGCCTATTCTAGGCTGAACATGTACTTCGTGTCGGTATTTGTCGATCACCGTGCGTGAATTCATATCAGTCCTCGTTCTGCTCAAAAGGTGTGGTTGAGCTTTCAAAGTTTCTCTGCAAGTGCATGGCTCCCTGAGTTGCATGAGATATGTTAGTGTAACTCAGTACAGGGAAAAGGTTCGCCATTCTGTAGTGCCAAGCTAAATGTTCCTCAATCTCAATCCTATGTTCAATCAGGCAGGTTGTTTCCAATTTTTTTTTTTTTTTTTTTTTTTTGAAACGGTGGAGTCCCCACCAATCGTGACGCCTATAATACCAAATATTTGTAGAGAAATTTACCTTTGATGAAATGGAGGGTAATGAGAATTATCATGTAGTAATAGATAACTTGTTTGTGTTATATTTTATGCACGTGTAAAATGTACAAATGACCATCCATCATCACACGATTTCAAGGCATCCACTATGAGTGTTGCCGTTGTCACGACTCGAGTCATGCACGATATCTACCTGATGAAATTCAAGATCACGAAGCTCGATGTGGATCTTATGTGGACACGTCGAACAAAAAAGTAAAAAAGGCGGAAGGAAATATGCCCATCTTATATCAGAAGGACGTGTACTTGAGTAACGAGACAATGGGCGTGGGTCATTTATTCATGACCCGCATGATAATTCCATGCTTCGCTCCAGTAGGTACTTGTTGTTATCTTGATGTCTTCTGTATTTCCATCAAGATGCTCGATGCTGCTTTTGTTACGGAACCGACGAGATTCCAACCCGAGCACGCAAGCTTAACATTACGTAGGGAGACTTTCTAGTTGCCAAACTGCATTTGGATCTGATCTACTCCTTTCGCTAAACCTAACCATTGCTTCCTTTCCTTCGGAATCGACGCAACGCTCCCTAGTCCTAGACTCCTAATCAAGCTTAACTTACGTAGGATTTAAGGCGTGAAATATGCAGCCCCTTCCTTTAGAATATCCGGCCGAAAGAGGAAAAGGACCCCCCCCCCCATTCAACAACTTTACCAAGACAAGCATTCGAACGAATCTTTCTTTGTGATAGTAATAGATCATGAGTTTTCTTAAAGGACATTGCGTGAACAGTCATATTTTTCTTCCTAGTTGGGAAACGTATAAAAAAAGAAGAAGTCTTAAATCTATTGTATTGGTATTAATTTAGTTTTAAATATTTCAATTGGACCAATTTAATCCTAAATAATATTACATTGATATCAATTGAGTTTATCCAACTAATTTAGAATGGAAATTGCTAAAAATGGATGTTAGATGTTTGACATGGCACGATTAACGTTAATGTGAACAATTTTTAAAATTTTTAAATGTTGTTTTTCAAAATTTATAATTAATTTTTCAATTCTTTTTCTTTTTTCTTATATTTTTCCACCGTGGAGCCTTGTTGGCCATGGGATGAGGGCTGAGTTGCAGCCCTTGTTTGGGCTTCCCTAGATGTGGGTGAGGTGCCAATGGTTACGAGTGAGGCCACCTCACCCAAATTTAGGCGAGACTAGCCTCGTTGTTTGTAGGTGAAGGTGGCCATGGCCTTGCCAGTCATGAGCGAAGCTGCCTTTGTTGGTGGCCCCATGCTCTTCGCCCAAATCTGGGCTAAGTCAGATGAGGGTGGCGACCCTCGCCGGCCATGATGGAAAAGGAAAAGGATGAAAAGGAAAAAGAGTCTTTTTTTTTTAATACTTTTCACCTTCCTAGCTGGATATTACATATTGACATCCCACGTACAAATTTAACTAAAATTAGATTTGATGAAGCTGCGTCCATCCACCTTTGCTGTATATCCCCACCGACATTGGCTCTATGCTCTGCGCCACCCCGTCTCTCTCTCTCACCACGTGCAATACGCAACAGCCGCGGTGAGGTTGATGTGGTCATGGACGACCTCGATCCACGTCGGCCGCTGTATCGATTTTCCAATAACCTAGAGTCGGCAGCGGCCGCGGGAGACCTCAGCCTAAAGATCCCAATGTCCATCCTCGGCCTCGACGAGAGAGAAAGACACAGAGGTGAGCGGCGGCTGGACTAGATATGGAAAGCAGTCTAGGGTTTCTAGGCGGTTAGGTGAAGAAAAGTAGCGGAGATGCTCGCAAAAGGAAAGGGGGGAAAAGACGGACCAGTTACGTGGTAAGTAAAGTCAAATGGTTAGTTGTCGTTAGATAAGAGTTGGCGCCCGTTCACAAGGCGAGGGTGCAAAAGAACAGAGGTGGATGAGCGATGCAGAGGCATGGAAAAACTCCATGCTGATCTTCAGAATGTTACCTTTGTAGAAATGAAAAGGAAATGCATGCGTCGGAATCTACAGAACCCGACCATGCGGTGCGGATGCATGACCACCGATGCGAGTATGAGTTCTCTCTCTCTTCTTTTTCTTTTTATTGTTTCACGTGGGATGAGAAAGATTCTGCTAAGTGATATATAAATTGACACTTACCCACGCGGCATTGAGCTGGGTTATTTGTAGATGGCATTAGAGTGGCCCCCTCTTGAGAAAGGTGTGGTCATTCAATGGACTAGGCCGATACCCGATCCAATAAGTGCAAAGAGTGAACATTAGAGCGAGAGGCTTTTATTTAGGATGGCGCTAGGTATAATAATGGATGTGATCAGACATTAGATAAGAGGAATATCATTGGGGTCCATATGGGCCAACATCGACAATGACGTCAATTCTTTAAGTTGGTGGTTACCATTATGTATAATTATTTCGAGTACTTCTTTAGGAGGCTCAGCCCATGTGGAAAAGGGATAATCATCGGGGTCCATATAGGTCAATGCTGACGATTATGTCAATTTTTTAAGTCAGTGGTCACCATTTTGTATGACTACTTTGGGTACTTATTTAGGAAAAAATTCAAATAAGGACATAAAGTGATGTTATTTTCTCAAAGAAAGATTTGAAGTGTACTTCGACTTAAATAAGAATTTGAAGTTGTCACTTTGTCTCAAATAAGGACATGAGTTTGCTAGCAGCACTTGATTGCCAAATAAGGGGTATTATTGTCATAAACATTTCTTTTTTTCTATTCCTTCTTATTATTTTTCTTCCTGCTCATCTTTTTCTTTGTCCAAGCCATTCCAGAATTTGCCCGGAGCGGCATCCTTTTTCAGTCCGCCGGAGATGACGCCGGTGACTCCCCATGCTCGTGTGGGGTGTCAGATGGCTGTGGGTAATCGTGGGCACTTGAGCTTGCGTTTTTCTCTCTGTTCTCTATCCGTCTTCATTTATTTTTTGCAGAAAGTCTAACCGTGAGAATGGGTGTGTCCTCGTGGTGATATCAATCAAGGTGGAGAGAGAGTAATAGATGGGATGATGCTGAAAAAACAGAGCTGGGTCTCTCCATCCACTTTTGCCTGAGCTGAATTTGAATGGTTTCAGAGGATTATGCATGGACTTTTTCAATTTTGGCATGCTTCTGCAGAAATTCAACAACTAATTTCACGGAAGATGAACACAGAAAAGGGAGAAGCAAGAGAACCCTACCAATATGAACAACTTATTTTGCAGATTTGATTAATTGGATCTCCGTGGCATTGAAGAAAGGACGAAGAAACGAAGAAATTTGAGAGTTTGGTTGAGATGGTGCGAATCTCAGATTTCTTTTAGTCCTTTTCTTTTTAATTTTTACCTGAATTTTGTTATGGACGAAAACGCCCTTAATTCAGTCGCTGGAAAAATCAAGTGCATGCTGGCCGGTGAAAAATTTGGCCAGCCGGGGAGTCGAGACCCTTATTTGGAATTTTCCCACTTAATTTAGGAGGCTCGATCCATATAGAAAGGGATCAAGAGCATCACAAAAAGTAAAAGGAAACAAATTAAAGATGGTAATAATCAAAATCGTCTAGGGAGGCCCTCTTTCTATCCGTTTAATGCCAAATGTTATTCCTAGATTGCTATTCACACGATAACTCGCTCTACTTTCTCAATCTTCTTAAAAATGAGTTGTCCTTATTGATGAGAGTGGTTTAATGAAATTATTTAATGATCACGTGATTTAGGAGCTTAATATAGAAATAGAATCACATCTTAGATGTTGCTCTTTTTCCATAATGTGAAACCAACTTACTCGATTAGTAAAAGTTGTCAGGCGGCACTTATGGCTTTGTCTTTTTGATACTAGAAAAAAGAATTTGTCTCATGAGACTAGATTTTTGGACTTAAATCGGTTCTTGAACAATTTTGTTTGAACTCTAAGATATAAAATTTCAGAGATATTCCCTCCTCGGTAGGGAAGACAAATATATACTAGGGAACAGGGAGGACTTTGGGAGGAAAAGATAAGACTCCTCATCTCTTTTTCTAAAGAGGTTATAGCCAAGTAGGTAGTTACAGTAGCGTCCCGTGTTTGGGATGATACAAAGTCAAACCCGTGAGAGTTCTTATTGGGTCGGTCAATGTCTTGAAACGGACTTGTCGATTTAGTATCTCTAGTTTCAATCCGATCGAGAGTAGATCACCTATATGGAAACCTCATGCCCTTAGGAATACCACTATTCAAATTAAATTCCTGGACAGACACTAATGGCGAAACTATCTTTGGGCATTCGAGAACAGCCCCGCCCACTATCAGCCGTCCGCATCGCTCCAAATGGAGAGCAAAGGGTAAACATCAACAACGCCCCTTCTCAATCCCCAAAGGATAAAGCCAAGCCGGGGGCCATCGCCTTCATCATGAATCGTATGATGGGAAAGTTGACACATCCCATGATCCTAAGGTGGAATTTTGGGGGGGGGTGGCTCCGGTCCAGTAGTCCGGAGGGGGACGACGACCGGTCGACAGACACTCCATGTGGCCCAGAATCTTTTCCCCGAGTTCATATCCCACCCTTCAAATCACCGAACCCTCACAAAAGGTCGTCCGCCAAAAAACCTCAAGACCATGCGGCGACCCTCAGTGGTGAGCCTAACTCCTAATCGGGTCCACCCCCCCTAGGGACCATCTCATTTCCACCCAAACTCAATCCTCCTCCCCTAGGCTTGCGCCCCCCACCCCCCACTCCTCGTGGGCCACCCTCCACCAAATGTCCTATTCAATAGCCCCATGTCCTATCATGGTAATTCAATTAGAGTCGAGAATTTCTAGTACGACTTGCTCACGAAAATAGATAGCTAAATCATGTTCACGCGATAGAAGAGGCGATTCGTTCTTCTCTATTCCTTTGCCCTCGGTGTGCGATTCGCTCACACACGAACTGTCATCATGCTGTTGTGTACGGATCAGATCTATGAAGCTCCACGTTAAATTTTTTCTTCCCTCCCCTAAAATCCCTACTTTACCATCGAGCCTATGAAGATATTTCTCTGCTTTTTTACCCCCCGCACCCCCATCAACTCAGACATAATTGTCGATCGGACTTCATAGCTTTTGGTCATATTAGCCAAAAAGGATCTCTCACGTAACCCTATGATCTATGTCTCTTCTGTTCTTAAATGTCCTTGGCGCTTATCCAAAAAGGAGCATAATAGAGAAGGCGGTTCATGATGAACCCGCTTACTCCTCCTGTGGTGGGGCTCCCCATCATTAACTCGAAGGACCCAAACCCAACTGAACTCATTAAAAGATCCTGTGTATTATTATATTATTAACATGAATGTACGCAAAAAACATGCTGCGTTGTAAGAACGTCCGTGTACCGGCAACTGTAGCTCCATGTCTTGAGCTTGACGACGACCCGCCCTTGTCTGGTCCGACAAGATAAAACGATAAGGTCAAAAGCTTACGTCCCCCCCCTCTCTCTCTCTCTCTCTCTGGGGGGAAGGACTATTCGCATTTCTCCTTGACGCTGCCATGGCTAGGATAGGCTGCGATTTGTCAATGGGACGTTCAAGGAGGGGCCGAATCGCAAAAACGAAGAAAGAGGAGGGTCGAAAAAGGGAATGCAATATAAAAAGAAGAAGAAGAAGAAAAGGAAAGAAAAGAAAAGAAAAGGAAAGAAAAGAAAAGAAAAGGAAGGAGGGGGGGTGGTGAAATCAAAAAGGCGTGACGAGACTTGGGAGGGAGGTTGGTTATTATCCACTGGGAGGGCGTTCGTGGCAGCAAAAGGTTGGGCGCCTCAGCTGGAGGGCCCCACCTGGGCGGTTGCTCGCTCCACGTGGTGCCGATCCGTTAGCCACCCCCCGACAGCTAACGAGCGAGCGAGCGAGCGACCGCCCAGGGAAGACGAAGGACGGAAGCAACGGCAGGAGCCATGACGAGCTCCGGAGAGTAAAATATTGAATTTTAAAACAAAAAAAAGCATAATTTTACGATTAACTCTATTCATGTTTTTTTTTTTTAAATTCTCTGTCTCTTTTTTTCTTTTTTTAAAGGGAAAATGAATATAAAGGGTTAGTATCGACGGTTTCGATCTGGGGTCGTCGTCGTCTGCATAGCGTGCCGTCCTTCACGTGTCACGCGCCTCGCTCCATCTCTCTCTCTCTCTCTCTCTCTCTCTCTCTCTCTACCCTTTTCGGTGTTCATCTTCTGTTTGGCTTTCTTCTTCCTCCTCCTCCTTCCGCCGACGTCGCCTTCTCTCTCTCCCTCTCTTTTCCTCCTTTATTTTTTTGGTCGATCTCTCTCTCTGTTCTCTCTCTCTCTCTCTCTCTTCTCTGTCTCGTTTCGTCTGGGGTCGTAGCGGAGACTTAGCGAGGGCGGGGCTTTTGTCGTATTCGTCTCGCCTTTCCGTGCTTTGACGGTGGCCATCGTTCCTCTCTCTCTCTCTCTCTCTATATATAAATATATATACACACGGACGCACACAACAGACGTATACGCCTCCTCCATTGCCACCATCACTCGTCGCGGCTCGCGCGTCCTCGCATCTCCTCCCGTGCAACGTGTTCCCTAGTGTGGTGCGGTTAGGCGGTGAGTAACACAGATAGAGACAGATTGAGAGAGACAGAGAGGGAATGGAAGGAAGGAAGCATGGTGGATCGTCTTCTCCCTCTGCCTCTGCCTCCGCCTCCGCCACTTCGTCGTCGCTCGCGTCGGAGCTCTTCGGTTCCAAGGAGACGTATCCCTCCTCCTCCTCCACCGGCATATTCGGCTCCATCTTCGCCCCTCCCTCCAAGGTAACATATACACACCTTTTCCTGGCCGGCTCTCTGTAACCTCTCGTTCGTGATTCGTGATTCGAGTTTTCTTTTTCTTTTTCCTTTTTTTTTTTTGTGGGGTGGGGGGGTTGGAGGGGTCTGTGGGAATCGGCGCTCGCGTGGGGTTGGATTTGTTGCCGCATTTCGATTAGATTCGGATAATGATGCTGCAGAGTAGCTCTGTTTTGCTCTGCGTACCGGAAACCTTCGTTGAGATGCCGATCGTTTGCTTTGATCGGGGGATTACGTGAGGTTCTGTTTTCGTCCAAATTGGTTCGTTCCCCCAATTGGAGTCGACACCGACATTATCCGCGACGAAATTGATCTTACGCGCGTTATGATTTGTCTTGTGAAGAAAGCGCTAGACGGATGAAATCGGACCTTGAGATGATGCTCTCTGAGTCCAAGACGACTTTTTTTTTGTTATGTTATCCAACCTGGCGGCTCCTCAATATAATGGTTCCTGTCAGGAGTTATACATATGTGATACTGTGTACTTATGTATTTTGTTTGGCGAACTAGGTTCTTGGGAAGGAATCTGTGCGCTACGAGAGCGAGAGGAAGCAGGATTTTCAGAACGAGCCATGGAGAAGCAAATCCGGAACTCCAGGTTTGTGTGGTCTGCCTTGCTCCCATGTACACCCTTACGTGTCACCGTAGAGTTCTAATCGAATGCGAGATTTGAGTCCTTACTGTGTTTTTAGTGTCCCGGCCGGTATAGATATTGTAAGACATCATGTCTCGATTCTGCTTCCCATTATTGTCCTCTGGCGGTTATTGATCGAATTTGACGGCCGTGTCTAAGATCTTTCTCTTTCGTATTCTTGCAACTGTCGATCTGAGTTGTTTAGAGAACATTCCACATCTGCCGTTTGTTTTTAGATTTGTCTCTTTAACGAAGATGAGGTGCTCAAAAGATACAGAGTTGTACATTTGATTAATGCTTTCTTAATGATATATCGCCAGATGTGTATTGCCAAGAGAGTAACTAAATTAATCTATTTTGACCAGATGATACATCAAATTTCAGCGGAGGAGGTCAGAGCATGCTGAACAGAGATACGGGTAACATTTATCAAGAGCAGAGACTACAACCGTGCCACCTTAGTTCATCTATATTTTATGGCGGCCAAGAGAACTATTGCCACCCTTCAAGTTCTCAGGGATCTGGATTAAATTCTGTGGTGAGCACAAAGTAATGTAGCCTTTTGGTTCATTTAGAAGCAGTAAGGAGGCTCGATGAACATTGGGTTCGACAAAACTCTAAAGTGAAACACTAATTTGACTCAAAAAATTGTGTAACTCCAGCCAGAGAAGGTTTTCCGCATGATGCTTGATTTGGATTTTTTTTTTTTTGCTGGAGCCTATTTTTGATTCACAAGTAGAGCTAAAGGATATTTCCATAGAAATTTTTCTTGCTGAGTGCTTCTTGAATTTGTGTGATGCTCAACCCTTTTTAGAAGTTTTCTCTTGCAATTATGAAATTATTGCTTGGCTGTACATGTTGGTACCAAAAAAAAAAGTCTGAAATGAGGATAATTATGTATGCTTCACTTTAATTTATCTTTATATTATTTGGATTTGGCCTGTTTGAAAGTATGCTGTAGGCTCCTTTTCTTGTTGGTCTCAGAGTTTGTTAACAGCTTTCGTCTTCTTTTCAGTTCAAGAAAGATGCTGGAGAAGATGATGGAAGTGCTTCTAGGGGAAATTGGTGGCAAGGTATGGCACCGGAGCTGTTCGACTGTGTAAATTGTCGATTGTGTTCTGAGATATATGGTACTTAACTTTTTGTCGCTATGTTAAATCTTGTAGGGTCTTTATATTACTGAGAGCTTTCCTGTCAGGCGGATTGTCAACATGGTACTCCTTCTCGCACTAGTCTTGCAAGCATCTGAGTCTAAACCTGTCTCTGGATTTGTTATAATATCAGCTTCTAGCTTCAATTTCTTCTGTTCAAAACTTGGCCCTAGAAGGAATTTAGTGAAGGAATTTTGCTCTATCTGTAAGAAATGATGAATAGAGGCGATTTGCTATTTGTTGAAGTTCCATTATCAGATGATACACTTGCAAATTGTGTGAATTGTTTTAAATAGTTGGCACTTTTCAGATATTTTTCCTTACATTTATGTACTTCACGGCCCTTTTCTAAAATCAGATTTTAGTGACTGCTAGTTTGAAAATGTAGCATATGCAATGATTGCTATGATGCCAGGTGACTGTTGGCCCATGGTATTAACAATGAACAGATTTGTCATAAAGCTAGTAGGAACAGGTTGATATACTGGAATGAAGTGTTAAATTTTCCTTCTAGGCTAAAACAATTAAAGGGCTGCACTATAAAAGAACTCCATATTGCAAATTTATTGGGGCAAATAGGATTCTAGCAACATCAGTGCATTTTCTGTTGTTTATCTTCTGCAACCTTGAATATTCTGCTTGAATTGTGATTCGGGACATTTTCTTGGCAGGTAGATAGCAATACTCTATTAGAAGTATAGTCTTACTTGGTTCTCATGGATATGGAGATAATGGTCAGGTTCTTGCTGTTTGTCCAGCCTAACCATGGAGTGGTCGTCTGATATTATAGTTAGCGACTTCCATATCCCTTTTCTTGAGTTTGGACTGCTTTCCTTTACTGTAAAAGATGTTTGGATGGTGACTTCTTTCTCCACAACCTATTGTTGCGGACTGAAGTTACCTTATAATCTAGTGGGTGCTATGTATAAACTTTCAACGTTTCCAAGTTTAATTTTCTATTCACCAGCTGTAAATGACCGCATTATAGTATAGCCTCATCTCACATTGTGAATATCTATTGCAGTAGCCATTCTGAGAGGATGATTTTCATCTTTACTCGTTTCATTGTTTATTTGAGAAGCATTTGAATGATGGCACAATTTCAAATTTAGGTTTATACAGAGAATGAAATGGGAATATGCTTCATGACCAGCTAGGCACGTATTTGTTCCATTTTGAAACACGTCGACTTCTCGCATTGGAAAGCCGAGGCTGATTCAAACCTTCTCATCATTCATCTTATATTTGCTGTTGCTACAAAAAAGTTTGTTGATTATGGTTCCAAGCTTTAGTTAACCGTCGAATGGGCCATAGGCGGGTCTATCTCAGTTACGTGCTCCACATGGGAATGGCCCCAATTTCTGTCCGCATCCATGTTTTTCTTTTGTCATTTCTAAGACCAAAGCGTTGTTTGTCTTTTCAAACTGTTCTCTCTCTCTCTCTCTCTCTCTCTCTCTCTTTCTCCTTTTTACTACCTGTCTTTTCCTCTTATCCTAAGCTTTGGAGCCTCTGAGATTATTCCCTATCCGAAGCGTGATCCACCGATCTAAAAAGCAAAGTCGTATGCGTGAGCTTGTGGGACAGTTATTGCTTTTCCAAATTGGTCGTTGCCTGTTAAGTTATGGTCGTTAAAGGGGAAAGAAAAGGAGAAAATGAAAGGATTAGAGGGTGAGATGACGACAAAGATTCCAGAGCCACATCTTGTGGGGTCTATCGTTTTGGTTCTTTTCCCTTCTTTTCCTTCTTTTCGATTTCACGGTTTTCCTAATTGATGCTACCATGAGTATGTGTCGGCTGTGTCCAATGATCTTGTGCCAGGGTGACCCGAAGAATCTTTTAAAAAATTTGGGTTCTGTGGAGTTGCGTCTCTCTCTTAGCAATTTCTGCTGGGGAGCTATGCACAGAAAAGTCCCACAAGAACACCAGCAATGGACGAAAGCGATTGGAAGACTAGCAACTGAGAACGCCCTCAGATGCGCTTCGATTTATTGAGGCAGATAGGGAGATAGATCATAGATTACAACAAAGCTGCTGTCCCTTTTATTTGTTATAAGACGACAGAGCTGAAGCATCGGTTACTGAGGAACCTTTAGCAACCGTATATCCGAGAGCATATGGTCTTCCATCATGGCAGGGTATAAGCTGCGTAGGGACAAGAGAAGTTAATACTTGGAACATAGAGGATGGACTATGAAACCAGCAAAGTTGAACAAAAATTCAGAAAAGGGAAATGATCAAAATTTAGATCAAGAAATCACCGAGCGCAATGACACAGTAATAATCTGTTGATGCGGCGGTCGTTTACATACCTCCACACTTGTAACCCACTGGGCGGTTTGCGATGTTGCAGCGCTTGGGGATTGTGATGGCGATCTCGAGCTTGATACCGGAAGCCTTGGCTGTGTTCGAGAGCATCACAGCACAGAGGCAGCTTGGGCTCTGTCCTATGCTCTTCACCTGGGCACAGCAGCTGTCGGACACAGGGGCTTTCGCATCCTGTGCGGCTGGCGCGCAGGGGGCCAGCTTCATGGCCTCAGCGTCCGGGGTTGTCGACTTCCCGCACTCACCCGCAGCGTGAGCTCCCGGGGATGCCGCACACGCCATCAAGAGCAATGCAAGGATGCAAATGAACTTGCCCATTGGAGACTCCATTTCTTCAATTTGCTGTCCCAACACAACTTGTGAGGAAGAACGATGTTGTAGTGCTCAGAAGTTCCTCGCCTGAGAGGGTATTTTATACTGAAATTCTGGGCTTGTGAGGGTGTCACACTTCATGTAATTCCCCCACTTTGCTCCGGTGGAGATAGCACTAGTCTCTGAACACAGAAATAAAAAAAGGAAAACAATCTCTTATTGCAGCACTCGGGTTTGGTGAAATCGGTATTGGAGGCTTTGGATTGCCCCTTTTTGGACCAATTAAGGTTGTGATCTGCAGCATAGCGTTGGCCACTTTCCAGATGTTGCAGCACTAGCAGGTGTGAAACTAGAGAGGAGATTAGTTCTACAGACGCCTGACAGACTAATCTGGAACTCATGAACCAACGCATGCAATTGTTGAGTGACCCCATCTCTGATCACTTCCAATGAGGCTAGGATTTAGTGGAAACGTGTCATCAACTTTGAGATGAGCCAACTACTACAACTTCAGGAAGAGCACTGCCGATCATTGGCAGATAATATATTCATCTCAAAGAACAGGAGAATTTGCACCTTTGTCTGCGTTGGTAAGAGTATAATACTCAAATCCTTTTTCTCCTTCTTGTATTGGAAGAACAGAAAGGCTGTTTTCACTGAGATAGGTGGGAGCTTATATCTAGTGAATTATTTGGCAGAAAGGAAAAATCGCCAACGCAAACGATGCAACCGTTTCTTCAGAGTGCATTGGTAGCCTTTGCTCGAATGCCTCGATCTATGCTTGGCTGTCGCACCCCTACCTGTCCCGGATTGAGTTGGAGAGAGATTTTCATTGTCGGGTTGGTATAAAAGTAAAACGGACAGAACATAGACCAGTTAAACCAATCTGATACGCAATATTTTACATGGCATCAGGGTTTACATAGTTTTAGCACCTGCAGTACAGGGTAAAATCCAAGAAAATTGATGGACCGTTTGAATTTTCTCGGCAAAGTGTTCGATAGATGCCCCGTTTCATGTTGTGGTTGAATACCAACGGAGGGTGCCTTTGGTGTCTAATGCCCATTTTCAAATTTCTTCTAGATGCACAAATTCCTCGCACCTTTACTTCGACGATTATCATGTTTGACAAGATCGATAAGTACAACGAGATTGAAAGCCAGAATCCATGGGGCCAAATGTCAAGGCATAGTGGCCTTAAAAATCACATTTTCAACATGTCTTTATCAGTTTTTCGAATGTAAATACTATCTATCCATCGTTTTATTCCTATAATTACTGTATTTTTTGTTCTTAGTATGACCTTGAATTACTCTGTCGAACTCTAAACGAAAAATTCGGGAATATTTCCTAGTGAGAGAGAAGAAAAAACTTTCATTTTGTTTATATATTATTAGGGTGTCTACAGATCAAAGACCATTGAGCGGCCGGTTGGACCCGCCGGAATGTTTGACACGGTTTTCAAGCGCGCGGATTTTCTTGCACGCCTCACTACGCGCCACAGGGAGAATTGGTCGTTCGGCCGTTCGTCGGCCTTTCAATTCTGTGTACGTCATGTGTGACTCTCATGCTTGTCATTAACTGACAGATAACATTATATCATATCACGCATCCTCAGCTATCAGCCACCAGATTTACGCACAGAAATGTCAATACATTATTCCAGTAATTGAAAAAACGGAAGCACGTCGTGTCACCAAGTTGGAGTTGTCGGATCGCACGGACAGAAACAGCAGTCCTGTAAGGATGAGGAAAGAGTGATGTAAATACGACGGCATCTCAAGAAACAGAGAGAAGAGAAGGAAACGATTGACAGTCTGATTTTGCGCTATCAAGAGACCAAATGCTCTCGGAAAAAGCATAGAGTATCGTTAATTAAAGTCTTGTAGTTTCCGAGGAAGACTACCAACTTTCAAACACCATCTAATGGAGCGAATCAGAAAAGTCATTTGAAGTGAGCGGGTTGAATTTGACAGGGAAGCATGAAGATGCTCCAATCTGGCCTTTTCTTCAAGAAGGTGAAGAGGCACTTGTTTTTGGTCTAACATTCCAATATGTACACAAAAAAACATGCTTTCACTCTTCATAATGTATTAGGTATAAACCCGAAAGATGAGGTTTACTTCAAATCATGTGCAATTCACCATCCAATTGCCAAAAGTGCAAAAAAGAACGATCATAGTATTAATCAAATCTGAATGTTAGTATAAGGATCCACACTTATTACAGAATGTTCAGTTTAAATTATAACCACTTCATATCACCCATGACCTAGAGATCTAAGATTGACAAATCTATAAACACTCAACATAGCCTACCAAGATTACAACTATCAGAAAATTTATCCACATGCAACTAGGCAATATGATACTAGCATTTCAGAGGTTCGTTCTTAATAGGGGTGTGCAACGGGAACCGCCCAACCCGAGAACCGCCCAACCCGGACCGGACCGGTCAGTTTTGGGTGGTTCCCATAGCTGGCGGTCTGGTTCCCGGTTCCCATTCTCGGAACCGGTGATCGGTCGGTCCGGTTCCCGGTTCCAAGGTGGGAACCGGACCGGACCGACCGGACCGACCGCCCCTTCAATTCTCATCTCAAATTCCCAACTTCCTATTCCTACAAGCTAGGGTGAGCACATTGGACCGCCCGAACCAAGAATCGCCCAAATCGGACTGGACCGGCAAGTTTGGTCCGGTTCTCGGGAGCATCGGTCCCATTTCCGGTTCCATAAAAATGGAACCGGACTAGACCAACAATTTTCTATTTAAAATAAATTTCTTAAAAAATGCAATAAACCTAAAATAATAATATTTATAGTATTTTTTTTTATTTGTTTTGGCTAAGTCCGGTCCCCGGTCCGGTCCACGGTCCCAAAAAATGGGAACCGGTCCTCCCGGTCCGGTTCCCGGTTCCACCTTGGAACCGGACCGAACCGGGAACCGATCACCCCTAGTTCTTAATAGGAATCCAACCAGTGAAGATATGTTATTCTCTATCTTCTGTCAAACCTTGAATGAAGCACGCCCTCATGGGAATACGATACTTTTGTTTTCGAAACATGGAAATGAAGTACACACTCATGGGGTCACGTGCTTTTGTGAATAATGAGGCCGCTAATCAATGGCGTTACCCAATAACTAACTTGGTGGCGTTTTGTTTTAATACCCCGAAAAAGAAAAATCATGCATTTTGCTCGGAAAACTAAATAGTAAATGGAAATCGAGGCTTAATCAATAGAATCGTGGCAGTGAAAGGACGGAATGGAGAAACTAACCCTTCCCCACGCATAACCAAGCCCCCGAACTCTTGAGCTCTGATATACACAATAGACCAGTAGCTTAGCCTAGGGGCTAAACTTCTCGTACTGCTTAGGTAATTAGTTTTATCTGAACAGGGATAGCGACTTCAAATTTGATTATAGAATGAGCAGACTATTCATGTAGATCCCGAACCTAGGATTTGGGAAGGTTCTAGGAGCTTCAAGCTGGGCCCTTAGATTTGCAAACCACACAAGTGGAAAGGGCATCTATTGATAAAGCATTATAAGCCATGAGAGCCGTAATTTTTAAGGATATCATAAGTATCATAACTTTTGTTATGGTGTTTATTTGAATGTTATAATTTTTTTCCAAATACTTAAGTGCTGTAACTTCTTAAAAATGTTTATCTAAAAATTATAACTTTTAATTGATTACTTGAATACCATGACTTTTTGAAGACGTTTACTTAAGTGCTAAAAATCTAACATGGTAAGGTACTCGTGGCGAATGTTTTTATAAAATTAAGTTACTCAAATGATCGATTGAAAATGCATATAATACTCAATGATTGAAATAAAAAGTTATGACACTTAAAGTGAATGTTATATAAAAATTTCATACTTGTGGTGTCATTTTCTTAAAGGTAAAGCACTCCCATTTGTTGCGAGAGTGATGGGTTTGGTTTTGAAATTAACCATGTAACTTATAGCAGCTCTGAACCTACTGTCCATCCTTCCTACGGTATCCACCACGCAAACTAATACACTAATGGCATATTTATCCTACATTAATTTTCAAAAAATCCAAAACTAGTATATCATGATGCATTTATCATAAATTAATTTTCGTCATACAAAAATAATGTAAATCTACTATCCGTTAGCATTTCTTCCAATATCCCATTAAGATGCTACACGTTAAGACACGTGCCAAACAACTGCTAGATGGATTTGGCATAGAGAATGACAGATTTGATATGAAAAATTCATGTGTTGACACATATGCACTTTAATTGAGTGTAAATTTTGGTCTAGGATTGCTAGCCAATAGAAATTAGTTTGGGATAAATATGTTATGGAATGCGAGTTTATGATTTTTATGAGATGAAAATTTGAAAATTAGTTAAGAATAAACGTGCCATGGGATACCGGCTTATGATTTTTCACAAGAAGAAAATTAGTTTAGGATAAATGTATTAGGTAGCATTAAATTAAGTTATTTTAAAAATATTCCCTATAAATAAATAGTTCAATATGACTAAAACGGGTTAATTAGTTTTGAACCTTTCCATATCCAGCCTGGCCCATTCATATGCCGATGGAGGTTTTTGAGGCACTTGTGGAGTACCTCTAGAAAATTAGTGGTTGTCTTTGAAAATGGCTTCATATTCCAACTCTAAATTGAATGAGTCATGCTTTTTTTTGGATTAACTGGAGGTTCTTGCCAGACCATCCCTTTCTATAAGTCGAATGTTTCTGTGGGTGCGAGGCATCCAGATTCAGTTCGGCCAACCTGCTTATTTCTTGGGCAATAAGCCTTCGAGCCACCAACTCCAAGAATTTGCAACGTCGACTTTGATGCGCTGTCTTACGCGCCGAGGCATCTTCTCGCCATCGAACCCCATGAGTTGCCAACGAAAGAAAAAAAGTGACACTCACATGTCCTCACCTAGCTACTGCCCAGGAAGAGAGATTCTCAGAGTGCGTCGGAGCCGGCAACCGAGATTGGATAGATGGGTGAAGAATTGAAGCTACGAGGAGCGTGGGCGAACCCGTTTAGCCGGCAAGTCGAGATAGCTTTGAAGATCAAAGGGATCGAATATGAGTACTTGGAGGAGGACATAGTTCAGGCAAGAGTGCTTTGCTTCTCGAGTACAATCCCGTGCACAAGAAGATTCCTGTGCTCGTCCACAAGGGCAAGCCCATCGCGGAGTCTCTGGTGATTCTCGAGTACATCGACGAGACATGGAAGGACAACCCGATCTTGCCACAAGATCCATATGAGAGAGCGATGGCTCGTTTCTGGGCTAACTTCTCGGATGAAAAGGTAACCTTCTCGTCTTATAGTTGAGCATGATACTTTCTGGAAGGCACTTATGTAGGTTGTATTAACACTCAATTCTGGAAACCACTCATCCTGAAAGAGCTTGATGACTATCAGTGACATAAAGGTAGGAAATATTAGTTTATCATCTGTTAAAAGTCATGAAACCTGCCGGATATTATGGTAGTGTAGTTGCGGCATAAAGAGCGGGGTCGACTTTGCTTGTTGGGGAAAGACTTCGAAACGTCCGAGATTGGAAACCGTGTGAATTATGATAGGCTAAGCAGAATCTTAGGCTCGAGCCTTTTTCAAACGAGAAAATTACCTTAACCTCTTGTCCCAAATCTTAATAACTTTATTTAACCGATGTGAACTCTTTGAGAGTTTTGGCACAGTCTACTTTTCCTGATTCTTGGAAACCAGAGAATTGTTCTACAATCACTTCTTAATTTTTTTTTTTCCATATAACCGTTAAGGAATGGGAGCATAAGTATTATCATAATCAATGCATTCTTCTTGTGAATACTTGTTTATTACTATGTTATCTTTGTCTTCAAATTTGTTTCTGTTGACCCACTTTTATCCTTTCACGGAATGATCCTTGGGTTGTTAAATTAGTTCCAAAACTTCACTGATTTCGAATTGATAAAACTCTCTTTGTATTGCTTCTATTCAGATTTCATCTTGTAGAGCTTCTTCCACACTTTTTAATTGAATCTCAGATGGCAGCGCCATTAGATTCATCATTTCCTGAGATGAAGATATGATTTTGGTCCCTTTTGAGACATCTCCAACAATTCGTTCTTTTGGATGTTTAGAAGTGAACTTTCAATCCTTTGGGAACGAGGCAGATTCGGTAACTTACTCTTCTTCCTGAACTTTTGGTTCTGTATTAGGTGAAGCATCTGTATTAGGAATTTGCTCCTCTTGTTCTACTGCCTTTTGGTACTTCTCTGAGCATTTTCACACTTTACACGAATTGATTCCTCTAGTTCCTTGGTTCTCTTGTTATACACACGAAAAAGCTTTACTAGATAGTGAATAACCCAAGAACATTGCTTCATGCTATCTAGAATCGAACTTACCAATATTTTCATTTGCATTTTTTTATAATATAACATTTGCAACCAAAAATACGAAAGTATGCAATATTTGGCTTCTTGTCTTTGTAAAACTCATAGGGGGTTTTCTCTAAACTCTATTAATGATATAATATGCAATTGGAACTATTTTCTGCCTAAAAATATGCAGGAGCATGACTATCTACGAGCATTGTCTAGGCCATTTCTTCTAACTAAGGATTCTTTCTTTCTATGGCTCAATTTTATTGTGGAAGTGTAAAGCGCGAAAAAGTTATGCTCTAGTTTATTTTCATTGCAAGATTTTGAAAACTCATGAATTTGAAAATTCTGCCCGGTGATTGGTTCTAATGGAACTAATGCTATAACTTTTTACATTTTCAGCTTGCTTTGCAAATTACTTTTACTAAATTGTTATGCTCCATGTTAATGGGTTAGAAATATTACCCAAACCTTGCGGAATCATGTGCAATTACCAAGTAATATTTCTTACCGTTAATGGTCTTTTGTTCTTGTTGCAAAAGCTATAGAGCTCTGTTAGTAGAAACAACATTCTTTTATTTGAAATAACTTTTTATATGCTTACCCAAAGCGCAAGCTTCGCAAAATTCAATCTTTTCAAATCTGATCTTTAGCAATCCTCGCACCAGATCCTTTTTGGATAGCTTTGACATATGCTCGATGCTCATGTGTCCGACTTTCTCGTTCCATATCTTGTTTGCATCCTTTACAGAAACAAGGCAGTAATCCTGTAGAAGCTTTTTCCAATGAACATTTGATTCTATTTTTTCATCCAACCCAATGCATTTTCCTTGTCTTATATACCTTATCACAAAGCCGACTAACACTTAAGAAATTGTGATAAAACTTTTGGCTAAGGAGACATTTTCGATGACGAGAGTTCCAGGCTTGATGTTTCCTTTGCATATGGTCTTTCTTTGACCATTCTTCCAAAGATTACTTATCCCCTAGCATCTCGTATAAGAGTTGCAAATTTTAATATAGGGAAAATACCACAAAAATATCAAACTATGCTATTGAGATAATTTTATCATGAATTTTTTTTATGCTATCAAAAACCTCAAATTATGCTTCTTGGAATAATTTTACCTTAAATTTTTTTTTATGCCACCAAAAACCCCATATTATATCACTTGGGATAATTATATCTTGAACTTTTTCTTGTACCACAAAAAAACCCAAACTATAATACTTGTGACACATTTACCACAAACTCTTAAACTAAAGGGCATTTTCATCTTTTCTTTTCTTTTTCCCTTTCTCCCTCTTCCCTATACCAAGGCCGGTAGAGGGAAGCCAACGAGGGCCACCCTTGCTGCAGCCGGTGTTGGGCGAGGATTGCCCTCCCCAATGTGGGTGAGAATCACCCCTACTAGATCCGACAAGGGCAACCCTTCTCGGCGTCGGGCAAGGGTGGCCCTCACCTTGGGCAAGTGAGGCGACCCTCGCCCGAGTCGACGAGGGCCTCCTCACCAAATCCAGTGAGGGCAACCCTCACCGGACGCCAAGGAGGGTTGCCCTCGCCAAATTTGGCGAGAGCATCCCTCACTTGGCCCGACTCAGGCGAAGGACGCCCTTGCCAACTCAGGTGAGGTTCGCCCTCATCTGATGCTTCCGCCGACGAGGGCCACCCTTGCTAGCTTCCCTCTACCAGCTATGGCAAAGGGAAGAGGGAGAAATGGAAAAAAGAAAAAGAGAAAAGACGAAAATGTCATTCAATTAAAGAGTTTGGGGGTAAATGTGTCCCAAATGTATAGTTTTGGATTTTTTATGGCATGAAAAAAAAAGTTTAGGGTAAAATGTTCCAAATTACATAGTTTTGGTTTTTGATGATAATCAAAAAAATTTCAAGTATAAAATTGTCCCAAATAGCATAATTTTGAGTTTTTTGTGGTATTTTCCCTTTAATATATCTCCGTCCCATGTCTCAAACATCCACCGTCAACATATCAATTGTGTCGACGTATGAACCCCTAGAGTGCCAAAACTTGACACAATGAGACATTTAAGTGTCAAAAGTTTGGAAAAAATACACTTAAGTGCTAAAATCAAAGCATAAAGAATCGGTTAAGTGCCAACGATGAGAAAATCAAGTCAAAATGCTGACATGTCACTTTTATGGCGAGTTGAGGTTGAAACAACATTATTTTGAGCATTGACATAAACAAATAAGCCTAAAACGACATTGTTTTGAGCGCTGATGTGGCTAGATTAGCCCAAAACGACGTCGTTTTGACATTAATTATATTTTTATACAATTATCAATTAAATAACATTTAAAACGAAATTTAAAAAAAAAAAAAAAAGGTAGAGGGAAGAGGCTTCTCCCCCACCTGTGGCCACCACCCCATTGCCGGTGGGGCAACGGTGTTAGCCATGAGGGTCGTTGATGCCCAGGCAAGGGCTAGGGACCCTCGTCCAGATTTGGGAGAGGGTTGCCACCCTCTCCTGGCGTCTAGCGAGAGCCGATCGGCTCTTGCCAACCCACGCCCAAGCATCAGCAACCTTTTCCGTCCATTGCCGCCACCCTATCGACAAATGGGGTGGTAGGGAAGCCTATGCTACTACTATTGCTTTTTTGTTTTTTTTTTAATATTATTTAATTAATTTTTATATTAAAAATCAAATTTTGATCAAAACGACGTCATTTTTTGTAAATGTGAGCTGACGTGGAATTTTGGTGAGCCACAAAGATGTTAGAAATTATTAAAATAAACAACATCGGATTTTCGGCAGCCATCATTAAAGTTAGCACTTAAATATTCTATCGTGTCAAATTTTGGCACTTGGATTGTTCTTTTCTCCAATTGTGTTTTTTTATTTTAATTTTCATTGGATCGAGTTCCTACAAGATAATAAATTCATTCATGTCTTTGGTTCCCAAATATATGTTGGAAATACCCTTTCATTCCTATTAAGTGGAATAGGATGGGATGGGATGGTTTAGTTATTGGTTAAACTCAAATTTGTACACCAATCCGATTAGATGTCAAAGGACAATGAGACCCACACTTAAACTCACAAGACAATGGATATACTCATTGTAATGGAGTCTTTTCTTGTTAATCTAGTCTAGGTTATAACATTTCATATACATGGATGAGAATACTACACATTCACAAAGTGAATGAAGATCATCTAGCTAATCTCAATATGATTAATCAAAGTCACTCACACGTCAAGAAATACTAAATCCACACTAGACCTTACTTTGCATGTTTAGATTGTATAATCAGTTTTATTTCTCTGTTGCAGCTAACGATAATATGAGCACATATGATTTTTTATTTTTTTTTGTTCATGTATAGAGATCAGATTAATTGTATATCCTAAAATGGGTTTGAGATGCCTAGGATTGAAGAGAAAGAAGAGAATACGCATTCTCTTTAAACTTTTACATGTAATTTTCAGAAATAAATGTTAAATCTTTTGAACGAAATGAAGGAAGTACTATACTTTTTAATTTGTGTAATGCCATTCTATAACTTTTTAGAATAGAATGTGTAAGGTAGTCTCCTGTCATAACATCCATAATATACAGAATTTCAGAAAGGTGATTAAGGATTGCAATTTATTAAAATGTTGAGAATCTTAAATTGCAGTTAATGGAGAGAATTTAGGGCTACCTGTCCAATTTTCTCTTAAATCCCTTTTCTAATCCCCCCCCCAAAAAAAAAAAAATTGGACGTTGGGCCCAATTTATTTAGGTTGAATGTGGGCCGTTGGGCCACGATCAATTTTCTAAACAGCCCAATAACTCCTACATCAACCCATGTCACCCAGATCTAGAACAAACTCACTCGCCACGGTCAAATTAATTAGTTCCAGTTCGCAATAGGGGATTCGATTTCTAATCAAAACAGCATTGATCCAAGAAAAATTCCTCCTTTTGTTTTCGGTCTGTGTGACTTATCCTTCATGCAGTGCTCGCCGGCTCTTTGGAAATATTGCTGGAGCTTTGGGGAAGAACGGGAAAAGGCCTATGAAGAAGCATACGAGGTCCTGAAAATTCTCGAAGGCGAGCTCAAGGACAAGAAGTTCTTTGGAGGCAACCACCTCGGTTTCGTGGACATCGCTGCCAACGTCCTGGGATTCTGGATCGGAGTTGTCCAAGAAGCAGTTGGGGTTGATATCCTAACTCCCGATAGGTTCCCCCGACTGTGCAAGTGGGCAGAAGGGTTCCGAAGTTACCCGGTCGTCAAGGAAAATCTCCCTCCGAGAGACAGATTGTACGCCGTGTTCAAGGCCCGCTTCGACAAGATCAGTGGCTCGAAGGATGCGAATCAGTGTCGCGTCATTAGTTGAGACGGACTATTTGCATTCGCACGGACCGTTTGTACAGTTGCTTTGCGTGGTTTTGGTTATGCACCTAAGTAAATATTGACGATGCTTCATGTCATGCATTCGGATTAGAGCTGGTTGATTTAAGTAGTATAGCAGTTACTATAAGGAGGTTGGTTCTATTCCTTCACGACTGAAGTTCGCAAAAAAGAAGTGCTCAACTTCAAGCCCATGGCATACCTATCTGGACTCTGCTTCAACTGATATAACTTCCAGGCCAAAAATTCAAGCAAATCATTTGCATCCTTGAATGAGTAATTGGAGCCGAGAATCAAGCAAATCTTTTCCATCCTTGAATCAGCAAATCACGTGTCCATATCTGGTTCGGCTTCCCTCAATCTAATACTCCCCTTCAAGGCCTTCATGAATAAATCAGCAATTTGATTTCGGGAAGAAAAGTAAGCTGTTCTAGTCCGGCCATTTTAAAGTTTCCCATGAACTTAACGCTGATCTATCTTGATGTATGCTTGGTACAGTCATGAATTCGAACCAATCTGTAGAGCCACTTGATTGCCACGATGCAATTAAATGGATTGTACTTGTTAAATACGAGAATCATGTAAGGAGACATCTCAGCCATTAAAGATGTCATTAGCATCCACTAAAGGAATATTTTGCAATTAGAGTGTAATGGGCTATGGACATAAATTTTATCAGGGCTTGATCAAGAATCTTTTGTCCTTATTTCCCTCTGTCGTTAACCAGCCTCAGCAATGGCTAGCAAAGGTTGCCAGTGAAGGCCAAGGTCAGGATTCCCTCGTCAACCATGGGCAAGGCCATCCCTCACCCTTGCCGACGGCCATCGCTAGGCTAGCGACTAACAAAGAGAAATAAGGGGAAAAGATAAAAAGATAAAAGAGAAAGGAAAAAAAGAAAAGGGAAAAAATCAAATTCTTTTAAAAAATTTCATGTCACATGGGTCACGTAAAACGATCGACACTAGCTAGATCACAATATCTACGACTTCCAGCAAAAATTAGTTAGAGCTAACTAGATTGGTAAATTGTCAAAATGATAGGAAATAAATTAGTAAATTAGTAAATTGTAAAAAATGTTTAGAATCAATTGGTACAATTGAAATATTTATGATTAAATTAGAAAATTATTAAAATATTTATGACTAAATTAACCAAATTGAAATATTTCAATAATTGAGTTAGTACAAGTGCAATAGTTAGAAAAATGTTTTTGGTAATCACGTCAATTAATTAGAGAAAACCTGAATTAGAACAAGTTATTTATTCTGCAAGATAAGACGACTTGGTGTATTGCTATCAAACACTAAATTAAACACCTGGCGTTGCTGATTCGCATCCCTACCTGACCGGCAGCCATTGAACTAAAGATTAGCCATAACCATCAAGAATTTTCAATAACAATATAACATATAGTTTCAACAGCACTGGATATCAGAGAGTTCGGAACATACAAAAAGTAGCAAACGGCATTCACAAACATTTAAATATCCCCACCTAATAATGAATGGAATCCACGACGATGGGAATTGAAGAGTAGAGTTTTATACGGCGAATCAACGCACCTTTAATGGTCCCGAGCTTGGTGGAGAACGAAGGGAATGCCATTGGATCAAGATATGGCGCGATCCCATATAACTCCAGGAGCGATTGAATGAAGAAGGTTGTTCCCGTGTGCGCAGGAACAATTGCTTACTTTCTTTGTATTTTTATATTTTTTTATATTTTTTTGTCGAAAAGATGTGAAACAAACCATATTAAGGTTATACAGGAGAATTTCTGAACATAATATATTCCAAAAAGACAAATGAAGTAAAAAGAAACCAACTAGTGATAGGAGCCTTGTTTTGATGGGTTTTAACAACCCAATTAACGGCTTGATTGAGAGACACTAGACGGCTTTCACCATATCCAAATGGACTAACAAAGTCCTACAGTCTTCAATATTGTCTCTGACGATAGTCGCTAGATATTTCACAGGGCAAATCTACTTTCAATTGCAAAATGAAAGTTCTGGTAGGTACATCACGGGCTATCTCACGTGTGTTTCTTTCATATTTTTTTGCAGAAATTGAATGCCCTCCTTCACAGCTGGGGCTTCGGCAACTTGCACCAAGGGAGTTCGAACTTCATTCGCAAAGCTATCCACCATCACGCCGTTTGAATGACGCGTGATGCCGGCAATCGACACGGCCAAGGCTTTGCCGGTCAACAAGCAACCAGTATCGAGTTTGAGGGAACCTCTGGCCTGTGGAACCGACTACTCCGGTTTGGTTTCTGCACCGATCCTGCCTGGCTTCAAATTTAAGTTCCCTCTAGCCTTAGTTAGAGTGAGTGCAGCGTCAACGCTCTAAGTTGGGTCAAGAGAGCGAGCCTGGAAACTGTAAGCATTTCGTGATTTCCAATTCATCCATACTGTCGCGGCTACCACCTACTTCAATGGCGAAATTAGGTTTAAATCGAAACACCCCAATACCCATTTTTTCATCCTGGTTACATTGAGAGGGCAAATCTCACGCCCATTTCATCCCCTTGCAGAGGAGGAGAGTATACTAAAAGGTTTATGGGGCTTGTGAACATAAAGGATAGATTGGGTCAGATAGGATCTGCTTCCTGTATGGATTTTCTTGCGTTGAGATTGCGTTCTGACTAATGCTACACACGAACCTTAGTTAGAGGGGGACTCTTGAGGTTCCAGATTCTAGTCCATAGGTTTTTGTGTGGCCGGTCCGATATTGTTGCTTGGTTTGGGCTCATAAAGGCTCGGCTGTTGTACCCACTCTTTACGGAAAGATCCTGAGTTATTCCCTATTCATAATAGTTCATTGAACTCAGGTTTCGGCTAAGTGGAACTGACAGGATATCTTCTTTGCCGATACTGCCGTTGAAACTATTATAAAGCTCATGTTCCTTCCATACCCCAGCCCACCCCCGCATCAATCAATCAACTTTCTTTATATTTAAATGGGCCCAAAAAATGAGTTTTATAGGAACCCATTAAGACTCAGTCTAGTTGAACATTAATTTTTTAAACCCACTCTCACTTTACTCTTTTAATATTTAAACAACCCATATACAAAATGATCCTAAAAATATGAGTCAATAATGTTATCCATGGTCTATTTTGACACCTCTGAGTGGAAGAGATAAATTAAGGACCGGCGTGGGAACTTTTGGGACCAAAGACTAAGCTGCATGCGTCCTCGATCGGTAAAGGTGTCATGGGTACGTGAGAGATGCTTGGAAAGGGGTAGTCTATATCAGGTCCAAGATGGAAGGTCCATCGAGGTGGGAATGCATCCATGGCTGCCATTACTAGAGTCTGGACTAAGAGGGATTCTTGGAGGATACCTTATGTCGTGAAAGCGAAGGCAGCACTGTTTGCTTGTCAAATAGCGAATCAACTGAACTAGCTGAGTCTTGGTCGAGTCATTTTTTAATAGTAATACTCACAAAACTTTGTCATTTTCTTTTAGCTCAGTTTGGATGCGCTGTTTAAAAAAGATCAGCTCAAATAATTTGCTTATTTTATGGCCAGTAAGTGCTCCGACTACCAACTCCACAATTTCATAGCATCTTCTCTCACGGGACAACATCGATGTTGATGTGCCATCTCATCCGCTAAGGATTCTTCTCTAGAATTGGACCCCTCAAGAAGCCAGAGAAAAGCAAGTGATTCTCACAAGTTCTAAATCAGCCAAAGCAGAAGACAAGTGTTCTCAGTGTGTGCGAGTGTGTTTGGATAGATGGGGGAAGAATTGAAGCTATTGGGTATGTGGGGGAGCCTGTATAGCCGGCGAGTCGAGATGGCTTTGAAGATCAAAGGAGTCGAATATGAGTACTCAGAGCAGGAAATATTCCACAATAAGAGTGCTTTGCTTCTCAAGTATAATCCAGTGCACAAGAAGGTACCTGTGCTCGTCCACAAAGGCAAACCCATTGCGGAATCTCAGGTCATTCTTGAGTACATCGATGACACTTGGAAGGACCACCCGATCTTGCCACGAGATCCGTACGAGAGAGCGATGGCTCGTTTTTGGGCTAGGTTCGTAGATGAAAAGGTAATCATCTTGTCTTAAAGCTGAGCTTGATGTTTTCCGTAACCTAATCATTTAGGCTGTGTTAACACTTAGTATGACAAAAGTTGAAGTAGACACCAGAGGTTTGATGAGCCAAGCAGAGTAAGAGCTGGAAGATGAAATTATTCATCATCTGTGAAAGCAGTGAAACCGGCCAGGTATGATGACGTTAAGGTAGTTCCGGCATAAACGGTGGAATTGACTTTGACTTGTGTGGAAGACCTTGAAAAGACGAGATTGGAAACTGAGAATTACGGTAGGCTAAGCTGAATCTTAGGCTCGTTATGTTTGGATTTTGAAAGACCAAGCATTCTCAAGGCAACAAGAATTGATAATTAAGTCGCACTGAACCTCCACTGAAGCTTGCTGTAGAGCACATGGGCATCTCGTACTTTCAAATTGTAATAGTGCAAATTGATATTTATTAACATGTTAGGTGCATAGATTGAATATATGATTCATTTTCATATTTGAATCGATGATTTTCTTGAAATATCATCGTATATCTAGTTTTGGAATACAAAAGTATTTGTATTTTCCTAACATCATGAATATTCTTCACAAAATGAAGAATCATACCAGAAGTTGCATACCATTCATGGTAAAAAGGTAACAAAGTCGTAATCCTTTTAATTAATGCAATAGTCCTAATCATACAGGAAGAGAGGTAACACCATGTTTCCCAAGCAATGGCTTCTGTGATTTCTTTGACATGACAATCTCAAAAGGGCCGTATTGCATCATCACATGATTTGAGAATATATTACACAAAAGAGTAAAATCCAGAGATTTGTTCCATTCTATGTACGAAAACATTAAAAACTTGAATTTCCATTGTAGTGTTTCTCTTGATAATGATGATTTTAGACTTCGGTCACCATGAAAGTCTAATTTTTTTAGTTACAATAGGTGACCACAATTTCTCTAGATTTATTCATGATCACAAGTCATTTGATCAAGAAAAGTTTATTCTTTCCACTATAAACAGTGCGTGCCAGCTCTTTGGAAGTCCTGCATGAGCGTAGGGGCCGAGAGGGAAAAGGCACATGAGGAAGCATATGAGCTCTTGAGCACTCTCGAAGGCGAGCTCAAGGGTAAGAAGTTCTTCGGAGGCGACAACATCGGGTTCGTCGACATCGTGGCCGACGTCCTCGCGTACTGGGTCGGAGTCCTCCAAGAAGCTGTCGGGGTCGACGTCTTGACCGAGGACAAGTTCCCCGTGCTGTGCAGGTGGGCCGAAGACTTTCGGAATGACCCGGTCGTCAAGGAGAATCTGCCTCCAAGGGACAAGCTCCTGGCCTTCTTCAAGACTCAATCCGAGATGTTAAATAGCCTCCAGAAAAAATAAAGGTGCACTGAGTTTCGGGTCATCCTTGGGTCGTAGTGTGATTGGGTTCTTGTGTTCGAGTCGGGGCTTTTTAGCAGCAATAAAGCTGATTCCAGTGGTGTTCTAGGAGTCTTGCATCTTGTTAGGGATGGCCCGTGATAATCATAGTTTAATTAAGCGTCAATTTGCTGTAATTTCGGTGAATACATGAAGTTCCGAATGCCTCTTATTCTACACGGGGATGATGAAGTGGATCAATCGGTCAGATAAGCTCTCACCAACTGTCCTGGATCCTGTGCATGGGATTTGTTATTCGCATTTTGGTGCCCATTTTCCTAAGTAAATTCCATTTCGAGAGTTGACTTAAAGCTAATGGTATTTGTCTTTACTCTAGGGGAATCGCCAAGCTTAAGAAACATTTTTGTTTGGGATGCCACCAGCCTGCCCCACACACAAATTGGCCCGATTAAAAAAGAATGGCCCGATTTTCTTAAAAAGTATTGAGTTTAGCTTGGATCTCAATCGGGACAAGCACTTTTTTTTTTTCTCTCAAGAAAACACCAACTCTAATTTAGATCTTAATTCTAATCCGAACTTTTTTATCGCCTAAAAAAAATCCCGATTTTGATCTAAACTTTTGCTTATCCACCAAAAGAAAAGGCATAAGCTTTTAGATAGTACCTAAATCTTGTCCCCTTAAATTTCTGTCAATTGATGTGGTTACAAATGTAATATCATTAGACAAAAACTTGACCAAATTAGATTTGGACATAGACCGATAAATTGTACTTTTTAAACGAGACAAAAAAATTTGTCATAATTGGAACTCCACTTAAAGTTGATGTTTTTTATGAGGAAAAGGAAGTTATGACTAGAATTAGGATTTTCCCTAAAGCTAATCTTTTTCCATAAGACAAAAATAAAGTTCAGCCCCAAATTGAGACATGACCTAAAGTTGGTGCATTTTAAGAGAATTAGGCTTGAATAGATTATTCAATATACTTTCATAAAACCTTATTAGATTATAAGATTAGCATCAAGGAATCCCAACTACAAAGGTTTTGAAATCAAAGAAAAATGAGAAAATTCCAAATAAGGGTTTAATTGGAGTCCTTTTCTTGAAAAAAAAAAGTCAAAATAAACATTATTTTAAATAAAGACTTAAACTGTCCAAATCAATTTCAAATAAGAGTCTAAACTCACAGGTTGGTCAAATGCTCGCTAGCTAGCAAGCATGTGACTTTTCCGACAATCGGAACAAGGGCATTTTTATCCAAAAAAATTTCGAATATAAAGAAAAGGCCAAATTTATAAAATTAAAAATCCCAACTTTGGTTCTTGAGGAAACGGAACGAAGGTTGAGGTCTGAACAAAGTTCTGCTAGAGCGAGGACCGGTGGGCACCAGCAGCATGCGACAAGGTGTAAAGAGTGAGGAATATTGAAGGAAACTAAACCTTCTCCTACCGATCGGGATTCTGTTTTCTCTTCCCCCATCCAATTCCTTCAACGGCCCCAACATATCAATCATCGGCCCCCTTTAACCCAACACAACCATTCTCCAAAAGAAACAAACGATCCCATCCATTTCTTGCCCCGATACTGCATTTCCACTCCCCTTCTTGTTTGCTCTCTCTCTCTCTCTCTCTCTCTCTCTCTCTCTCTCTCTCTCTCTCTCTCTCTCTCTCTGTTGAACCGATTTCGATCATGGGTCCCCAATTTATCTTCTGAAGGAAGAAACTCATTCCATCGTCGGCGACGGGAGGCTCCACACTGGCAACTAAGTGTGTCCAAAAAATCCATCAAACCCAACTCGAACACAACATGAACATGATCCGAACACGAAATAAGTATGGTATATATTTCAAATCTTAATACTGTTCGGATAACAATTATAAACACAAACAGAATACATGTTTTGGGTCGAGTTAGAGTCGGAACATTGTTCCATTCCACTTGAACACATTAAAGACTTCAACCCGTATACACCCATCCAAACCTTGTGAAACAATTTGGAACTTTAGAGCTTGCAACGTCTCTGCCTTCTCCTCCTCATTGACTCCAATGCCATCAACAGCTCCTTGGTCTCTTCTCGTCCCTTGTGCTAGTGATTCCTCCCCAATCGCCACTCGCTTCTCTCCTCCGCCTCTTCTCTTCAAGTAAGAAGCCGCGATAGATTACTCCCTTTTTTGGGTTTTTCTAACGATTTCTCTAGATTGGTTGATGTTTTGAGAGAGAGAGAATTGGTGAATCGTTGCTTGACCTGTGTTTTGACAGAGCTATTTGAATTTGGATATCGATCAGAGTGGAAAGATTGTCTTTGGAGGGTCGACGGGGATTGTCATTGTCATTGCTCTAGTGGGCGATCTCTCCCTCACCACCTCATCCCCATTCGCCGAGCTCTTGGACGGCTGCAGCCTTTCCAAGTTAGCGCGTGACACGTGCTGCGTCCATGCTCAAATTGTCAAGACCTAGTTCTTCACTAAGGTTTTTATCCAAAATTGGCTCATCAATGTTTACAAGAGATGCTAGTGCCTCGTTGACGACCGCAGAGTGTACAATAGAATGCCCGAGAAGAACACCTTCATGTGGAACGCCATCTTAGGCGGGTTGATCGGATTGGGTTCTCTTGATGAAGCGGAAAAGATATTTAGGTCGACATTGGATCTTGACCAATGCTCACGGAATTCGATGATGTCGCGTTATGTGTCGCATGAAAGATTTAAAAAAGCTTTGCAATGTTTTGATAAGATGCATAGTGAGAATTATGTGCTTCATGAATCATGAGTATTCATTTGGTAGTGCTCTTTAGTGCGTGTGTTGGGTTAGCGGATATGGATCTAGGCCGGCAGATTCAGGCTTTGATATTGAAGTCTGAGTGCTCATATGATGTTCAAACAAAACCGAACCCGACCCAAATCGACCCGATTTTTCACTTCGTCTCTTTTGTGTTTCGGGTTGGGTCAGAACATGTGACCCTTACACTCGGGTCAGGTCAGGTAGCATCAAAACCCAACCCGACCGGATCCATTGACACCCCTATTGGCGACCCTACTAAGGTCGCGGTCCTCATGGATGGGCTCACAGTCCCAGATCGAGGAGCTGGAGCAGGTGTTCAAAAAGTTCGACGCCAACAAAGACGGCAAGATCTCTGCGCTGGAGCTGGGCTCAATCATGAGCTTCCTCGGCCGCTCGTAGACGGAGGAGGAGCTGACAATGGTCAGTCAACTTTAATCATCAATAATGGTCAACAATGGTCAGCCAACTTTAATCATCCTTTTCTCTTCAAATGCAACATGCCATTGTCACGGAAATAGTAAGTTTTTCACAATATTACAATCAAATCTTAAAATTTATCACGAAAATATAATCGAATCTTAAAACTTTCAAAAAATGCAATTAATATCGAAAACTTATTAAATTGATCTAATCAAGTATTTCCATTTAAGACTCAATTGTACTTTTGTCATAAGTTTTAAGATTTAATTGCACCTTTTATAACAAATTCTAAAACTCAATTATACTTTCGTGATAAATTTAGAACTTTTGATACACTTATCCATTTCCTTATTTGATGTATCAATGTCATGGGCGGGGCAGGTAATCATTCACAGTATCTGCATTTTGAAAAATTTATCGGTGAATTATTTACAGTTCCCTCCGTTTAAAAATCAAAAGGGGTTGGGAGAAAATCATTATTTTATCATGAGATTTCTTGCCGCCTGCATCTGGGTGACCTGTGCTCGAACGCAAGACAAGAAGTCAAATTAAACATGGATGGCGATGCGCGTACGCCTACCTGATCGCTAATGGGATACAAAGAGGGATGATGGTGGGTCAACTCAATCTCTTTCTCCAAGCCCTAATTTCCCTGTTTTTCTCCAATTGATGACTGTCGAAACAGGTCATTCTCCCTCCTCCTCGAGATATCAATTCCTCTCTGTTTTTTTAACCCTTTTCTCCTACCCGGTAAAGACCTGCATAGCCCACTTTCTCTCCGGGTGAGAGTCCTCTCTACCTCTTGTGGTAGTTCTCCCCAAATCCAAACCCTAACTACACTTCTCCTTCCCTGCACAGTGCTCGTAATGGAGAGTCTCACCATATTCATGCTCTATAACCTTCTCCCCCCTTAGCCCTAATCTGTTCAAATCCATCCCCCGATTCACCCCTCCAAGTTGACACCACCTATTCCCAACAATAACCCAAGCCGACCCCACTTGCTCCCACCAACCTGCATCTCCTGAACTTGCTGAGTGGAGCTTCAGTCGCTGGAGTCAGCTCATATGGAGCCCATAGAAGAGGAGGATGTCCGGATGGCTATGCTCTGCAAAAGATTAGGGAAGCTTTGGTCACATAAAGCCATAACCACAGTAGATGATGTAATCTCGGCTAGTAAGGTAAGAGAATGTCAACAAACCCTAATTGGGCAGCTATATCAGAATCCAAAAATTAATTTCCTCGCCTTTCAAAACACAATGCGTAGAGTATGGAAGGTCGAAAATGTTGAAATCAACTTGTTAGCCCCTGGTATTTTCGCATTTCGATTTGCCTTTGAACTGGATAAAGAACGAATAATAGCAATGGGACCGTGGTCCTTTGCCAATCATCTGTTGCTGTTGAAACCATGGGAGCCGAATACCCCCCCAGCATGCTATAAGTTTGATACATGTAATTTCTGGGTCCATATTCATGGGTTACCTGCGGAATGGATATCGAAAGAGGTAGTGGAACGTATTGCAGGAGATATTGGGCAAGTAATTGAGGTGAAGATCGAGGCAAGAGGATACATGCCCTACATGATAGGGAAAGCTAGAGTTGCCATTAATATGTCCATACCTCTGAAACCGGGAGCCCTTTTCAGCAATAAGGGCAAGAAAATTTGGCTAGATTTTAGGTATGAACGTCTCCCACACTATTGTTACTCCTGCGGAAGACTAGGACACTATGCTCAGAATTGTGAGGAAGTCCCATACCAGGAAGAGCTATTTCTGAACAAAAAAGACATGCTGTTTGGCTCATGGATGAAGGTGGAAGCGAATGAATTCAGCCCATTTTGGGACTTATATTATGGGAAAACAATGGAGGAACTGCTAGAGGAAATGGGGTCTCCTGAAATACAGGTTAATCTGGGTGAGATGGTGGTTTATGAGAAGCCAACAGAGGACAAGTCCAACTAAACATGTTCCTAAGGATAAAGGCAAGCGAAAAGAAGCTGTCCAAGAAGAAATGCAATGGCACCAAATAGATGCTGCATTAGTGGTTCCAAGCTCTATCCAGCAACTTGATACACAATTACATAGCACCAGCAGTAAGACAGGTAGTGCAGTTGAAAGAAAAGGAAAGGGACCCAAACATGCAGCCTCGAAGAAATTGAAGCGATACTCCCCTTACGAACTACAAGGGATGAGTAAGCAAGTGGTTGATGATACAACCTTACTGGAAACTCCCATACTTACGGAGGAAGAAACACGAGGATGGGCTTTGGTGGCTAGCCCTAATAAGCCACCGAGTCACAAATGAAAATATTAAGCTGGAACTGTCAGGGGCTGGGCACCCCCCTGACATTCCAGGCCATTAGAGCCCTTGTGGCTCAAGAGAGGCCCGATATTGTGTTTTTAATGGAAACAAAAAACAAGGAGGAGGTGTGTAAGAGATTGCAACGCAGATTACAGTTTCAACATAGTTTTGTTGTGAATCCAAGAGGCATTGCTGGGGGTTTGGCAGTTTTTTGGAATGATCAGGTGGCAATCACTGTTACATCGAGCTCCATGCACTGTATACACTTAACTTGCTTGAATGGGGAGACTGATCAGACTATGAGAGTATCTTGCGTTTATGCGCCTACTGATTTTCAAGAAAGACAGAGACTATGGACTGAAATATCATCTACTCAAACTCATTCTCATGGTCCCTGGGTATGTTTTGGAGACTTTAATGAGGTACTGTATGTGTGGGAAAAAGTGGGAAAAAGAATCGCTGAGAACTACAGAATGAGAGCATTTCAGGATTTCCTTGACTCCTGCGGACTAATGAATATAGACAGTAAAGGATGTGCTTTTACTTGGGCCAATAACAGAGAAGGGGATGACTTTGTGAAGGAAAAATTGGATAGAGTACTCAGTAATATCAAGTGGCGAGTGGAGTTCCCGTCGGCGGAAGTGTTTGCCCTACCTGCTGTTGGTTCCGATCACAGTCCTCTATTGTTGGATTTACACCCTCAGGTAGAGAGACGACAGAAGGAGTTCAAATTTGAAGCATACTGGATCGAGGATGAGGAGTATGGGCAAGTTACGATGGATTCATGGACATCGCAGGCTGGAACGAGGGAAAATCTGAGTAATAAACTCAAACGAATTACTACTAAACTCCATAAATGGAGTAAGAAGAAATTCTCCAATGCTCGAAACATAATCCAAGCATTAAAGGGAGAACTGCAGCAGCTAATCAACTGTCCAGTGATGAATTATGAGAAGGGGAGAGTTCAATGGCTGAATAGTGAGATTGAAAGATTATGGTGTCAAGAGGAGATTTATTGGGGGATGCGATCCCGCATTCAGTGGTTAAAATGGGGGGACAAAAATACTAAATTATTTCATGCTACTACGGTGCAGAGGAGACAGAGAAATCGAATTACTATGCTGAAAAACTTAAGTGGCGAGTGGACACGAGACAAAAATCAGATTCAACAAATGGCGACAGCGTACTTTAGAGAACTCTATACTTCAGTGGGGGATCGTCACATTCAGCCAGTGCTGGACCAACTACCATGTTTAGTGACAGCGGAGATGAACCAGGCATTAATAGGTGATGTTACACTAGAGGAGATAAAACATGCTACCTTCCAATTGGGAGCATTGAAGGCCCCTGGACCAGACGGACTGAATGGGTATTTTTTCCAACACCACTGGAAGGACATCAGCCAAGAAATCTACACTGAGATTAAACAGTTTTGGGAGTCTGGTAGACTAAATCCAGAACTGAACAAAACTCTCATTACTCTAGTTCCAAAAGTCCAAAGTCCAGAACAGCTGGATCAGTTTAGACCTATTAGTTTGTGTAACTTTGCCTACAAAATCATATCGAAAGTGCTGGCTAATAGATTGAAGACATACCTCCCCCAATTGATCACTATGGAACAGAGTGCATTTGTCCAAGGGAGACTGATACAGGACAACATATTACTGGTGCAAGAGGTGCTCCATCAACTGAGAACAAGGAAACGAAAAAGGAAATTTCAGGCGATCCTAAAGCTTGACATGAAAAAGGCCTATGATCGGGTAGAGTGGGATTTCTTAGAGGCTAGTATGATAAAAATGGGCTTCAGCAACACCTGGGTTACTTGGGTTATGCAATGTGTATCAACTGTCTCCTATAGTGTAAAAATTAATGGTCAGCCTCTCCCATTCTTTAAACCATCTAGAGGAATCCGCCAAGGTGACCCACTATCCCCCTATCTTTTCATTCTAGTGGCGAATGCCTTGTCCCAGCTATTGCACAAAGCGGTCGAAGATGGCAGCATAAAAGGAATTCGATTAAACAGGGCATGTCCCACTTTGTCCCACCTAATGTTTGCGGATGACCTTATCCTATTCCTGGATGGTAAAACCACGAATGCCGAATATCGCTCTTTGTCCTAAATCAATACTGCTATGCGTCCGGACAAGCTATTAATCTAAACAAATCAGGTATGTTTTTTAGCAAGAACTGTCCACTAGCCCTGAAGCAGAGCTTGGCAAATGAGATGAGAGTAGTAGAAATTGAAAACTCAGGCAAGTATTTGGGCATTCCCTCAGATTGGGGTAGATCCAAGAAGGAGATGTTTGCATGGGTAATTGCTAGAGTGAACAAAAAGTTAGAGGGTTGGAAAGAAAATCTTATGTCGAAGGCAGGAAAAGAAGTGCTGATAAAAGCTGTTGTGCAAGCAATTCCTCAATACGTTATGTCTGTTTTTAAACTCCCACTATCCATTTGCTGAGCTATTGAGAGAAAGATCGCTGACTTTTGGTGGAAAACGAATAACCAGCATAGAGGAGTTCATTGGAGAAGATGGGAACTACTGAAGGAAAGGAAAGCTGTGGGGGGAATGGGATTCAGGGACCTAATCACTTTTAATGAAGCCATGTTGGGCAAGCAAGCTTGGAGGTTAATTCAGCAGCCTGAAACTTTATGGAGTAAGGTATTTAAAGGCCTCTACTACCCACATGGGCATTTAATACAGGCAGAAAAAGGTAGTAATCCTTCATGGGGATGGCAAAGCATAATAACAGGGAGAAATGCTATTTTACCATCTATCCGGTGGATCATTGGAAATGGAGCAAATGTTAAAATCCGAGAGGACAAGTGGCTACCAAAAGGAGTACTAAACGGTCCAGCAAACAGGGAGGATCCAAAAATGGTGTCGGAGTTAATGGATGAGGAGCAAATGGCGTGGAAGGAAAACGACATCAGAAATTTGTTCGACCATGAAACAGTGGAAGAAATCCTCTCAATTCCCCTAAGCAGTACAAGAAAAGAGGATCGCATTGTATGGACACCCAATAAGACGGGCATATATTCAGTAAAGAGTGCATATCATTGTAACCAAGCCACAAAGCATCATACCAACCAGGGAGAGGCTACTTCCTCGTACCAGATACCTAAAACACTATGGCGACGCATTTGGCAAGCTCAAACGCAACCAAAATTGAGACATTTCCTGTGGCAACTATGTCAAAATGCACTACCGACAAGAGTAAACCTCCGGGAAAGGCATATAATACCTGATGATCAATGTGAGCTATGTCGAGCCAACCCGAGACAAGTGAGCACTTGTTCCTACTATGTCCATGGACAAAAAATGTTTGGGAACACCCTGAAATTCGGATTAATATAAATCAGCAGCAAATCACACGCATAGAGGAGTGGCTCGACAAATTTCAGCATAACAAAGTTTCCTTTGAGCTCCTTACCCAAGTCCTGTGGCAGATCTGGAGAGGGAGGAACAATCGGGTATTTCGCGGACAGCAACCTCACCCACAGCTCACAATCGAATCTGCCATCATCAAACACAACAGCTCCAGTAAGTGGGTGGCACGAAATCGCAGAAGTGAAGCGCATCGAACTGACTTACCCGAACTATGGAAGCCTCCAGCTCGTGGTTCCCTCAAGTGGAACGTGGATGGCGCCTTTCGCAGCGAATCTGGAGAAGCTGCAGTTGCGGGGGTCTGCAGAGACCATGAGGGCAAGCTGGTCGCCGGTTTTGCACGGTCCGTGAGGGTGGATTCGGCAGTCCAAGCAGAAGCCGAGGCCATCGTCGAAACCCTAAGGTGGCTGCTTAATAGAAAACCAGAAGAAAATGGTGCCCTCAGCTGGGAAGTCGAAACTGACCAGCTTCAACTAGTAAAGGTGATAAGTACACCTAAAGATCAGTGGCTCAACTCCACTGCTTGTCAGATGAGATGGAGGACTCCCACGGCAGATCAGATGAGCCGGGCCACACTCTCCCTAATTAACGAAGCCCAGGGACTTTTAAACAAACTTCATCCCATTCAAATAGCCTACTGTAAGAGAGAAGCAAACCGAGTGGCGGATTGGGTAGCGAAGGCCCAACGCAACAAATCATTACCGGCCAACTGGGTCCAATACCCCCCATCGAGCCTTTTGGAAGTTTTATGTTTAGATGTAAGCCACATCTTTCCTTATTAATGAAATCTAAGTATTTTCGACCAAAAAAAAAAAAAAAAAAAAAAAACAGGTCATTTTGGTGCCTTAATGTGACACGGTCACAATGCACATGTAGAATGACATGTCGGACCGTTAATTGTACCATTGAACTAAAGTTTAATAGGGATCATATTCGAGTACCAACTACATATTGGTGATTTTTTATAAGATGAGAAAAGGTTTGAATTAAAGTTAAGAACCGACCTAAAGCTGGTTCTTTGCAAGGGAATTAGGTCTAGTTCGGGTGTAACAAATTCATAAATATGATATAAAAAGTTATGAGACAAAGGAGCCATTACTTATCTTTGGATTTGAGCAAGTCCTTAAACTATTTCGTTTGAATTCTAGAACATAAAGTTCAAAAGTATTCCCAATTTGGTAGGAAAGAAAAATATTTACCTGGAAACTAGGGGGACTTTTGGTAAGTAAGGGAGACTCCACATCACTTCTTCGAAAGTGACTACTATCCAAGCAGGGTTGTATAGTAGCATCGTGTGCCTAGAGCGAAGAAGTGGAACTTGATCAACTCAAACCGACTTATCAAACTAGTATTCCCAGTTACTTACTTGACATTGTGCATCATATTTCTTTTTACAAGTAAAATAGTGGAACTAAGTTCACCTAGGATTTGACCGGGAAAAAAAAGGTTCATGTAGGATGAGAAGAAAAGCTGAAAGTAGAGATCGTATAGCCCAACAAGCCAAAAGGGAAAGCAAGAAGACTTCAACTTCAGTAAAATCAGGGTTATATACCATATTACTTAAACACATCCATTCAATATGAACCTCGACACTATGCCTTGTTACGGTAGAGTCCCACATCGAACGGATGTACACAAAATAAGTAATATGTGAACCTAATTTAGCGAAAGTAGAAGTTCTCTAGATTTTCTCATTTAATGTGTCCATCTAGATTGGTTGCTCATCAGCTGAACTGAGGGGAAAAAGAAGGAAAGTGCGATGGTGTGGAAAATATGAAGGAAAGCAATCTCTCTTTAGTGGTGGAAAACGGAGTTAAAAGGTGAACATAGGTGAACAAATGTTAACAAAAAAAAAAACTAAGTAGCCCTCTAAAAATGCGCTTACTCGTTGACATAATGGATGAAAATTGCATTCATAATTTTGATTGTTATGATAAGCATACCTAACTTAAGCAATAATAACTATTATACAATAACAGAGGACAATATATTTTTGACATTTTATCTCTACTCCATTGTTATTTTACAGGTTCAAGCCAGATAAAGCAATTGGTGGGGTTATTCCTGCAACCATTTTGGCTAAAACATGTCTTTTTTAGTCTAGTGCCTAAATTACTATCTCCTTCTCCTCCTGCATCTATTTATCATCTCATCAAGTTCTGTCCAAGGGTGGTGGCAGATATGTGTTGTCCTTTATTGATGATGTTTTGAGGAAATTTTGAATTTGATTTTTTTAAGAAAAGAGTGAGGTGCTTGGTCCGTTCAAGTCATGGAAGGCAATGATCAAAAGACAAATAGAAAGGAAAATCATATGCCTGAAAACTAATAAAATATTGGAATTTTGTTATGAGGAGCTTAGCTAGTTATGCGTAGAAATAAGCAATTTATAGAAATGGTTTTATAGATAGTTTCAGGAAGTAGGAGTGTCAAAAACTAAACCGAAATTTCGTGCATTTTCGATTCAGTTAACTAAAAAATAACTGTAAACTTTTTCGGTTCGGTTAAAACTAGAATTATCGATAAAAATTAAACAATTTCTCTTCTTTATCATCTCTTCTTAAGTAAAGCAAAAATAGGAAAACAAAAAAATCGTCCCGAACCGAACTGCATTTTCAGTTCGATTCATATTCAGTTTGGAAATGTTTCGGTTCGGTATCATTCCTTATCGATTCGGTTCGATTCGATTCTTTTTAAAAAAATTGTCAGGGAAGTATTGGTAGAGGAGTATCTTGATACGGAGTTTAAGCTCATCTTCCCACACATACAGGGTGGAGGGTTCACCCCCACATACATTCTCCTCGCCTATTTATAAAAGAGTTTCACTGATTACAAGCATAACAATTTTGACCTTTTTAGTATAGCTGGAAAGACAACTCGTTTTCTTCTTCTCCAAGTACTCTGGCTTTTAGGACTAGAAACTTCAGTCTTCAACTTTGACTTGGATTTGCTTTTGTCTTGCACCTCACGTGCAGTTTCTTCTTCAGCTGCTATTCTTGACTTTTGCTCTTAGTTTTAACTTCTCATCTTCAATTTTACAGCAGCCGCCGTGACGATTCTTCTAGTTAGCAAGCTATACGTTGCTCGGTTCTAGTAGTCCATTTTTCTCGATTCTTCTTTCTTCACGGTTAAGCAGTAGCTTCTAGATAGTTTAGAGAAAATGGATCACAATTTCCAACATTCGAATGGTATTTTAGGAGTCTGTTGCTTCTTGATAGTGATGGCCTCTGATAATGACTAATCAAGGTTTAATTAAGCATCAATTTGCTGTGATTTGTAATGTTCCGCGTGCTGTATATTTCCTTCTTATGGAATAAATGAATTCAAAGAACAGCGCCGAGGATGGCTTGCTCGACCCTCTCTGCCTACATCTCCTCCTCAACCAGTCCTCTCGCCATCGCCAGCTCCGTCTCCATCGGCCTCTTAACCCTAAAGCAACTTCGTCGCCATCCTCTTCTCCACTTCCTCCGTCGAACATTCCGCCACCATCCCCCGCCGTCGCCAGCAGGTCCGCCGACTTGAAACCCCCCACCACCCCATCAGCTCCTCCAGCTTCGCCAGCAATTCCACCACGGCGTCACCCTTTGGCTTCAAAGCCTCGATTTCCCATCATTGGAAAATTTAGGAAATTCGAGAATTAGGGTTTAGTTTAGAGATTTTGGAAATTAGGGGTATTTGGATATTGAGCTCGAACCATGTCCCTTATGAAGCAAAGCCAAATCTTTGGGTTTAAGAAGATGATATTACAATTCTTATTGAATGACATATTCTACCACAATTATACGAAACTCGTTTTTTAATCTGATAATAGCATTAAACATTCAAAATTATACGATACCAATGATAATATGGGAATATCTAAAGCACGGTATAGTATTAATAGTAGTTGTAAAGATGCACGTATAATGTGCAATCCTTTGGTCCATACCCTTTTTTCTAGGCCAGCACCATTGCTCAGAAAGCCTATTATTTTCTAGTAATTTTTCCTCCGCATTCAGACACGAGGGACCGGTTCTAGCACCCGAGTCCTAGGGCCTGGCCGTTGGGGACCCGACCCTAATGACCAGGCCCGAGCTGCCGGAGTCCTAGGTTTAAGTGTCGGGATTATTGGTCTGAGCATCGGCATCTCGAGTTTGTCGGTTAGGCACGCAAGTACGATCATCTGAGATGATCTCGTAGCAACGAGCTCAAATAGCATTCTAGAGGGTAGTTTTCGGTTTTTTGAAAAAAAGAAATTTATTTTCATGATTTTAATTATAGATTTTCTACCGAGTGGGAAAAGATTATCACTTTTTCCAATATTTAAAAGTTGTGCGAAACAAAACCACCGTTTAAATAATTATCATGTCTCACCACCAAAATAAATAAATAACTAACCATCGTGTCTCAAGTTACTTTCTTGACCTCGTCCAAGCCCCGGCCCGCCTGCCGATGCAACTGGAGTACCATTAGAAAATTAGGAGTTGTCTTGGAAAATGACTCCGTACATCTAATCTAAATTAAACGACGCCATTATATGACGAAACTTTGTCGGTTCTTTTATAATTCCGTCTACGCTGCACGATGTGTTAGAGGATCCCTCTCTCCAAAATTGAATGTTTCCCATGGCTGCCATGGATCAAGATTCAGTTCAGCCAATCTGCTCTATTCTTGGCCAACAAGTATCGAACACCAACCCCAGTATTTGCTGTCATTGACTTTTGCCAAACAACATGGATGTTGATGCCCCATCTTAAGCGCTAAGAGAACTTCTCTAAGGACATGTTAAACCCTATATAAAGCCAACCTAAACAAGTGACTCTCAAAAGTTGTCAGGTAGCTACTACACAAGAAGAGGGCTTCTGATCTAGCGAAAAAAGAAAGAAAGACAGAGCGTTCCTCAGTGTGTGTGTGTGTGTGTGTGTGTGAGAGAGAGAGAGTGCACGATTATGTTTAAATAGATGGGTGAAGAATTAAAGTTATTGGGTGCATGGGGGAGCCCGTTTAGCCGGCGAGTCGAGATAGCTTTGAAGATCAAAGGGATCGAATATGAATATTTGGAGGAGGACATATTCCACAACAAGAGCGCTTTGCTTCTCGAGCACAACCCCGTGCACAAGAAGGTACCTGTGCTCGTCCACAATGGCAAGCCCATTGCGGAGTCGCTGGTGATTCTCGAATACATCGACGAGACATGGAAGGACAAACCGATCTTGCCGCGAGATCCATACGAGAGAGCAATAGCCCGTTTCTGGGCTAAGTTCTTGGATGAAAAGGTAATTGGCTCATCTTGAAGTCAAGCAAAGTAAGCTACTCATTTAGGTTATATTAACACTTAATCATTCAAAAGTTGAGATGTAACACAAGGTCCTCCTAGCAATGGCTTCCATACTTCTCCCATATCGCATTTTCATTAGATTTGGAGATTATATTGCACAGAAAATATTTAGGACTTTAATTTCTGATATAATCTTCCTATCCGTAATAATAATTTTAGAATATCACACCAAGCTCTAAGTTTTTGAGTTACAATAGGCGATCCCAAAGATCACTTGACCCTAAAAAATATTTGTTCTCTCTACCGGGAACAGTGCTTGCCAGCTCTCTGGAAATCCTGCATGAGCGTAGGGCTCGAAAGAGAAAAGGCGCATGAGGAAGCACATGAGGTCTTGAGCACTCTCGAAGGCGAGCTCAAGGGCAAGAAGTTCTTCGGAGGCGACACCGTTGGGTTCGTCGACATCGTGGCCAACTTCGTCGGGTACTGGACCGGAGTCCTCCAAGAAGTGGCCGGGGTCGACGTCCTGACCGAAGACAAGTTCCCCGTGCTGTGCAAGTGGGCCGAAGAGTTTCAGAACTGCCCGGTCATCAAGGAGAATCTGCCTCCGAGGGACAAGCTCTTGGCCTTCTTCAAGGCCCAACGCGAGATGATAACTAGCTTTTACAAAAATAAAGCGTGGTGAGCTTTGGGTCATCTTCGGGTCGGGGTTTGATCGGGTTCTTTGTGTTTGTGCTGTGTCTTTTGGTCTGTAATAAAGCCGATTCAAGTGATATTTGGGGAGTCTATTGCATCGTGATAGGGATGGTCCGTGATAATAACGAATCGTGTTTTAGTTAAGCATCAATTTGCTGTCATGTATAATATTCCGCGTGCTATATAATTTACCTTTTATGGAATAAATGAAATTTGAAAAATGCATTTCTTTTTTCTTCTTGTGCATGATTGATCAATAAGCCCGATATACTCTTACCCGTCTCGGACAAATAACTTCAAGTTTATACAAAGAAATCGTAAGCTCTTTAGAATTGATACCCAGAAGGAATTGGTAGCACCCTGCAGTCAAAAAAAGATAAAACTCACGATGTGGGGTCGTGCTCGAGCCTATCCTTTACTCAATGGAGCCATCCCTTTGGCGCTAAGATGATGACATTATTGTTCTTATTGAATGATAGGTTTTATCACAATTATTCGAAACCGTTTCTTTGACTAAGGATAACATTAAACAAGAAGAAGTTACACAGTAGTTTAGTAAATGATACTAGAGAATAATTTAATATGCACTATGACATTTAAAGTTTTTTTTTTCATAATCAGTAGCAAAGAAAATACAATGCATAATTCTTTGATCCATACTACCATGGCTAATTACAAAGAGCCAATCGAGAATTCTTAGATGTATTAATACTAGTAAGTGCATCAAAGTCCCAAGAAGGCCATGGCCATAATTACATTAATGATGAGGAATGCATTTTGCCATGTTATAGATGTTTTTACTTACTCTGCTACTGTGGTCAAGCCTAGTTGAGAAATTAGAAATGAGATGTGAAACAAAAGAAAAAGATATGTTGATTCAAACAGGACATACTCATAAATATGAGATAAAAGCAATACAAGACAATGGATCATTACTCATTTCATCTTTAGAATTTACCTTTTTATAAGTGAGATTGTGAGACTAAGCACTGTATAACCCAACACACCAAAAGAGAAACTTGGATGGCTTCAACTTTAATGGAATTGAGGCTATATACAGTTTCACTTGTGCACACCCATTCAATGCAAACCTTAATAGTAGGCCTTCTTGTGGGAGAATCCCACATCAAGTGAATGTGCACGAAATAAGCCATATGTAACCCTAATTCCACAAAAGTAGAAGTTCTCTAGACTCTCTCATTTAATGGGCTGGGTTCTATATCCAGATTCGCTCTCTCATCTTGTTTGCCAGGTGGGATGACTTGGAATACATGAAGGAAGGCATTCTCCCTTTGGTGGTGGAAAATGGAGCTGAGGGATGAACATAGGTGAATAAATTCTACTAAAAAGCTAAAAGTAACCCTCCAAAAATGTGATTAAATCACTGATGCTTCAGGATAAATTACATGATGGACGATAAAAGCTTTCGCAGGTTTTATTGTTATAATCTTATCTAACTTATGAAATCACAACTACTACAAAATTGCAGAGGACGAAATACTTTTGGGCATTTCATCTCTGTTCCATGGGTTCAAACCAAGTTAGAGGAACTGGTGGGCCGGGTAAAGCCTGATTATCTTTTCGGAGGCAATTTCAATCTTTTGTGGGCCTATGAATGCTAAGCTAAAGAATGGGCCCATCACTTCACTTTGGACAGACGTACGCGAGTCCTAGTACTAGGGGTTATGTGGCCCATGAGCTTCTCTTCTCTCCTTATGCCCTAATTCGGGCCTCGTTTCGCTCATCTTCTAATTGGATTTGAGCACATAAGAAGAGCCGATTCGGTTCCATTCGTGCAACCGGTTCTTGCATATGCAGTTGGTGTCCTCAGTCGATTTATCTGCTCCATACTCGTTCCTCGTCTCGAAGTTTCAAAGAAAAATAAAAAGGAATTCTATGGTATCCTAATAAGTCGTCTCTTAAAAAAGCTACTTGATACGCCTTTAGTAAAAATCTTCTTGGATTGAGATAAAACAATTCCCTAAAGATAGAAACATAGCCCTTCCTACGAGAATTCTCGTACGAGATCTGAATTTAGGACAAAGTCGCTCTCCACGCACACATGAAGTTTCTAGCACTATGATTCTCGTTCTTTTTAAGTCATTTGATGCTAAGTGAACCGATTGAGCCGAGCAAAGAAGGCATGGGATAGAAAGATGTTAATTTCCAAAGTAAAGAAGGCAAATAATACGAGAATTCTTAGAATGAAATACGAAAGTTATTTTGGAAATGGTAGTCGGCGCAAGAGTGATATCCTGAGCACGGCTCAACATGTTCCACCCATGCAAGTTGTCATTAGTGGACAATTGATACTAAAGGTACCCAAATCCATTCACGAAAATCAATTTTCCAAGTTATGCAAAATTTCTCATTGAGTCTTCAAATACAATCCTTAAGTGCTCATTCGTATTATATCATATCCGTTAGAGATAATTAAGATAATTTCTAATAACATTTTCTTATATTAAAGATAATTAAAATATATTTATTAGTTTTTGGTATCTCTTAATATTATGCGATATCTCATTTGACCATGCATATTTTGATTACATATGCTTCTTTTGATAGTCTCTTATTAAGTTTATAAATAAAGCGATGTATTCCTTATTATTAGATATCGAAATAAATCGAAAATGGATTTCTTACATTCTAGGTATGAAAAAATCGGGACTTAAATTTCCAATGCAACCTTCCTTTCCATGATAATAATTTCAGACTTTGATCACCACCAAAGTCTAAGTTTTTGAGTTACAATTGGTGACCACAACCTCTCTTGCAAGATCCACATCGCGATAGATCATTTCACCATAAAAAATTTGTTCTTTCCACAATGCATGCAAACTCTCTTGAAATCCTGCATGAGCACAGGGGCCGAAAGGGAAAAGGCGCATGAGGAAGCACGTCAGCTTTTGAGCACTCTCGAAGGCAAGCTCAAGGGCAAGAAATTCTTAGGAGGCGAGACCATCGGGGTCGTCGACATCGTGGCCAGACTTCATCGGGTACTGGGTCGGAGTCATCCAAGAAGCCGTCGGGGTCGACGTCCTGACCGAGGGCGAGTTCCCGTTGCTGTGCAAGTGGGCGGAGGAGTTTCAGAACCGCCCGGTCATCAAGGAGAATCCTCCTCCAAGGGACAAGCTTTTGGCCTTCTTCAAGGTACAAGCCGAGATGATAACTAGCTTTTACAAGAATAAAGCGTGAATTTTGGGTCATCCTCGGATCGTGGTTTGATTGGGTTCTTTGTGTTTGTGTTATTTCTTTTTATTTTCTTTTTTTTTTGTAATAAAATTGATTCGATGTTGAAATTTCGGATGTGCACGGAAGCATGGCTTTGATATTACGATAGTTTGTAGTTTAAAATTATATGCAAATGTATGTGTTTGATAGAGGATGGACAAGGGATGAGATAGGATAGTTCAAAGATAAGAATAATTTTACTAGTTTATAAAAATGATTTTACAAATAGTTCGGGAACCCCACACGTACACGGTGGAGCGTTCACCCCCGCACGTATTAAAAGAATGAGTTATTGCCTATTTATAGAAGAGTTTCACCAATTACAAGCACGACAATTTTGACTTTTTAGTATAGCCGGAAGAAAACTCATTTTCTTCTTCTCCAAGTACTCTGGCTTTTAGGACTAGAAACTTTAGCCTTCAACTTTGACTTGGATTTGCTTTTGTCTTGCATCCCACGTACAGTTTGTTCTTCAGCCGCTATTCTTGACTTTTGCTCTTAGTTTTGACTTCTCATCTTCAATTTTTCAGCAACCGCCATGAGGATTCTTCTAGTTAGCAAGCTATACGTTGCTTGCTTCTAATAGTCCATTTTTCTTGATTCTTCTTTCATCACGATTAAGCAGTAGTTTATAGATAGTTTAGAGAAAATGGATCACAATTTCGTGTATTAGACAATCCCTCTCTCCAAAATTGAATGTTTCCCATGGCAGTGCCATGTATCAAAACTCAGTTCAGCCAATCTGATCTATTCTTGGCCAATAAGTCTCGAACCACCAACCCCAGAATTTCGTGTCATTGACTTTTACCAAACAACATGGATGTTGATGTCCCATCTTAAGCGCCAAGGAAACTTCTCTAAGGACATGTTAAACCCTATATAAAGCCAACCTAAACAAGTGACTCTCATAAATCTAGCCGAAAAAAGAAAGAAAGAAAGAAAGACAGAGCGTTCCTGAGTGTGTGTGAGAGAGAGAGAGTACACAATTGTGTTTAAATAGATGGGTGAAGAATTAAAGTTATTGGGTGTATGGGGGAGCCCGTTTAGCCGGCGAGTCGAGATAGCTCTGAAGATCAAAGGGGTCGAATATGAGTATTCGGAGGAGGACCTATTCCACAACAAGAGCGCTTTGCTTCTCGAGTACAACCCCGTGCACAAGAAGATACCTGTGCTCGTCCACAACGGCAAGCCCATCGCGGAGTCGCTGGTGATTCTCGAATACATCGACGAGACATGGAAGGACAGCCCGCTCTTGCCACAAGATCCTTACGAGAGAGCGATAGCCCGTTTCTGGGCCAAGTTCTTGGATGAAAAGGTAATTAGCTCATCCTGAAGTTGCGCATGATACTTCCTGTAAGCTACGCATTTAGGTTGTATTAACACTTAATCATGCAAAAGCTGAGAAGTAACACAAGGTCCTCCTAGCAATGGCTTCCAAACTTCTCCAAGGTGACAATCTCGAAAGCACCGTATCGCATTTTCATTAGATTTCGAGATTATATTGCACAAAAAAAAGAAAAAATTCACATTTTGTGTACTAAAATATTTAGGACTTTAATTTCTGATATAATCTTCCTATCCATAATAATAATATCACACCAAGCTCTAAGTTTTTGATTTACAATAGGCGATCCCAACAGCTTTAGCTAAGATCTAGTTCATGATCACAAAGATCATTTGACCCTAAAAAAAATTCGTTCCCTCTACTGCGAACAGTGTGTGCCAGCTGTCTGGAAATCCTGCATGAGCGTAGGACCCGAAAGGGAAAAGGCACAGGAGGAAGCACTGGAGTTATTGAGCACTCTCGAAGGCGAGCTCAAGGGCAAGAAGTTCTTCGGAGGCGACACCGTCGGGTTCGTCGACATCGTGGCCAACTTCGTTGGGCACTGGACCGGAGTCCTCCAAGAAATGGCCGGGGTCGACATCCTGACCGAGGACAAGTTCCCCGTGCTGTGCAAGTGGGCCGAAGAGTTTCAGAACTGCCCGGTCATTAAGGAGAATCTGCCTCCGAGGGACGAGCTCTTGGCCTTCTTCAAGGCCCAACGCGAGACGATAACTAACTTTTACAAAAATAAAGTGTGAGCTTTGGGTCATCTTCGGGCCGGGGTTTGATCGGGTTCTTTGTGTTTGTGCTGTGTCTTTTGGTCTGTAATAAAGCCGATTCGAGTGATATTTTGGGAGTCTATTGCATCGTGATAGGGAAGGTCCGTGATAATAACGAATCGTGTTTTAGTTAAGCATCAATTTGCTGTCATGTATAATATTCCGCGTGCTATATAATTTCCCTTTTATGGAATAAATGATATTTGAAAAATGCCTTTCTTTTTTCTTCTTGTGCATGATTGATCAATAAGCCCGATATACTCTTACCTGTCTCGGACAAATAACTTCAAGTTTATACAAAGAAATCGTGAGCTCTTTAAAACTGATACCCGAAAGGAATTGGTAGCACTCTGCAGTCAAAAAAAGATAAAACTCACAATTTGGGGTCATGTGCTCGAGCCTATCCTTTACTCAACAGAACCAACCCTTTGGTGCTACGATGATGGCATTATTGTTCTTATTGAATGATAGGTTTTATCACAATTATTCAAAACCGTTTCTTTAACTAAGGATAACATTAAACAAGAAGAAGTTACATGGTAGTTTAGTAAATGATACTAGAGAATAATTTAATATGCACTATGACATTTAATATGACTATAAATTTTTTTTTTTCATAATCAGTAGCAAAGAAAATACAATGCATAATTCTTTAATCCATACTCCCAAGGCTAATTACAAAGAGCCAATCGAGAATTCTTAGATGTATTAATACTAGTTAGTGCATCAAAGCCCAAGAAGGCCATGGCCACAATTACATTAATGATGAGGAACGCATTTTGCCATGTTATATATGTTTTTACTTACTCCGCTACTGTGGTCAAGCCTAGTTGAGAAATTAGAAATGAGATGTGAAACAAAAGAAAAAGATATGAGCAAGACATACTCATAAATATGAGATAAAAGCAATACAAGACAATGGATCATTACTCATTTCATCTTTAGAATTTTCCTTTTTATAAGTGAGATAGTGAGACTAAGCGCTGCATAACCCAACACACTAAAAGAGAAACTTGGATGGCTTCAACTTTAATGGAATCAAGGCTATATATAGTTTCACTTGTGCACACCCGTTCAGTGCAAACGTCAATAGTAGGCCTTGTTGTGGTAGAATTCCACATCAAGTGAATGTGCATGAAATAAGGCGTATGTAACCCTAATTCCACAAAAGTAGAAGTTCTCTAGACTCTCATTTAATGGGCTGGGTTCTATATCCAGATTCGCTCTCTCATCTTGTTTGCCAGGTGGGATGGCTTGGAATACATGGAGGAAGGCATTCTCCCTTTGGTGGTGGAAAATGGAGCTGAGGATGAATGTGCTTAAATCACTGATGCTTCAGGATAAATTACATGATGGACGATAAAAGCTTTCACAGGTTTTATTGTTATAATCTTATCTAACTTATGAAATCACAACTACTACAAAATTGCAGAGGACGAAATACTTTTGGGCATTTCATCTCTGTTCCATGGGTTCAAACCAAGTTAAAGGAACTGGTGGGCCGGGTAAAGGCCGATTATCTTTTCGGAGGCAATTTCAATCTTTTGTGGGCCTATGCAATGCTAAGCCGAAAGAGTGGGCCTATCACTTCACTTTGGACAGACGTACGCGAGTCCTAGTGCTAACGGTTATGTGGCCCATGAGCGTCTCTTCTCTCCTATGCCCTAATTCGGTCCTCGTTTCGCTCGTCTTCTAATTGGATTTGAGCACTTAAGAAGAGCCGATTCGGTTCCATTCGTGCAACCGGTTCTTGCATGTGCAGCTGGTGTCCTCAGTCGATTTATCTGCTCCATACTTGTTCCTCGTCTCGAAGTTTCCAAGAAAGAAAAAGGAATTCTATGGTATCCTAAGTCCTCTCTTAAAAAAGTTACTTAATATGCCTTCAGTAAATATCTTCTCGGATTGAGATAAAACAATTCCCTAAAGATAGAAACATAGTCCTTACGAGAATTCTCATACGACATCTAAATTTAGGACAAAGTAACTCTCCATGCACACATGAAGTTTCTAGCACTATGATTCTCATTCTTTTTAAGTCATTTGATGCTAAAGTAAACCGATTGAGCCGAACAAAGAGTAAAAGAGTAGATGTTGGGAAACGGAGAGGAAGGAAGAGAGAAAATGTTATGGCATGGGATAGAAAGATGTTAATTTCCAAAGTAAAGAAGGCAAATAATACGATAATTCTTATAATGAAATACGAAAGTTATTTTGGAAATGGTAGTCGGCGCAAAAGTGATATCCTGAGCACAGCTCAACATGTTCTACCCATACAAATCGTCATTAGTTGACAATTGATACTAAAGGTACCCAAATCCATTCACAAAATCCAATTTTCCAAGTTATGCAAAATTTCTCATTGAGTCTTCAAATACAATCCTTAAGTGCTCATTCGTATTATATCATATCCATTAGAGATAATTAAGATAATTAGAATATATTTATTAGTTTTTGGTATCTCTTAATATTATGCGATATCTCATTTGACCATGCATATTTTGATTAATATATGCTACTTTTGATAGTCTCTTATTAAGTTTATAAATAAAGCGATGTATTCCTTATTATTAAATATCGAAATAAATCGAAAATTTCCCATTTTCTCGCTATCCCATTATTACATTCAAGCGTAATTATATGGCGACACAGTCTTTGAGGCGGGTCTTCGATTGCCAGCCCCAATTCCTGGTTAGACCACTCAGGATGCACATCAGACAAATGGTCGTAGCTCTTTCTAGACGATGCACCATACTCGATTGTCAGGACAGGGACAGGAAGACACAGCGACCCCCCACAGCACAAAGTACACGACAAAACCCTGATTAAGGGACTGCAAAACCCCCACTTCCGCCCGCTAATTAAGGCGGCCCTGTTCCTCGGTATTCCTCCATAGTTGGGACCCAGCCATCCTCTGGGTCCATTCTCTGCTGCTCGATCGTTGTTTACAGCTAATCAACTACTGATTAATAAATGATGACAGCTCCTTAGGCTTCTCATCTGAACTGAACCGAAACGCCTTTCTCCTTCCTTAACTGAGTTCTGTATTATAATAAAATAAAATAAAAGAGAGTGTGTAAAGAAGTTCTAAGTTCACGGAAAAAGTTGGTTGGAAAGTGGCAACCGTCGCTCTGTCTGATCCCTAACATTTTTTATCGTTTATGTTCACAGTCCTACCTGAAGTATTTCGAACGAGACGTCGAGTGGGATTCCAACTACTCTTGCTCCGTCGGCCCATCAGAGATCTCCACGTGAGAGAGAAAAGTCAAAGCAATGGTTCTTTTTAGAGGGAGGGAGAGAGAGAGAGAGAGTTAGTGAGACAGGAAATCAGACCATTAGATCCCAAAATCATCAAATGCTTGACGAGAAAATGGCTCCAAACTTTTAGTTTTTCGCGGCAGGAATCTTGAGAAAGTTGGAATCCTTCCCATGTTTTGCTCGACCTAACTCGATGAACTTGTCCTAAGTAAATATGCAACATCTATATAATATAAGTGAGTCCCTCGTCTTGAAGATGATGGGATTATTGTATAAATATTCTAATACCCCCTCTCACGTTTAGTTTAGTACTTTGCTTAATATTAAGCATGAAAATTTAATTGAGAACGCAAATAAGATTTAGAAATATTTGAACTCAAGATCTTTAATGAAATTTAATTTGAAAGATAAATGAGGCCAAAAAAAATTAGCTCAATATTTCTTGCTATGATGCCCTATGAGATTTTGTAAAATCACTGCCAATTGTTTTAAAAATTTAAGTTATTAAATAAGTTGAACTGCTACTTATATAAAGCAATTGGTCGATCAAACCTTGATTTCATGTTTATATACGTTACCGGTAAAATGTGATTTATTATTTAAATATTATAATACTGATGAGTTAACCCATACTACAAGACAGTCATTTTCGAATTTTTCCTCTTGGTCTGCAATCGCGAAAACATTCACTAGCAGAGCTTTTGTTTGGAGTGCATAGGATGCGTGCGAGAGAGTTTTTCGTCGATCCAATGAGGATGCGACAGGTCCTCGAGTGGGTATGGAGCGTTCGATCGAACAATTACCATATTCTCGGAACGTCATGCCTGCAGTTGACTTGATGAATCGGCAAAGGGGGGGGGGGTGGGCAGCTCGTGATGACTGACTGGCGACTAATAGCTAAGACAGACGGCAGCAGTACCACTAACCCCACCTCGACCCAACGAGTAGCCCCCACCCCCAATTGGAAAAGCTACATCATTCATGGGGGAGGGGAATATGTCGTTATCATTAGCCTCGTGCCCTCGATCTCATGAGGATTCTTAAAGACATGTGAAGGGATGGGGCCGGGAGAATTATCTTTTTGGGTGCGAAAGCTGGACCGATTGTTAAGGTAACAACGAAGGAGAAAGAGAAAGAGAAAGAAGCAAAAATCGCAGAGGAGGAGGAGGAGGAGGTAGCTGGCCTACCTCAGCTTTTTATGAGGCCCCTCCCAATTGGAAACTGGAAAGTGGAAGAGAAAAACGAGGGACGGAGGGACGGAGGGACGGGGAAAAGAGGGCATGATGCCAGCAACCTTGAGCTTCACTCAAAGGGAAAAAAGCAGCAGCAGCAGCAAACCCCGTAATTATTGTTTTTTTGGAGGGGCAAATTAAAAGCTCGAAACGGCAACCCACCCCAAAAAAAAAAAAAAAAAAAAAAAAAGAGGAGGAGGAGGTAAAGAAATATGAAAAGGGGAAATTAGGGTTTGGATTTTTATTTTATTTTTTTGGCTAAGAGGGTCGATGAGAATTAAATGGTAATTGCCCATCATTCGGGGGTCATACGTTGTCAGCCGGCCCGACAACACCTGGATGCCACTACGACGCCAGTCATAATCCACCACTCACGGCTTCGGTTATCATGCAACGCATGATCCGCTATTGATTCGGGTCCTTTTTCACCCCCACCACACAACCCCCCTCCCTTCCTCTCTCCTTTCTTTTCTTTTTTTTTCTAATTCCACAGTGTATTTAGACGTGAATTGAGAGGCACGCGATCGCCATCCATAGGGCAGAGATGCAGGACCGGAAAGGGACGAGATAAATATAAAATTATCCAATCAATTCTACATTTATTGTATCGATGTCAATTTGATTCTTAATATTTTGATTTTGTTATTTTGATATTAGACCTTTATGCAAAATTTCAATGTAAATTATTTGACGTTAAGACGGCAATCCAGTCATCACAGCATGTTCTACAAAATATACTTGTCACATTGGTGATTTTCAACAAAAACGAGAGGGATTGCATTGAAATTTTGCACCAAAATTTACGACTAAATTGGCAATATTGAAATATTCAATATAATATGTTTAGGACTAATTTGACAATTTTTTTCAAGACAAGAGATATTCTGAATAACATCTTTAGAAATTGTCAATCATTAGATAAGTTCAACTCCACAATAGATCCATGTGAGGAACAGTGTGTGTGAGTTGGGCTCGAATGCATTAGAACTACGTAATAACTGCTCGATATTCAAAGTCCAAGTCTATTGATATTTAGGACAAACCCAAAACGAGGGGCACATTATTCTCGCTAGATCTAATCATGAGTCTAACGACTTACACATGTATGGTTTTCACGGAGTCACTTGAAGCTTGGGGCAACTAGATTGACTAAATATAGTGAAAGCTGAAATAGCAAACCTAAATAGAGAGTTACTCGAGAGTAATTCAAGCACTCTCTTTTTAAACAGTGATGCATATTGAAGAAAACAAACTCATTTGATTTTTATTTTTTTTGAAAGTGGATTTTTTTCTTTCCAATTTTTGTTGGCTGTTAATTAAACAACACATTTTTAAGACCGATGCATTCTTTTAGTCCAATAATCTAAAGAGAGCGAGATTCAAAGAGAAATAGGCATTTCGAAGGTAAAAATTGTTGAGGATGAAATTATTCGGTTCGGTTTTCGGTTTTCTTCAGTTACTGACACCCTTAAATAGGGGCGAATATTGTTTGCTATTTTTTTTATTTCTTTTCTTTTCTTTTAAATATCAAAGCATTCTTTTATCTTATTTTGTATGTTCTATTCTAATTAAGAACGACGATGGCCCACAGTCACCAGAGGGGTTCCATCCATCTGCCCAGTGTAATTATTTCTCTAAAATTGAAAGATGGTTTTATTTCATTTCTTTATTTTTCCAGTATTTTTAATCATGTCATTTTAGCTTTTTTTGTTTAATAGTTTTTTCGTGTGTATAAATTGTGATGTGTCGTGCATAAAATTACACGAGTGCATAACTATGCCAAAATATAAGGAAATTACAGAGTTTTCACCTTTCAATGAAAATATCAAATATTCGAGATAAAATTGCAAACAAAATTTTGTTATTATGAAGTCAACCATATTATTGTTATTTTTATTGTTACTGTTACTGTTACTGTTGTTGTTATCATGTCATAATATTTTGTAGGGATATATTCCAAATGTTCTCATCCTTTTGTTTTAGGCTATTCAAGGGCGAGAAAGTAAATTGACTTAAAAATATCAAGAGAAGTTACAATTCATCGCCTTTGAAAAATCACTTGTTAGGCATGGCAGAGGGGAAGGAAGATGGAGGTTTGATGGCCATAGTAATATGAAATTTATGGGAAGTTTTGTGTAACGGACAAAAGTTCAAAGAAAAAGGCACAGCAGCCTGCGTAATTTTCCTAATTCAAGGAGAAAAAAAAAACCAATTGGGATTATACTTCATAGGCAAATAGTCCAAAAGTTCAACGCAACATTGCTCGGGTCGTGCTAGCCTTTGGCATGGGCTGCATCGGTGGATGGCAGCGAGCCTTTCAAGTGAGATTGCTTGACCGGAAGGGTCTATGCCCCTTGCTAAATTTCGCCTTGATTGGCCGTGTCGGGTACCGTCGGAGTCTGTACTCTCTCCAAGTTCCGGCAAATTTTATGCGCCCGGGTCAGGTACACATTCGGGCGAGTGCGTAGAGTTACGACGAGCCTTGCTCGATTTATAATAAAGACCGGTACAAACAAAGTATAGGCAAGGTCGGGCGAGATCCAGAACCGACGACGAGGCTTCCCCCCTCCGCGGGTTATCGGTTATAGAGAACGTTTCCAATTCCCTCCATTTCCATCTTCTTTTTTCAAAAAAATGTGTTGATAATTTAGACACGAGGAAGAGGGACCCGCGTTCGTGTTCAACGGCCCCGATGTGCGCTAAGAACCCCCCCACAAAAAAAACTCAGCACGACTCATGCACCCCCTCCCTCTCAGAAAAAAAAAGAAAAAGAAAGAAATTTCGGAAATTCCAAAAATCAAAAGAAGGGAAGGATCAGACGGCTGTGAGGCTCGGGGGGGGCCTGGCCCTCGCTCACATGCCCTGAATCTTACCTGGCCTCAACTGTATCGTGGGCGCCGTGGGTCCCGCCACTCCCTCCCACTATCAAACCCCTCTGCCGGCGCGTGCACCCCCCTCCCCCACTCCCCTCCGCCGGCGCGTGAGTCTGTCTCATCGGTCCTCGCGGTCTGTCTCCCCCTCCTTTTTATAAAGCCAAGCTCCCCCGCTGGCAGAATGAACCTCTCTGTCTTCCCCCCACCCCCACAAAAAAGAAAAAAAATTACACAAAAGAGAGAAGATAAAACCGCCTCCTGCCCCTCCATTGCTGCTTCTCCTCCTTCGCCATCAAGCGCCACACACACTGCTTTTCTTAAAGCGGCGGTTTCTCTCTCTCTCTCTCTCTCTCTCTCTAGCTGGGGCCCCTGAGTCTGCAAATACCCAGCAGAGCTCGTACTGGTTCTCTGGCGATTTCTTTCCCGACTCTCCCCCTCTCGCCTCCCCCTCCACCCATTTCACAAGCGCTTCCCATACTTTCTCGAAGATGGCCATGCTCGATGCTCTGGACGACGGGGAGTTCTGGCTCCCTCCCCAGTTCCTCGCCGACGGCGGCGACGACGACGACGGCTGCTTCCCGGCGGCGGCGGAGGAGAAGAAGGGCCTCGACCCGGGCTCCCACCCGTGCTGCGGCTTCGGGTACTCGGGCCTCAGCTCTCCGGTCGAGTCGTCGTTCGGCTCCACCGAGACCGAGAGCGACGAGGAGGACTTCTTCATCGCCGACCTCACCCGGAGAATGGCCGGCTCCGCCCTCGGCGGGGACGCCCTCAAGAAGCCCAACTTCTCCGATTTTTCTCATGTTTACTCCAAGGTACTGTCCTAACGAAATGGCGCGTCCCAGTTCTGCCCACTAGCGCGTTGTCATTTTCTCGGAAGTTTCGAATGTTTTGACGTTTCATCGTCTCTATTCGTTTTTTCCCCCCTTCCCTTCAGGGACGGTGTCTGCCTGTTTCGCCTCAATCGACGCTGTGCGGTTGTTGTCAAGCTCCTCCCCCATTCCAGGCCTCGTCTCCTCCGGGCGGATGGGATCTGCTGCGCGAGGCCGCCGGGGAGGCTGCGAAGATGAGACTCCACAAGTTGCAGCAGCTTCACAACGAACTCGAGCACGGCACGAATGTCCCGGGTAATTATTTTTACCCGAGGAAAATCGCTGCAAGCCCTGTCCCTCCGGCGAAGAACCCTAACTCGAACGTCAATTTTTACCCACACCAGTCGCTTTCCTACCAGCAGATGCTGTTCGATCAGGTTCGCTTGGAAACACTCCCACCCCTGAGGCTCGCTGTGATGTGTCCGGAGTTTCAGATATTTCATTTTTGTTTTTGTTTTGTGCTGCAGCAGCTGAAACAGCAGCAGCGAGATTCTGGGGCCTGGGTAACGCAACCGAAAGCGACGCAACAACAGCAGCGAATGGTGGTCCATCAAATGGCGAGAGACGACGAAGCGATCGTTAGTACCCTGAACGGTGGTGGCCGGACCACCCTGGGCATGTCCCCATCTGCATGGCCTTCGCTCCAGCAGTCGCAGCGGCAACCGCAGCAAAGCGGCCACCTCCAGAGCCACATACTCCAGAACGGCACAGGCATGCGGGCGGTGCTCCTCCGCACTCCTCCGCCTGCCGCAAAGAGGGAGTGCGCTGGCACGGGCGTGTTCTTGCCCCGCAGATCCGGGTCTCAACACGAACCGCGCAAGAAGCCCGGTTAGTAGCTTCTCTTTCCGTTCTCGGGTCTCAAAATAGAAGCAAAACGCTTTAGAGTTTCTTTTCTTTGGTGGGTGGGTGTGCGAACATCGTCCACTCATAATGGGATGATTTGTGACTGGCGATTCATGGTTTCGGAGACCGTGGGTCGGCAAAGAGCAGTAGATGCTAATTTATTGCAAACATTTAGTGACCCACGATCTTTCTATTCCTTCTTTCTGTGTTTTCCAAAAGTGGGTTTGGGTTTAAGGTTGGGTTTGGGTGTACAGTATTTGTGTACACGGCTCTCACCATCTCTTCTCCGACGTTCAGCTTGTCCGACGGTGTTAGTACCGGCCAAAGTGGTCCAAGCTCTCAACATGAACCTGAGCTCTCGGCACGCTCATCAGCCCGGTCTTCAGGCCCGCCGTCTCGCTCCTGAAACTGGTGAGTTTGTTTTCCCCTTCGTTCTTGTTGCCATTCAATGGAAGAAGAACGCAGCGTTTTGTGGCGTGCGGCTGAAATCTTAGAAGCCTGAGGAAATGGTTGCGTTGTGCGCTTTGTCTTTTTGTAGATGATGTTTGGAAGTTCCCGGCGAGCGGACCCTGCGCCCAGCCGCGGCGGAACCTCCGTGCGCAGCCGGTGATGGGCCATGAAGTCCGGCTACCTCAGGAGTGGACGTATTAACTCGCTCGCTCTCATCGGGACTTTCATACTAGGGTTTTTTTTTTTGTTTTTTTTTCTATCCCAGGACGAAGTTGTTAGTACTAGGAAGAAGAAGAATATGGGAGGGGGAAAAATAGGGTTTTTTTTCTCTTTTTTTTTCCTAAAAATTTAGATTAGAGGGTGAATAAGTGAAATTTTACTGCAACAGTGCAAATTGAAGGGAAGGTAGGAAGGGGAAGGTGAGGAGGAAAAAACATGGTGGGGCATGTTTTTCCTTTTTTCTTCTTTGGCTTTTTTCAGGAAGCGTGAAGGAGAAGGACCGCGGTCAACGGGGGTCGTTTTTGCTTTTCCGGTCTCTCTCTCTGCTGGATAATTTTTTTTTTTTCTCTTTAGGGTTTCGGGGAGGCAATAAGGTCATTTTGGAAATGTAAAGGGTGTGGGGTGGGTCCCGTTGTTTTGTGAAGGGGAGGTCACGCAGCCCTTTCTACTACTACTGCTACTACATATATGAGGAAAAGATATTATCGTATGAAAAAATTAAATAATTCGCGACAATGCCTTTATTACTTGACGGATTTACTGTTATGCCCTTCGGGGCGCCTCTTTGACTGGCATCGTGCTGCGGGTGGTGGTGGTGGTGGTGGTGGTGGTGGTGGTGGTGGTGGTGGGCTATAGCTGGAGATTTTTCGTGTGTCGTGCTGGTTATCACTGTAAAAGCGACAAAAGAGCCAAAAGTTTCTCGTATCTCGGAGAAATGGAGAATGGGGGAACACGCTTCGTTGAACGTGGTGCCCTTTTTTCGGTTTTTCTGAATTTTTGGGAAAAGTTATCGAGATTAAATTAAAAATACTATCTTAGCTTCGAGCACTTACTTTCGGCCCCACCTAAGAAAAAGAAAAAGAAGGGAAGAAACCCTAATTTCTGTCGAATCGAACGAGGGCTTTCCTTTTGGAGACCGCCAACCATGTTAGACGGCCGTCGTCAACGGCGGCGTCAATTGGACGAAGCCCGCCACCGTCAAACCACGCCGGCGCCGTCAAAATCATCGCAGCATCTACCACCATCATTGAGCCGCTTTCTTCTCTCTGCACGTTACATAGATGCGCAGGCTCGCACGACCGAGAATCCGAGGTCGCATGACCATGAAGTCCTGGAGAGAGAGAGAGAGAGAGAGAGAGAGAGAGAGAGAGAGAGAGAGAGCTAATGGGCACGGCCGGCGGCGCTGCTGGTTTCAGGACAGTGAGTATGCATGTGAGTGGCGGGTGGAGGAGGAAGAAGAAACGGAAAGAAAAGAAAACGGAAGAATGTTGTTTAATTTAATTTTCCGTGAGCCGACATGAGTATTTCGATGCACGCTTTTTCTGATCAAACATGCTCACATATTTAAAAAAAGAAAGAGACATGACGTGAAAATTTATTTGACAGAAGTAAAACATATTCAGTTTCTTTTTGAAAGTTCGAATACTTGAATGAATTTTAAAAAAAACAGTTCAGCTGTTCAATTGAAAAAAAAAAGGAAATCGTCAATACTTCATCTAAACTTACATATGTAGACTTTATTTCGACCTCTTGCATGGATTAATTATCAATTTCCGTGCATTGTTTAGGACTATAATTTGATTTGTGATTCTCAAGTATGTTTCGAGTTAAGGGGTGTGATATTTGGAATATGCAATTAGTCTTATGTTATTCAAAAGGATATTTAAATATTAAATTACGTGTTCATTTAATGATTTATACTTATGAAGATTATTTAGTAAAGAATGTTTTGATTTTTAAAAATATAATTATAAATAATAAATGCAAAACATTACTGGAGATGAGCAGGGACGCAATGCCCGACCTTCTCGAAGTACCCCCGCCTCGGACGGGGCAAATTTCTCCCCAAAAATAAAGAGCGAGAGCTAGGGTTGGTATTTGACTTTGCTTCCCTCTGCGGATCCGTTCTGCTATATATACTAGTTTTATTTTTACATCTTTATAGCGGGTATATTTTTTTATTTATTTTGCTTCTTATATAAATTTCTATAAATTGGTTTTATCAAAAACTTTACGGAACTTAAATTACAATACCCATATAACTAGGTTTGATTGGATTTAAAACATTTAGAGTGCTCGGATAAAAACAAAAATTGGGGACAAAGTTTACCTCTGCTGGAACTGAGCGTGGCGAACGCGAACATTTATTTTGTATATATTTTCGTGTTGCCTAAAAAACGACACTGGCCACTTACCCCCAAAAGAAAAAGCGAGACTAACCTTGGATTTAGATTGAGATGTTGCTAATTTCTGTGAAAATTACCCAATCGGTGTTACGTTTATTAGACGAATGTTTATTTAATCATAATTTTTTTAATTTTATCAAATAAGTAATAAAATCTTTAGACAAAATTTCAATATAATCTTTCGACTAAATTTCGCCAGAAATAGCTAATATGATGATTCTGATATACCACCGGTATATAGCCACGGCGATAATTTTTAATGAAAATTGATTGAAAATATTATATTGAAATTTCACGTAAAAATTTATGACTAGCTAAATTAATATATGTATGATGGATATATGATTGATTTGATAGTTTTTCCCAAAAACTTGAAGCCTAGAGAGTGTACAAACATCCGAACAAAGATAGGGAGAGGCTAAGACGACCTAGATCGGACCAACCCGCAGTGTTTGTGCTCGCATGTGCATTTCAATAATGGCGTTCCCCCACCCCTTTGTTTTTTAACCCCTTTTCGCTAAATGCACGAAATCATTTTGTTACCATCATCAGCAAATATGGACAAAAGCAAAACATATGGCCTCACAAATCATAGAGATTTACTAACGATAAAATTTTTGCAAATGCGAAGAGCATGGCGTTCCTTCACCATGTGGTCAGCAAAATTCGACAACTGAACGGAAAGGAATTCACATTAAAATGTCGAAATTGGCAAATGTATTATACTTTGGGAAAAAGCAAAGAGCAAAGTTGATTCGCACGATAATTTACCTAAATCCAATAGCTCACGTCTCTAGAACTCGCGTGAAAAAATGCATGTGAGAATTGCTCGTATTTTAAGGAATTAATTTGTCAAGGATAATCTTGTTGGTTACTGGGCTTTTTTTTATATTGATACATACGAATATGTGATTTTAATAATAATAATAATTTTTATTTATTTCAGTCCTTAGTTACATGATATCATATTCTTATGTATATAAATTACGTGGGTCATAAATAAATTAAAAGTTGGAAAAAAAAATAATGCGCGCTTGTATTATTACTTGCATGCAACATCTATTTTGCATATTCACCTAATACTTTCATGTGTTCCTTTTCTGGGAAATCGAACCGTCATTTCATTGCCATGCTTGCTAGGGCCACAGCACTACTAACCCACTAGAACAAGCTACCGCAGCCCACGTGCCAGCCGTGCGGGGAAAAGGCAGGCGGCACGTGCCGGGGCCGGGACGCGTGAACGTATCTCGCGAGCCCGTGACCGTCCGATGCGGGCGAGTGGGACCGCGATCCTACGTGGCACCCGCGCATTGGAAGTCGGTGGCGGATATTTCTCTAAAAGCGGAGATCCCTCGGAAATCGTCAACGCGCGTGTTGCCAAGCGGCGTGGGATGCGTGGCGGTGACCGCAGGCCGGGGCCCTCCGGCCGTTTCGTGCAGGCCGGACACGTCTTCCGCGGCCCGCAATCGGTGCGCAGTGCGCACCAGCAGCAGCCAGCGGGGGGCAACAGCAAAACCGCCGCTCTCCGCCCACGCGCGGTCATTGGCGGTCGAGCGCGTGGCGGGCACCCTCCCCCGTCCGTGTCGTCCGTCGTTTCGCTTTTGCGGGGCGCGTTTGGTGGGGACGGAGAGTGCCTTTTGACTCGGGTCGTTGATTCGTTTCGCTGCCAAAATTCTTGTCCGTTCGATTTGTCTGGTTCACTGCCGCTTCTGGCCGTCCTTTTCTTTTCGTCCTTTCGGTTGTTCTTTTTGCTTCCTTAATTTAAGTCTAGGATTTACTTTTTCGAATTTAATAATCTCTTTCCTTAGCACATGATCTGTGGTTTATTCATAACTGGGGTCGTTTCCGGCTAATAAGAGAAGGTCGTAATTGTTATTTAGCGAAACTACCATAAAAGTCATGAAGGTTGGTGTCGGTACATGAATTTATCTTATCATGTCTCATGGTATTTAATTATTTTTAAACTATGTTGCACTTTGCTTTATTTGATATGGACCAATCAAATTAAATATTATTGAATAATCAATGCTTTGTCATGGAAAAAAATAATCTACCTTTGTTAGTCCGGAATTAACACACTTATGTAACGACCTTACTTTATTAAAGAGGATAATTATTGGACGTTTTGGTTATTGATGGAATCGATATAATAATAATATTTTTATTTTGTTTATTTCTGGCATACTTCTGACAATACTTGAATCCAAAATTATAAGGGTTCCTTATGACCAAAACGTACTTACTGTCTAGGTTAACACCTTATTCATTAGAAAATGTTTTTTCAACTGTCTTAACTTGAGGTGAAATTTTGGTCCTTCTTTGGCTCTTCTTTTCAGTAGTATGATCCTGGAAAAATATTACACGGATCGACGTTGTTAGATCGAGTCCATTACAATAAATAATAGTATTCATGCTTGACCTTATATTTTCTTAGGAAGATGCATGAATGTCAAATGTTCATACAGTCCGATTTTTTGGACTTCCTCGCTTAGAATACGTTTCGGGGATCAAAGACAAGAAGGCCGACAGGATTCTCTCGAATAATGATCTCACATTCAAAAGACGATGAACATGATTAAGACGCGACGAGTGACCTAACCATAGGATTAGTCGTTGTCGAGATCAACCCGTCGACTGTCCCTGCCTATTCAATTTCATACTTCTCGGCGTGCGCACTCTTCTACTCGAGAGATTCCAAATGCATTGGAGTTGGAACTATCCACCTTGTCCGCGAGCTCAAGTGCATGTCTCTAGTCTGTTTCTATCGATAGTTTTAACTTGGGCAGCCCATCTAGAAGCTTAGCGGTTGACCCCTCATTTAACTAATTGTTGCATTGACAATAAAAAAATCAGGAATTGGGCTGAATCTTGCACCTATTCTTCACCACTAAGGGCGCCATGGCAATGTTTCTGTTTCTGGGAACAAATTCTGCTCAGAAATGATTTTTTTTATTTATGTTCCTGGAAACAATTTCTGAACATTTAAAGATATTTGGTAACTATTCAAAATTTTTATTCTGAGATCATAAATGCGTTTGGTAAAAATTTTCAATTTTGATTCTTTAATTTTTTTTTTCCTCCCCTTTCTTTCTGTTGGCTACCATCGGAGCCTCACCTAGCCATTGGCAAGGCTCGACCTCGCAGATCTGGGTGAGGCCGAGCCTCGCCGCTTGGGCGAGGCTCCGGTGAGCCTGCCGGACCTCACCCTGGCTTAGCGAGGTGCCAGCGTTGGCAATGGGGTGGGAGGAGGAAGAGAAAGAAAAAGAAAAGGAAAGAGAAAGAGAAAAGAAAAAAAAGAAAGGAAAGGAAAAAAAATTTGTTTCTTAAAGTTGTTCCCGAGAACAAGAAGCAACTTTTTTTTGTTTCTGAATTCTATTCCAAATCTGTTCCAGGGAACAAAAAATTTACCAAACGCATTTCTGTTCCCGGGAATAAAAAATCTGTTTCCAAGAACAAAAGAACAGAAACAATTGTTCTTGGGAGCGTTACTATGTAGGCCCTAAGTCTAATAGACTATCCAAATTCATTGCAAAAGAGCATTGATCAACACTAGAAGGGCTTGTTATATGCCTCTAATTGCATGGATTTTGTTACCTAGTTAATGATTTGAATAGCATAAATTGTCTTGCAATGAGCCGATGATGTATCGAATTGGAAATGGGGAAATGTTCTTAGGCACGTCAGTTTGCTGTACAATTTTTTTTTTATGGCACTATGCCACGATATTTTTTTAAACTTAATATAATGCATCAATAAATGTATCCAGAAAGTACCGTGTCAACATATAAGACATAATGTAGACATGATTCTATAGTTTCTATAAAGTAATGTCATAGGTAGTGCCTTGACTTTTGTTCAATCTTTAATATGCTCCTTACACATTTTTTCTTTGATTTAATCCCTGAAATTTTTGAATTGGAGAAAATAAGCATTGTAAGGTTGTCACAATCGAGAGAGAGAGAGAGAGGAGGAGGAGGAGGAGGGAGGAGGGAACCTTGGTGCTCAAAAGAGGTTGGGCGGCAACCGACGACAAAAGGTCATGGAGAGATTAGGGTCGGTGCCTGTGGCTGATTAGGACTAGGGTCTCTTTAGGACGTCAGAGATTTATCAGTAAATCTTAAGCATGTTTTTCTAGGAAGAATGACTAGATCTTTCCGGTCATGCGGTTTCGTTCAAGGCGGGCAAGGATTACATTTGTGGAAAGGACAAGTTTGCAAAGCAGTGAAGTTGCGAAAACCCAAAGTCATTATTGATGATAATCACTATTATTACGTCAATAGTAATCATGATAATCATGCTAATAATGATAACGACAGACATCGGAATATAGGAAGGCCGGTGAGTTGACTTCTTCGCTTCAGTACGAAAGTGGTGGTTGGGCTGGGCGGGTCGTGCGCTGCATGTTCCCCCCTGAGATCGGGTTAAAAGCTCCATCCTTCATGCTGCCAACAATCTCTCCGCAACGTTCTCCTCACTTCTTCACCAAATTTGCTTTTGTATCATGCGACCCACTTCTGCTTCTTGCCCCCACATGTCCTGTATAAAGAAACAGCGAGATTGAATCCCGGGGACGATGATGCTAATCCAGGAATCCGATCAATTGCGTTGATATTGCTCTGGATCGGAACCACTTGCATAGGCTAAAAGGGTGTTTCATGGACCTACAGGTAGTCGGTTTTTTATGCCCGTGTCTTTAAATTATCAAAGAAAAAGAAGGAAGCATTCGCGTGACTGGACATTTGACATGAAACTACTCATTTTCCATGAGTTTGCATTTCCAATTTTACCCTCTGCTTTTTCTTTTTCCGATCCCACTATGATCAGAACTGAGTGTACATATTTTAGTACTCATCTCGTTCCTACGTCGTCGTTTTGATGCTTCGGTCTATGCGTACATGAGAAGGCTGTCCTCATTCAACGGTTGCTCAACCAATCCACCAACTCAAACCCTACCTGACAGCTTCTTCCCATTAAATGGTGGCAACCACATCTCTACAGATTGCTGGTACGAAATATGTGAAGTGGTCGCGAGGGCACTGCGTTGTGACGCATGAGTGGATGTTCGTATGAACGTGGGCATGAATTTACTACGCACGTTCGGCTCAACCAAAGTGTACGGTTCTGTTTCCAACCGTATAAAATGCCAACCGTATAAATTTTCTATCATCTTCCCCACGACTGCACTTCTTTTTATAGAGGTAGGTAACGAAGAAAATATAATCGGTTGGACTTAACATGGCTACATGGGGTTTAGCAATTCTAAGAGCAATACGCAATGAATATATACAGTATTAAACATAAGGGTCAAAGCAGGAAAAAAGAGGTCTTGCTTAAGAGTTAAGCTAGACTTTTTTACATTAGTATTGGTGATCCGTTCTCCAGTTGACTGGTTCCCACTGAAGTCCCATTTTGGAAAGCTAGGAATCGCAAATCTATCCAACCAATTGATAATCTATCAGACGGCTCCTGAATCAAACTACAGGGCTCTTTGTCTGGTGGTGATATGCCCCCCCTCAAATACTCCTTTGGCTACTATCCAAAATTCAAAGTCGTCCCTCTACTTCTTCTTTTTCCGTACAAAATTGTTCTCCAACTTTTTATGAGTGTCATAGGCCATCCCTTGATAAGTTGGATGATGAATGTTGTTGACATGAACGATCCCTTCTCTCTCTCTCACAGCTATGGCCACTTGAGCTCAAGCTAGTAGCATCCATGGCTGTTCAAGCTCCATGTCTTAGCAGTCATGGATGTGGTCAGTCGAGCTCGAGTTCGTGGTATGGGGGCCTAGTCTCAAGTAGTTTTGATTCCTGGAAGTCCATCATTGAAACAAGTCTAACAAATTGACATGAAAGCTAAGCTTTTAAGGTGAATTTTGACCTAACCTAAACCGTAGTTTCCAACTGACGAAAGGGAAAGAACAAAACATCTTCGGGCATTTTCCGGACGGGCTTGGAATTGAACGGCCCGGTCCAACTAGGCCTGTCAGCCCGCCAAGACCCAATTGTTTACACGTCTAGGCCACCTTAAATGGGCCGACCTTCGGGAATTGCCCCGTCGAGCCATTGGGCCCCCAGGTATTTTTCCTGGAGCGTGCTCCGAGTATTCCGGATGGGGCCCGTCTATTGATCAGGTCTAGCCGGCTCACCATATATAATAATTTCCCTCCCTTGATCTCTCCGGCGTTTCACGATCACCGGTGACCGCCGAGGTGATCATTGCTCGACTAGCCGTGCGAGGTCCCACCCCAGCGCCACCATGACCATGAGTTTGATGCCGGCAACCAATAGGTCAAGTTCAATCCCAAACGATGAGAGTATTTATGTTTTCTTTAATTGAAAAATGTCGATCCCATAATTTCAAGTGTAATTGACTCAATCAACTGATAAAATATCCTTAAAATTAATGATTTTAACATTACTGCAACAAAAATTTAAATTGAAATGATAAAAATAAAGATCGTGTTTTTATTCAAACGCTCTTCAAACTATTCAAGTAAAAAGAAGCCATGCTGGTTCGATGTAAAGACGGTTTTAGCAGACTCAGCAGCCGGTGGGCGGAAGATCAGTTTGCTCCTTCGCCGAGCCCGGCGCATCCGACTTCTTAGAAACCCGACTGCCAAAGGCCAAGAACCCGAGCGCGTGGCCACCGACCGCGGCGAGGAAGACCCCGCCGTTGAACGACATGACGGCGAGCATCACCAGGTAGCTCAGTCCGCAACGCACCGTGAAGAGAACCGTCCGAAGGATGCCGGCGGCGAAATTCCGGTTCGAACCCGCTCGCCCGATGAGCTTGCAGGCAGAGAGGAGCTCCACGAGCGCAGCCATGGTGAAGACGACGGCGAGAGAGACGGCGTACATTTTGAGGTCGGTGCCTGGCCACCGATCGAAGAGGACCTCGGCGTTGTGGCCCCAGAAGAAGGTCATGTGCATCATCATCCCCATCCTCTTACGGGGGTGCATGCACGTGCAGTTCCGGTGGAAGCCGTAATGCGGCGGTGGAGCGGGCATTGTCTCCGGCATGGCGACGGTATGGCGTGCTCCGAGGTGAAATTTATGTTTGATCGGAGAAGGTTGAGAAGGTATGGCGTGTTCGATCGGTTGAGAAGATTTATGAAGATTTTGTAGCTGATAGAGATTGTTATATTTTGCCGGATGGTTGGTTCCGGTGCGCGAAGATACAGGCAAAAAGATCTTTCAAAAGAGTTAATCATATCCAAACTTCAAATCTTAAAAGCAGAGATATGTTCTTCAAATTTTATATTAAATCAGGATTTAAGCTGCTCATTTGAATGCTATGCATCGGTGCAAAATCCTTATTGCATTGTTGAATATTAAATAAAGATGGACATGAAAACTTTATCATTTCAAACCGGATGATCATTACAAACTCAATTCTTAAAATCAGAGATATGTTCTTCAAATTTTACCAAATGCCTCTACTATACAGCAATTGATCGATGGATATCCATATGCTCAAACCCGACCTAGCATTGATCTCGTAGTTATAGAATTATATCGGTGCATATCTATGGAGGTCAAATACACATGCCAAAGAGATCTATCCAAGATGCCTCAATACAATAAGACAACTCAATAATATCCTCTCACACATTAGGCCTATCTCGGAGTTACAACAACCTATAACACTCCCAAATCGAGTCTAAACTTATTGGCAAACTAGCTTGATACTTAATTGTTAGGAGCAAACAACATAAGCCCCCTATACACAAAGATCACTAAAAGAGAGCCTAAATTTGAGACTTTAGACCCACAAAAGCTTAAGCAGTTATAAATTAATTAAGATAAATTAATTGATTTACACTATACCAATTCAACGTGATTCACTTAATACTTTTATGAATTCTTTTTTAGGAAATCGAACTATCATTTCATTGTGATGCTAAGGGCAACGCTACTACTATACCACTAGAACAAGCTACGCAATGCATATGTTGAACTTAAATAAGTTCTTAAAATGGTTTCATCTAAACATATACTCTAAGGCATCCCACTTATTAGGATATACATGTTAAATCTAAGTAAGTTTTACCCAAAAGGTTTCATCGCACAAAAAATTGGGTATTTGAATTTAAAACTAAAAATGAATATTCCTTTTTTGATCGAGAAAACAAAAATAGCCCTTGAAATTAGGGGGCCTTTTAGATAGAAAACGTAAACTCTAGGCATCCCGTTTATTAGGGATTATACCTTCGCCGGTGAAGATAAAGGATGGTGAGTGAAATGCCCATGTAGCCTAGCCGCGCGGGAAAAGGAAGAAGACGTCACGTGCCAGGGCAGAGACGCGCGAACGTATCTGGGGAAGATCGCGAGTCCGTGACCGTCCGATTCGAAAGGGGCCTTCGCTCGTGGGACTGCCATCCTACGTGGCGCCCGTCCATTGGAACTCGGTCGCAGATTCTTCTTCAAAAGCGGAGTTCAAAAAATAAATGAAAAAACCCCATCCTTCGGAAACCGTCAACGCGCGTGTTGTCAAGCGGCGTGGGCTGCGTGGCGGTAAACGCAAGCCGGGGCCCCTCCGGCCGTTTCGTGCAGGCCGGACGCCCCAGCGCAGGGTGCGTTTGGTGCGTTTTAGAAGATTTGAGAAAATTCGCCCCCAAAGGGTGTTTGGCAACCCATCCCCAAGGGGCTTTCAAGTGAAAGTCAGCATTTTCGGAATGCTGAAGGCACCAATTAATGAAATATGATCGTTTGCCTATTTTGCCCTTAAAATATCATTGAAAGTCCATTTTTACCCTTAGTGGAACCCTGGATATTACACACGTTCCTTTGCAACTCCACGCTCTCCCTCACGACACTACGCTCTACTACCCCTCGCTTGGTTGCGCCGGCAACAACCTCGGCTCCTCTTCCGACGCGACGACTGCTGCTCCTCTTCCGACGCACGTCGCGAGGGCTCCTCTTCCGACGCTAGGCTTTGCTGCTTCTCGCTCAACTGTGCCGGCAACAACCGCGGCAAGCTCTGAGGTAAAAATCGATTTTGGGTGTTTTGGCAAGGAGTTCCGATTTTTGGTTTTACTTGCTCCGATTATGGGTTTTTCTTGTAAAGGGAGGAATTTCTCCATTCTGGATTTTGCTTGCTCCGATTCTGGGTTTTGCGATTCTGGATTTTGCTGGGTTTCACTCAATGTGTTGATTGCTTCTCAAAGCAGAGACTTGAAGCAGAGATTCAGGGAGCAGCTCATCTCAGCTCGCCATTGCACATTCCTCGTGATGCGTCGAGGTTTCCTCGAGTAGCTTTTGAATGCCCCCACCCCCGAGCCCCCTGCGGAGATTCCTCGCTCCATGGATTATGAAAGGATCCAAAAGCCTCTGGTTTTGAGTACTGGCCGTTTCGCTTTTGCTCGCGTAGTTGTGGGTTTTTATGGGAATCTGCATCCGGGTCTTGAATGTGGGGCATTGGCAATGAGTGAAATGAGAGATGGGCATTTCGGGTTTCTAGAAATCATAGGTGTCGTTTCGCATTCTGCTTGAGTTGGTTCTTTTTTATTCTTTTTATGGGATCTTTTGAGATCAATGTGTTTGGAGATTTGTTGAGAATAGGCGTGTTGGGTCGTTCTTGATTGTTTGGCTTGGGACATTTGGTTGTGCACAGGGTAATGTTGGTGGGGGTTGTCTCCCCGGAAGCTGAGGAACATGCTGCGTGGAGTTGAGAAAAAGAGAAAAGAAGAGGAGTGTCTTGATTCTTTGGGCTTCGACATGAGATTTGAGTTAAACAATGCGGATGATGCAGGTAAAAGCTCCTCTCCTTTTCTGTTACAGCTAATCCCTGGAAATTTTTGATTTTGATTCATGGAATGCTTCCATTCTCTGAGTTTTCTTTTCTAAGTTTGATAACTTGATTTGCCTAGTAACCCTGATGTGGGGTCTGGGGCATAGGATGTTTCTTTGAAATCAAGTAGACCGCAAGTCGAAACTTATGATCTATATGTTAAACACAGATTCGTGTGAAATCTCTGCAGGTGGTGACAGTTCGGACAATTGCAAGGATGTTGACATTGTAACGGTTCTTCCTGAATGTTTGGCTTCAACAATGGCTGATTTAGAGATGGCCGGGGACTGTCGACTGAAGGAAAACTCTTTAGTCCATTCAAGATTTAGAGAGCAAGAAGACTTTCCCATGGATTATGATGGTGTGAGTGTCCATCGTCCGTTTTTGAGTTTCAGAAGGCAGAGAGGGCTCAACAAAGATTGCCCATTGCTCCATTTTCGAAATCGACGCCGTCTAAATGGGATGATGCCCAGAAATGGATTGCAAGTCCCACATCAAACAGGACCACAGGGGGACAAGCTAAGTCAGGTACTCGAAAGGCAGGTCTTCTTAGCTACGGGAGTCGGCAATCATCATTGAAGGTGGTCACAGAAGTTCCTAATCAGAGAGATTATGTGGACTACAACGTGCCAGATCGGGATGATTCCATATATTGGAGAAGGCAGGCATTACCTTGTGTTTTTCCTTCGCTGTTGCACCGTGATTTATGGATCTCCCGAATTAGGATTTAGACAAAAATTGATTTTGTCCTGAGCATCCTGTAATGAAATCTTTGTTCTTAGAAGAAAGGAGAGTTCATTTGCCTGCGGTGCAAATAGCACTTTTAAACAGAATTGCAGACTTGCAGTGCATGGATAAATTGAATTATGAGTTGGTCCTGCCAAGCACATTCCTTGACATTGACCCTGTTCGAACTTATCATACGCAAATGTCTGCATGTTTCCAAGCTGTTGTTTGGGGAAGTTCAGACCAAAGTTTAACATTGCTTTGCCTGTAATGAGGCTCTTAAGTCCTAATTTTGCCAATGGTTTTAGACCTTGGAGCGAAGCTTTCTTTTTCTCCTTGATTTCTCTTTCTTTGCGAACTTTCCATGGTTGCCATGTCAAAAAAATTATTTTGAATAAAATTGTTTATATGACCTCTTTAATATTGTTGTCAAATATAAATTAAAAAGTTATAAACATTTTTTTTTTTTAATTTTAAGCATATAAAATTTTAAAAGCTTAAATTAATCGCTAAAGGGGCTTTTCAAATGTGTTTTATACCAAACAACATTCTTCTCAAAGTTGCATTTGAAAGCAGAATTTACCAAACAGTCTTTTACATTTCTTCAAAGCCCTTTAGGCTAAACTGTTTTGCATTTCTTGAAGGAGCTTTCTAAATGCCATACCAAACGCACCCTGCGCAATCGGTGCGCAGTGCGCAAGAGCAGTACGAGCCGGGGCAACGGCAAAACGGCCACGCTATGCCCACGCGCGGTTTTTGGCGGTCCAGCGCGTGGCGGGCACTCTCCGCATCCGTGTACGTCGCTACGTATTTCGGGTGCGTTTGGTGGTGCTTCCTCTCCTCCGCAAGGGTGGTGCTTTTGACTTGGGTCGTTGGATTCGTTCGCTGCCAAAATTCTTGTCCGTTCGATTTGTCTGTTTCACTGCCGCTGCTGGCCGTCCTTTTTCTCTTTTGGATTGCTCTTTTTGCTTCCTTATTAAGTTTAAGATTACTTTATCAAATTTAATTATTTCTTTCTTTAGCACATGATCTGCAGTTTATTCATATTCAGCGTTGTTTTGTGCAAATGAGAAAATATCGTGATTGTTATCTAGCGAGACTGTCATAAAAATTATGTTAGTTTGTGTCGGACATGAATTTAGCCTATCTTGTCTTGTCATATTCAATTATTCATATTATACTTTACTTTATCTAATATGGACCGATCAAATTCAATATTATTAATTATAAATGTTATGCTGCTGAAAAAATTAACACACTTATATTAATACCTTATTTCACTAGAGAGGACAGAAAAAAGTAATAATAATAATTTTTGGTTATTAATAAATTTAAGTTCTATTAGTTTTACGGAAAATAACTTTTAAAAAATGTTTGTCGAATTTTTCGGCGTTCATTTTACGAAAAATAAATTTATCGTGGAAAACATTTTTTATGAAGAAAAAAAAAGCCTTCTAAAATAAGGGAAATGTATTTCACTTTTCAAGTTAGAGAAAATATTTTCCACACTTACTCTCTCTTATCTCATACTCCTACTTATTTTTTTCTTTTTTTTTTATTTTCTAAAAAATTCAGTTTTTTATTTTTATTTTTCATTTTCTTTGTTTATTCTCCTTTCTTAGCCAGTCACCGGCCACAAGCGAGCCTAAGCTTGCCAGAGGAGGTGAGCTCAGGCTTTCTGCTCATAGATCGACAACCGCAAGCCTTGAGCTCAAGGCTGGCCAGCTCACCGATCTAGCAAGCCTCGAGCTCACCAGCCTCGAGCCTCACCAGATCGGGATTGAGCATATCACAAACCGGTGCACGGGCGGAGGCTAATGGTTGGGGCGCTCGAGGTAACCAATGGCCATGGTGATTGGTGGCTGTTTTCTCCGGTGCCTCCCCAAAAAAACTCTGTTTCTCTAAACTCGACATTGACGTTGAGCTTTCCCTAGCGGCAGAGCTCGGCGAAGCATCAAGCTTCCTCTCAGCTGGCCGATGAGGGACCGCCATCACCGGATTTGAAGGAGACGCCTCAACCTTTGGAGGCTCGGATTCCAAGACCATGGAGGGGGTTGATACTCCAGATTCGAAGGTGGCAACTCCTCCCTGGCCGCAGGACTCAGGGAGGACAAGCCAAAGACCTCAACGATGGCAGAGCGCGAAAATAGAAAGGGAAGGAGCGAGACGACACCTGGCTCTGGGGAAGCCTAGATGCTCGGCAGTGGCTTGGCATGGTTGGCGGCACTGTCTTCACCGGCGGCAACGACAGGGGTAGGCGCAGCGACGAGCTGTGGTTGATGGGAGAAGAGGAGATAGAGACAGAGAGAAAAAGAAAGGAGGGTCGGCTGTTAGGGTTTTTGGCGAATAATACTGAGGTGAGGGGTAGAGCTGGATGAATACATATCTTGATCCGGGGAAGACAATAGACGTGTGGAGAATACTGATGTCGGCCAGGTGAGCAACATCTGAAACTATAATCATGTGTGTAGATCCATATAAGTTATTCACTTTCATAGGATTAGGTTTATTATGTTACATATGGCTTTATTTAACCGAAGTTTAAGGGCAACCGACGATTTATTTAGCTATACGCGGCAACATGATTATCATGGCGAACACTTTTGTGGGACTCCTAGAGGAGTATCCTCACCGTCAGTCATCGAACTTGCAATCGTCCTAGTGGACAGGGATGCGAGTCCATTTTCCCCGGCCGTGCCGTCCCTCGACCTTCGGGACCTTGATCGTGAGCACCCCGTTCTCCACCGACACCTCCATCTCGTGAGGATCGCAATTCTCGGGCAGCGTGAAGGACGACGTGAACCGGCCACTGCTACGCTCCACGTGGTGCCAACTATCGCTACGGTCCTCCTTCTCGACCCGCTTCTCGCCGGTGATCCGGAGCACCCCGCCGTCATTCAAATCGATGGTCACCTCCTCTCTCTTGTACCCAGGGACGTCGAGCTTCAAGACGTGGGCCGTTGGGGTCTGAGTCCAGTCGACCCCGGCGGTCGTGAAGGGCGACGCCGCCATCTCGGCAGGGAAGCGAGGGAACTGGAGCGGCGGCATCGGGGGAATGAAAGGCATTCCTTGGTGGTGGAATGGGTCCCACAGGTCGAGGGCGACGGGGTCGTGGAAGAAGGAGGTTCTCCGGGTATTTGGTGGGGTGAACATGATTGCTTGTGCTTTGTAATTCTTCTAATCGAAGCCTTTTGCTTTGCTATGGACTTGACAGATTTTTTGCTGGGTTATGTTGGGGAAATAAGGAAAGCTCCATATTTATATAGGAGAAGAAAAGGCTCTTTCCTGGATAATGCCTATCCCTGTTTTGGACTTTTTGACTGTCTACCTCAAAACGGATCGACGCAATTTCCTCATATTGGAGTTGATACATGGAACTAACGGAAATTTTTATTTTTTATTAACCTATTTTGAATCGGTGAGAACGGAGGATAAATGTCGTCAATCCCTTTATGTTACCACAGGAGTCTCATTTCATCATTGAATTTTCATACAAACCACAATTGTTCCTTATTTAAGTGAGTCTGCCATTGTTGCTCCTCTCCCGTTAGTAGTGGGGATAGATGGAGTGGCTCCTTTACTCACACAAGTCGAACTAAGGCCATAAATAAATCATGATTTATCGAGATCGAAATAAAGATAAGAGGATTTTGATTAATAACTAGGCAACTCAAACTAGATGAACATAGGGCTGGCGCCAGGCCAACCATCGCAGGTTTGTAAATAATACATTTATCAAATATATGTAGGTACTCAAATATTAGTATCGTAGTGTCTAAAATGAAAAATGATAACTAGAGTTAGAAATTAGATATGGAGAAAAGGAGATTCTTCTGTGTATTGCAAAGGCTTCTAGAAATAGTTTGCGCTCATATGTTGTTGCAATACTTGATTTGATGCTAGGAAATTAAGCCAAATGCGAGGGACATACTTTTGGAATAAAGTTTTGTTTTGGTCCGTATTTTTTATAATTAAACGGTGCTCACAAGGAATTTCGGTACAGTATATCTTTCGGGACCTCCTTTGTTATCCTATAAAATTGATATAATGAATTATTTTGCACATGAGAGATCACCTTGTTGAATAATTTGGGATGAATGCAGTAATCTCGTGTTTCAAGATGATGACTCATAAATTAGGGAATAAGAGACATAGCATGGTATGGCATGGCAATATTCAATATTAAACGAACCAATTGGACCTAATAAATATTTAAATCAAGACCAAAAAGATGTACGAATAATGGACCCACCTCAACCATTAAAATGCATAAATAGATGCAAAAACAATTGAAAATCAATATTTTTTTTTTTTTTTTAATGGTTAAACTTTCTTTTTCTTTTTCTTTTTTTATGTATGTGATTATAATTTCCAAGTCTCGTTTTTGTTGTTATTCTTTCGGTTGGTCCCAATTTGAAAGGGATGGCTTTTAGATTATTTATGCCAGCTATATATATTCAAAGTGGGATATAATTTATTTAATTTTGCTTGAAAAACTGCAGCCTAAACTTATATATGATCATAGTTTCAACACAATTACTGGATGCAATTTGAGTTGAAATCCTAGCAAGAACCCTAATTATTATAAGGATATTGTTGGACTACATTGAAAATGTCTTGTATGGGCACAAAGAAAATGTCACATTTGCTCCTACGACTCTCAACTCGGGACCTGTTGGAGTGTCATTGGCTCATAGTGAAGAGAAGTTGAAAGTCTATTTCACTAGCCTCTCTTTTCTCCAAGATGTTTCCACCTATAAGGGTTGCTTGCGGTAGTCCCTCTAAGAGGGCATCTAGCCAAGTTGTATTTTTTATTTTAATATGCCAGTCCTCGCACCCCTTGTTGGTAGTGCATATTTTTTTCCCCATCAACTAAGGAATACAAGAAAACTCTCCAAGAGCAAGCCTGAATGGCCCGTTCTTAAGTTTTCCTCTTGAGTTTTTAAGGACCTGCTCATGTCCATGGATCATTTATGTGTATGTGGTTCCATGGCATGAGAAGGACTGATGGTCCCATGATGTATCAGGCACCTTCCTCGACAAGCAGAATTTTCTGACCACAGGATTATTGTTTATTTATCGGGTAGGTCCTCGCGGTCCTGATTCTTCAATCAAATCCAGCACCTGATTCGGATTCGGATTCGACATGAAGAAAAAGAAGATGTGGCTACGACTGGCTGGCCACATCATAGGAATCGAACTTAACTTCGTGGGCAGTTTCTTCTCGAAACTAGAGAGGAATATAACCCATTTCACTTGCTTTTCATAGGCTCTTTCTTGTTTTCTAAATATCATTTGCACGATCAGATATTTGAGTTTTATTTGCCTGCTTGATCATTCATTGGGACAACAAAAGGGGAGGCGTGTTTGTAAAAAAGAAAATTTTGTTCAAGTTAAGTTAGCTTGGGAATTAATGCTTTCTCTTTTTCAAACTTGGCGGGTTCGAAGCGAAGTTGTCCGTCGTATGAATTCATCTTGTGTGGATTGAATTGTCGAGTCGATGATGTTGGCGGTATGCAAATCGGCTTAGCGAGTGCTTGGGAAAAGTTGAGGTGCGTTTTTTTTCTTTTTCCCCTCTTCTACACAAAAGCGTCTTGAAATGACCTAAATCTTTGGTAGGGTTGGTTGATAGCATATTGGGCGAGAGATGAGGCACGAGTCGCTCGATTAGGGTTTCGTTTCTTCTTTATCAGAGAACGTGTTGCACGAGAGGGTGAGTGGAGCTTTTTAATTCCACAAATACCCCCTCGATTTGTCGTGAAAAGCATTGCGTAAGAGAAGGATGTGTGTCGCCGGAGGTGAGGGTTTCGGAAAACGCAGTTCGGGCTTCGAGCATCTGATACCAACACGGGGGTTTATATTTGAAAATTTTCCAAATGCTTGTGGTGCAAATGAGAAATTGTGTGCTCCTGTTTAGGAACCTCTTATGTCTACATATAGCCTATAGGGATATGGACTAGATGTTGCCTTCCATATAATTTTTTTTGGGAAAAGACAATATCACAATTGTCACGACTTTCTTATGGCGCTCACCTGAATATCATAATTCTTTTTTCGATCACTTGAGTGTCATATTTCTTTTCTTCACTTTAGAACATTCATCACAAGTATTATGCCACGTCAATACTTGGGTGAACATTTTTAACAAGTTTTGGCACTCAAGTGAATGACCGAAAGTTATGGCACTCGATAAATGCTTTTTAGAAGTTATTGTATCCAATTGATCAAAAAAAAATTTATAGAACTCTAGTGAAAGCCATACTAAAATTATACCACTTGTGGTATCCTTATCTCTTGCTCTAGGATACAAATTTACGTAATTTATTGAAAAAAAGTTAAATATCCTTTTCCGACCTATCTTTATTAAAATATAATTGTATGATTCTATACAAAAGAGTCCAACATCAAATGTTGTATTCATTTTCCTTTAATATCTTGATGTTATTCGTATACTTTTCTAGAAAGGACCTCCAAATTTAGGGGTCAAATAATGCATTCCATATATCCCGTTTAAGAAGACGACAGATCAACGAGGGAGACATTAGATTGCGGTCGATTCATCTTTCCTTTATTCCCTCCCCTCCCTCTTTCCGTTGCATACTTAAGTAAAGCACTAATCGATTAAAAAAAAAATAAACATGTAAAAAAAAAAGCAAATAAGAAATTATTAACAAATTTGATGAATCAAATCAATGGAATACATGTCCTGCCATTTCTCTGGATGCTAGAAATTAAATGTAATTTAGTAGAAAGACCATGGCTGGGAAGATATCAAATGACGAAGGTTGTGCCATGTGTGCGGGAACGAGTAATAGAAGAAGAGGCGGTGATGAGAGGAAAGAAAATACTATATTCTTGCCAAGTGAAGTAAAATAAGACTCTCTTTTTTGCATGAAAAATGAATAATTTGAAAAATATATTCTCAAAAATGATTATTTGCATCGTTTATAAAATAAATGAACGAAAATATTATCATCATTTACGAAAATATTTAGATATAAATTGTTATCAATAGTGAATATATTTTTCATTGACTAATTTTTTTAAGTGATGCAAACGATTATTTTTTAGGAAAAACTTAACAAAAATAGCCAAAGAGTTGGGTGGTTTTTATATATGATAACAAAATGCTCAAATTCTACAAACAAAACATCTACCGTGTCACCATTATAAAAGATATTCATACTAAAATACTATGGCATGTAATGGCAGGAAACATTTGAAAACGGATTTTTGTGTGATTTCTTCTGATAAGGTCGATCACCCCAAATACGACATTCGTCTTATCTTATTCATTAAAGTTAATAAAATGTTCCATTGAGTTTAAAATTTACGTAGTGTGTGTTTGTTTCATTCAAAATTTCATGATAATGAAAATATTTTCCTCTTGGCAATCTAGAAATTTTATTTTTTCAAATTTTAAGCATGTATATTTTCTATGATCGTAAATGATTTTCTATTAAGAGAAATTATTTCAGTCAGGTCAGTTTGGGCTTTAGCCCCAAATTTTATTTATTTTTTAAAGAGAATAATTCATTATGAAATTTTAAAGCTCTACCATACTATTATCATAACGTAAATATACACTAGAGTTACCTAGAGAGAAAAAATTCGCACACCTCACCTTTAACATAACTTTTACGGCCCATGTGAAGTTTGATGGTTAAATTATTATTTTATGTAACTTCATGGAAGTGCATAAATAATGAATTACCAACCTTTAAATTTTTTTTTTAATTTCTTTGTTACTTTAGATATGTATTTATATTTTAGAACATTTCAGGCTGAGAAGGGTCAATGGCCCAACCATCGAAGGCCCAAAAAATAGTCGGTGGAGTTTTATTTTGGTCAATTGAGTAGTGGGACAGATTGAAGCAGGGTCACATCTATAGTTGAAAATGGGCTTCTTCACTGGATCAAAAGGTCAAGGAAATTCACCTAATGTTGGTACCGTCTGTCCTCTTATGTTTAATAATTGGTCCCCGCACCCCCAGTAAATACCGACAAAAATCACGACCTTGATATGACATTCCCATTTGTGCGAAAAATGAAAATAAAAAAAAAATACAGACATCCGTCGTCGGTAGTGTGAACGTAATCTTCACAAAGTATAACCTGACCAATCCTGAATTTTATTGACGCTCGTGTTAGGTACTTTGATCCTTGGTATCTATCCAAAAGCTATATGGCCATAAAAAAATAAAGAAAATTCTTCTCCAATTAGGAGCTTCTTCCACATCAATCCAAGAGAAAGGTCGGGATGACCCAATTCATTTTATTCCCTAAATATTACGTGTGAGATACACTTGATTCAAAGATAAAGCACGTCGAATGTGCATTGCACTTTTGTGTTCAATAACTATTGTTGATCGGGGAAAAAGAGATGGTATAGCCCTTTCTAAGTAAGGAATAATCTATGACCAAAAAAGAGAGAATAAGAAACAATCAATAATTGTATTCATTAAACAACAAACAAAGCATTATACATAATGATTTAAAGTGAGATTATATATAATTAGTTGATGATGGTCTGTTATACAAAACGTGTAGTTTAATTGTGTTTAAGAAATAATTGCTGCGCATCATCACGTGCCAATCGTCCATGTACCCAAAAAATTTAAGATTGCAATTGAGATAAAGACATATAAATATTTTAATAAATAAATAAAGGTTTGCATCAACGCCAAGCCATCAAGGTAAGCTGATCTTAGTGACTGAAAATAAAAATAAATAAATAAAGGAATTGTAGCACTAAGACTGCATTTGGCCATTTTGATTTATAGTTAGGATATGATATGAAATTTAATAATTTTCTTATATACATTTATTGTCAGATATTTTCATATCACATCATATCCATTATTTGGTATGAACGGCATATTAGTATAAATAAACCTAAAAATTGCACAAGCAAAAATGATAAGAATCTCTCATGATACTCTCACCTACTTCATTATTATTTGCTTTTCATTTATTATTTGTCCCTATTTTTATCTTTTTATTTTTTATTTCTTTTTTTCCCCTCCCATCATTCTCTAATATAATTTTACTAAATAGTAAACTATACTAATATAACTAAAATACTAAAAATATTAAAATATGCAATAAATATAAATACTAAATTTTTATATATAATATTTTGAATAACATTATAAGATAGAAAGAAATTTTAATATATAATTAAAAATAGGAATAAATATAAAAATGAAATTTTTTTTATTTTATGTTATTTTTTGAATTTTATTTTGATTTTGAAATTCAAATATTATTTATATTCAAATATCATTTTAATTTTATTAATTTAAGAATTTTGTTATAAAGAAAAATAATATATATAATATGGATATTAGAAATCATATCCACATTTTTATCCCACCTCCTTCATGGGACACTGTTATTGAGGCTTTATTCTTTTATGTCCAACTTCATCCTATCTCGGGCAAAAAATTATCATGTCTCAAATTTTATTATGACCACCAAAATGTAGCTTAAGTATATTAAGATTATGACTTTAAAGATTGACATATAAAATGATGGGATTGGACAAACTTTGGGGGAATTGTCCATTTAGCCAAAAACCTATTATACGCATACCGATTCAGTCTCACTTTTTTTTAATTTTTATCAATTCAATTCTAAAACTTTGTGTGAAATTCCAATATTTTTATCCCGATCAATTTTCATCGAAAATGATTTGTTGGCTAAATGCCATGCATGTAGGACAGGCACAAGTGAGATCAAAAGAAAAATGCCATCCTTGATGATTTTGATGAATGCTTTTTTCGTTTCTATTTTGAGATATGTTTCATGTGGGTAAAATAGGAAGCTTTTCTTTATTTGCGAAAGAGCCCAAAAGTAGGAGAGATCTCGCGGTTTCTACTACTGTCTCATAAATGAACAGTTGTGTCGGGGACCAATTCGAATGAAGATTAGAATAAGACAGAGCCCAAAAGAAAGGCAAAGCTTAAAGAGCCAGAGATTCCCCCGAAACAAAGCGTCCAAACATTCTCTCTGCATTGTCTTGTGGGATTTGGTCCCCCTTTTCCCCAAAACTTAGAATCAAAATACCAACATCTCTGCCCTAATCACTTCGTGTCGAATTTATTTATTTTATTAAAGCATATAAACGTCTCTGACTATATTAAATCGATTGGCTTGCATATGGCACTTCTTTTATAGATCATGTATAGACGGACCGATTCATTTACAGCACAAATAAATAAAGTAATTATAGTTATTCAAAGGTAAGAATGCAAAGGTCAAACCCTAGCATAACTCGAATTGATGGATCATGTGGGTCTATAGAAGTCGTTCTTAAAGTTGTGACTGCATTCAATTTCATTCCCCTACGTTTTAGATACTTTCATTTGTTTTGATGATTATAAACCAATCTTCACTTTGACAAAAGAGCTAATGAACGCAGAAACAGTGTTTCTTCAAATAAGCACTATCCTAAAGCCACGATCTCCACCTGCTCCAATTCTTTGACCAAAAAGGCATACCAAATATTTCCACTAGGGTTTCACTCTTTTGTCGACTCCACCTAACCTGCATTTGACTGGTCATCAAAAGTTAAAGAACAAGCACTTTTTCCACCGAAATAAAAAAAATATATATATTCTCATCGGACCCTGTCGAATTTCTAGGGAAAATGTTTCCCGCGTTGACCAATATCATGTACGTTTAGTTGCTTCAATGCTTATTTTCTTTCCCGCCATAAAGCAAAATGTTCATAATTAAACAGAAAAATAATGCACACGCGTCATATGATGAGCAATAGTAAAACTTAGTACATTTTTTTCTAAATGAAAATATCGCACGAGAATCACAAGTTTGCTCCAAAAGTCTTCCTTAGGTTTTCGATCATGTCAAATTCTTTAGCCTAGTGTCCCCTATAATTCATTTGATTGGACGAAAATGGAATCTGGGTTCACATGATTTGCTAGTACCCTTTTCTACGCTCCTATTTTTTTTTCCCCCAACACTCCTACCTCATGGTATTAAAATATAAGTAGTGATTAGCGAGGCTCGTCGCCTAGGGAAAAACAAAATACGGGCTCGTCCAACCATTGACGAAAATGAATTCTGTCGGGATGTGTTCTTTGTCTTTAAAGCTAGTTTTGGCCAATAAAATATAATTTCATTGGAGAATTCTGGTTCTCGCATATCAAACATTAGGTAGGAAAAAAAAAGGGATATATTCTTGGACGTCAGATCCATATAAAATGGTCATGCTGAAGATAGCAATCATTAGTAAATCAGCATTTAAGAAAATTCAAGAGAAAGAGACACCATGACTGTCGTAATTTAGGTAATAGCACAGTAAATTATATTGAATATTCATATAATCGATTCTTTGAATGTTATAAGTTTTTAAAAACGTTCATTAATAATTGATATGTTGCATCGATTGATACTTAATTGAATTTAAATATTTAAGTGATGGATTGAAATTCATGAAATATATATATATATATTTCTAAATCATGGAATTCAAATGATAAGAAAAAGGTTAAGGTAATGAAGTAATCGCCATAATTATTCTAAAATCCCGTTATGATCCAGAGCTGAGAACTCCCGAATTTCCAATCCGGTCCACACATGCACACAGGGGACCGGTCGCTATGATCGGCTGACGCAAGCGACCCGGGGACCAAGCGTGGGGCCCCCAGGCACGCGAGCATCGGGATTCGGTAAAAAACACAAGTCGCCACGTGGGACCCATCCAGCCACCACCTCCCTCCCCCTTCCTTCCTATTAGCCCTACGCTCGATCTCCACCGTCCGTTGAAAAACGCCTCACTGCCATCACTGCTCTCGTTCATCCCGTGCTCCTCTCTCTCTCTCTCTCTCTCTCTCTCTCTCTCTCTCTCCCGCAATATTCTTCCCTCTCCCTCCATCTTCAGTCACTGCAACTCCGACAAAGAGAGAGAGAGAGAGAGGGGGTCTCTGCAGCCCACTGGGTCTCCAACTTTTGTCCTGCTCCGAAGAAATTTTGGGGGCCTAGCATTCTGTGTCTCTGTGTGAGTGTGTACGAGTCGACGTGCTTGCTGATCCGTCGCCATCAATTTTGCCGCCTCCATTTCTGGGCGCGACCCTCTCAGCTCCCTCTGTTTCCTCTCTCTGTGATCGCCGCATTTGCCTCGCCGCTCCGCTCGCCCTCCCTCTCCCGGGGGGATTTGGATTGGTGGGCATCGGGCGTTTTCCGGTTTCGCGGCGACCCTGTACGTTTCGCCCTCCGGTACGTTCTCTCTGATCTCCCTCCGAGAGTGGCGCCGTGTGCGCCTGGCTGTTTCCGCCCCCGAGCATTCTGGTTATCTTTTGTGTCTTCGCGCTATGTTCGTCGTTTCGATAGCTGAGGACCTTGTGGAGAGTGGAGACGTTTCGAGCCTGTTGGGACAATGGAGTTCACGTGCCTGTTGATTGGTGCGATTGTCCGGACCTTTCTTGGCTGGTCTGCTAGTTGAATTCGGTTCTAGAGTTTCTGTTTTTCGTTTTTCCAGGGCCATAATCCATTTCGAGCGTGAATTTAATTTCCTCGGGTACTCCGCAGGAATCTTACATTTATGCGCATGAAACTTTTGGGTTCTAGTTTTGGTCACTAGATCCGGAGTCCATGGCATAAACTCTGAGTTTTCTGAACGCTTAGATGTAATGCCGGTGAATGACCAGGACGATTTCGTCGATATAAGGCCGATATAGAACGTGGAGTTCGTCTTCGGGTCTGAATTTGACCGCCCGTACTTAATTCATGATGAAGAAAATCTATTACGCAAAGTTGCTATTGTCACCTACCCATTAAAATTGTTAAAAATAAGCAACTGTTAGGTTCTTGTAACAACGCCGGCGTTTATGCCCTTGCGCTCCACTGTTTTCTTTTTTTTTTTTTTTTGATGGGTGCAGCCAAGTGTTTTTTGTTCATTAGAATGTTTGAGGCATATAATTGTGCATGCTTTACGTTTGTGCAAGTAGAAATACTAACTCTTTGATCAAACTTATCTCTCCTTGTATTCCCTTGAATTATGAAAGAAAAAGGACTGCCTTCTTGCATTTAGTCACTTTGGCCTTTTCCTGATTTTCACATGTTGTCCTCCTTGTCGGCAGGGCCTTGTTTTGACCCTCAAGTTCGGTAGTACATTTAGATTGTCATGGAAGAGCAATTTGTAGCCATGAACTGAGAGCAAAAGCCCTGGATGCGAATTCTGAGAATATCTGATGTCATGTCATCTGATGTTTGATCTGGAAATTAACATCTAGCTGTTGGAGATATGGGAACAAACGTTGAGGTGAAAAATTACCCAAAGCTTCAGCACATCTCCAGGAAGGGGAAGGAGAGGACCTTGTCACCGCGTGGGTCTGAAACTATGAAGTTCCCAGAAAAGTTAAGGGTTGAAAATCGTCAATGTCTGCAAAATGTGCGTCGACATCGTGAACCGGTAGAAAATTTAGATGCCCGAGCAATCTGTCAGTATACTTCAGGAAATCAACAGAAGCAGTTTTTCAAGGGAAAGTTCACCAAGGATGACGAGCTCATCAAGCACATGAAAAACTTGCCAGGCTATCTCCAGAGCATGGAAAAGGGAGAAAACCTCCAAGGTAAGGCTCTGAATGTCGGAGTTCTTGATTGGGCTCGTCTTGAGAACTGGAAGCCAAGTCAAAGCTGTGATTCTAGAAGAGGTAGAGGTAGGTTCAGTTCATCTCTGAGTGGCATCGACAGGTCTTTGACTATACCTAAAGGGTTATTTAGCTTACCCAGCAATGCTCTCACTGAGAATATTGCTCAGAAAAGCAAACTACAGGCTTCCGCTAGTTCTGGTCCCTGTTCTTCTGGTAAAGATGGCCTTTCTCAATGTCCAAGACCAGCTAACCGGAAAGTCACACGCACTCGAGGTGCCGAATATGTTTCCAATTTCACTTTAGATGAGAAGATGAAGAAGAAACTAGCTTCCACACATGAGTCTTCTGAAGTAAACCATTCTAAGATTAAGCGTAAAACTGGCAAGACTGAAGAAAGTAAAAGGACTGCTTCGGGTACCAATAATCCATCAAACTCAAAAAACTGCAGGAATCTTCCTAGTTCAAAGGAGAATTTCAGAGGTTTTGATGCTCAGGCATTGAAGAAAGTGGTGGAAATTCCTCAACCAGTTTCTAAAGAAAATTATGTAGAGCAAAAGACCACTTCAGGTATAGGTGCTTCATCATCTTCAGAATGTGGGAAATTTGAGGTCCCTTTGATTGCAAAAGAAGATGAAATTAATGAAAAGGTGGATAACCATCAGGATTCAGATATGCATTTGGATTATAAGTTCTCTTCTGGGAAGCAGACAAACATAGTTCTTCTTTTACCCAAGAGATTTCCCAAGAGCAATCTTGCAGAAATGTCACAGCAAAATGATATCATGAGAGTCCCAGCTCAGAGTTCTTGTCGAGTAAATCAGAATAGTTGCTCTGGTTCCTTACTCTCTGAGGACCATTCCACTGAACTATGTCCTGAAATTTCATACTCCTGTCCTCTCCCATCTCATGACATGACTCATTGTGAAAACCTTCACCAAGCTGTGATGCTGTCTCCTGATTTATCTCCCCATTTCCCTAGTGTAAAGAAACTGCCTGATATTCACTCAGAAGACAAATGTGGTCGGAAGCACTGGTCAAGCAGTGCACTGTTGAATCAAAATCTAGCTGCTAACCTGAAAATACTGGAGCTAGAAGCAGCTGAAATGGAATCAAGGAGAGGCAGCAATTCTTCTCCCAACCGCCGATTCAGCTTTGGTTTAGGTCGGATGAGGAAGAGTTTCAGCTTCAAAGAAAATACTTCTGTTCCACAGTTGAGCCCGACATATGTCAGTGCCAAGTCTGGGCCAGTGGGAACTGGAGATGCTCCTTGTCTTGACATCTCAAGCCATGAGAGAGTGAATGTTCCAACAAGAAGTAGGTCCAGCCCTTTAAGAAGATTGCTGGACCCGCTGCTGAAGTCCAGATCAGGGAATTCCCATAGTTCATCTGAAAATATCACGCCATCGAAAGGGAAGTTGCACTCAATGAGCCCCAGGCCAATAACTGCCAATGAACCACTAGTCAGTGAAAAGCATGACAAAACAAAAGTTCAAGCTCTGTTGCAGCTCACTATGAAGAATGGGCTGCCTTTGTTCAAGTTTGTGGTTGACAACAATAGCAACATTCTCGCAGCCACAATGAAAGATTCATCCCCTTCTGGAAAGGATGGTGCTGGTCGTAGCTACACCTTTTACTCTGTTAATGAAATAAAGAAGAGAGGAGGGTGGATGGGTCAAGGAAGCAAAGTTAAAAGAGGTGATTTTGAGTACAGTATTGTTGGTCAGATGGAGGTATCAGACAGAACATTTTCTCACTTGGCAGCAGAAAGTTTCGATGAGCACACCATTACGAGAGAGTTTGTCTTGTCTGGTGCAAGACAGGGAGATGCAGAGTTGCCAGACTTTCTTGCTAACAGGGAACTCGCTGCCATTGTCTTCAAGATAGGAGCTGATAATTTTAGATGTGATGAAGAACAAGCAGATTGCTGTAAAAATTCGAGTAACTGGAACCCTGAAGATTCTTTACTAGAGCGTAACTGCAATGCTAATTCAAACCGTAAACCTAGCTCGTTTCACGGTGATACTTCCTGGGGGTGTTCATGGCTTGCCTAACAAGGGAGAACCTTCACCACTGATTTACAGATGGAAATCTGGTGGATCATGTGATTGCGGTGGCTGGGACATCGGTTGCAAAATGCGTGTGCTCTCTAATCAGAACACTTTCTCTAATACTCTGAACTCAAAAGCCTGCTCAATCTCAGATTGCCTCGAACTATTTGTCCAGGTAGTTGTTGTTTGATGTGATTGACGACTTTCTCTCATGCATCTTGTGCGGCTTTATCATTCATGATGGTGTGTGTTGTTTTCATTATGCAGGGAGAGGCTCAACAGGAAAGCCCCATTTTCAGATTAGCGCCGTTTAAGAAGGGGATCTACTCCATCGAGTTCGATTCATCAATCTCATTGTTACAAGCATTTTCCATATGCGTTGCCACCCTTAGCCATCAAGCTTCTTCCGATCCATCTGTAGGTGATTGCTTGCCTGAAATAAGCACTTTGGGAGAACTGGCTTTGAACAGGAACGTTCCAATGAAAGCCCCCTCTATAATAAAGCAAGGCCGAGCTAAATATGCTCCATTCCCACCCCCGTCCCCTGTTGGGAGAGTTTGAACCTGGAACCTTCTGCAGAGATGGATATTTTACATTCCGGCTGTAAGAAACCTTCAGCAGGATGGCAAAACAGGTAATGCGCCTCGAAAAACCGTGGCATAGGTCGTTACTGTGGACATTTGTCGTCGAGGACTTGAAATGACATTCAAGGGAGATCCTTTTGACGCGAACATTTGGAAATGAATTTGTTTTGCCATTGCATTTCCATGCAAGATGTAACACTGTATTAGAACTAGCCATGTACAAAGGAAATAACATCAATCAAGTGTATCCTACTTTTGTCGAGTGAATGTAACTGTAACACGTCTGCTCCTCCTGGTTTCTAGCGAGCAGCAAGAACGAACGGACTGAATATTCAAAGTTTTGACAATGTTGGTGCTGATTGCTGATTACTTTGTTTTTTTTTTCTTAATTTCATTCTTCTTCCTCACCTTTAGTAGATATCCAAGAAATACAGACGAATTTAACGAACCGTGCTGGTCAAGAATTCTGTATATTACTTTCTAATTGACAACAGCATTATTTTCAGCTAATATTGTTACGGTCCTCCTTTTTCCTCGTTATCATCTTCCGATCTTCCCATCCAACAAGGTCTCCTTTTCAACGGCCATATGAATCCTAAACTCAGATATGCTGGAAGCCTTGAAAAGTTCTTTTAAAAAAAATGACACAAATAATCACTCAACTTTGACTTCATGTCCAATATGATTATGAATTTTAATTCAATTTGCAAATATCATCCTTAAACTTTCAATTTATTCAATGTGGTCCATTATTTTCATTCAATTTAGGGACCAACTTGAATATATACTAAAAGTCTAAGCATCACATTAAATAAATTAAAATTTTAAGAACGATATACTAATAGTTTAAGAATCGCATAAAAAAGAACTCATTTTCTTCTTTCTTTTACGTCTTTCAAGTGCACAAAGGAAGAGAAGAGATGCTCGTTTTGTTTTTTTCTTTCTCTCTTTTATTTAACTAGAGGGGCTGAGTTGGGCCTTTGATGGGCCCAATTAGCTCTCTTCTCTCTGGGGCCTCTTATATTGCAATTGAAAATTTTCTGATAAAATAGAAAATTGCGACGCGCGCCATTCGAGTCACTGCTGACGGTAAAGAGATCGCTTGGGACTTCACTAAGGATGTGCTTTGCTTAACCTTAATCCAAAATGGAATTCTTCCCTCCCAAGGAACACAAGGCGTAAGTCAACTCCGCCTTCTAGAACCCCATGAGATGAGATGCCAATTTCATTTTCTTTCTTTCTTTTTAATTTCAAGCTCTTGCGTGTCTGACCACTAATCAATTTTTTAAAATATTCTAAACTCTTTTTGTAGACCATAGAAAAGACTAATTAATTTTTTTTAATTCCATTCGAGGATCATGCATGATGTATTTATGCTTTGCGATTTCCACGTGAAGTTTCCCTTCTGCAATAAATGCGATCCCATGGGGCAGCGTCCTTCGCCCTTCCTATCTAATTATTTGAAAGGATTTTCTTTAGGAGTACTTTCACGACACTAATTAACTGACTAAATAAAAAAATCATAATTTTAATAATCGAATTTCAAAATATCAAGTCCACGAGTGATTTCGACCTGTCATATTAAAATTCATAGAATTTAATGGATTAATGGCATTAAAAATCCCAAAATAATTATCATATTTTTGTCTCATAGAGAGCACAGCTGGATAACCCAAAGCACCTCTATCCTCAAATCAATTTCCATATCCCAAAAAAAATCCCAATCTACCCTTCACTTTTGATCCCAAATTATTCGAACATGGAGTAGATTTGTGTAAGGGATATCAATTTGAAATCGTTCTAGAATAAATGTGTCATGTATATACATATTTAGAATTTTCAGCTGGACAAAAATAAGTCAAGATGGATAGATGATATTAAAAATATTTTCCTCAACCGCCATCCTCTTTGACCGATTCATCAAATTCAAGAAGCCCTGCAATTGAATTCACATGGACCCCACATGACATTACACGTACGTAACTCCCAGATCTTCGACGGTTAAAACTCGAGAAATTCAAAACTCCATTCAATTCGATTAATTGAATGGAGGGCGACGAAAGCGTAAAGCGAGGGGCTGCTGAGGGAGAAGCGTAACGCGTCCCGCCCGCCAGCGGACGCAAAAACGCGGATGGCCCCCTCGAAAACGACGGGCGAAGGCGATGCTGAAACGACGCGAGCGGGAGGAGAAGCTTCGCGAAGATGCCCCGTTTCTGTACGGCTCTGACCGTCGAACGACACGTTCGAGGAGAGCCGCCGCGCTGGCCGCTTCCCCTTCGTCCTTATCTCCCCAACCACCAACATTCGCTTTTGCCGATCGGCATCGACGTCGGCGTCTCTTCTTCCGCCCGTGAGCGCACACCCTTTTGGTAATAGTTGCGGTTCAAAATGCGATCGTTTCATGATCTCGTTACGAACGTTGCAATCTCTGCATTCGACAAACATGATGTGTCGTGACTATAATTGCGAGAAAACACTATGGGTTCAAATAAAATACGATTTCATGCGTAAGTAAAACGGCTTGTTATCGCTATAGGCGATCATTTAATGGGTCAGAAGTATTGCTTAAGCCTGCCCATGAAATGAAATCTTACATGTCAATAAACCTGGAGGGCCGACCCTGACCCCAGTCAAAATTGGGCGGGTCGGGTTTCTTCGCGTAGGAATGCCGCTCACTTTTGGCCATTTGTCTTCGAGCGTCTCAAGCCTGGCCGAGCCCACTTGCCCATCCGCCCATTTTCGCCGTTATGGAGTCATTATTATTTATTATTTTCGATATAAAATTATTGAGGACAATGATCAGATAATAGATATACCCATGAGCTGACACTCTAATTAAAAAAATGAAAGATTCCAAATTATATTTTTACTCATAGTTAAGAAAATTGACACAAATGATCGGGAAATTTTGGCCCCATATGTAATATAGTTGATGAACTTTTAATTTGTTTAATATTTACACCAATGCACAATGCAACCCTTAAAGTTTTAATTTGTTTAATGTAGAATTTGAACTTTTGGTAAATATTTAATTTAGTCTATGGATATTTAATTCAATGGCTAAATTGAACATGCATCAAAAATTCAAAACTATATTAAACAAATTTTTCAAAGATCACATTGCCCATTAGATTAATTATGAACCATATTATACATTTAGGTAAAGTTCAATGATCGTCATGGATTATATTACACATTAGGATAAAGTTCAGATATCACATTAAACAAATCGAAAGTCAATAGTTCATTAAACATGTTGAAATAAAATCCAGAGATATTATATTGAATAAATTGAAAATTCATTAATCACAATATGTATTAGATCCAAATTCCCAAATCATTTGTGTCATTATCTTTTTATAATCATCACGAGTGGATGCAAATGATACTCAGAAGCAATTCCAAATTGCAAAGCCGCACTCTTTTGTGACTCAAGTGCACATCCAATTGTGGCTCAAGTTCAACCTCTTTGGTTAAAAGCGGGTTTTGCACTTTAGCACCTATATGCATATGTCAAAACTAACAAAATCAAAGGCAAATCAGAAAAAAACACGCCTAATCAAACATGAGGTGACGTCTTTCTTGACGGGGTATCTTAATTTGAACAAACTAATCATTGATTATCACTTTCAAAGTTGAAATTCAAAAACAACAGCGCACCACACACGTCACGCGTTTTTAAAAATCAGCGACCTCTTAATTGAAGTTTGGAAATGGGCATGTTGGTTTTTCACTTACTTTTTTAAAATTTTATTTTATTATTATTATTATTATTATTATTTTTTAAAGTAATTAACTCGAGGTTTGTCTTCCTCCTTTTGACGACGAAATCAAAACGAGAAGGAAAGAAAAACGAGGACGATCTCTTTGACTGAGGAAGTAGCAAAGGAACGTGGTGGGGGTGGCGGACTCCCCGACGATATCGGAAATCTGGCGGTGGCCCCCCACCCCCATCCCCGACGGAGCAAATGTCCATGTCCATGGCCTCGTCGGCAAAAGCGACTTTGACCATTGACTCCCTCCCACCACTTATTCCCATTTTATTCTTTTATTTATTTTTATATAAAAAAAAAATAAAAAATAAAAGGGAAAGAAAAAGTCCAATCTGGGATGCTCTCCCCATCTGGGGAAATGCCCATCATGCTCGCCACGTCACCATCCAATGCAATATTTTCCCTCTCTCACCCCCCCATCACAATAATCACCGTCCTAAAAATCTGGGACTCCTCATGTCGATTGACGTAATCGCCCCTCGCTTTTTAGCTTCTGTTTTCATTGGTATTATCGCTATGATTTTTCATGGTAGAAAGTATTTCGTTTTCTGAGGTTAGTGGTACTTTCTTCTGGCACGGTTGCCTCCATGCTTGGCTTGGGGGACAAACATGGGTGAAGAGACGGATCGCTTGTCTGGTGCAGGCTCCCTCTCTCTCTCTCTCTCTTTGGGTCAACAACCTCTCTCTTGACTTGGGTGAAATCGCATTGGATAACTCACTTGATCCATAAATATTGAATATCTAATGTGGCTCCTTTTTGTGTATTAAGTAATTGCACTAGAAACCATGCAAAAAGGTAATTAAGCATATGTATAAGAACGCCAAGCCTCCTTACTACATATCTATCAACAAGAAACATACACTCGATGCTTTCCAAAATATCACAGGACTCGATAGGTGGGTCATGTAAGAGTCAATGATCAAGCAATCGAATCCACGATAGAGAGGGGGTGATGACATAAATAATTCTAAAATCTTTGGTCCTACATGAAATATCATCCCTATATGTTTATATAATCTAATGTGGTTCGTGAATTTTTGACAATTGTTCGATATGATCCTTCCACTTGCTCAAATGACAAATCGAATGTTATTAGATTATGTACATTATTATATGCTAAGTTGGATTTTTTAAAAATAACGAGTCAACATATCTATTTTTTATTTGTCTATTTTAGAAAATGAAACGGAGTTAGGGTGTTAACATTTGCATCATTATTTGATGACGTGGATTATAATATCCTAATATGAGGTTAATATCTTATTTGGATAATTCATGTGTAGTTTTTTTTTTTTTTGTCCACCACTCAAAACTTAATGGATTGAAAGTCAAATGAGCAAATTCCATTTAACTTAAATGAATGGAATAACGGTATCGAACATTTTTCTATAGCTTCGATGACTAATTGAACATTTATTAGCAAAATTATGGATCGTGTGGAATAAAATAAAAATTTAGAAATGATATCACATGTTAGACTAAATATAATGTATCGTTTATGTCATTTCCTAAATAGAAAAAATGGTAAAAGACAAGAGTGACCACGAGTCAATGGCCAAGTTGACAAATGGCATCACCATCAGAAGGGAACACGATCAAACAACCCAAAATTCTTCATGGCCCAGTTGACAATTAGCCACACCTGCTCTACTGCTCGCCTTCATTTATTAAATTCGAGGAGATTAATAAGTCGGGAAATACAGCCGGGGGCACGAAATCGGATGGGGGATTTGAACGTGTCCTCATCGGCAGTTGGTGAGGGGAAATGGCGGGTGCTGTAAAGAGTGGAGAAAGACAGGGGGACATTGATGAGAAAAGCACGTGGATTCCGAGGAGCCGATCCAGCAGAGCGAGGGGAAGGGTACTTAGGTGGGCTAAATTCATCGTCATGATGATGTCCCCCATGTGGAATCCCTCTGTCGAGGATGACTGGTCACGGTTCAAGATGTACTTTTTTTCTCAGTGGAAAAATGATATCCACCGGCCATTTGCATTGTCAGTTTCCAAAGCACAAAAATAGGGTAAAAGTTCTTAAACCATCGTTGCAAGATAACATTCTGTTGCCGTAATTTTGTGACCATTCGCTTAAGTTGATCACGCCACTAAAGGACATCTGGAATTTTACGTTGAAGGAAGTTCTGTTGCTTTCTCTTGTGATTTCTTCAACTTAACTATAAGGCTTAGGCTCGAGGTTTATCGCGGTTTACGGCTCATGCGCACAGTCTATTTGGGGATGACCTCAAATTAGTGATAGGAATCCAATGTTTTTAGAGAATTTTGACTTGATAGGCTCGAGACAACGCTCATTATGAAAAGCCCAGTGTTGTCTAATGCTAACTTTTGGAGCAGATTTGACGTCGCGTCCTTTGTGATGGGTGATCACTTGCCCTCGGTCCTTGTTCTCGTGACTCGGCTAATTCCCCTGCGACAGGATTTTAACATGGTAAGATCACCTTCACATGCCACACTAGCCAAATCCTTAAGAATGCCTCCCTTGTCGGGGACAGGGACTTCATCATCGAAAGACGACGACCAAATTCTCTCCGACCACGATCCTATCTTTCTTCCTCTCGTAAGTTTCGTAGTGACCCGACATTAGAAAGCCTTCTAGGTTTGCTCTGTCCTCCTCGCCACGCTTCTTTTCGCTACCTCCAAATCGTACTACAATTGCCTAACACCAAAATGTGATCGGTTACAAAATGCGCTCGGTACAATTGCTTAAAACTCCTACAACCTCTTTCCCTTATTTAGTTGTTCAAGTACGTGTCCAAGCAATTTCTATTCCTTTCTTTTTTTATAGTGTGAGATTTCACCATGCTATAATCAGGTTTTGGTACTTGTATGCACCAATATGCTTCTTCAAATATATTTTTTCTCTCACGAAATTCTTCTTATAGGTTTCCTCCTCTTCCTCTAGGTTTTTCCTTATGAAAAAGTTTCAAAAAAATCATAAACCTTTCGCATTTGTATCAATTTAGTCCCAAACATCTTATCGGTATCAATTTAGTTATATAATTTTTAATTTATGCCAATTTAATTATAAAACTTTTAGCCTTGTAGTAATTCAGTTATTTCAATTAATTTTGGCCGGATTTTGCCGACATGAACGTTGGTCAATTAATGTGACACAACCAACGTTAACATTGATAACTTTTAATATTTTCCTGAATTATTTATTTATTTTCTTTCATTTTTCCTTTTTTTCCCCCTATTCTTCTCCTTGCTCCAGCCAGTCAATGATTAGGCAATTGGCCACAGGGGAGGCCTAGCGAGGCTTGATTGACCTTGCTAGCCTTTGGCGATCCTTGCCAAATTCAACAAGGCTACGAGGGGTGATGAGACGTGCTAGGGGCCGGCAAGGTCAACCTTGACCTCGCCAACCCTCCCCTTTGCCGATTGCCCAGCTAGTGACTGGCTAGAGTAAGGAGGAAAAGGGGGAAAAGAAAAAGGAAAAAGAAAAGAATATAAATAAATAATTCGAAAAATATTAAAAATTATTAAAAATTATCTATGTTAGTCTTGACTATGCTACGTCAATCAATTGACATCCATATCGGCAAAATCCGATCAAAATTAATTGGAATAACTAAATTGACATTAAATTAAAAGTTTCATGACTAAATTGGCATCGCATCAAAAAAATTACAATTGAATTTGCACCAATAAAAAGTTTATAATTAAATTGGCATATATACAAAAGGTTTATGACTTTTTTGACACTTTTCCCATTTTTCCCTAGAAGCACGAGATCTATGTGGGGGCAGTGATTGTGAATTTAACATTTACACGTTGTTAGCAAATGTTTTCAGATTGATAATGAAGTTGATTGAAAAATAGTGAAAACACGTATTCAAATGATTCGAATTAAAAGGAGCGCACATATTCTTGCTAAGTTACCGATAAGATAAGAGAGCATAATTTTAATTGCATGACCGACCAAAATCATCAATTAACATATTAAAGGCACTTTTTATATAACTCTTCCTATTTCGAATGCACATCGAATTGATTAAATATAGTTCATCATGTCACAGATCATCACGACCGGCAAATCTTTATCCGAATAAAGAGAGGAAAAAAGGCAAAAGAAAAAAGAAAAGGGTACTTTACATTTTCCCTCCTATTATCCAAAAGCGACGACAGCACTCATAAGCAAGGATGATGTAGGATCATCATCACTTGGACAACTAAGACGAAACCCCCCCATTAGAAATTTCAAATTCAAGAACACTGCGAACCGTTTCGTCCGTTGTCATACTCAAATCGATAACGCACCAATTTTTATTTTTTTAAGGATCAAATAAGTGGTTTTTTTAATGTTAACCTCTTTCTATAAACACCGAATAAATTAATTTCGAATAAATCGAATGTTTATTGCTGAAATACCGGAAAAGTCCTGGCGACGGGCTCGTTACTCGGAACGAGATCCCTTTTTGATGATAGCGGCGAATCGATCTGGAAAAGAGATTTTCCCCCACCTCTGACGGTGGAGCCCACTACGCAAATCTGTTCACGCTTCTTCTCTTCTTTTTTTTTTTTTTTTTTTTTTTTTTTTTTTCCTGGCCTTTATTTGAATTTTTTCGAAATAGAAAAAACAAAAGAGACTTTTTTCGAAAATTTGAAAAGTCAGACGAGGGGAGGGAGCGAGTGAGTCAGTTAAGCCTCGGTATCCGAGCCGCGTCGCCCGTGACTCGGTCCTCTCGCCCAGGGGGGCGGCCAGAGAGTCACGTTTTCGTCGCCCTTGGAGCAGGGAGGGAATGTCGAGGGCTTTATCGTCAATTCATATATACGATTTTCTTCTTCTTTTTTTTTTTTTTAAAGGGGAGTTTCTTAAATCGCCCCAGTTGGATGGTCCATACGCCGGAACCTCGATCCTATAAACGACCACCCTTTCTTTTCCTTTTCTCTGATTTTTTTTTTTTAAAAAAAGGGAAGAACTCTCGGCGTTTTCTGTAAAAAAAATAAATCGAGCTTTGAATTTTAATCACTTTTCATTTTTTTAATTTTCATTTTTTTAAAATATCGTGTAACTCGGAATTCTTGCAAATGAAGGTAATTTAAGATAAATAAATAAAAAAACCAGGCGAGGTTTTTTTTAAGTGTTTATTATTTTTTCTGGCTTTGTCCGATTTTGATTTGTCCCATGTGGACGTACCAAGGACTTTGCCTGAAAACTGCAGGCCAAAGCCGGACCTGAAAAAGCTTCGGGAAGGAAATACGGAAAAGAAAAAAAGGGAGAAAGATTCTCGTAAGTTCTCAAAAGCTGCTTCGTAAAAATGTTGTGGCATTTATACCGAATAAGTATAATAATCAGCTTATTGTTATTATTATTATTATCATTTTATTAATTATTAATTGTATCATTGGGCGAATTTTGTGTGCGATTACTGTTTCTCAGCGTTGAGGTAATTCATGAAAATCATTGTACCATTCTCAACATGTCTTATCCGATTTTTTCCTTCTAACTTTTCATCTCTATTGGAGGTTTTAATAAGATCGATCCTGCAAAATCAATAATTGCACCGTCATACTCTTCTTTTTTTTCTTTATCTTAATAAGAGCATAATGATTTATAGTGATGTACATATTATTTATGTTGGTCATATCTATGAGGATCGTCATGTATGATGGCAAATAATTTATTGACTTGGTAATCTTTTGGCTTTAAAACGCCTCTATGTGGACTTGAAAAAATAAAGTTCGAGCTTTATCATTTTTTTTCCAAGTATACTAGAAAAATAAGAAAAATAAATCAATTATTGAAAAGCATATACCCAAATGAAGTGGCTACAATTACGATAAATCAGGACTGCTAGCACCCTGAAAAAGACAATACTTCGAATCTGAATAGGATGAATTTCACTCGAGGTGAATTCTCGGTGTTTTGTCGACGTGTGTTCCGATTGAATTATTTGGTCCGATTATTGCGAGGTCTCGTTAAAAACAAAAACAAAAACAAAAATACAAAAAAAAAACACGTTCAATGCCCCCCGACAAATCGAGTACTTTCGACCTAGGGAATATATGCTTTCCCCACGTCCCGGAAAATAAATAGATAAAAAATAAAGGAACACAGAAAGAGAAGAAGAAAGTTACTTATCATGATCTCCAAAATCAATGTACTTTGTTATTGTTTATACTTTCACAGTAACCACCATTCTTATACAGAAAGAATAAAATTGGGCTTCGAATATTGAATCTCTTTATTATGAGAGATTGGTGCGTAAATAATTTAACTTTCGAGTATAAATTTTGAATCTCACACCTTATAAAGAAATAAAATAAAAATCTGAAAATGCAAGTTAAAATAAGATTGATAAAAAAAAAAAATTACGGCACAATTAATGAGGCTTGTGATGAAATAATATTTTGAACAAATACTCGAGAAACACGTCGATTACCCAAGAAACGCGTCAACTAACAAAAAAAAGTACACTACTTTTAAGCCATAGTTCTTTTTTTGTAAATGAACGATAGATCCAATTATTTAGAGATTCACGTAACTTCACAAATTAGTGGAAAACTATGAAAATTTCCTTGTTTTGTTGCTTAATAAGTGCCCTTGAAATACTTGTTAACAAAATAAGTAATGTTAAAGTTGCTGAGATTTACACACTAAATGAAAATGATGCGACAAACATTGAGTAATTATTTAAGTTCGTAGGGCCATTGAAATAACCAATAGAATGTATGCCATATCATTTGTAAATCCATTTAATATTGGAATCTTAGTATCCCTAGCATAATTTTAACAAAATCCTTATAATATCGGGTGTCTGCTCCTTATAGTCGGCTCGAGACACCAAGTAGGATTATCAAAAATGATAATAATGCAGATAAGCATGTTTCGGAAGTCGAGATAAAACATCATTCAATAACATTTGGAGCATAACTAAATGTCCCTTGGCAAGTACCAAGTACACACACTTTTTTTTTTTGGTAAAGATCAAGTACACACACTTTAGTCGTTGTTATTACAACTAAAATGCTTAATTAAGGGCGTGACTTCATAAATTTTTGCACTTTGTTTGATTTGATTTTGTGATAATCATTATTGACACGTAAATTCACATTTAATTTTTTAAAATATAAATAATATTTTAAAATCTGGCAAGGAAAGCAAGATGTTAACTTTGTGCATTTTAAAATACGGTCAATACCACGAAATCCCAAATTGATATACCAGTGATAACTTTATTCTAAACTAATTTTTTGACTGTAAAAAAAATCAAAATTGATATATTTGTGATGAATTTATTCTCGGTTAATTTCTGTTCAATTATACCATTAAATTGGCAACTTAGATGATGATGATACGTGACGATTTGACGGATATATCAATTTAGTTTTTCAACCTCTATTTGTCATAGATGTATTAGTTTATAGTTTTTCATTGAATTAATATAACTTAATGAAAACTAATAAAATATAAATTTGTTATAAACATACCAGTTTGAAGTTCTTATTGATAAAACAATGTAATTTATAACAATTTTATCACATTTGTATTGGTTTATGAGGCCTATGGAGTAAATTTGTTATAAAGGTATCGACCTTTAAATTAATCAGACATGTTCTACTTTTTTTTTTTCTAATTGTCGTTATTACAACTCAAGTAGAGATTTACTTTTTTTCTTTTTAAGGGAGGGGAGTGAAAACGCAAGCAAACGCCAAGATGCTTGAGGATCTCAAAAATTTAAAAGAAAAAGGAAAGAAGAGAGTCCAATTTCAAAAATTATGGAGTACTTACAAGAGGAGGTCACTCGCGGCGAACTTTCCCATTATTTTATTATTAATTTTTTTTTTTGGGGGTTGGGGGATTGTTATAAGAAGCACTCTCTCTCCTCAGGTGGGCATCGTTCTCCTCCTTCAACTGTCTCTCCGTGTAAAACTCGCGTTTCGGCAGACAAGAAAGAAGGCGAAGAAAGCACCTTCAAATCCCAGCCGAACGAGCATTCTCTCTCTCTCTTTCTCTCTCTGTGTGTGGAGAATCTGCTCTCGATTCATCATCATCAAAACCCCCGCGTCTCTCGATTCTGCCCACAGTCCTCGCCATTCTCCTCTCCTCCCTCCTTCGACAATTCCGTCATCCCCCTCGCTCGCTCCGTCCTCTGGCCAGATCCTCATCGCGAGATCGCGTCCGAGTTCGAGCCCCCGGATATTTAGATAGGTTTCGGGTCACTTTCTTTTTATTTTTGGTTTTTGGGCGGGGGCTTCTCGGGGAAGAGTGGTCGGGAGTTTTCCGATGAGCGCTTGAAATTTGAGGTCCGCGGTGATGAGGAATGTTGTTCACCTCGGAAACATGGTCGTGAAAGCATTATGGAACTTGTAGTTGTTAGTCACTCGACCGCGACATCGACCGGAGGAAGAAGGCGAAGTAGGGGAAGAAGATGACGCTTTACATTGGTCGCGAGGCTTCCAAGGTCTCTCTCCCTCTCCCTCTCTTTCTCTCGCGATTCTGCCTGATTTCTCCGTGCATGTTGGGTGGCGATGGTTTTCGATGTTGGAACTATGGAATTGATGTGATTTTGTGTCTCTGCGCGCTTTTGACCATTGGGTTCGAGAAGCTATGGAAGAGAATTTGCGCCGAGATAACCACGGAGATCAACCTCCTCGCGGAGAACTGGAGATACATACTTGCCGGTCTCATTTTTCAGGTTCTTACTTTTTGTAATTGCTCCTCTTTCACGAATCTGATGTTGAAAAAAACTATACGTTTTTTAAACTCAGATTTGCGTTGTTTGTATTCCTTTTTTTCAATTCTGATCGTCGAATATCCGAAGTTAAATTTGTCAAAGTTTTGAAGAATAATGGGGTGTTGAAAAGATTTGCTTTTAGGCTCATCCTTTTCGTTCAAATTTGGCTAGCGCTCTGTTCGGCATACCGGCACCAATTGCTCGCATCTGAACATGAACCTTGCCAGGAATTTGTCGACTGGCCTTTTCTGAAAGTTAACGATTGAGCGAGAGAAGCATAGGATTTGGTAATGCGTTTCAATTTTTTTTTTGGTTACTTCAAGGGAACTCCTGTAGTCAATGCTTTTCACTTAAGGGAGAGTCATCTGCTCGCGCAAGTGGCGTTCTTCAATGAAAAGGACTTGGTCTGCAAGAATCTGGAGTTTCAGTTACTGGGATCTGTGTCTCTTTTTGGTTTGCTGGATTCAAATTTTGTGTTGGGTCTCAGAGTTCTTATCATGGACATGTTTCCACTTAGCTGCATAATGCAATACTAATATATGAAGATTGACGGATTATTGTTTCTTTCTAGCATCGTTTAATGACGTCTCCGTTTTAAGTGATATTAAGAACTCAATGGCGTTTCTTTACTCTCAATTTGTTGCTCATCATGGCCATTAAATCTCATTGACTAAAACTCTCTAGATGGATGTTCACTTTGAGGTTTATTTTTTTTCAATGAGGTTCGATTTTTCTCTTACCTTATTTCTGATTTATTGTTTGTCTGCTGCAGTACATACATGGTCTGGCAGCTCGAGGAGTACATTACTTACATAGGCCTGGCCCCACACTTCAGGATGTTGGATTCTTTCTACTTCCGGTTGGTTTAAAATCACTCTGCCATCAAATAGTCCTTTGATTTTACGCATCGTGTTTTGCTTAGAGTGTGTTATTGTGTGTTTAGGAGCTTGGCAAAGACAAAGCTTACATCAGCGAGATGGTATTCACTTTCGTCTTCGTATCTTTCGTATTGGTAAGGTTTTTGTTTTTCAAGTCTCGAGTATCTTTTGTATTGATATAGTAATTTTTTTGCTTCTCGGGAAGATGCAAACCTGTGCATGCTTAATGGCACACTAGATGAATCTTGAGTGTTTGTTGTTTTATGGCTTTTGTGATATGGATTCTAATGATTCCAAATATCAATGAGGAGATGTGAATAGAATGCAAATCCTGATTATCAGTTGAAAGGAGTATGGAGTGCAATTGTTCTTGTGCATGAATAGATTGAAGAAGGCTGGCTAGTCTTTGTTTGGTTTCTTAAATGGTGGATCTGAACTAATGTAGCCATATTTTTTGCAGTGGACCTTCCATCCTTTCATTCTGAAGACCAAAAAAATCTACACTGTTCTTGTCTGGTGCAGGGTCTTAGCTTTTCTTGTTGTAAGTGCTGTTTTCATTTAAATCGTCTCATTTACAGTAATGTGTGCATTTTTTGGATTGTAAGAGTGATTGGGATTTCAAATAGGAAAAGATCAAGGGGTTAGCTCTTATTGCATTGCGAGTCCTAAACCTAATTTTTTTCTCGACAAATAATGCAGGCATCTCAGATTCTTCGGATCATCACATTTTATTCTACACAGCTTCCAGGTCCAAACTATCATTGCCGTGAGGTAGAGTCTCTCATCTTTAATAGAAGTTTGTTCCGGCTATTTGCAAATTTTGTCATCTTTTTGCTATCTAGAGTCTAAGGTACTTTGTTGATCGACACTTTATTGACTTCTTGCTGCAACACAATTCAGGGATCAAAACTTGCCAGATTACCTCGTCCTCATAGTGTAGCGGAAGTTCTTCTAATCAACTGTGAGTGACTTCATTTCTATGGCCTTCATCAGCATTATCCCAAGTTGTTAATGTTCTCACTCCTTTCGTGTGCTAAATTTGCAGTTCCTCGGGGAGTGATATATGGCTGTGGTGATCTGATATTCTCATCTCATATGATATTTACCTTGGTCTTTGTGCTCACGTATCAGAAATATGGCACAAAGAGGTAAGGCATGGTAATTTTGGAAGGAATTTGTTTTGCAAGCTGCCATAAGCCTATAACCTCTTCCAGTTGATTTTTCTGTTGCTACTTTAGTTACCTCAGTAATTTTCTATCTGGTGTTATGGTAACAAATACACTTGCCGAGGGTACAGATGCAGTTGATCCGTGAGATGTTAGCTAGATAAAAAAAAATGATGTGATGATATATATGAATCAGTCATGGAATTTAAGTGAGCTCTAAGTAGTGAAAGTCTCTTATACATCTAGTGCTTTCTCATAAATCTGATTTTATAGCAGCCACATGGCCTCTTTGATTTCATTTTACAATGGGCAGAAAATTAGAGGAATAGCTTTAGGGTTTTGGTGGGTACTACAACGCTGGGACTGTGAAATGGCCTCTGGATTTTTTGGCCTTAGATGTTTGGTCATGACTAATTTTTGAGTGGATTAGTTTTTTGTGAGTTGGATAAGTAATTGTCAAGTATCCTTTAAAGCCATATTAATGAGTTTGAATGTGCTATGTACTTGTATTTGCATTTCGAATTTATATCTGCTTTTGTTGCAGGTTTATAAAGCAGTTTGCTTGGTTGATTGCTGTGGTACAGAGCTTCTTGATTGTTGCATCGCGGAAACATTACACAGTTGACGTTGTTGTAGCATGGTAAATCCTGTTTTTTATCAGTATCTCTTGTCAGCACTACTGATGCATTTTTCGCTGAATCTCATATTGTGCTTAATCTGCAGGTATACTGTTAATTTGGTGGTCTTCTTCATCGACAAGAAATTGCCAGGTTTGCCTGTGTAACCTTTGCACCTGTCCGTGTCTTTTGGCTATGCGACAGGGCAGTACTTCTAATTTAATGTTTTTTCTTTTCTTTTCTTTTCTTCGTGCAGAACTTCCTGACCGGACCAGTGGCTCATCACTGTTCCTACCAGTGACCACCAAAGAGAAAGATGCTAGAAGCAAAGAAGAGAATCACAAGCTCTTGAATGGGAATGGTGGAGACCCTGCTGATTGGGTAAATTCTAGCGAAAAAAAGCTTAAATCTTTAATTTCCCGACTGCACACTGTGCATGAACTGGAATTGACATTTCCTCTTGATCTTTGTTCAGAGACCGAGAACACAAGTCAATGGCAAGATTATGGAAGATGGCAATGCTGTCCTTGCTGATAATGCAATGAACGGTGCGTAGATTATGGAAAGCTACCATTGGAGCCAACTTCAAGACCTCCAGCGCCTGGAGGTGATGTGATGAAAATCCTTAGGACGTGCAGTTGATATTGCAGCGTGGTCGGCTGTTATTTTGAAGATGGGTAAACATGATTTTTATTGTAGTGAAGATAAAATTTGGCTTAAGCTTCTATGTTTTGGCCATCGTGCTCTACCAATCATGGTTTAAGACCATGGCACGCGCATTGCAAATTTCAGCAATCTTATGTCCACTTCTCAATCCAGTGAAAATATCTCGGTTTTTTCCCTTCCACTGGCACTGTTTTGACGGGGGTGAAAATTCTTGTTCGGACTTGTATGGTGACTATCGATACCATATCTTTTATGCCGAGATCTGGGCCCAGTGACGGGTGCGATAAAAGACTCACGAAGCGAGAAAATGCTTGTAGATGCAATAATTCACACGCTCCGGTCGGAACCTCAGCTTTTAATTGTTTGTACTGCCGAAGATCTTGCCAGATTGAGGGGAAACAGATTAGCTTGTATTCATTAACTAGCGATCACATCACATGCACCTTTCCTTGCCTGCCATTGATTGAATGTCCTTTTGCCTAAGGTAAAGGTTCTTGCACTGAGCAACGAGCATCCCCATCCCACATGCCATAACTGGCGGTGGCGATATTGAATTTGTACTGTTCCTGTCGTCCATATCTTTTGTTCTTTTCTTGGTTTTTTTAACATGTGGTTCTCCAAGCCCATCTTAGGCGTTTTCGGTTATAGTTTAGTTCCTGTCATATGCAAAATTTTAAATGCGCGACCTTTACTTATGACCGAACGAAATGCTTATGATCCCAATATTCAAAAGAAGAAGAGACACAGATGGTACAGCTAATGCTGGTTTGGCCATGTGGGCGTTACATGGGAGAGCTGGCAGCAGACAGGACACAGCCCCATTGGTCCCATCCCATGCTCGCTTGTCCATCTTTGTGGAAAAGAAGGCGGGGGCTGAGCGGGAAAAATGCTCCCCCACCTCCTGCGACTCGCAACATGCGGAGCAAAGTTCCTCCCCACCACTAACACCGTTGGAGTTGGCGCAATGCGAATACAAATTCAAATGAAAAACTCATGGAAAAAGAGAGGGAGACAGAGATGCTTTGTCTGTCTGTCTGGTGAATCAAGCAATAGTCATGAATTAAAAGAGGAGACATTGCCATGAGAAGAGGTTAATGTCCTGGCGTCACGACCAGTCACTTCTTTTTTCTCAGGGAAAGAGAGTCCGTCTCATTTACCTCTCGGTCTGCAGTGTGCCCCTCGATTTGCGGTATGCCATCGCTAACCGGTACCAACACATCCCGACAGTTATTGACTAATGTGGGAAGCGATTGATTGGGGATCAAGAACAGCATTTCGCCATTCTAATTTGTAACTTATGTACCCCGTGACATTCACCTAATCTTTTCACGAGTTTGAGGGTTGTGTTACAAGTGCGGGAGAGCAAAACAAAGTAATGTGTGCTATTCTTGTTAATTAGGGCCGCCTAACCCCATTGGCCATGACACGATCATCGACCTGAGTTTCAAATTGGGTTCCAAATGAGCCTTGGAATAAGGGTGATTTACAAAATGACAGTACTAAGTGACGAGGGAAGACACGTATCGGCATTTGAATAAGGGTGTTGTATTCAATGGTGAATCAAAAGCTTATTCGTTACGCGATATACTAACTTCATAACATCAACCATAATAAAACATAGATTTGTTCTTACATAAATAGAAGCTCAATTCATTGCCTCTTTGACAATGGGAGAAATTGTCCAATTAGTCCTAAACCTATTGTATGAAAATCAATTCAATATTTAACTTTCTAATTTTATCAACTTAATTATAAATCTTTATGCAAAATTCTAATGTAGTTATTTTGGTCAATTTTAATCGGAAGTTGTTGACATTATGATTCGACCATTGTGAAAGTCGACCATAATAACTATATTGAAATTTTGCACAAAGGTGTATAACTAAATTGATAAAATTAAACAGTTTACAATTGAATTGACGTTCGGATAATAGATTATGACCAATCGAGTAATTTTCCCATTGACAATGCATAGAAAAATGCTTGTTTTCAAAGTAAACATGCATTAAACCAATGGGGTTTGTTCTAGTGGCTTTTGTCAGATTTGGAAGGTGGGGAGTTGGATTCCCCACATTCTCAAGAGAGCTAAGATGGAGATGTTTAGTTTCAGATATAGGATTCGGCTCCCATGCTTTGTAAAGATATAAGGTAAAAATCTGGAAGTGAGTTGAGAATTAGAGTATGATAAATAAAAATATTAGTAAACGATAGGATTCAACTTTATATAGTTAATTTATAAAATAATATATGTAATCTGTAGAAATGGTCTATACCTAAGTTACGTCAGTGTATGATAAAATACAGAGGGGGTTAGTAAGACGGTGCAAACAAGAGAAAAAGTAGAGGACGGGAGAACATAAAGGAAAGAAACACAAGGACTTTTTCAACTCCCAAGAATGTTTCAATGGCCAAATGTCGGCATCCTTGGTCAACGGGTCAAAATCTGCAAAACCATGCGTACCCATTGGCCTTCCCTGCAGATTATGCAAAATTGCATTCCCCGTTTTTTGTAAGTGTCAAGTCCCTGTCCGGGGGATGTTAACCCGCCATGAAAGGAATAGAGCTGACTTGGACTTATGTATGAAATCAACAATGGGGTTGATTTCCTCACATCTTAATTTGACCCTTGGTCTTTACCAAATCCAAATTAAGCATTAATTAATAATTAATGGGTAATCGGTTTGGGTCAACACGTTTTCCACATTGCTTGACTTTGACCCACTTAATGACATCTTTCCCCCCTCCTATTTTGATGAAACACCAATTGCCCCCTATTGCAATTTTTGGTACGAATTAACCCTGATTCAATGCATGTCCAAAAATGAGTACCGATAGATGCCAAATTAAACATAAATCAAAAATAATTTAAAGTGCAAAACATACAATGTTTTGCAATGGCATGAATTCAAAATCTAAATTTGACATGTGAATATGAATCGTCAACTTCATTTCATTGCAAAGCTTTCTTTTGATAAAAAAGTATTGATAGAAATAAATGAGGAAAACACAAAGGGCCGGTGAAGTCAAGAGATCAGTTCGATCTTTATTACATTTGTTGTCCAAGAATGTCGCTACATTGCCAATATAGTGTGAAGGAAGCGATGCGATTCAAATTACACTATAAAGCAACGTGAAGTCGTCAACTAAAAGCAATGACAAGCAAACTTGATTATATTAGGGGCACATATGACTTTCCTTAGATGGTCAAGAGATAATTCGGTCCATAAAACGTTGTCATTTCATATGACATTGCAAATGCGGTAAAGGTAAACAAAGGCCAGAATTTTCCTATGGGCATTGGGCATATATATATATTTTGGGAAATTCTAGAAGTTAGAGTGAAAAATGTGCTCTCAATATAATTATGTGCCTTTTTTGGGGGCAGATATATATTTAAATGAAAGCGTGAGGCCTCTCTATCTGAAATTTGACCGTTTACGATGGGAATGGTCAAATTTGGAATTATATCGAAGTTCCGACCCCGAAGACCGAAAAAACCAAAACATAAACCGAATCGAAAAGAGCGCGCACAACGCTGGCCGTCCGATCGTTCCGTGCACCGCCGGTTCAAATTCCCCGATGGGAGGTCGTCGCTCCAAATTCTCCCTCTGCTGCTTCCCGCCACGGCTCCGACCGCCCTCCGCCATCGCATCGCCGCCGCCGTCCTCCGATCTCCGCCGTAACTCTCTCCCCTCCCCTCCCCTCCCTTCGTCTTCATCGATTCTTCATTTCGGGTCGATTTCTTTAATGGGGAAGGAAATTGATTCGCGCAAAGCAACATTCTTTTGAGCAGAGAACGGGGGCGAAGAAGCCGCGGCGTGGGAATCATGCCCGAGCTTTACCGAGTTCCGCTTCGAGCAACTCGAGGCCGCGACGCGCGGATTCTCTCCGGAGAACATCGCGCGGGACCCCGATCGCCGGCGGCTCGGAGCCACGGGCGAAGTCGTCTACAGAGGCGAGCTCGAGGATGGCCGCTCGGTCGCCGTCAAGCGCTACGAGAGGAGCGCCTGGCCCGATCCTCAGTATTTCCTCGTGCGTTGACTGTTCGAACTTGACTCACTGTTGGCTGCGTCTGTTTAGTTTTTAGTTCGGTTAGCGATCGACGATCGCGGATTAAAATTTGGAGGTGATCTTTTGTAGGAGGAGGCGAAATCGGTGGGGAATTTGAGGAGCGAGCGTCTGGCAAATCTGTTAGGATGCTGCTGCGAAGGCGATGAGAGATTGCTGGTGGCTGAGTTCATGCCCAATGAGACGCTTGCCAGGCATCTTTTTCTCTGTGAGTCTTTATTTTCTTTCCTTCTGCTCTATTACTTAGTCCTGATGTTCGGCATATTTGAAATTTCTTGTTAAGTAATGGGGTCAAAGTCGACATTGGGTCATTCAACTCAAAGCTACTTTAGCTTAAAGAAAAAGAAAAATAATTGACTGCTGATGTCTATGTGAAGTCGAGATGTTCTGTGATGTCCATTAGTAACAAGTTGTACCCATGGATCGGCATATGTTGCTCACGTAGGATTCTTCTATTAGTCTGAAAAACGATTTCATATAGAAAAGACGAAACGCGGTTGCAGTTGAATGCTAGTGCTGTTCTTCAAGCTAAGTTATTAGCTTGAACATGACTGTCTTGGTTTCTGTTTGAACCGACAATTTTGTTATTGATCCAGGGAGGACCCGGCCAATGAAATGGGCAATGAGACTGCGGGTAGCTTATTATTTGGCACAAGCATTAGAGTATTGTAGCAGCGAAGGGAAGCCACTGTACCATGATTTGCATGCATACAGGGTCTTGTTTGATCAGGTACTGGTATTTGTGCAGCTTCGCCTCCGTGTCATGCATTAAAATCACTTCTAAATGGCTTGATCTCATGGCAGGATGGCAATCCCAGGTTGTCCTGTTTTGGCCTTGTGAAGAACAATGTAGATTGGAGGAGGGTCCGCACTAAATTAGCTTTTCCACCCCCAGAATATTTCAAAACAGGTGGATACTCAAACACACAAGTATCTGAGTTATGTTAATACTCTTTGTGCCATTATTGAGCAGGTGGTAGACATTGGCCGACTATGAACACGATTGAAGTCTTTTCCAAAAATTAAGAATTCTATGTTTCATTCATTTCTTTGTTGTCATGGTGTGGCACTTTATAATGCAGCATAAGCAATGACTAAAGAGAAAATACAATACGAAAATTCTTCAATGAGAGAGTAGTTGCTTATTAGTTTAGGGCAAAATGTCTATGTGGAGTGTCTTCACCTATAGCCTAGAGATGATTGATGTAGAAGATCTCTGCATGATTGCTAATGCAATAACTGTGTTGCCAGATCTGAAACTCTTGGGTTTTAATCTGGCAAAAGTAATATATCTCTCATTTCCAAAATACAAAATGAGAGCAATGCTCACTTAGAGATTGCAAATTTGATTGTGCTGATTGTACTCTCCATATAGTTCAGCAATTGGAGCTTCTTTTAAGTGCAAAGACCTTTATCAGTACTGATTTTGTATACTTATCATGGAATTTATATGACCCCTCATGGATTTTAAGACAGAATAGTCTTCAAACTTTCATGATTCTTTCCCTTTTTCACAAAACACAGTTTACATGGAGGGCACCAATCAACCATGTGCCAACAAGTAGATGTGCTCCCAACAATTCGGAAGATAGTATTTGTATATAAATTGTGACTTTACTTGGTGTCTGATTTTTGTCAAGTCATCTTGGTAAGCGTTGAACCTGAAAATTTGGAACTAATTAGTTTTATATCTTTGATTTGTCCTAAAATTGATATGGTATGCACAAGTGATGTTTACATGTCTTAATCATAAGCAACCAGCACTGTGAATCTGTGACGATGGGTAAAGTATCAACAAAGAGCAAAATATTACTGTCAATCTCGACAGGTCTATTGTACTGCTCTGATTTTGAGTTACTTATCTCCACATGGATTTGCTAGGAAGCAATTTTGAAATTTAATATGAACTTGTTCACAAAATGGATCAAAGTTACAACTACCAGAAAATGACTTTATTTTGGCAGGTGCAATGAGCGCAACAAGTGCGATTTACAGTTTTGGTACCGTGTTGCTCAATCTACTTAGTGGCAAAAACATTCCGCCTGCTCATGTATGTCTCATTCAGTTATTTCAACTGCAACTGGAAATTTGTACTACTCTGCACTCTTTGTATTTGGTAAAGAATTTAGCTCATGTAAGCAATAGTCAAGAATTACTCTTAATCAGAAGTTACAGTATTAAACTTATTCATTGGCACTCAGCTTCAACAATTCTCAATATTCAACACAGATATACCTATACGTGCATATGTACTATTGTGTGTTATAGTATCATCTAATCCAAGTCCTACATGACTAAAATCTACAAACTACAGACACCTATAGTAACATACACAAGGCTAGCACAAACACATACATGTATAGTAAATGAACACGCATGTTCAGCTGTACCTCTGCATGAGCACTGTAAAGAAATACAATGCCTAGTTCTTCACCTAGGATGCTACCCAGATTTTTTTCTCACCCTTATCATATAAAGCAGCTGCTTTGGCCAACTAGAGGATCAGTTGTATTCAAAATGTTAAAATGTTACGCCTAATCAATGCCAACAAAGCCTTATCTGTAAGATTTGGTCACTTATCATGGCTATCAAATGACGTAGCTAAGAGTTTGATGCTGTCTTTATCTAGAATTCAAGAAATTAATAGTATCTTCTTTAAGCTTTGATAAGTAATTATGGGGCTTCCACAGTGTCTTTGGGATCTTTCTTTTGAATAAGATGTTCAAAGATACCAGCTACAGCGAGCCGCTATGCTTGTTTCTCCTAGGAACCATTTTCATACCCTTCTGTCAGTAAGAAGTTGCCATGATACATGTAGCTATGAAGATGCAATAAAAGTATTGGCTTCATTAGCTTTTCTGTGTGGTAGACAATCTAGTTCCTCTCACTTCTGGATATTTATGATAATCAAAACGCTTCATACGTTGTTGCCCCATTTATGACTGCTTGATTTTTACAAAAACATGGTCTATCTAATAAGATATCAGAGTAGAAGTCAGGATCGATCCTGGGACTCATTATTTTTATATATTTTCCTTTATTCTTGAGTCTCAAGTGTAAGGCTTGGTCGCAGGGAAGTGTAAAATGATAAGGGTTTTGTTAATGAGGCGCTACCAAATAAGGAAACTTTTTAGTTTCCAAATGCATTGATTACCTTTGTGTTATGCATAATCAATGCTATGAAAATTGAATTATTCTAAATAAATTATACGTAACAAATGCTTTAGGGGCACTCGTTGAAATCACAAATAATTAAAGGATGATTTGCTTGACGATTTAAATGATCACTCTCCCTTGTTTCACTTTTCAGGCACTTGACCAAATACGAATCAAGAATTTCTCAATGTTGATAGATTCTGCATTGGAGGGTCAATTTTCGAGCGCAGATGCTGTTGAGTTCTTTCGCTTAGCTTCCCGTTGCTTGCAGGATGAAGCTCGTGAGAGGCCAAATGCTAAGTCACTTGTTGCGATTCTCAGACCACTACAGAAAGAAGCAGAGGTATGCAGACTAGTCCATGCTCTTCTTTCTCTTATCAGGGTTCTTGAACATATAAAAGGCCTCACTTAAACTCTTAAAGTGGATGCAGTTGAGGCATTCATCTGCTCATAATTCTCTTTTATCAGTATTTTATCCCAAAAACACAGCCAGGCTACAAATCATTCTTTGATTATAGTTTCTTGCTTTGCTTAGGCCAAGGTGCTTTGTAATCGTTTCTTAGTTCCATGCCTTTCTGAATGGTTTCAACTTACAAATGCTGCTTGCAGTAGATACTACACTCTTGAACCGATAACTTCTTTGAAGGAGTTACTTATTGATCAGTGAAACTGAAAAGCAGGTTCCGTCACATGTTCTGCTGGGTCTGAAAGAGGAAGTCTCCATAACAGAAGCACTTCTTCGAACACCCTTAGGACAAGCTTGTTTGAGAATGGATCTCACTGCCATTTATGAGTTCCTGGAGACGAATGGATACAAGGATGACGAGGGAATTGGTACTGAGGTCTGTCTTTAATCTTTCGTACTTCCAAGTTTTCCTAGACAGAGTAAAGTCACATCATCATAACTAATTTGTCCATTTGGATCAGTGTACCTATAATTTGTCTTGAAAAGTTAAGAAGACGGGATTTGGGTGCAAAGTATCATACTTAACTTGATAACGGATCTTGCCCTAAAAACCGACTTTTTATAAGGAGAGGGAAACGTCCGTTTTACTCTTCCCTGCCACAATTGTGTTCTAGAAAAACATGTTATCAAAAGAGGACTTCAATGGAGTTGGAACCAGCAGGGGCAGAAGGAAAGGAGAAACACGTAAACAGGTCTTTGATACTGAACTGAAACAAACTGAATTTTGATTATTCGATTCAATTTGGTTGCAAGAGAACTAAAATCAAATTGGCTCACTTCACCTTCCAAAAATCAAATTTAATATACCTTTATAATTCTTATTAGTCCTATAACAGTAACATATATAGTTGGACAATGGACAGTGGACGGTGGCAAACAGCCAAAAAAAAAAAAAAAAAAAAGAAACAGAAAAAATATGTCAAGCTGGTGACAGAAAAAGTTCAAAAAGTAGGCCAAAATTTTAGAAGTGATCAGGATGATGCTAGAGCAATGGATTTTTTGCTGATAAATTGCCATGGTTCTCCTTTGGCTCTTAATTAACTTTGGAAAATCTTTTCAAAGCCACCTTCACATCAAAGAAACATAGTAATGGCAAATAGAAAACTTCGGTTTCTTGGTGGCTTGGAACTCCTTTGGGAAAATAAGATTGTACCAGATCAGATGACCATGAAATACTTCGGTTTGGTTTGTGAACTGAATTTCCAACCTCTCTGAATTGAACGGAATTGAATGAAAATTTTAGTTTGGTTCAGTGGTCAAACCATATTATCTCAACCATAAGTGAATAAAACAGAAACCTCTCTCCTCATCCCTTTGTTCAGACATTCAATTGATGGTTAATAGATTTCTGAACAGCAAGAGTTCCTTTCTGGTTAAGGAAGGTGCTATTAGTTTTGGATTTCAAATTGATCTTCTATTAAGGTAGCTGCATTTAGAACTACTGTTGGACTCAGAATGTACAGGCTGAAATTGTTGCTCAGAAAACTGGTGCTACTGTATTTGTTTGATTTTCTTTTCCCTCCTTCGATAAGCGATAAGTTTGTCATTACCTGTGCGACTGTCAAAGCAATCAGCTGTTGGAAATTCGGTTGTTCAATTAACATGTAGAATGAAATTTATTTCTTCCTGCATGTTGATGTTATCCCTTCATTCCAAAAACAGAAATGTTCTTTCCTTCAACATGATCTGACTCTTTAACATCTTTCAAATTATTATCCCATTGCAGTTGTCCTTCCAGATGTGGACTAATCAAATGCAGGAGACCTTGAATTCTAAGACTCGTGGAGATAATTGTTTTAAATCTAAAGAATTTGCATCTGCCATCGATTGCTATACACAAGTGAGTCTTTGTGTTTAAGTTGGTGCGGCTTGACAATGCAAGAAAACTAGGAATTATCCACTTGAAATGCGTACTCACTCCAGTGCCAGATTCTTGTCGATTTATATGAACGTCTTACCTTCACTGGGTTCCTAGTTCCTCCTACCGTTGACAGAAGGAAGTTCCAACGTTGCTTATTGTGTTCTTGTGCAGTTCATCGAGGGCGGTTTGATGGCGTCGCCTACAGTCTACGTGAGACGGTGTTTCTCTTACATGATGAATGACATGCCAAGAGAAGCTCTTGGCGATGCCGTGCAAGCCCTGGAGATTTTTCCTGATTGGCCAACGGCTTTATACCTTCAAGCTGCCTGCCTGTTGAGCCTTGGCTTGGAAGATCATGCCAACCGGTGTCTTAGAGATGGTGCAAGTTTAGAAGCCAAAACAAATAGACATTGAAAAAGCATATGTTCTTCATTTGTTTGGTTGGTGCTTATTTTGTATTTCTTCTGTCTATAGTCGCATCAATTGAAGTCACTGTGAATCAGTTGTCTGAGAAAGATGGTAGGCTGGACCCCATTCATATTTGTGATCTCTTAGGCTATCCATAATGTTTCATGGATTAATCGATGATAAATGATAAACTCGTAAAATGATACAAAATGCTATTACTGCTTCTAGTTAAATCTATGAGGCGCTTCAAGAACACTGGATCCTCTTTTCTCTACCTCCTACCAGATATAGAATTGAAATCCAGGAGCACAGAAACTTAGGTTGCTGAGAAAAAGAGCACAATACCACAAGATCACTTGCTCTGCAGAATGTTTTGTGGAGATATTAACCCTATTTACAACTCCCCCCAATACTCAAATCGGGTTTACAGTGGAAGTAGATGAAGATTGAACCCTGATGATTCCGAACCTACATATTATGGGGGAACGCATGCATAGATGAATAAGTCGGACAAGGACGGACGAACGAACACACATGAAATCACATGATGAGCCACGAAAACACCAAGAAGCTCATGGCTAATCTATACTCAAGTACTCAACTATCTGGAAACGTGCCCTGCGGGCTCTTTTTACAGCTCGCTCTTGATCTCTTTTTCCCTTTTCTTTGTACTATGTACTTCTTTAAAGAACCAGATACATAAATTCACGAGGATGGCATTCGGAAGTGGAAGAGCCATGATATGACAAATGCAAATACCATGCAAGCGAGCAGAAAATTTAGTAGTCGATGGCCATGCCAGAAGCTTTGGGTTTCAGAAGGAGGTATTGGGGCCAAGACTGCAGATACAGCCATCGTGCTATGGCTTTCATTCGACTGCTCTGTCGCCTCTATCTCACTTGCACCAGACACATTACGTGCAATGGACTGGCAGATCTCACAGGTCCTGTAATATGCAAAATGAGATTAAATTTAAACTCAAGTTAAGAGCAAAAATAGCATAACAAGTTTACCAGACTGGGCAAGATCGGTTTCGTATGTCATTCTGAATAGAGAAAGCATTTGAAGAGTTTCAAATCTATCCAACAGCACTACTTAACACACCAAAGAAGGCCTTAAAATTACGGAAACACAAATTAGCAAACTTTCATATACTTTCATTTAAGCAGAGAAGTGGCCCTTGGAGTCTGGAAAAATTATAAACAAGCATAATGACAGTGCAGTAAATTCATAAACTCTGAGTTATGTAATCAGAACAAATAATTAGAATCAGAATGACAATTCTCCATAGGCCAACTGATTAGCCAAGTAGATATTTGATGTTTCAAGAACATAAAGGTTAATAGTACACGGTATTTCATGGAAGGGACAGTATAGAGAACTGTAAGTTTCTGATTGGGTCCAAAGAATGATCTAGGTTGGGTTAAGAAATGGCACACCAACGTTGTCATAATACAGAGCATATAGATGAGACAATAGAGAATTGAAAGTCTCTGCACTTGTGACATAACACACTAACAAATGTCGGCTCCTGTAGATTCTACAGTGCTACAATGGCCTAGGCTTGCGTTGCAAAATAAAAAGGTGCAAAAAAATGAAAAAATCTTACTGATTCAGTCCCTAACGCACCCGATCTCAGATTGCCTAAAGGGCATTATGCATTAAACAGATTGATCTGACTCAGGACGATGATGTGGGCAGGGGGAGAAAAAGAAATAGCCAAAGGAAAAGTAAGGATGAGATACACTGCTGTTTTCTTTCTGAAGCTCAAAGTAGATCCGCTTTCTGATTGTTTTTATCTTTTTATTTTATAAGTAGGCTCTCTCGCATTCCATCTCGTCGCTCCTTTTTCCCTTTTCTGTCAGTTTGCTGCACTTCACCTTAGTACCAGAACATAATGAAACCTTAAGTGGTGTCTTTTCACAAGTAAAAGGAAGTTCTGCAACAAACATGTGATGATTCCTTTCCTTTTCAGTGCCAAGGGAAATGGTGACAACGATATACAGAGCCTAGTCGGGACCACTCCGCTTTTAGAACGAAATTGGAATGAGGAACATTGTTCAAAAACATTATGGCATGAGCAGGCTGGCTGCCTGAGACTGTTAAGTGTAAACTGTATAAAAGAAGTAGCTACTTAGTAAGTACATTAGAAGTCCTAAAACGTTGGTATGGAGAGTTTGGTCCTAAAACTTTTCAATGGAAAAATCAAGTCTTAAAACTATTAGCAAAATTTCAATCAAGTCCTATAAAATTTTTGACAAAAATCCTATAGATGGCTATGCCATTCACTGCCACTTCGCACTGCCATGTATGATTTCCATATAATTGATAGACAAAGTTAAATAGAAGGACTCAATTGGTCGTTATTTTTAAGTTTTAGGACAAGGATCACTTCATCAGAAAATTTTGGGACTGAGTTGCACCATGTTTTCAGATTTGCTATGCACTTAAACCTTTCTTCTTCTTTTTTCTCAATCATGGTCCAGAATCAGGCTTCAAACAAATACTACCACGTGGGAAAAAAATAGAAAAAGAATTGATTCGTGCAAAGCACAAGAGATCATGGGAGTCTCAGCAGACATTCAAGAATGCCAGCTGCTATCAGGAGCTGCCTAACAGAAACATTAAACTCCTGCAATTTAAGCAAGCTCCAAGGAGAAAAGCAGAGAAGAATACGACATAAGAGCAAGGAATGTTTCTTCTTGCAAGTTAACTTAATAAAACCGCTCTTTTTTTTAATAATAAAAAAATAAAAGTTGCTATAAGATGCAAAGACAAATGCAAATAACTCGCCAGAGAATGACTATGGACAACTAGGAATCAGCTGCACTTGTTGTTAAAGCAAACGACCACAAGAAAGGGGCAACAGTGGAGATTCCAACACAATTCAGGAAAAGAGATTAGGCAACAAGGAATCATCAGGCCGGATAGACAGACACACTTCATCAGGACTCTCTCCTGCTTTTGTCTCTTTTTCTCTCCCTACTAACTTTACCAAAACCAGCTCTAATCTCATCTCAACCCCCCTTTTATATCGTCTTTGCGTCTAAGTTCATCAAGCCTGCCACAAATTATCTGCCTTTAATCCACACTAATTCTTCCACGAGGAACACTCACACTTCAAAATAGTAAATCGTAAATTGTCGGAAACAAGCATTAATTGACAAACAGAGGCTCTTCATCTAGAACCAAATCCATGTGCAGTTTTGTGCATGCCCAAATGACATCAATATAAGCCCCACAGAACATGAACCAATTTACAGAAAGCCAGACATTGAAGGAACCAAAAATAAAGCGTGAATTGGGTATTGTGACTCACTTGTTGCCCTTGATCTTGAACCAGGTCTCGGCACAGTTCTTGTGAGCAACAGCCAAATCGTCCTTGCAGGCACAACCCAATTCGATGGCGACTCCGGACTCGTGGCTGTTGCTCTCCAAACCCAAGTGGCAAATCCTGCAATCTCTCTCCCTGTCCCTCTCCACCTTCCCCAAATGTACCTTCACTTCTCTCTCCACCACCTCGATCTCCACCGACCGCCCCGACCCGGAGGACGGTCCCCGCGTTCCCGAGGCCGTCGCCTCGCGATCCGAGGCGCAGGCGAAGCTGTACTCGTCATAGGACCCGCCGGTTGTGGAGTAGAACTGGGAGTGGCACGAGCCGTCGCCATCCTCGGCGTCTGAGAAGCACTCGCTCTCGTCGTCTTCGGCGCTCGAGTCACTGCGACGATGAGACCCCTGTTCCAAATCGACGTGGGAAATATCTCCGTTCCTCATTTTTTTTTTTCTTTTTCCGAAGAACCCAGAAGCGAGGAAGCTGTTTACGAGCTTCGACGAAGCATCGCAAGGCTCAAAGCTGGAAGCTTTAGCAGCTGCCGAGCAGATATGGGGACCTAGTCCCAGAAAGCTTAGATATTTCCTTTTGTTAATGCTTGTATGGCACAGACTGGGGCATCTGACATTGTGGGGAAATTTTTACAGCCGAGTGAAGTTACAGAATTACGAGCTCAATGTAGGCAGAAAATGATGGAAAGAAGGAGTAAACGGAGCCAAGTTGGACGAGAACTGTTTGATAAAGATGGAGGCTTGGAGGGGGTTGTCTGAAAAAGACTCTGGTCTGGTCTGGTAATAGAGAGAGAAAGACGCCTGTCTCTGTCTAATTGCAGATCGAGGGAGAGAGAGAGAGAGTCTCTTTTTATATGAAGGGGAACAACTGGAGACCACAGAACCGATAAACGTGCTCTGGGGTTCACTTCGCAGAGGTGGGTTCTGCGGAGACGAGCCGCCCTGCTCCTGCGTACCGTAGTATAGCAGCAAGGTCGGAAACCGTAGGGCAGGGCGGGCGGGACGTTCGACGGATCATTCGGCACCCGAACTATATTACAAATGGGAAAATTACAAAAGAGATTTTTGTACCTTTGCCACTATTATTGTCACAATTCCAAAATAATTTCTCATCTTTCCCATCAATGGGCACCCTCAAATGCCTAGATCAGAAAGATAGAGATGGATAGATGATTCTTGAATCCATCACTACCTTTTCACGAGGGATGGGCGATGGGCCATGGGCCATGGGGTACTGCTGCCTCGTGGTGTCGGGACCCGAACAAGGCAGATGTTCCACGCAAGAAACCGGCGCCAAGGATTTTGGCAAGCCGGGGCGGGGCCGGTAATAAGCCTGCCTCACCCTGTCAATATGTAATTTATTTATTTTTTTTCAAAAAAATTGAATTATGTATATATAGATTTGGTTGATTCGGGTGAATGGTAATTACAAGTAGTATATTAAAATATAGATTAGCAATATTGGAATTATCATTTTAAAATTACAATTACAACTTTTCATTTATAAATATATAAAAGAATAAATCTCCATTCAACTCTATATGAATTCATAAACTCTTTAGAGATCATCATGTTTTTTTTTTCTTTCAATTTTAAACTTATGCTTACCTTATAAGTTTTAGATGTAAATATTGTCCCTGATAATCATTTCAAATTGAGCAAGTTTCCTACTATGCGAATTAGGTCCCTACTATATACATATGCCAGCAATTTAGTGTCCCTCTCAATTGCAATTTTATCTGTTTTTTGATATTTATATATTCCACGCAAAAGAAGATGAAATAAACAAGGCATGATAAATAAGAGAAGGGTGAATTGGTTCCTCAAGAAGAAATTGAACTTTTTCGCAAATACGTGATGGGCAATGCATAGAAGATGTGCTAAAGTTGTAGGACTGTATAAACTTGTGCAACTTCATAATTTTTCATCTTACAGTTGAAAAAATAAAGAGAGATGAAATGTGATTCATATTTATAGTGTTTCAACCTTCAATTTGGTTTACTTCAGTCTCAATATCTCGATAAGACTGAAACCTACTTAAAAAAACTTGAGACGTTGCACAATATGCTATTCTACTTGAAATTTCTAGATCTACTTCTACAAGCTTGAGCACATGTTGCGGCATTCTCTATTCTTCTACAAGCTTGAGCACCTGTTGCGGCGTTTTCTTTTCAAATTATAGAGAGAGAGAGAGAGAGAGAGAGAGAGAGAGATTGCGAACCTCTTAAATTCCACCTACCGCGTTGATATGTTTGTAAAGATTTCCAACCTTTAAAATATCATTTGGAAGCTTTATCTAGTGAGGTAGCCATTAGTCTGACTTTCTTTGACCATTAGTTTTTCTTTTTCTTTTTTCCGTGAAATATTAAAGAAAATAGAACACCCTACTTCTATAGTCTATTATATATCTTTTTTACTTCTCAAAAATTAGCAAAACATGTTTATTCACTCTAGGTCGCTTTTAGCGAAATTTAACAGTAGAAAACAATTGTGAAACTTTAACTTGGACCGATTCAAATTAATAAAGAGCTCGTTCTTCCCCTCGGGATCATAGATGCTCGTTCATAGAATTATCCACTTCGTCTGTAGCACGCATTGCTTCGGCAAAATTGTTATTACAGACTTTTTGCAAATTTTTGTTATCTGGTATGCTCACCTTCAACAAACAGTTCCTTCCAAGAAAATTGGCGTCTTCATATTCTTTAAGGCAATCACTTTCCATTGGTCCATTCAAGTTTTAACGAACCCTCTTCCTACGGGTTGTTTTCCTTCTACAGTAGTCGTTTCTAACTTAGTCACATTACTCATAGAAGGAGAAAAGGTTATACCTAGCTGCTTTTCTCATATAATCTTCCAGACTTAGTTATTTGAATTTCAAATATGAGAAGCGAGGCGTAATCATGTAAGCTAAATAACATAGAGAATGAAATGTTGGTCAACTTTAAAGCACGACTCACCCTTTGGGTGTTGTCTGCAAATATAAAGATTTGATGCGAATTCTCATATTTTTGCAGATTCAACGTTTTTGCCAGTGCTTTTACAGACTCGGCACTTATTCCTCAATGCTTCTGCAAACTAAAATACCTTCATCTACGTATTTGACTTCTTCCTTACATGCATTAAACAAGAGTTTAAAGACGTAATTCAGAAGAAAAATTTTTTAGAACATATACGCATATAGGCATCACAAACAACTTGTTTGGCCAAAAAGTTGCAGACGAAAAACTTTTCAAAATATGGAACAATGTAGAAATCATTAAAAGATGTGTGGGGGGGTTTTTGCTGATTCTTAGATAGGAGCGTGAATTGACGAGCAAATTGCGAAGAGTGGAGGTAATCGCGAGTAGTCATGAAAAAGGGTACTGGAATGTCTTTACAAATGGTGTTGGTCACAATCCTTTTGATGATTTACTGAACTTCATTTGCCGAAACTCATGCATCAAGACTCTGTAATTTTCCTTTGCTCTTGCTATCGGCAATTATTTGTTGTCTTGTCGACTGTCCATATTTACTGACTAGGAGCTCTCAACACTCAACAAATTTTACTTGGGCAATGTTTCTGCTCGACCTCTCCTATAAGGGAGGTACATAAATCCAAACAGCATATAAACAAAAAAAAGAGGTAAATACACAGTTCTACTTTTAAAAGCATCAAAGTTTCTTCTTCCTTTACTGCGAGGTTTGGGGAGATTTTGAAGTCTGGATTTGCTGAAGGTGGAGGTCATCGACCTCCAAGCACGAAAGAAGCAAACTCCTTGGTCAAAGAAAATGTAGCCACATAAATGCAAGAACGCAGATGGGAATCACATATGGTGAAGGTCAAGGATAAAGCTTCTTCAGAGAACGATACAGAGAAAGATAATCCCCAAGAAATGCAGACAAGTAAGAGCAGCGATAATTTAAGAAGAACAGAAATTTTAATGCTAATGGATGAGATGGATACGCCTCGCCCTCGCGATCGAAGATATGGCCACATCTTATCAGAGTAGTCCTCTCACAAGACCCACCACACACTGAGACTCTGATACTACACCGTACCGTCTGAACACAAGATTGACCGAAGAATTCATGATAGAACGAGAATGGAAGTTGCATAGATATCTGCGTCCCTACTAGTGATGTTAGAGACCTCTTTTGAGTTCCGCAAGAAAAAGAAATAGCCAGGATAAACAAAGTATAAAGAAAGAGACTCCACGTGCCGACGGAAGCAACGGATGAATCGAGATCAAACTGCGAGATTCAGCATAAACATAACATTTTGCTAGTGCATCAGTAACTGCAGTTCGAAACTTTTTGTGCTTGCCTCATTTTCTTAGGGCCTTTGAGAATCAGCATGCACGAGCTTATCCTGTATTGACACTCTGGTCTCTACAGCCCTCAAATACTCTTTCGGCAAAACAGTACCAAAAAGCACCTATAATATGTCCTACATCACATTGAAATAAAATAAGGGCTTCCTTGAATTTCTGGTATAAAAATTGCGACAGCTGTTTTTTTACTCCTCTTTTCAATGGTCAAATTTTACCTGAATCTACCCGGTCCTTGCAGAAAACCCACTTGCCCGAGGTTGACTGTGCATTCACCGCCATGTTCCTTGACTTGATGTTTCCCTGTTCGATAATAAAATAGTTCCTCTTTCTCTACTCTTTCCTACCATATTAATGAAGCCTTGTCTGACCTTCATATGCCTGAGAGATCTGACCAGGAATCAGAAGACTCTAACGCCCAGCTCTGTCATCTTTTGTCCTCACACTATTATTGTCCAGTCCACTGCGAAGCCATGCGAGGTTGCTTATATCTGCAGCTATGGATGCCAATTCATAATTTGGAAAAGATTGGGGCTCCAAGTATTCCACAAATTCTGGGCCCAGTAAGGAATTCTGAGCACCAGCAGCATTGTTACCACTGCAACATCCAAAACCACAATTGTGAGGCACCAATCTTTCACCATAAACGTCATCAAGCAACCTAGAGAAACCATGATCCTGTTTCAACGCTTGACCGAAGTGTTCCGAAGCAGGAACTGAGCCCATAAGTGGCAATGCAGGTTGTGGACCTTCCGAGCGATTGTATACATTGAATGCACTGACACGTGCAACAGGTCGGAACAGAGTAGACTGACCCTTCGTTCCATGATTGAACTGATCCTTTTGTATTGACTTTTCTTCATTTTGGTCGCTTGTGTTCTCCATAGAACTGACATCCTTTCCCTCCAGGGACTTCGGTGAATTGGCCTCTCCACATGAAAGTGTTTCTTCAGATGATGCTTTTACTCTGTCCAAGCTAGCATCATCAACTGTGTTACTGCATTCCACCTTAATCTTTTCGAGTTCCGTGCTCCGGCGCCTAAGGGTGGAATTCCAATGGTTTTTAATGGCATTGTCTGTTCTCCCTGGGAGAAGTCTTGCTATTGATGCCCACTTGTTCCCGTGAATCGCATGGGCTGCTATTATGATTCGATCCTCCTCGTCTGCAAGAAACATAGTTTAGGGGCATTATCCAACATAAATCAACAATGAAGACAAGAAGATCTCACTCTAGAGTTTTCAATGTATCCAGATCACAAGATATAGAAGCTAGAAGCTGAATGAAAAGCAATAAAAATGAGCCACCACAAGGTAACTCTTGGAATGGCTCATCCATGATGTACTCGGAACCAGGGAGTTTAACATAAACCGCTTGGCTACTACTAAATGTCCCTGATGAGAAAACGATACGATCAGGCACCAAACATTTGGATAGCATAAGTAGTAAGCAAGAGTCAGAAAAAAAGAACTGGCAATTATGGATAGCAAAAGTAGTAAGCACCAAACATCCACACCATGCATGTACTTACAGGATCACTGGAAATTATGAATATAAAATCAAAAGGAAAGCCGTCCACATGCCTCACTTTGCCAATTTTACTTTATTAAACCAGGTAAAGATTCAATCACTAGCAGTGGACGTGACAAACAGAGGATCAGTCTACATCCAACCTTAACACTTTTGGGAAATTTGAAGATTGAGGATATCATGTTTGAATTGTTAAGTTCGAACCTTTCTGCATAGAAATGCAGTGCCCGATGTCTGTCACTCGGTATTTCATATTATAAGAACCAACAACCAATTTAATATTATACCCCCTTAATGGTCAGAGTCAGTAAATGCATAAATGAAAAATATCTGAATTCACTGGTGGTGGCAGACAAGCATGCAAATAAAGTTCCAACTCCTGTTTTAACAAAATCAGATTGTTTGTCATCCCTACACAATACAACTTCCGGTACTACAGTGCAACTATGATAATTGTCCCCAATTTTTCTTAAGTAACCATCCAATTCTATATTGAGCACCCTCAAGCATGGTTCTCAATTTATTCCATCAAAGGGATCCAATTCCACCACTTACATTAGTTCATGATTTACCCTGTTCCTCAACTGAAGTATTATGTTTAGACCTCATGAAGATGGCACAAAACCTACACAAGCCATTCTGAGTATACAATCTCTTGAAATGCTCACAGTAAGAGGCTTTCACAGGGCAATGTTCAGAGCATCCCAGCATATTAGATGGATCATTGCCACAGCCTATCTTCGTAATACATTGAACAAAAGTTTGAAACTGCAACATCTTCATATCCTTTGTCTTCATCACACACACTAACAATTCTCATCCTATGGTAGTATTTTGTAGCCAAAGATCTGTATTACATTTTTTGTTCTACATACCATGGGCAACATATTTCAAAGACAACAAAGACCAGTATCACATATCAAAATCTTCGTCAATCACAAAGGCAAAGGCATTTGTCAATTGGCCAGACAAATAAAAACATTCATTCATAATAGTTTTCTCTCAACAGTGCTACATCACACGACATGAACAAAAGTACACATAGCATAGCACAAAGACTCCAGAAAAACATTCATTTGCTATAGTATTTCTTGTCTGGCTTAAAAACAAGTGGGTCACCTGTAGCTCATGATAGGCGGCATATCGCAATTAGATTGCTTTATCGAATGAATCACTCGCGGATAACAATTTACATTTCTTTTCGACAATGATTAACCAACTTTCTTGTTCTTGAACAAGATGATTATAACGCAGAACTTGTTCAAAAATCCTTCATCCAAATTCTCCGGACACCCACATCATCTAGTCAAACTAAATTGACTACAAGCTAAGAAGGCCGTCCAAGATGCAAACTACCCATAACGAAAAAGAAGAGAAACCAACTCCCAGAAACACAGGGCACGCCTCTCACGAAATGAAGCAGAGAAAAGGCCCCAACAAGAAAATCACCGGATGAACCAGAAAATCGACAAAGATCAAAACTTACCCCAGAGATGGAAAAAAAAAAAACTCAGTCCAAAGACAAAGCTCAAGATCAACAGCCAAGTTTTGAAAAAGACCATTTCTTTTCTCCGCTTCATCACGCGAACTCGGAAGAAGAGCGAAAAAGAATTACCAGTGAAGGGCTTGCGCTTCACGGCGGGGTCGAGCTGATTGCACCACCGGAGGCGGCAAGACTTGCCGGATCGCCCGGCGATCCCGCGGGCGATCAAGCTCCAATTCCGGGGCCCGAACTTGCTGACGAGCTGGCTCAGGATCGCGTCCTCTTCGGGCGACCAAGGCCCCTTCACTCTGTCCCTCCCCGCTTTCCCACCGCTGCTCCCGCTCCCGTCGTTCCCCCCCGCCGCCGCCGCCGCCTCCGCCTCGTCGCCGCTCTTGGCGTCCTCACAGCCATCCGCGCCGTCGATCTCATTGGCGGTCGGATCCTCCACTTCCGGTTCCATCTCCCTCACTCTCTCTCTCTCTCTCTCTCTCTCTGTGGCGTCGCCGGTTCGCTCGCAGTCGCGGCCACTGTGTTTCGGAGGAGTGTGTCGTGCTGTGTTGGGGGGGGTTCGTTGGAAAGTACCTATCTGACTAACTGCAATCTATTTTGCTCTTCGAGACATCTTATAATCTATTATATTCTATACAAAATAAATTTTAGGGCAAAGTCCCCTTTTTTCTTTTCTTTTTTTCCTTTATTCACATTTTGGCCCGCCGAACTTTTCCCTAATTTCTCTCCCGCCCCTTAGTTATACTCTATTTCATAATAATTGCTCCTCTCATTGGCCAAAAATCAATCGATAAATAATAATTGCTCCTCCCTCTTCCAATTATAAACGCCTTCTCTTATTTCGGCCGGTCAGCCAAGCTCCCCTCGGCTTCTTATTTTCAGATTGTCCTTACTTTTGGAGCAGAGAAGGAGTGTCTGTGTAGATTAATTAGCAAATTAGATCATTCAATCTTGTGATGTAATTAACACTACCATTAGATAGTTCACGGAGAGATTTACTTCCTTTGTAATCGGAGATTATTGGCAAAGAAATTCATATGCAAATTGATTAGCAAATTCGATCTTGTTATGTCAATGACACTTTAGCATTAGATAGGTTACCAAGAGATTTATTTCCTTTGTTGGCAGGAGATTAAAACAGGATTGAGTTTTGTTAGTAAATTGGGAAGGACACTCATGCACAGATTAGTTACCATATTGGGTCATTCAATCTTATGAAGTAAATGACTTTCTAGCTTTAGATAAGCCACCAAGAGATTTCCTTCCTTTGTTGATACTAGATAGAAGATTAGACTGGATCGAGTTTTGCTAGCAAATTGGGAAGGAAATTTATGTGCAGATTTGTTAGTAAATTGGTCATTCAACTTATGATGTAAATGACATTTTAGCACTAGATAGGCTAATTGAGAGATTTATTTCCTTTGCTGATAAAAAATTAGACTAGATCAAGTTTTGCCCAAAGAGTTATAGTGTAATATTGGGCTTTGCCCCTTTTCTTATTAAAAAAAAAATGCAGAATCTACAAATTCACGTAATTATCGCTAATTTCATCACTCCTTGTAAATGACATTAGTTTACAAATTTGCATTATCTAAACAAATTTCTAAATTATACGTCTTGTTTTGATTAATAATTTAAACAAATCTATATATGAAACAAATTAGACCATTTCACGTTTATGAGAAATTTTGCTTGTGCAGAAATTCTAGGTCAATCATCAAATCTATGTTGTATGATTATTTTGGTTATTGTCTAGTGTATACTATAGAGAAAACATACAAGACACTGTCTTGTGCACAACAATACATGCAAATTACGAAAGAGAAAGGATGGGGCCGTTTCTAACCCCCTATATGGCTCCGCGCAACGATAAAGAGAAAAATACAACTAAGAATTATACCTCTAAGCTGAGATCCTTTATTATCTTAATCATAAAGAAAAAAAAATCTAGCATGCTATCAATCGTATACTAGCTAGGGGTGTCAAGAACCGAACCGAAAATTGAACCGAAATAAAAAACCAAATTGAAATTTTATGCGTTTTTAATTCAGTTTAGTTTCGGTTCAGTTAACCGAATCAAACCAAAATTCTTAATTAAAAGTGAACAAATCTCTTTTATCATTATCTCTTCTTCATTTAGGTCCCAATAAGTAAAGCAAAAAAAAAAAAAACCAAAAAATCGTCCTAAATCGAACCGGTTCGTATTTGGTTCGAGACAGTTTCGATTCGATTTTTCAAAAAAACCAAACCAAATCGAATCCGTTTACACCCCTACATCTAGCGTGTTTTTGTTTGAAGTTGCTTTTGGTTATTAATCCTTCCTTGATCTTTAAGACTCGTTCTGTCAAGAAAAAAATGAGATGATAGAAATAAAATAACCTTTAGTTGAAAAACATAGGAATTAGAAAAAGTATTTAATCTCTAGGTCATGTTATTTTCTAATACTTTTCAGAATTGGAAATATGACTTGAATTCATACGCAATAAAATTGAATAAATAGCCTCATACAATATGTTTGCCATGTCAAATTTTATTCTCATGAAAAGTGGGCGAATTAGAGTATTAATTATCAATATGTTTTCATATTCAACGTTTTTGTTTCTCATTCATGGATTCTCATAACAAATAATAAGTTAAATAAATAAAGAAAAGAAGAAGAAGAAGGTCCAAGAGTGGTACTGGAAAGAAAGATTGGCATGGAAGGGCCCAATGTTGGAAATCTAAAGCCCATGGGCCGATGCTCTACTCAATGAACGAAAGTGTTTAAAACTTGAGTCCTTGGGCCCCCTTCTATATTTTGTAACTCGACCATGTGATTATTCCTTGAACCTTACTATTCTAATGTAAACGGCCTAATTGGCTAACCAGTACACCCGAGCCATATGGATCCAAGGAGCTTTTTTAGAGCTTAAAAAGCCTAACTTGATAGGTTTATCCATAAAAGTTTTTTTACGAATGGCTCTGGACGAGAAAGTATACTTGACATAATGGCTCAGCGTGTCTAGTGATCACCTCTATTTTGGGTAAATTGGATAATTATCAAATACATAAATCGTGCTTCAATATATGACCTCTAGTACTAGTCAGCTAAGCTTCGCTGCAAGAGATCTTCCAATTTCCTTCTCCTAAAACTATATTTTCCTTACTAGAAATATGAGAAAATACTAACGCCACTAAATTACTTATCTATGGGAGTCTTTTACCGTCGGTTGCATGCTATGCACGCCGTTTGATGACAAATCAAAGCATTTTAAAACAAGATCCATGGTTCCAAGATTACCTAATTTTTGGAACGAAAGTCCTGCATTTTCTTTCTTGAGATCCCTTTTGACGATGCCAACAAGCATTGATAAGTCATCAATGATCTAATGCCAAAACATCTCCCCCCCAATCGCACATTATTGCATCTTTTCCTTCACCCATGTTCCAATCGAATCAGTCAAAAAGAGACTTTTTGGGTAGCAAAATTGAAAAATCAGCGTCGTGTATTTTTTTACCTTTTTATAATAAAAAAAAAAATAGTCCTGATATTAGTTTAAATGTTGATAAACTTGGGGACGCTAAGTATCCACCTACTGCACTTTTGATTAGGCTCCTCTTTAGCGTGTGTTGATTCTCCTCAAGATCCTCCAAAGTCCCGCCGTAAAATTCCTATTTTCCTAAATCTTCTGTTCCTCTGTCCTGTTGAAGGGTTACCAAAACCATCACCCGTAGAAAGAGTTGCCGTGTATATAAAGGAAAACATCATTGAAAGGGAAGACAAAATTGAAAAGCCCATGCTCGAGACAACTCGAGAGACCTCTCTGAGGTCTTCGCCATCGATGTTGTTTGAAGAGGGGGTTTTCGAGGATATTTCCATAATTATGAAAGTATAGTAAGAGCAAAATCAGAAGATAAAATATGTGTTTGCATTTCGAAAAAACTCAAAACTCAAAGTACTTCCGGACTTATTTTGAGCCAAAGGCTTTTAAAAATACAGTTCCATCTTCCTAAAGCTATCCAAAAAATCCATCAAATAATATTTGCATTTATCTAAAGGACTTTTGAGCCTAAAGCCCCTTGGGAATGTAGCTCCCAAATACCCCGATGGAGTTATAGTCCATACTATTATTGTTGGATAGTTGATATGTAGAGAATTTGGCTTCATAATGGATCCCAACCACAGAGGACATCCATCTAAAAATGGCTATGCAAATTACTCTTTTAACGAGATATTTAACCTAATGGTAGTCCAGGTTTTTATTTGCAATGGAACTTCTTTTTTTTCGTTCCGGTGATTTTTAGGCTAACTTAATCTTGTGTTCAGACTAACTCCACCTCTTTAATCCCGTCAATTCGACCGGCCCTCGACACCGATTCCGAACCTCATGCTTCTCGAGGCGTAAAGTTCAATCGTTCGACCACTCTTTTTAACGCGAGAGCCCACATATGTTATGCAATCAGAGAAAGCCGCACGAAAGTGTATATTCCTCACGTTGATTCCTAAGGCACGGGGTCAATTCCTGTGCGTTTCGGGATCGTCGTTTTCAAGAATTTGGTTTTGTAGGCGGTCCGTTAATTTGTTGGTGAACCTATATTTCGATAGGCCCGCCATGGACAAAAGTATAAGATCCACATTTCTAATACCATCGCACTTTAGTTGATCAGCCTATCAGCCGTTAAAGCTAACTCATGAGAAGATGGATTGGTCCAAAACTCGATGCTTTCTTGGACATTTCTCGTCAGATATAAAATTCTTAGTCTCTTGAATATTGAACCGTTATGGTTTGGTGAGCTATATTGGAAATGGAAAAGATTGAATTATATTTAGTTGATAATTCTCCGTACGAGCTACTGTTTTGGGTCGCTGTGGAACATTTTATTTTCAGTTTCCTAATTTCTCATCAATCATGATGACGTTTTTGCTACATGGTTCATATAGTTTTGTATTTCTACGAAATAGTGTAGGAGTAGTTCAAGTGCTTTTCGAAAATGAAGAGCATTGGTTTTCTTCTCCGCGTATAGAGGGAACAAGTAGAATGGTACAAGGTATCGAATTCAAATGATACTTGACCTTTCCTCGGGTAATATATGTCACATCTGAAATTAGGGTTCACATTTGTTGACTTTTTCTTTTTCTTTTTAATTTAGAGATTCCCAAAATCCACCATTTGAAACTCAAAAAGGCCGAAGGAAACCCTAATTTCCACCTTTTGAATCGGTAGGCTTAGTTGTAATGACTGACTTTTTGGGACCCTATTGACGATTAAGCAAGATGACAAATGGGTTTTAGTCTTGATTATCAGATTTGTCCTTTTTTCCTCGATTTGATTTGAACAGTGATATTTCACCGCGTACGTAATCTTTGAAGTTCACGGAGAACCTAACAATACATACTTGGTAAGGAAAGAGAGCTTGCCGGCTTGGCTCTCTCGTTCAACACGTGAGACGAGATACCATCACCAACAAATGCAAATTAGGGTTTATAGCTGCAAAAGAGAGTGTGAACGGCTTGACTCGTCGATCAATTTCATGTATCATTACCCTGCAAATGATCCTCTCGATCAAGGCAAGTGGCCAACCCTCATCCATCGGCTGGAAAATGTTTTTATTTTTAGTCAACCGCTACCTAATCCATAACGAACAGTTCAACTCCAAAACGCCTCTCCATTTTTTTCAAAACCTACGAAAGAACAGAGCCATTCTTAATTCGGAGAAGGAGATGCGTGCAACATTACTGGGTGCTGTGGACAATCTTAACGAACTAAGGCAAACTATTACATCCAGAATCGTGCAGTCTCCATATGGGTGTGCCCCAAGAAACCAAAGTAAATATCGAATAAAACCCATTTTCTTATTCTCGGTTCCCTTTGACTTACGTTTCTCTACTTTCTCGCAAGGGCTCTTGACGTGCAACATGTGGAATGATTCTGTCATGGTACGGTTGGCTTCGTTATCTCCAAGTAAAAAAATTACAGAAATAGTTGGAAGTCAGATTTGATAGTAATGCAATTTCTTTTTTATTTTGGAAGTGAGAAAAATGGAGGAGGGGACCAAAGGGAACGAAAGAGTCCGACGTTGAATTTTCACTAACCTCTAGAGCAAATGAAGTTTGCAAGGAATTGACTAGTCTAATTAATTTCAGATGTTTCTTGGATCCCGGCTGTTTCTTGGAAAATAAGTGAAATCATCTTTGCTTAATTATGGGATTGATTCGCTATACTCCGGCTGGATACACATAGGCTTCAACTTTAGCCAAAAGGGTCGCATTCTAGACGATAGTTGTTTGGCACTATGCTTGAAAAAACAAGAAAATAACTTCCACGGCGAAACCCTAGATTGATTTCGACCAAAATAAGACAAAACAAGTGTTAATAGGCATGTGGTCCTAGCATGGAGCCCATTTGAGTTTCTTCCAAAGTTGTCTTCAGTCAATCTCCACATCCCTCGTTGGCTCGACAGCCCCATTGGAAAATTTAAGCCAAAACTAGGGGCCTACTACGCAGAAACTAGTGTCCCGATTTGGAATTCTCAAAGGGACATTGACCGTTCTTGGCAAGATCCAGAAATCGCAATAATAATTGCATGCCATCCAAAAAGGGTTCGATGTAAATGCAACCCACGGCATAAAAGTGGAAAATTCTGCGCACGTTAGGTGTTGGAGATAATATCATTATCATCCGGGCGGATGTTGTATTGACGTTTTCCAAGGACATGGCTTGCTTGGATGACCAATATTCTACGACTTTCGTCGCTTTATTTTCTTTTATGTGTGTATTCTGGATGGCCAACTTCAAACCGTTCGATAACGAAGCTTCCGCTAACCCTACCAACGCCAACCCAAGAAGATGGATCGTCAAGGTCGACGATTATTGTATGTCGCTATCGTTTTCTCTCTTATGTAATGCCTTTGAAAGGGTTTCGCATGTTCTCACGTGTTCTCTCTCCATTCTGTATATATAGAGCTGGTCGAGAGCATGCAGAGCAACCAACACGAGCTCCTCTTCTGTGCATGCTCTCTCTAGAACGACAGCACATCACAACAGCAACATCCAAAGGGACAACCTTTCCTCTCTTTGTTGGAATCACCTCCTTGCACCTTCGAATCGTTTTGGCTATTCTCCGATATGGCGCGCCCTGAGTTCCTGATTCTCTGGGCTTTAGCTCTCGTGGCGTTGTCGTCCATGGCTTCGGCTGCGATCGTGGAGCACACATTCCATGTAATGTGGACGCCTTCCATTTTGTTAACCTTCTCTTCTTGGTCATTATGCATGTTCCATATGTTCGTGTAGATTATAACATTATTTGAGTCTAACGAAACATTCACCAAAATTTTCAGGTGCAAAATCTGACGGTGAACCGGTTGTGCCAACGGCGAGTGATCACGGCGGTCAACGGAATCCTTCCGGGTCCGGCCATACACGTCCAGGAGGGCGACACGCTTGTCGTCCACGTCTTCAACAAGTCACCTTACAACCTCACTATTCACTGGTAAAAATTCCTTCCGAAGAAGCTTATGTCATCGAACCCTCACCGATGATGATTAATTCCCATTAATGTTACTCCAATTCGCTTGACTTTGTCCAACGATATGCGTGACAACATTATCCAACGACCTTAATTTTTCCAGCTTTTCCATTGTTAGTCAAAATTACTTTTGACGATTTCCTATATTAAAGTACACAGGTTTTCCATTTCCTCCTGGCCATTTCAATGTATTCCTTTCATCGAACAGCCACCGAGATAAAAAGTGACATCTTGAATTGATCAATGATAAATAAAACCGATATATCTGCAGGCATGGAGTATTTCAGCTATTGAGTGGTTGGGCGGATGGACCCGAATACATCACGCAGTGCCCAATCCGACCTGGAGGCAGCTACACCTACAAATTCACCATCACCGGACAGGAGGGGACTCTTTGGTGGCACGCCCATGTCCAGTGGCTCCGCGCGACGGTCCACGGAGCCCTCATCATCCGCCCCCGGGCAGGTCACAAGTACCCGTTCCCTAAGCCCCACAGGGAAATTCCCATTGTACTTGGTAATGCTATTGCTAACCTCCAATTTTTTAATAAATTACTCGAGCATTAATGACTTTTTCTTAGAGAAAAAATGTAACATCTGATGCGACCGCAGGGGAGTGGTGGAATGCTAACGTCATCGACGTGGAGAACCAAGCGATGGCAACCGGCGCCGCCCCGAACAACTCCGACGCCTATACCATCAACGGGAGGCCCGGGAACCTCTACAATTGCTCTCAAAATCGTAAGCAATTTGATTTAATACGTTTGCATTTCCCGAATTTAGCATTAAGGTTATATTTTTGTTTTAACCTATGATTTGATACATGAATTGATGATGCAAAATTTCAGCCAAGTTCACGTACACGTATAAGGTGGAGCAAGGGAAGACCTATATGTTGCGCATCATCAACGCTGCCCTCAATAACCAGCTCTTCTTCAAGGTCGCCGGCCACAAGATGACGGTGGTCGCGGTCGATGCCTCGTACACCAACCCGTACGTGACCGACGTCGTCCTCGTCGCCCCCGGCCAGACCACTGACGTCCTCCTCACCACTGACCAGGCCCCCGGGGCCTACTACATGGCGGCCAGCCCGTACGCCAGCGCCCCCAACGTGTCGTTCGACAACACGACCACACGGGGCATTTTCATCTACGAGAACGCCCCTCCCGCCGCCGTTTCCGCCCCAAGGATGCCGGTCCTCCCGGCCTTCAACGACACCCCGACGGCCCACAAGTTCAACAGCAACCTGACCGGGCTGGTCGGCAGCCCGCACTGGGTCCCAGTGCCGCGACACGTCGACGAGCACATGTACGTGACTGTAGGGCTGGGGCTGGCGCCCTGCGGCGCGCCGGGGAACAACTCCTGCGGGGGCCCAACGGGCAGAGGCTGTCGGCCAGCATGAACAACGCCTCCTTCCAGTTCCCCACGAGGCTGTCCATCCTGCAAGCCTTCTTCTTCAACGTCCGAGGGATCTACACCGCCGATTTCCCCAACAAGCCGCCGGTGGCGTTCGACTACACGAACCCGAACAACAGCATGAACCAAGCCCTCCTCTTCGCGCCCAAGAAGACGAGCGTCAAGAAGGTGAAGTACAACGCCACGGTGGAGATGATCCTGCAGGACACCTCGCTCATCGCCGTCGAGAACCACCCCATGCACCTCCACGGCTACAACTTCCACGTCCTGGCTCAGGGCTTCGGCAACTTCAACCCGAAGACCGACCGGAAGAAGTTCAATCTCGTGAACCCACAGATCCGGAACACCATCGGCGTCCCTGTCGGCGGGTGGGCCGCCATCCGATTCCAAGCCAATAATCCAGGTGAGTTCCACGCCCCGCGCCTCTTTTAATCATGGTTTCGTTGCGATTTTCTTTAACAAATTATGATCACAACAACCAACTTGATTGACTGATATGGTATGTATTATATTATTATTATCATGATAGGTGCATGGATCATGCATTGCCATCTGGACGTCCACTTGCCGTTGGGCCTGGCCACGGCATTCGTCGTCGAGAACGGGCCAACTCCGTCATCCACGTTGCCCCCGCCGCCTATCGACCTGCCGAAATGCTGAAGAACTCCTCGAATCATTTTTTGCTTGTTCTCTCGTTCGTTATTATGTTTGTTTGGGTCTTTTTAATTCTTTTGCTATTCCTCCCAAGGCAAGAAAGAGCTTTGTAATAAGGACGGAGTCCCTAGTCGCACTATTGCTTTCATTCCCTTCAAAAAGAAATTGTCGTTCTTGTATCGAGTGATTGGAGTTCACATTCTTTGGTTTGTAATCCAATGAAAATGATAGTTTTGCTTTGTTCTATTTCAATTCCAGATTCCTCTTCTTCTTTTTTATAAATTCTAATAGCTTCTCTATAAATATTCTCGGCAGGCCAGTTGAATTTTATACCCATCAAAAACGGAGAAAAATAAATTACCAAAATTTGTTTGCGAGCAAGCTAACTTTGATTGGACTTTCATGGTAACATACATGTGAAATTTACACTAATTCGTCGAGGATGACATGGGGACAATGGACAATGGGGATGGAAGTGGGCTATGGAAGGCTGGTTAGGTCGTCCTCCTATTCTAGAAGCGAAGTTGATGGAGAAGGACAGCCTGGTTTTGTTCTTGTTTGCTTCAACGCGTATATTAAATTCCACGAGGCAAAGATAAATGAGGAGGAAAATACACCTTCTTTAATGTACTAGGTCAACCCGGGCTTCTGGATGTTGGAGACTTGTGAGGCTTGTTCTTCAATGATGGTGTGGTCGGTCGTGGACTCCTTGTTATCGGGACTTATGAAATGTGTTTTCTTCTAGGATTATCTTACATGATGGACGATTAGATTACTGTATCACAGGTTTTTAACTTTTTATCGAGGTTTTCAATATATATTTTATTTCAGGTTTACATGATGGGTTTTTGATATATGTTTTAATACATGAGAATACAAAAAATAAAAAGGAAGAACAATTCCCATTTCTGAGTCAGGCCCGATATGGCCCGGCCTTGGGCCGAAATTCCTCCCAGTCCGGAAATTTTGGGCCGGGTCAGACTGAAAAGGGAAAAGCCCACCCGGCCCGGCCCGACCCTAGATTCTAGTGCAACCGGTGAATTTTGTCTTAAGAAAGGTTGTCATAATGCCAAAGGTGTGGAAGGCGAAGTTAGCCATTACAAAAAATGGCAGTTGAGATGGAATTGTCCAATGAGCCCAATGAAACAATTGTACATAGGGTTCATTCAATTCAAGGTGGGTGGATTATTTGGGAATCGCCCACTGAGGACCAATTTTGAAAATTTGAAATTGAGAATTGCCCATTGCATAGACCTGGGAATCGGACCTCTTTGGTTTGGTTCACAAATTCATGAAGTTCATCTATGCAAAACGGAGCAATTCACCTTCCTTTGCCATGATCTTGTCATGATCTGATCGTGTATGTTTGTATTTCTATAGCTTTCTCGCAAGGCTGGCTTTGGAGGAGTAATTGAAAGGTTGGGTTCTTAGGGTCATCCAGGGCACCTTCGCAATATCCAGTACAAGATGCATTATGCGATAAGTCATTTTCCTACATTAATCTTTTACAAAAATCAAATTCGAAATGGGGAACGTTACTAGCAATAGTTATAGAATAAGTCATTTGCCGTGACCGTTGTTTGGCCTCTGCTCCATAAATATATCTAATGGATGAGAAGAAGGTGGAGACGTTGGATTAGGCCTTTGAATCTATGTTGAAGTAGGAGTTGTCTCAATGATGTTGAGGAATCTATTCGGAGGCTATGTGATGAGTGAGGCAAGAGACGAAGAGGGACTAAGAAAAATCAGGGTTTTGATTTGAAAACATTAAAAAAATAAAATAAAAATATTAATGATTTGGTCTAGGTAGGCATTTTCACACCTAAAACTAGGAATTGGACTTGTATTCACCAATTTCAATAAATTGGAATCGGAAACTAGACCAATCCCATGGAAACTGCCGTTTCTAGAAGTAGCGTTACGCCTCAAATTGTGCACATTCTTAGGAATTGTCAAGAGACGGCATCGTTTTGGAAATGTCTCGATTGTCCCGAGTGTTGGCACTCTCCTGCAGCTTTTCTTCCCCTCGGGACTAAGATTAGGAAAACACTAGAAAATCTAGTCTGCTTGGTTAGAAAGAAATGAGAAAGTTTCCAAACTGAGGCCAGACCCTACGCGTTTCCAACAACCGTGTCTTGAAAAAGCTGCTGAACAGGCCAAAATCATTGAGCACAGAGTCATGAACAGAAGTTGGAATGGGAAGGCCTATGAGTCGCTTGTAAGAAAAGGCAACAGGCGGTGGAGGTATTATCATATCGGGGATTGTCAAGAACACTCCTCAACCGGCTGGATTCAACCGACGTCAAAGCATGTATACAGGGAAGCCGACAGGGGTTGCAGATTCGCTCGTCGAGCGAGCAGTAACAGATGCAAATGGCCTCACCCTTTGGAGCCCCCAACAAGATTTTGATGGCGTTCTCTCAGACAGATGTGTCCCTGTGCCAATGGAATCCCCCACCTGACATCTTCCATGTCCCCTCGGCAAAGGAGGAGCGACGATGGCACGAGGCAAAATAATTCTTACTGGATAACTCGAGAGAACGCCATTTTCTTGAAAGAATGCCATTTTTCAGTCCCTAAAGTCGCCGTCACTGGGCACCTCTTGCATGGGAGACAATCAAACCATTCTCTGTTATCCACGATATATTTCGTGCGAATGCTTGCTCGCTCAAGATCCGAAATGGACCGGATCGCACAGAATCAAATCACGGAGAAAGAGCTCGGATAAAAAAAATGAAGATGCCTCAGAATTTTATTATGATATAGAAAAATTGAAACAATTTCAAAAGCCCCTCCACAGTTACAAGTATCGAATCCTCAGCAAATCTGGAAGTGACGTAAGAATTTATAACAACATAGTGCATATCCCACCCCTTTTTGCCTATATATATAATATATCTGTATTGATTATTATTCTTCCTTCAGCATGTAATCACCAGAGCCAAAACCCACAATGAAAACCAAAAAACACGTGTGAACGATTCGTATATGTCGCTCTCTTCGGTCATCACAGGGAGTCAGGAGATGGGGCCATGGCGAAGAGCGTGGACGACTCAGCTGACGCAGGGCCAGGGGCCGCTCCGGAGCTCAAGAGCTCGATCATGGTGCGGTGAGGGTTTGTGCGCTGCGCCTCGCAGAGATCCGGCAAGTACACCCCTGCAAGAGTTTACGCAAGCAAAGCCATGATCAGATGAACGGAACGTCTGATATAACTTGTCAAAAAACGATCATGTCCTAAAACTCGAGCGTCGGATTTGATATATTCTCAAACTCGAGAGGTGAACGGTCCTACTCAAACGGAAGAGGACGCTGCAGTCTTAAGACAAATTGAAGATGACATTTCATCTCCAAAATTGAGAGATTAAAAGAACTCTATAATCATTTTAATATTTGCAAAAGTCAATCCTTGAGTGGAGAAGAAGGAAAGCATATAACGCATCAAAGGTGACGGTTGATCAATCAGACCTTCGAGCAAGAAATGTCGCTCGAATTCATGAAGCACCAGCAGGGTCTATATATAAACACGCGCCGTCGTTTTTTTACCTTCTCCGGCGGCCAGATTGAAGTAGAGGTCAACGATGTTGGGGCAGTTCTGGAAGCACTGGGGAGCGCAGAGCCTGGAGGTGAAGTGCGGGTCCATGAGGGCATCCGACGAGATCCCGACCGATCTCCGGTCGACCCCGCAGGCCCGTACGCACCGTCGGACTCGACATACCCGGCCATCCTCTCCACGACCACCTCCGACGTCCTGCACTGGTACTCCACCTGGCCGTCCGCCGACGCGAGGGTCTCCAGCAGGCACCGCTTCCCGGAGGACGCGATGGCGAAGGCGCACATGTCGTTGGGTATCTCCTCGCAAATGAGATCAGCTACATCCCAAGGAAACAGCACCGACGCAGATCATTACAAAATGCCAACACAAAGGATTCAAAAAAAAAAAAAAAAAGAAAAGAAACGACCGATGGCAGATGGAGGGATGGAGATGGTACCTAGAGCCGCATGGAGGAGGAGAGAGGAGACGAAGAGGAGGAGGGGCAGCTTGGTAGGGACGGCCATGGACGGAGCTTCGCTGATTCCTGTGGCGAGATGGGGAAAGAATCAAAGAATGCAAAATGAGGCGTTGTGTTTCTGTTGCTTTTGTTCTTTTCTTGGTGGGTGGTGCGGAGGTTAAAGAGAGGAGAGGAGATTGTGGATGTATCGAAAGAGAGAGAAAGAGAAAGAGAGATGACCCCACGAAGTAAACGATGGTTCGATGCTGACTATATATAGAGAGAGAGAGAGGGACATGGATTTGCTTTTGCCGGTTCGAGGTTCTTTGCTTGCGTTATCTCCATCCAACGATCGGAATGCGTCAATGCCACTAACCCCTTTTCTATTCTTCTTTTTTCTTATGATTTTTGCCGCGTTCGGGGAGGGGGGATGTTTCCACCAGCTGGTGGACCGTCACGACTCCGTCATCTTCCGGCGGTATTTCCCAAAAGTTCGTAACGTATTTCTTGGCATTTTTCAAATGCGAGACGATTTCAGGGTGTTTCCCGAAGGATACGTGCTCGCTAGTTCCTTGCCGACGTGCCTCCGCGTTTGGTATTTGAAGTTTCTACTTCACCTAAAGCCCCTCTCTCTCTCTCTCTCTCTCTCTCTCTCTCTCTCTCTCTCTCTATGCTTCGCTCTGTATGGTTTGAATAAAGAATGTGTCTTTCGTGGCTTCAGTGTGGGGGCATGCGGATCTAGGGGTCGCCCCCTCCTGAGATAGTGGGATCCCAATTTTTTTCTTGGATTGTGTCATGGTTAATCTTTGTCGTTGTCTATGTATCCATCGTACCATCCTTCTCTTTTCATTAAATCTGACCGTAGATAATATGATACAATGACCTTACCCAAATTTTTATCCAGCTCAATGTGCATTTTGAATAGGGCAAGTAAATGTGATCGATTCTTGGTTCATAAATCCAGTTCCTCATTGGAACCAAGCACCATACCACCCGAATATCGATTCCACTTTTAAAAATCAAGAATTAAACCGTCACTCTTGAGAACCGGACTAAATTAACCGATCTAATCTGGGTAGTTTCTAGTTCGAGCAATCCGTTTTGCATACTTCTAAGAGGAAGTTCTCTCCAAGGCTCAAAAGCTAACCTACTTACCCCCGATTAAGCCCGACTCTACCCCGATCATCTTATAAAGAAAACATGGTTTTTTTAAATTTCATGGGCAAGTTTGGATAAGGACTTTTAGGGATAGCATCATCCATTGATCGGGTCTAGTCTAAATAATGGCCATTCAAATCTCAATTTTGTTTCCACATGCCGAGAGGGAATGATTAGGAGCTCACATTAGCTTATTGGCATGGTAAAGAATTAGTATTATGTTTATCTTGTCACCTTAAATAGTTATCCAATAAGGTCTATAAATATGATCATGTGCTTTTTATCAAGATACATTGAAACATGCACAAATTCCATATTTCTCTTTTTGGCATATTATCTTCTTGACTATGGTTTCAACCGGATTCATAACATCGAATTCTTTGCCTATCTATGTAAACTTGCTAAGGCAAAATCCCAAAAAACGAAACGTCAAAATATTTAGATGTATTGTAGGTTGTAATGATATCATGCGATTTTCATAAGGGCAGAGCTAAGATTCCTATTTTTAATTCCAGAAATCCCTGGGATTCATCAGCCATTGCGTGGCCGAGATGGAGTCGTGAAGGAATCAACAACATGAAGGGGACGGAGGACGACGTGTGCGCGAGCGCCCCGGAAGTTGACGGGTCAACTCGGTGCCGATTACCGAGTCGTGGCTGTTCCTGCGGGGTTGGTTGCCTAGTGAACATCGACGGGATAGCTTGTCGACGAAGTAAGTCTACTCGATCAAATCAATATTCTACTACCTGATAAAAATCAATGCCGCTTGTAGTAAAACCGATTTACAAAATTAATATATCGGATGCAGTGACGGCTTTTTAATTGACTCTTTCTTTTTTAAAGAATATATCATTTTAGTTAAATATTTATTCATAAAAATTTATCTACCCCTATATTCACGTCTCTCTCTACGTATATGTATCAATTCCTGCAAATGATATTTTTATACCTAACATCAATTTGTTTCGTTTAAAACAAGGAAATCTGCCCAATTTGGTAAATTGGAAATTACAAACATATTGTTTCATTAATGAATATTTGAGTTTAAATTTCACAAAAAACTTTGTCTCAATGAATATCCTTTGATATGATTGATTTTGTCAATTTTGCTTCTTCTTCTTTTTTTTTCAAGAATAAGGTATTGACCCTTAATACGATTACTCTCGTATTTGTACAAACTAGCTCATTAATGTTTCCAATAAGACTCAGCACGATGAGTGCGACTCTGTTAATCACTTTAAGAACAAAATGTTATGATTATTATCATTCAAATGTGAAACCGTCGGCTTCCGAGCTCAGCTCAATCATCACATTTCATCATCTTCTATAAGATGAAAATGAAAGATAATGTTTTTATTTATTTTCTAAATCTCCGAAATTAGTATAGTTGTTTGGAGCATTTAGGGATTTTCAACTCCAAATAAAAATGTTACACGTTTGAATCTCGCCTACTCTACATTCAAATCGCTCTATGGTGAGACAACCTGCATAAAACCCTAAAAAAACCTTGGATTGGAACCGTTCATGAGAGGTTTGTCAGATGTTTCGTGGGCTATTAGTCAATTCAAACGTACCGAAAGGTAAGGAAGTACCATGGATAAAAATAATACAAGAAAGAAAATCCCAATAGTTTTCATGTTTGTTGGGAGGATTCGAGTTGCCATCAGAGGCGGAAAAAAAACGAAAGAAGAAAAGAAGCATCGAACTTTCTCAAACCAACCAGCATTAGGAGGAGTGGTGACTTGGGGAAGCGAAAGATTTGTTGATGAGAAGTTGATCTCGACCGAGTCAATAAGAAATGGTCCGACCACTTTGAATAACCTCCCCACCCCCTCGACACCGACCCGATTCGAATTGACTCGAGACCATTTATTAGTTTATCGATTTGGTTTCGGGTCGGATGAATTCTTCTTGTTGATCGGGCGATTCGATTGGTTTCGGGTCGGTTGGGTTTACACTGGATTTGGACACGACATCCGGACCGAGGATGGCGAACTGACCGATTGCTCGGGGTGATGAGAGCCCTTCTAGTGACGTGAGACCAAGGTTGATGGACTTCAGATGGGCTTGAAGCTCGTCGATCCGTCACGTTCCTATTCCTTAGCCCAAACAATCGTCAGTGCCATCGAGTAAAGAGTGAGATCTGGTCCATTAGCGCTGCAGATCATATGTCAAACCGATAGGTTTAGCCCAAGTCGAAATGGTCCAACTTATATAGACCTAATTCAACCTGTTTTGACTAGTTTCCTCGTAATGTAACTCAAGTGACCAAAATCTGACTCGATGCTTACCTAACTAATTTATTACTCGATCCATATTATTAAAATACTTTTGATCAAATCTAGGAAAACTTATACTCAAACTAAGATGAGGATGCGGAATAAGCTAGTGCGAGATCGAATGAGAGCGAGAGAAAATTATAGAGATGAGTTGAGTCCGAATAGAGTGTAAATCCATTTCATACTCACATTATGTTGGGCTTTATGATGATCATTTATCGAATATAACTAATATATAGTAATTTCGCCCTTTGTATATAGGTTATAAAATGGTTTGTGACCCATTTTGACAAGTTTAATTACTTAAGAAATTTCCACGCACAACCACTAGATATATCAATTTGAACGATAACTATAAGATCTATTGAAGTTATAGTTCAAGATATGGGTGAGCCCACATAAACATTTTTATGCATTGTCATAAGCGAAATCACATCTAAGGAGCCAATTGCAAGATGCATTGACTTATTTTTCCAGAGGCTTTGACCAAATAATACAATCAATATGACAATGACTTTCCCGGCCGTAACATAATCAAACTCTTCCACAATGGTATTTGAGTCGTAATCTACCCTTCCAAATGGTTAATGCTTGAAATATTGACTTTTCACTTGTAATTTTTTTCTTTTAGACTTGCAACTTTCCAATTTTGATTATTATTTAATAAAGAACAACTCAAATATTTTAAGACATACCTTACCAAAAAAATATATTTTAAGACATAAATATCAATGTGCAGATTCACAAATAATCTTCTCATTATAGTTTTAAGATCTAGCTCAAGAACTAGAAGTGGAATAAGAAATCATTTAATCATGCCATGCCTGTTGCCTTTTTATTTATTTATTCTATTCCACCTTTACTTTAATTTTCATTTTCAGACTTTTGGCATACTTCTTATAAAGCACGAGAATTTAAATTCTCTTCGTCTCAATTCTCAACCTCCTAAAAAGAAGCAAAGTTACCTCTCACCAGTAATTATTTTTTTAACTTACGATTTTTCTTCTCAACATTTTGAAATAAAAGGAATATCATTTTTGTATTTTTTTCCAATAGAAGAAGTACTTTCAAATGTCAGAAAATCAGGGGAATATTCTTTTATTTTATATTTAATATCTACATATCGTAAAATGTGGTAGATAATTTTCATTGAATAAAAGCCAAAGTAGAGATGATCGAGATCAAGAAAAAAATGACAGTTTTTTGCAAAATAATACATATTTTTCTGGATAGCGTCGTTGGCTTGAGTCTCCTGTTGCGCCTCCGTGGGAAAAAAGAAAAAGAAAATCAGAAAAATCAACAGAAATCACAAATCCTATCCACAGAGAAGAAAAAAATGAAGCAAGGACTTCTCCAATGGAGTCCTTGCCACCACCTCCGCCCCTCTCTCTCCTCCTCCTTCCTCCGCCACTCGCCGATCCACATTGCCGGAGTCGCCGGACGGCCCGCGCCTCCTCCCGCTGCTCCGGCGGCGGTCTCTGCGGCTCTCGAGTCCGCCGGCGCCGAGGCCCTGACGGCTAGAGAGAGAAGGCAGCTCAGGAACCAGAGGAGAGAGAGCAAGGCGGCCAATAACTGGCGGGAGGAAGTGGAGGAGCGCCTCATCAAGAAGCCCAAGAAGCAGTACTCCTCCTGGACCGAGGAGCTCAACCTCGATAACCTCGCCAAGTTGGGGCCTCAGTGGTGGATCGTCCGCGTCTCCCGCGTCCGGGGCCAGGAGACCGCCGATGTGATCGCTCGCTTGCTCATCAGGAACTTCCCCGACGTCGAGTTCAAGGTGAGTTTCTGGACCGATCGATTTCGGCCCCGATACTTGATGAGGAGTTCGTGGATTCTCGTTAGAATTCGTGTTTTAGGACGATGGGTTTGTGCTCGGTGCATTCACGAAGTTTCTGTTGAATTCCAGAGGAATATAGGGCAATCTCAATGTTTTGGTACAAGCTGGTAGCTGACTCAAGTATCTGTATGTATTAGCAAGTGTGGAATCATTTGAGACCAGTGAGGAATTCTCAGAACAGTGGATGACGATGGTGCAAGAAATCATTTTGCTAGTCTCGGAGGAGTCCTCCTACATTTTCAGCATGTAGTAAATCGAAATGCTGACACAGAGAGTTATGTATGGAATTGATTAAGGATCGATGATATAGTTTACTTTTATGCGTGGAATAATGATCCTGCTTGGCATCAAGCATTAGTGTTCTGAGATGTAGTGCATATTTTAGTACTTGCCAAGAAGATTTTTGCTTTGAGATCAGTTGGCTCATCACTGAAGCGAGGTGGATTATGCTAATTGCTGAGGAAGGGTAGGAAATGTATTCTTTTTGGTGGGAAGCTTGATGTTCAGGTTAGAACTGGGGGATGAAACGTGGAAGCTGTGATAGATATGATTTCATGAGCTTACCCTCATCACGAGGAACAGTCAATCTTAGTGACAATTCAGGACATGGAGTTACCTGCTTTGTTTCATGATACATGGACAATTTAGCTAATCCTGTTCCTTTTAGAATCTTTCTTGTAATGGTATGTATCTATAACATATGATATGCTTCATTTTGAAGATCTAACATCGCTTCCACATTGAAGCAACTTTACTCTCCCTCTCCAATGAAATTGTCAAATCGATAGATGCCAGTCCATCATTTAATAATAGTGTCATTTCTGAATGTGTGGTTCAGATCATTGTTTAGGTGCTATCTCTTCTTGCCTGATCTTCATCATTAGATTGGATTGTGATTTAGATGTAGCCACCAGGGAACCATATTTACTCATTTGTGTGCTCTCATATTTCTAGCTTGTAATTTCAGGTATACGCACCAGCTGTCCAAGAAAAGAGGAAACTAAAGAATGGTTCTTACTCTGTTAAAGCAAGGCCCCTCTTTCCAGGATGTGTTTTCTTAAGATGCATTTTAAACAAGGAGTTACATGACTTCATTAGAGAATGTGACGGAGTTGGAGGCTTCATAGGATCAAAAGTTGGAAACACGTGAGTAATTGCATTTCTGTACATTGGTTTTAAGACCTGGTCTCTTCTTTGTTAGAATTACAGGACAGGCTATGGCTTAGTTGTAGCATGTCTGATTTCTTCATTTGGCTGTTCTGAATACAAAACTTTTATTTGTATTTACTCAAGTACACTTTAGCTGTAACCATGATTCTTCAGTTGTCTTGATGTTTAGTCCACTGTGCACTGCAATCTACATAGATGTATAATGTGAAAACTAGAAGCCAATTTTTTTCTTTTCCTTTGAGAACTCTAGCCATACTTTTTCCTTACCCTTTGAGAATCTCTTAAGCCAAAAGTACTTCTCACTCATCAAGGATTACGATTCTGTCTGCCTTAGAATCTTTTATTTTCCTGTCCTGCATTTCTGGGTGTCCCGAAAAATCAAAATTCGTGTTTCTCAGTGGTTTTGATTTAAATTACATGCTTCTCTTTATTAGCTTCAGTGCTGGTTTTTTCATTCAGAAAAAGGCAGATAAACAAGCCTCGGCCAGTGTCTGAGGATGACATGGAAGCTATGTTCAGGAAGGCAAAAGAAGAACAAGAGAAGACCGACCGAGCTTTCGAGGATGAGCGATTGTCTGAAACACTCAAGTCTGAAAAGCTTGATCTAGACCTACATTCAAGTACAGATGATTCTTTGGAATCTGCTTTGAAGCCAAAGCGCCAGTCCCAAAAATCTTCCAGCACACTTGGTGGTTTATCTGCCAAAGAAAAATACAAGCTTCTCGTCCCAGGTTCCACTGTTAGAGTTCTATCAGGAACTTTTGCAGGCTTTGAAGGCAGCCTCAAGAAGTTGAATCGCAGGAATAAAAAGGTAACATGCCTCAACATATTGCAGACTTGCTGCCTAGATTAATCCGAGGATATATGCCCGTGCCTTCTGGAAAGGCTAACAGTAGATAGTGCATCCTGTTTGCCGAGAAATGAGAAACATAACCAATGTACTCATCTTTTGTAGGCAACTATTGGATTTGCACTATTTGGGAAAGAAAGCTTGGTGGACTTGGATGTGGCTGAAATTGTACCAGAGGTGGCGTGACCATCGAATCTCTTTGATGAATCCCTGCTACGTGGTAAGTCTGCGTTCTTGTGCACTTTACAAGCTGTAATTGGGCAATAAGTCATATGTATCCCACAATATCATCAGGGAACATGCACTTTTTCCATACTTGAACGACATAGAAATGATCTGCAGTCACTCTTTAAAATCTACACTTGTAAGCCAAGCCTGATAAAAGAAATAATGTTGGGTTGATTAAGTTTTCGTTGACGTTCTTCGGGCGGGCTCCAATGTGAACATGATGGCTATGTTTTAATCTCTCGAGGATGAATTTGCAGGGTGATTGACCCGGAGGCATGCAGGCGCATTAGTCCATTGGCCACCATAACCGTTGATTGGGTTGTTTGGGTTGTTTTCCGTCGGTAGCGAACGTAATTCAATTAGAGGTCGAGTTCTACTTGATGCCAGGTGAGAGAAATAGGGGCTTGTCATCATAATTACCCTTAGAAAATTCTATCCAGCGGATCGTCAAAAAGTCCGATTGAAGTTGGAGGAAGAATATGCTAGGCCGGGGTCTGTACGATGAACAAATCAGATTGTGGTGCTCGAGCTGGTCAATCTTGTTCTCATTGCAAGCAAATTCTTCTTGTTCGTTTTCAATGGTCTGTCTAATCGTGGTAGGAAAAACAAGCTACTCCACTGAAAGCCCAACCACTTGGTCGATCCCACCAAAGATTGACAAACTATTGAATTTCGATCCGGATCTTGCCGCATGCCATCTTGTCTGCAGAACAAATTGGATAGACCCTATACTTGCAAATCTTAATGTTATCATTGCTATAATTTATATTCCCATGATAATCGCCCAAACGATGTGTGGTTGAAAGCATGTATATATTACTGATTAGTTTTACCAGAAGAATTAAGAAATGAAGAAAAACCAACTAAAAAAGAAATTGTCACTGGATAAATTGGGGAATTTAATCCGTCTGCCACGTCGTTTTCCAACTAAAATTTTGCAAACAAAATATTAGAATTCTATATTCTGAAAAATTATGAAGAATTCATATGGTATTACACGTTAATATTTATATGTTTCGAAAGATTAAATGGATTTCAAATTAAATGGAATTCGAGCAGTGAGAAGAGTGAAGAATTAAGAAAAATAAATCTAGAAAAAGAATGTATGCTTTTATACCATATTCTTGACAAGGATGGTTGGCCTCTTTAGATCAAGTTTTCTTCATAGGGATGGCTATCCTACATTATTACGTTCCTATGCTGTCAAAAAGAAAACATTATGTTCTTATGGCAAAAAGCAACATTATATGAATATGAATAATGATAACTGCTTGCATGACATGGCCCTTAGCTGATTTACGCAATGTGTGGTCGATAATGAAGCATTGCTTGAATTATTATGAAAACTTTAATTGCGCGATAGCCTTGAAATGAAAACCAATATTTGCTCGGCCATTAAAAAAAACTAATAAAAGCAGTAAAAAATGAACCGATGGAAAAAAAAAGAAGTAAAATGGCAAAAATGGTGGATTTTAAAGCTGAGAATGGGTTCAGCGATTGCTTAGGTATAGATAATACTAATAATAAGCTTTCCAATGAGTATTTATCTAGCTCTATTCAAATCAAAAGCTACAATCCAAGTTAGGATTTGTGAATTCTCATTATGGTCGCACCCATCGAATTTTTCTTACTTATTTGATAGCCTCCGAAATCTTTAAAAATCCATTTTATAAATGAGAACAAACCAAGTGACCTTTTAACGAGCGGTAGATGTGAGAATTTTTAATTTAATCAATGATCTTTAGAAAATCAACTAAAATTAGTTTTCTGGTCGGTTCTCGAGGGGGAACATACGTTGAAATTGAGAAGCCATTTTCCTTCGGGACGTAAACTTCAGGAGCACGTTTGCCGAATCGTCCTTAAGAACCGCAGTTATCTTATCAAAGAAGTGAATTTTCAGATGATTCCGAGAGGAAATTGCCAAACGACAGCTGAGTTCCATGAGAAGAATGTTGGGCGATGCCACAGAGCACTCCAAAGAGTGCCCACCCCCTGTTCGAGCGCCTGTGATGCAACGGACAAAAAAGCTAAGTCCATGTTCAGCAGCTGCACGTCAGAGGCGGGTGGGTTTGTCCTCAGCGCTGATTTTTCGGATGTCCCTCCCCTGTTTGAACTCGAATCCCAAGTCAGAATTCAAACGCTGCATTCAGTTTTCAAACTCCACTTTCGGGGCTCAACTTCTTTCCTAGGAACATAATCTAGCCGGGGGCTAATGCCCGAAAATTAACATACTCAAGAAATAGAAGTGCTCGGGCATAATCCGCTCGAACTGAGGAGAATACCTAACTTGTCATCCATGAAACAATACTATATCGAAGTACTATCTAAGAACCAACTCTCCTGACGACACATCGGATTTCATATCAAGTTCAATCTCCATGAAAGCTCGTTTGTTTCGTTGGAAAAAAAAAAAGGGGAACATGAGCAAGTATGGGGGTGTTTCAAGTAACGTACGCAAAAGATAAAGAGACGGAGACAATTTTTCAGAGATGGGTCGTGGCTTGTGAGGTGGGGGTCGGACAGCGGCGTGTCGAAGGTTCGCCACTTTCGGCTGTGTCTGTCTGGCCCCTTCTGTTCTTCCACGCATTGAATTGCGTCTCTCCTAGGGTGGGTTGTGTCCCCTCTTCGCACGCCTGCCCACCTTAAAAATTTTTTTTTTTTTTTTTTTTTTGTGGTTCGCACCCAGTTGAGGAAAAAAATATAAGAAATGGAAATAAATAAAAGGAAAAAAAGGAAAAAAAGAGAAGGTGGGGTGGGGGGGAGAGGGGTCGGTCGGGTCCGTTGCCAGCTACGCAAATTTCAACGTGGTCCTCCAAGACGAGGCGAATCTTGAATCCCTCTCTCTTTCGGCCTTATGTCATCGTTATTATCAAACTAACGTATAAACAAATCAATCGGCATTAAGTTCAGAGAGAGAGAGAGAGAGAGAGAGAGTCCATTAAGACTAGAGAGAAGGAAAAGAGGGAGGAAGCAAAAGAATCTCATGGGGAATCTCTTGGTAGGATGAATGGAGAGCTTTAAGGTTGCACGCCCATCTTTGGACCCGCGTCCGTCACTAAAATTGCATTTTGACATCGTGAATGGCGTCATCAGCGTGGATTTTGCTAATTCATGAAATTTGTTAGGTATTTTTTCCACTCCATTTCGATAGTGAGAATAGAGATAACTTCCACTCCATTTCAATGGCAAGTCAATCGCGCCATCAACATGAATGGATTTTACAGCAATGTAAAAATAAGATTGCAATGCCTATATATATATATAACCGATTTTGTAACATCTCCAAGTAATGAGATGAAATTTTCACAATAAATTAATATTGATTGGGATTGCATTATGCAGTTTTTCATAATCTTTTTCTAATTCGGGAGATATCTTAAGTTTTGGCGATAAAAAAGGGTTCATCAAAACTGGCTCTGAAAATGATTTCGCCCGCGGGTGTCTCGAAACTATTTCTCAAGCAAAGCAGTGTCTAACGTCTACACCTGTACAATTATTGCATCTCGTTCATTTCGTTAATAATTTTGAAATGCGAAACACTTTCCACGTAGATAAGAATCAATAAATACGGTCTCCGTCTCTCGAACCTAAACTTAATTAACTTAAGAGAGGGCTGGACTTACCTACTACCATCGTCGTCCTGTTCAGGATCCTGCACTTCCCCATGTTTTTGGACTCTTCAGGGGGGCCATTAATGCAAGAACCCTAACTACAGCAGCCGACCTCGTGAATTCACGCGTAAGAACAGCTCATGTTCAACCAATTATCTCAGAGACTTAAACATTGGAACAATGATAACAATTATTATAGACCGATTGCCCAAATATCATGATTTGACTGTCGGTCGGGGAGAAGGTCCAACTAAATGGCCCCTTGTCTCACGGGTTTCCATCAACAAATGACCCATGGACAATCATAACACGTATAAGAAAAACATAAGCCAAACACCTCAAAAAAAGAAAAGAAATGTAAGACATCTTATTGCCGTGACAAATTTTGCACAACTTTTCGATCGTATTAAAAAGAATGCACGACGTTTTTATCATCGTGACAGATTTAACAGGACCTTTCAAATTTACAAAGTAAAAAGAGATAGTGTATGATCCCTATCAAATCGAACTCGAGCTCTCATGATTGGGAACTGTGAGCTCCATGAGAGAGAAGGTGGAGGTCGACAGGTGGCGAGGGACATGAGAGAGAGAGAGAGACGTTAGTGGGAAGTGAGGTCAGTGAGGAGGGCGACGGAAGGGAGACGTAGAGTGAAAAGTTAAAAAAAACAGGAGAGAGATGGCGTAGGCTTTTCACACGAATGGGGTTGTTTTAGTTTGGAAGAGACGTAAATCGAATAATTTAACAGGTAAGGATGGATTTTGATATGAGACCGGGACTGAGATACGATCTTGCAATTTCCACAAACCTGAGGGGCATAGCTGCAAAACGAGCCTTTATTATATTCCCTCAGTCAGCAACCACTGAGCAAAAGCGAGTCAGTGGGTTTGCAGAAACGAGTAAACGTATTTAATTTTCACAACCTCCAATCCATCCTTCCTCTCTCCTCCTCTTTCTCTTTCTCTCATTCTTTACTTTCTTCCACTGGTTTCCTCACTGCAATCCCCCCCAGAAGAAAAGCTATAACCCCCCAAAAAAAAAGCTTTTTTTTCAGCGTTTCACTTCGCTGTAAATGCAGGCGGGATCATCATCCCCACACCAAACCCTAGAAGAGACCCACTAGCTCTCTCTCTCTTCACTTCCCCCTTCCCCCAACCCCACGTCGCCGGAGATTCGAGCTCGTACCCCCACACCTCGTCCATGGCCGCCTCGACCTCCCACCACCACCTCCGACCCCTCTCGGCCTTGGCCCTCGTCGTAATCTCCCTCGGAGCCCTCTCCGCGGACCCGGGCCCCTCATTTTCATTCCGCGAGTTCGCTAAAGATGCCTACTTTGAGTCCAACATCGCAATGTACGGAGATGCCAGGGTCGTCGCCGCCGCCGCCGGGGGTTCCTCGGTTCAGCTGACCGGCGCGGGGGGGCCGAGTGCCGGGTCGGTCGTGTACAAGAGACCCATCAAGATCGTGCAAGGTAATCCGGAGAATCTGGTCTCTTTTTCGACGCACTTCTCGTTTTCTTTGTCCGGGGGTGATGGAGATGGCTTGGAGTTTGCTCTGGCTCCGAATGGTTTCGATGGGGATGGATTTGGGGATAATAATAGTCCCTTTGGGCTTCCTCTGGGAAAGAACAGGACTTCAAATGGAACCGTGGCTGTTGAATTCGATTCGGTGAAGAATAGCGTGGCGATTGATGTGGGTGGCCGCGGGCCTGTTAAAGTGAAGAACGTGTCTACACTTAATCTGGTGCTGAATAGTGGGGGCAAGTTCCATTCTTGGATAGATTATGAAGCTGGGTCGAGAAGGTTCGAGGTTAGGGTGAGTAGGTCCTCCGAATCGCGGCCGTCGGATCCGACCCTCACTCGATTCGTGGACTTGTGGACAATGTGGGAGGAGGCTGATGTGTTTCTGGGTTTGAGCTCGTCTAATGGGAACTCAAGCCAGGCATGCTTTATCCACTCTTGGAGCTTCAAGGTCAGGCATGTCCCTCAATGGATGCACTCGGAGCCGTTGGATCCTCAAGCCGTCGGTCGAAACACGAAGAATCTGGGGGCCCATGAGAAGAATGACTGTTTCTTGAAAGTGCTCGCAGCGATGATTTTCGGCACCGGGAGTGGGGCTTTGGGGGCATTCATCGTCCTGTACTTGTGGACGATATTCGGGAACCGGCGTCCGGTGGCGCCGGAGGAGTTTGTGTTGGAGCCTGTGGATTTGAAGAAGTGCAATAAATTGGAGGTGATTGTAGATAAGACCGTCAAAGATGTGAATGCGACCAAGTGAAAGCTGACTGGTGTTTAGATATAAGCCCATCAAAGAAGATGGTGGCAACGTTAGATGTTTGAAGTTGGGGAGATTTTTGCTGTTGGTCTTTTCTGCTGTAAATCGATGTCTTCTTTGGTTCTTTCATATTTCAGCTTCCTCGTGTTGTTGTAATCTGATAATTAACTGTCTAAAATGTAGTTTATTGTCACATATTCTCCAGTTTGAAAGCACTTAAGAGGGTTCTTTTCAGTACCTTAATAGTACCTCAAATGCGTACATCTCAAAGCGGTCTAATGTATTTGTGAACTGATTTCACCATGTTTAACATCAAGAAGATTGGAGCACAGCAGCTGCCGCCCGTGATGAACACCCCTCAGGGCTCACACGAGAGCTGGTTCGACTGCCCCAACTATGGCGGAAAGTGAGTTTCTTGGGCTCTGCTGATGTTCATATGTAATGGACTCAAATCTCCTCCAAGAGGTGCTCTTGCGAAACTTTAAGGCAGGGCACGCCATCCGATGCTCTTTTGAGATTAATATCCCGACGTTGTAAGGACTCTTTTTGACGAATTATGGTTCCTACCGTCGCATCCAAGGAGAATAGGTACGTCTTAGGTTGCTACTTCCTATCCTTTATCTTTTCTAGTAGGACACGAAAAAGGCTACCAATACCAAGTTCACGTGGCTTTTGATTGCTGCAATACTGATTGGAGAGGAGCTTCCCTACTCCTAAGACAATGCCCCACTTTCTTCATGACTTTCTGTCATCTAAAGCTAAACTTCATTAAGAGGGCAGTTGGGCTTGAACGTTACTTTCTTTATCTGCAATTCGGCTGTGTCTTCCCGATTGCTTCTCTGGTTCTTATCTTGAGCATCTGTTTTTACCCTTTCTTTTTTCTTGTTTGATAAGTCACACCTTAAGCAAAATTCCGCTTCTGCAGAGAATGAATGCGCAACAGAAGGAAAGAACCCAGTCATATATTGCATCTTAAATCAGATATTGTCCACACACATACCAATCTCAAAAGAGATCGGCATTACATACTAGCCCAAAATGTACAACCCCCCAAACTAGGTTTCTTTTTCTTCGATGACTTGGGATGTCTATTCCATAGTTGCAGAAGAGGAAAATCACAATGATTTGGCAATTTTAGATATCAAGATGGATTCTCTCAACTAGATTGACTAAAGGTGGAAGCTGCAACCGATATTTTTCCTTTCGTGAGCACAAAGCTTTTGGGATGATTTCAATGATCATTTGACTGGTAGTGCTATTTCTGCCTTCATTGATTGGCAGACTCGCACATGCTCACATTTCATCTGCATTACAACAAGAATAAGTAGCAGTGGCATTATTCGGCGCAGACTCATCGCTTGCAAGTGATACTAAATATATGACAGATTCAATTCACATCTAATCATCATCAATCTGCTGAACTTCACCATCTAATTCTGGCTAGCCATTGTGCCATATGATGCTTGACTTAACGAAATGCTGACTCGAATGCAAAAGCATCGGCAAACAAAACATTACAGACTGTTGTACTACAGAATATCTCTGGTGCCATATTATTGCTCCTCGTTGATTCTCTTCAAAAACATAACAATGTGCTTTTTGAAAAAGAAAAAGAAAACATTTTTGGACTAATAATACGTAAATCTCACAACGTTGGCCGATGAAAAGCAAAAGAAAACAGCAGAATCGACCACAAACGATCTCAAACCATATCCACATAACAAAAGAAAAAAGAAGAACAAGTCTCGGATTCAGAGGAGTCAAAGAGAAGTTAAAAAAGGATGGGGATCTCAGCATGTATCAATTATCTTCACTCCCACGAGGGGAAGCTGCAGATAGATAACGCAGAAATAAATGACATCATCGATCCTGGGAAACGACAAGACAATGAACAACAAAACGAGGGTCGCGTGAGGTCTTTTCATTGATGAGACGAAACAGAGGAGGAAGCATCTCAGGAGAATAAAAACTTTCCCCAATTTATTTCTTCACGGGAAATATCATAGTGCAAGGATAACATTTCGGATTAACTCATCATCGATGCTTCCCCCACCCAACCCGAAGAACCCAAAAAAAAAAAAAAAAAAAAAAAAGGGCGGAGAAATCAATCCAAAGCGAGCCCGAATCGCATCAAACAGTTGCGAATAAGCTCGCAGACGCATGCAATCAACTCGAAAAACAGCGTTTTCAAGTTGCAACGACGAAAGATGGCAAAGTTGATCGGGAGACGAAAACATCGCTCGGCGAACACGGACTTGTTCGCAAAATAACGATCAATTCAAGATAATGCCAGCGAGAGCTAGAGCGAGAGCGAGAGGGAGAGAGGGCATGCCATGAGCTTATGAAGAGAGGAAAGCGAGCTAAACGAAGAGAGACTAGTGGAATGGGTGAGATGGGGAACGGCGGTGGGGCGATGTAGGCGAATGCGAAACCCTAGAATTGGGGCCTTCTCGTTCTCCAGGTCTCTTTCTTTCTGGTTGATGATGATGATGAAAAGCCCATACATTATGGGCCAATAAAGAGGCCCATTTTCAGTATAATCCCATTTTAAGCATTTCAACTAGCAAAATTATTTTTTATTTTTTATTTTTACTTATTTACCTTTTCTTTTTCTTTTTCTTTTTGTTAAGGATCAGCTGGGGACCACTGGCCGTGGGCCGAGGCCCGGAGACGCCGGCCGGCCACTGGGCTACGGCTCGCGAGCCTAAACAAAACGGTCTGATCTGATTGTAGAGTAGACCCCACATAAAAGTTTCAGTTCGATCCAAACCGAAACCGTGGACATTTCCCATAACACCCCGCCTAGAACAGGATAATTGCGGAAATGCTCCTCGACGGATAAACCCGAGAAAGAAGAAGAACCCTTTTGAACCTTCCGATGGCGGTATCACTCCATCTCCTTCCTCGCTTTCCCCTCTTCCATTGTCCTCGCCCTCTCCTTCACCAACCCACTCCTCCTAAATCCTCCGTGAACGGCGGTGACGTTGGCGGCAACAACGGCGACGCCGGGTCTCAGAAGCCCGCTCGACGAGGAAGGAAGAAGGGCGCTTCCACTTCCTCAACTTCACCCTCTTCGCCTTCTTCGTCGTCGTCTGGGAAGAAGCCGAAGCGCTCGGCAAAAATCGAGGCCGAAAATGGCGCGTTCGCCGTTGCCATCACCGATCCGGTCGGGGCTCGAGTTAAAGAAGAGGTGACCGGCGACGACTGGGACTACGACGACGGAATTGAATCCTATGACGACCCGCCGCTGGTCTGCTGCTTCGGCGCCGCACAGAGGGAGTTCGTGCCGTCGGTGCGGGTTCACCACAACCCAATGCACCCGGACATCTACTCGCAGTGGAAGATGCTGCAGTGGGACCCGCCGGAGTTCGCGCGGGCTCCCGGAGGGTCACCGTCGAACGTGGCGATCTCGCACGTGCGTCTCGGCGGGCGAGCGGCGTTCGTGGGAAAGGTCGGGAGGGACCAGTTCGGGCACGAGATGGTGTTGGCGATGAACAAGGAGAGGGTCCAGACGAGGGCCGTGAAGTTCGATGGGAATGTGAAGACTGCGCGTACTTACATGAAGGTCAAGTTCGATGGAGGGAGGATGAGGATGGAGACTGTGAAGGAGTCGGCTGAGGACTCGCTTTCGAGCTCCGAACTGAGCCTGGCTGTGCTCAAGGAGGTAAAAGTCGGACTCAATTCATTGTTCTTGTGTTGTGTCGTGTTGTCCGTCCAAATCGTTCATTGTTGATTGTCAAGGATTTTATGTTCGAACAGACTGTCGGATATTGGGAAGGTTTACTCAAAATCTTCAGTCTTGTTTACGAAATGCCATCGCGTGCTAAATTTTCTGATTGGTACAATCAAATCCTGAACTTTTTTTTTTGGCAGAGATTGCCATATTGTGATGATTGGAAGGACTTGATTGTTAATGACAAAAGAAAAGAGCTTGAATTCGTCAATGTAAAAGTTCGGGATCAATTGGATTCTGTGCATGAGGTTTTAAATGCCGTGCTTGTTCTGTAGTTTATAATTTAAATATTGGTTTCCGATCATCTGCCTTTGCTCAAATGAGGCATGAAGCAATGTAATGGGATGAGGCTGAGGATTATTTTTGATAATGAAACTTGATTTACATAGTAGAGAGTAGCATAGAGTTGTGCTGGCTTCAATGTATGCTTCAATTGTGAAATGCTGATGTATTTACTGAATCATTTGGGAGATAGATATTCGTAGATTCATGGATGGGAAATGACAATCTGAATGGAAAGCTGAAACTAGTAATTTGATGCTCTGTTGATGTTGGTGCATGATATATGGGACATTGAAGTTTAGGTTGGCATATCATGATTATTGGCTGATGTTGAGATTGTTGTGATGATCGATATGCTTGCAGGCTAAAATCTTTCACTTTACTTCTGAAGTGCTGACCTCCCCTTCAATGCATGCCACACTCTTCAGAGCTATCAAGTGGTCTAAAAAGTTCGGTGGCCTTATATTTTTCGACTTGAATTTTCCTTTACCGTTGTGGAGATCACGGGATGAGACAAGGGAGTTAATTAAGAGAGCATGGGATGAGGCTGACATTATTGAAGTGTCTAGGCAAGAGTTGGAATTTCTACTAGATGAAGATCATTACGAGAGGAAAAGAAATTATAGACCTCAATACTATGCTGAAAATTTCGAGCAAACTAAGAACAAACGAGATTATTATCACTACACCCGGGAGGAAATATCTCCATTGTGGCACGATAAGCTCAAGTTCATCTTTGTAACTGATGGAACACTAAGGATCCATTATTATGCCCCGGAGTTTGATGGTGTTGTTGTCGGTACAGAAGATGTTCTCATTACGCCTTTCACCTGTGATAGAACGGGTTCCGGAGATGCTGTTGTGGCCGCTATTTTGAGAAAGCTGACAACTTGCCCTGAAATGTTTAATAATCAAGACATTTTGGAAAGACAACTTCGATTCGCAGTTGCTGCTGGCATTATATCACAGTGGACAATTGGTGCTGTCAGAGGCTTTCCTACTGAAAGTGCAACACAGAATTTGAAAGAGCAGGTTTATGTGCCATCAATGTGGTGAATGGACTGTGTCTATTTCATGTGATAGAAGTATCAATTGCGAAGCCGGACCCAATGGAGAAAGTTCTTAAATATTTGAAAAAGTTGTTGAAGAAGATCAAATGGGGGATTATGGTTTCCTTTGCCAGCTGATGACCTGCACGCTCATCTGGTTCCTCATTTATTTGGATCTGTCCTTGGGAATAATTAGTACAAAGGAGTTTCGTGTGGATGTCCATCAAAATTTATTGCTTGAAGATGGTTTTTAGGTTGAAACCAGCTTATCAAACTCCAGCCAATTCAAAGCTAGTCCAGTGATGGGATGCCTTCGCGAGATAGTATTCATTGATGACCGGTGGACAAATGTACTCTCTTCAGTTGAGACTAGAGGGGATAACATAACTTTGTAGCAGTAACTGCTCTGAATGTTGTGAGCATAGACAGAGAGATCTGAATCTTTATTATTTTGAGCTGCAACTTCTCTTGTTTTGGTATTGCTGGCTTACCGGTCTCAGGATGAGGAAAGTTCTTTCCTTTTCCTTTTCTAACATCTACAAATGAGCAATTTTCCTTTCAATTTCCGTGTTTTAACTGAAACGGAGCTGACTGATTGTCTCCTGCTGGGAGCCTATTTAGATTCCGATGCCTGCCTAATTCAGAAACTGATCAAGTTTCTATTCATCCAGGCTGCTGTAAGTTTGTCTCATGACTTGCTCTACTAGTCCATTTGCAAGCAACTTTTAGTTTCTTTGGTTCAGTAATAAACTTCATAGATGTACAATTGTATATGATTGGCTGAGTCTCCAAATGAGAGCAGTTCTCTCAGATCCTCAACCGTGCTCGAGAAGCTCAGATTTTTGTTTTTGTTTTCTTCACTAGCAGTCTCTAACCTTGTATCAGATAAATATGGTATCGATGCAATGGAATGGTGGATTGCTCCATCCTCGGCTGTTAGCTTATATCATGGGAGGAAAGACTGAATTCTCATAGGTGAATTGCTGGTGTCCGGAGATGGTTCTTGAACCATCAGACATCTCTGGAGTCTGAACCAGTCTTTGGGATGTGAACAATACAACAGAAGACGGATAAGAGTTGAGATAGGATCGGAGTTATAGATTGAGGAACGATAGAAGTTAGGTTCCAAACATAGTGTAATTTCCAATAATGTGCGAACATGTAATGTTGTTTAAATGCATGGTGCAAGGAATAAGCAAGAGAAAAATGTAAATGCATATAGTTTGTGTAATTTCATCTATCATGGCTTAAAGAACCTTGTGCCTGGAGACATGAACAATTTGAGCTATTCTTTGACTTCACACATAAGCAAATGCATCCAAACAGAGAGCTTATTGGGGTAAATTAAATAGTGTGCCCCGAGTCTTTTAGTTGTTTTGCAAATTGCCTCTCGACGCTCTAAATTTTGCAATTTTGTCTTGTGAATTTTACAAATTGGTTGCGATGTGTCGTGGTAGCATGGGATTGATATCAGAGGAAAAATTCACCATATACACATGTAAAAAAAAGTAGATAAATATTTCAAATTTATTGCATTTGAGAGCAAATGACTCGAGTTCCGACAAGAATTTGACTAAAATGCCAAATGCACGTCTATATATGATTCCGAAATGTCTCTTGGAATAATTCCTACATTTTCCCTCGCATATATATTATATGACCACTTTGTCTTCCTTAATTAATCATGTGTGCTTGCATGGTAAAATGTTTAACAAAAATTTAGCCAGAGCCGATGCTAGTGGGCACATCGCCACAATCTAAAAAGTCCAGGGTAAATTGCAAAAGTCAAGACAAAAGGGGGCAATTTACCACTATCCCAAAAATACAAGGGACAAAATGCAATTCACTTGAACTTATTGGCTACTCAAGACTCCGTTCATCTCGCGAAAAACAACTTTCAAGATAATTATTTTAAAATTTTTCGATGTTCATTTCACGAAAAATAATCTGATTAAAGAAAATATTTTCCATCAATGAAAATAAATCTTTCAAATTAAAAAAAATGTTATATTAAAACATTTTCCTCACTATTCTCTCTTATCTCTTAGCCTATACCCCCACTTCTTTCTCCTCCTCCTTTTTTTCTATGTTTCCCTTCTTTCTTGGTCGGCTGGCCAACAACCGACTGAAGAATAAGGAGATGTAAAAGAAAAAAAAGAAAAAGAAAAAGAAAAAGGGAAACATACAAAGAAAAATTAAAATTTTGATTTTTACTAAAAAATCAAAAAAAAATTTGTCAAAAGTAGTGCATGAAGAGAAATCGAATAGAATTTTTTATGTTGAACAGCAGAAAACATTTTTTAGTTTATTTTTAAATTTTAATTGAACACCAAAAAAAATTATTATTTTTCAGGAAAATGATTTTCTAAAAAATATTTTTCTAAAGCGCCATATATTTTTCTAAAGGGATGGAACCTAAACTCGTTTTCGTGCTTCTTCCGTCAAATATCTAGCGAATCCAAGTTTGACAACACAAGCACCAGATCGAAGCTGTGTTCAGTAAAATTTGTTTATGACGAATGCAATCGAGAAAGAGCACCTCATCTATCTTCTCTAATCTTTAGTCAATTTTAAAGAAAAACTTAAGGAAAATAGCACTACGAATCTATCATTTTCGTACCACGCTAAGTTGCTCACCTAAAAGTGCTATAACTTTTTATTGCTTGGCTGCCACAGCTTCCCAAATATATTCATTTGAAAGCCAAAGCTTAAAGTTCCCCATCAGTGTTATAATTTCTACTTGGCATGGCACTTATGATAAGATAGAAATGTCATTTGACATTAAATGACTTGGTATATGGGTTGCGACATCAAAATGATCAAAAAATAAAGTATCTTGATTAAGTGAGAGTTTTATGAAAGTTATTGTGTTCTACAAAACATGGAAAATTATGACATTAAATAAACCTAGTACAAGGATTGTGAAATTCAAGTGATTAGAGGATGAAGTGTCGGAATTAAGCTGAGGGTTTTATGAAAATTATTGCATCCTATACGGCATTGAAAGTTATGACGGTAAATAACTTGTTACAAGGGTTACGACATTGCAAAGTTATTAAATAACTTGTTGCATGGGTCATGACATTGAGGTGATCCGAGAATAGAACGTCCTGATTAAGCGGAGGGATTACCAAAAGTTGTTGCATACGACACTTCATTTGCCTTTTGGGGGAGTCGGCAATGCATCATCGTCCGTTTGCTTTTGCTAGATAGACTTGACGCCGACGCACGCCCGTCCGAAACGGGAGCGCTCCCGCCCGCGCTCGTTCGCTCTCGCCTGCAGTGCGGTCCGTGATCGAATGGACAGACGAAGCTTCTCGCTTTCGCTTTCGCGCTTTCATGGCGCTCCACGCCGCCTCCCCTCTCCCCCCTCTCCTTCCTCCGGCATCTCGCCTCCTTTTGCGTCTTCTCGACTCAACCACCTCCTCTCTAATGGCGGTGGACCCACCTGCACGGGACAATTTGTCGCCGGGTCGACCCTTATAAAAGGGTAGGCGTTTGCCTTGTACGTTGTGAAGATATCGGATGCTCGCTCCTTTACTCAGGTTCGCTCCTTTGAGTACTCTCTTGCTGGTACGCTTCGCTGAATTTCCTTTGATCTCTTTGATTCGCGAGCTTGCCCATCGTCCCGATCGTTTCTGCTTTCCTCGAACCTGATGTTGTGTCTCCTCGTGTTGTTCCCCGATTTTAAATGCACTGGTCATTTTCGTGTGTATTATCTGATACTGTAGATAGAGAAAGCCTCTACCGCTCGTTTGCCACCGCAAGACGAGCTTTCTGCGGCACTGGAACTTGGAAAACTGCCGTCGGTACTTCTTTTTTAACTTGTTGGTAATTGGAATTTCGACATTGTAAGATGGACGTTCGAGGTTGCTGGGTCTGTTTTTCAGCTGACTTTGCGGACTCTTCTTGCGACAAAACGATTTTTTGATGCATGTTAGGTAGTCCGCGGCTTGTTTGAGGATGTGCCCTGTTGGTTCCAATGGGTCGCCCTCACTCGTGTCGACTTATAATAAAATGAGATGCGGAAGTCTGTTAAATCTTTTCCGTGGTTTAAGGGTATATAGCATAATCGAAGGAGCATGATCTGCCCTGAACTAGATTTGGTGGAACTTAATTGCCCGAAGATTAGATTAGAGCAAAGAATGTAGCTGTATTGATAAACACGTACCGCACCTTGGAGGCTCGGAATACGGAACTTTGAGCTTTCCCCATGTGGGATAGGGGCATGTTATTACGAGAAAACCTTTCTCATTTTGGGTGATTTCTACAGAGGTTGTAATCGCAGTTTTAATTGACCTTTTAGCTAGTCACTAAGAAGTGTAACTGGTGCTAGTTTGCATTTCCTAAATCTTGAGTATGAATCTGGCCTTCTCTGACAATTGGTGCGAAATAACTTGCATGGCATAACTGTATAGTCTTTACTTGGATTGGGTTTCTTATATATTCTACTTAAAAATTTTGCTCACTTGACGATTCACGAGTTGCCATCTCTTTTGTCGTAGATAATTTGAAACTGAGCAAGCCCATTCCAAGTGGTGGAAAGTGGATATGGCAACGCCTTTCGTTGTTCATGCTTCTATCAAGAGGTTTTCTATAACTAGATGGTTCTTGTTCCTTGTGGCCTTGTTCCAGAACATCAAAGGAAACTTGTCAGCTTCCAATTATTTGATAGGCCTTGGGAGCTATGATATAACAGGGCCTGCTGCAGATGTAAATATGATGGGATATGCAAACATGGATCAAATTGCATCTGGAGTTCACTTTAGGTTGCGGGCTCGGACTTTTATTGTTGCAGAACCTCAAGGGAATCGTGTAGCATTTGTAAATCTTGATGCATGCATGGCTTCACAAATTGTGACTAAAAAAGTACTTGAGAGATTAAAAGCAAGGTAATCTCTCCCGCATGGAGTTAAATCAAAGTTTAGACGCTGCCATTCTAACTCCAACTTTTAGGCCAGAATGTACTTTTGGACCTTCATGCATGAGTAGATACAATTCTCTACCCCTCGCATCATCAATTCTATAGTTATACTTTTCTTGAGTGGATGAAATTTTGCTTGTATTAGCATGAAGTACATTTTCTTTTCCTTAGATTAAGCATTTAAAATGCATACTTCTAATATCTTCCTTCTTTCTTTGGAGAATTGTTGCTGTAGTTTGGATGAATTTCCACTATACCACTTACATATGGATGAAGTACATATCTTGTTCATCTTTTTCAATATGTATAAACTGCAATCTTACATCTTCATTCTTTCACCAGAGAATTGTTTTGCTCGACATTAATTTAGATGGTTATTCAGCTTATAAAAAATGAAGTACATATTTGTTTCATCTTATTTGCTAAGTGTGTAAACCACACTCGTCTAAGACCTTGATACTTCCATTGGAATATTGTTTCTCTTGACAGTAATTTGGATGAAATTCATCTCTGCTTACATGAGCATGACATACATAGTTTCTATCATCTTCTCTAAGAACTGCGTAAACTGCAATCTTCTTCTAACATCTTCATTCTTTCACTGGAGAAAATAGAAAGGTGCAGCTATTTTGAGTGGACTAACTATCAAGATTTTGAATAATGCAGTTGAAGAATTTCTTGCATTTTATGAAAAAATATATGGTATAACTTTTGAACGATGAGACTTCTAGTATCATATACCCAACTTTGTTCCTTTTCAGATATGGGAATCTTTATACTGAAGAGAATGTCGCAATTAGTGGAATTCACACTCATGCTGGACCAGGAGGTTATCTCCAATATATTGTATATATAGTGACATCACTTGGATTTGTAAGGCAGTCATTTGATGTTCTTGTTGATGGGATTGAGAAAAGTATTATACAAGCTCATGAAAATCTTCGGCCAGGGAGTATTTTTGTCAATAAAGGTAATAAAAATGCTTCATATTTTTTCTACACTTCTTTATCCCATCTTTCACTGCTTGCCATGGCTATAAATCTATCTGGTGAATTCTTTTTAAGATGGAGATAGCAAGAATCAATTTGTTAAGAGCTAATCTATTAGTGAACTACTTCATTCACCTCCTTGCCCTTTTCCTGATTGGAAATATCCGTGTCTTTGGACATGTTTTTTAATGGCAATGATGTATTTTGGTGATGATAATTTGATGGTCCATGCATGAATAGCTGATGCCTGGTTGTATCTCCAATTTGACCTTTGCTACCATACTCACTCGAGTAATTGTTGCTAGAACTATGCAAATATTTTCCTTAGCTTCAACAATGATTATGCATGTTGTGAATCTAGCTTAATAGTTGTAGTCAGTGGCAGTTTGTTCCTTGAAATGCAAATGCTAACTTAAAGAATTGAGAAGTCATGATCTAAATATACTCTTTTCCCTTTTCACTCTGTTTTATTTACTTTTCTTGTATGTAGTGATTGAAACTAGTTGAGCTCTAGTTTGACTTGGACTTGCTGAACAATTCTAACTCTACAATCTTCATTGAGTTGGAGTATGTCAAGGGTCAGAAAGATCCCGTCCTCATAGTTAAATTGAGGAGTTAGCAATCCTCTTGACTCTTGACTCTTGACTCTTGACTATTTCTCTCTGTTTTGTGTTTTTAACATGTTTTAGATTCCTATGAGAGCAAAAGTTTGAGCAGTACCTCATTTCTCAGGTACAAGATCATTTTCTAACTTGATGTCACATCCTTAAAACAGTAATTTAAATAGACTAGCTGAACTCGAGAATCTTAAATCAAGTTGAGCTAGAGTAATCATGCTTGATCTAGTAAGCTTAATTATGTAGCCTTGAGATTTACAATTGACCAATTCAGCCCAAGTGGTAGGTTGTGTTGATTTAGCTGGATTGCACTTTCAATTGCCTTTTGCATTATGTGATGAGAAACCCAAGCTGAGGAACCAAGGGAAACTAGTGTCAGTGAAGCTAACTGATTCTTGGATGCAGAAGACCAAAACTTGTGGTCTTGTTTTCTGGTGTGAGTGTCTTATACTCTTGCCTTGATAATCTGTAGGACAAAAAGTTGTCAGATGCCTCCAACAATTGTAAAGTATTCATCACTTATTATTTCCAAAGTTTCAAAAAAAAACCTCAGTGAAAATCTCTTCTCGTTGCTCTCTCTCTCTCTCGGTTAAATCCATCCTCATAATCCTTGACTTTCTACTGAAGTTTGACATTTATAGTCATTGATATTGAAGTTTTGGTTGGAATATCAAAGTCTGTTTACATTCTCCAGCAAGATCCTAACTTGGTAATAATTGGCCGTGGGAAGTATTGAAATGGAAGAGGGATGTAAGATTCTATACTACTCTATCTTATGGGTTTTGCTCTTTTTTTTGCCATTTGGCATCAACATCTATTGAATTGAAGTCAATTCTTTCAGACTTAATCAGTGAACAACCCACTCTCTGTATTTATTATATGTCTGTTGTCTCTGCTCTGTTTGTTTCAGTCACCTCCCAAATATACAGGCTTTTTGGGACTTAAAGCTTCACATCCTCATGGTTTTGCAGGAGAGCTTCTTGATGCTGGTGTTAATCGAAGTCCTAGTGCTTATCTCAATAATCCTGATGCCGAACAGAAGAAATACGAATACAATGTTGACAAAGAAATGACTCTCATAAAGTTTGTAGATGATGAATGGGGTCCTGTTGGTAGCTTCAACTGGTTTGCAACACATGGAACTTCAATGAGTCGAACTAACTCCCTGATTAGTGGTGACAACAAAGGAGCTGCAGCACGATTTATGGAAGACTGGTTTGAAAAGAATTATTCTTTGAAAGGCTTTGGAAGTGCATTTCTTAATGATTCTAGAACGGATAGGATACATAGAAGAGTTTCGTGCCTGGATTCTGACCATAAAATACGTAAGCTGAAGACCTCTGCATGTTGGCTTATATATATCTTGGTGACATTGTTCTGGACTGCATTTTAGAACCCTAAGGAAAGCCGGTCTTTGTCATCCAATTCTACTGTGGCAAGAAATAATTTTATGCAACCAATATCGAATCTTCTGGGTAACACAGAAGAAATCCAGCCTATCTGATGCTATGAACAATAAAAAATTTAAGTTACTGGAGAATCTTATAATTTTCTAAGGTTAGAGGTTCTTTCTGTGTTTTATGCTCATCTACAAGCTGCACTGTAGATTTCTTTTGGACCTAATATAGTGTCCTCCCATATCATAAAAGGATGATTTTTTTAGCATATTGACAGAGATGACAGGTGAGGATAATTGTAGGGATCACTTGTGCAGGACAGAAATCTTGACTTATGCTTTGTAGGTACTGCCCAATCCATTAACTTGGAAACAATTCTGTTTGAAAGTTTAGTAAGTAGTATATTGCATGTGCTTAGCTCATTTTAAAGCCACACTGACCCAGACTGGTTCACTCCTTAATAGAATCAAGGGGATATATGCATTATATGCTCCCAAAGCTCCGTCATTGTCCTAAATGCCTGACTTCTTAGCAACCCTTTGCTTAAAAAGAAAATATTGAAACTAATATGGACCTTAAGTGAGAAAGTTTCAAATTTAACATCACTTTTGGATGTGGATTCCCTCAGTGTAATGGGAAACTGAGAACAGAATGACATGTGAATTTCTTTCAGTACCTCGCATCTGATGAAGTAAATTCTTCTGGTTACTGGCATCTTCACCACATATCTCCAAAATGATGTGCCTTGATATCCGCTGATAAATATGCATTGTCAATTACCTCCTAAAATTTAGAGAGTTTAATCCAGAGAACAGGTGTTGCTTGGGTCAGTGAGTGTGCTAAACTTACCTATTGATGCAGGTATAAAGAAGAAGCTTGCCAGTTCTTTCCACTCTTCTCGACGGAGACCTATAATGAGATCGTTGGGTATCACAAGGAGAGTCAGGAGTGCCTTAAGAAAGGATGAAAGCCAAAAGTTTGTCTCTGCATTCTGTCAAACAAATTGTGGCGATGTAAGCCCGAACGTTCTTGGTTCATTTTGCATCGACTCTGGAATGCCTTGTGATTTCAATCATAGCACTTGCAATGGAAAGAATGAGTTGTGCTATGGACGGGGCCCAGGGTATGTACAATTCATCTACCTGGAAGCATGTACAAATGATTTCAGTTTGTAAAAGTCTTAATCTGTTCCATCTTTATTTGGAAGGTACCCAGATGAATTTGAGAGCACACGCATAATAGGAGAAAGGCAATTCGAAAGGGCTGCAGAACTCTTTGACAAAGCGTCGGAGCAGCTGATAGGGAAGATCAGATATAAACATGCTCATGTGGATTTCTCTAACATTAAGGTTACGATTCCCAAACCTGGTGGTGGCACTCAGGTGGTTAAAACATGTCCTGCTGCAATGGGCTTTGCTTTTGCTGCCGGAACAACTGATGGACCTGGAGCTTTTGATTTCAAGCAAGGCGATGATAAGGCTGGTCAAATCTCTCCATTGCCTGCATTAACAAGCAGCTTCTAATGGCCAATTTACCTAACCATTAGCGGTTTCTTGTTGGCTGCTCTTCCAGGGTAATCCCTTTTGGAGGCTGGTAAGGGATTTGTTGAAAACACCCAGTCAAGAGCAGATTGACTGTCAGCATCCAAAGCCTATTCTACTTGACACTGGAGAAATGAAGGAACCATATGACTGGGCGGTAAGTGGAGAAGAGTTCATGGAACAGTATTGTTTAGTAAGATGTTCCAAATATTTGCTTAAAAATTGAAATTCAGCAATTTCCGTTAGTCGATAGTTAAAGTAAGGGAGTCCTAGCTGTAAATAATGCAGCATTTGAAACTACTAGCAATGCCTCATTGGTGCTCTAACATGAATTGTTTTATCCAAATTGCAGCCTTCAATACTTCCTCTACAGGCTCTGCAAATAGGGCAACTAGTGATTCTCGCCGTACCTGCAGGTACCAACAAAAGTGCTACCTGCCCCTGATAGTTGCTTTTTCTTGTCTTGTTAAATTGTTTAATTTTTCCTTCGTCAATATATGTTGGAGCATTAAGGAAAGTACATAAAGAACTGTGGCTGGACAAATCGTTTGGTGCTTGGATAGAAAGCTCATATAATTGAACAAAATGATGTATATTTAGCGGATGACTGAGATTGCTTTATGACTTCCTTCAGTTTATCATGGTTTGTGTCTTATTTTGCCAACTAATGCTTAGGTTGATTGCACTTGCAGAGTTCACAACTATGGCCGGTAGACGTCTGCGTGATGCCGTCAAGGTGGTGCTTGCTTCTATAGCAGACGAGTTTGATAGCAATGTCCATGTTGTCATTGCAGGGCTTTCCAACACTTATTCTCAGTATGTTACCACATTTGAGGAATATCAAGTGCAAAGATACGAGGTCTGAATCTCCCTTACTCAGTTTACTATTGATTCAGATCATATTAGCATCTTTGTTAGAGCATTAGTTCTGGTATGTGTGCGATTGCCTAGTTCATCACATGTACAAGTGGTTCGTCATCAGGGGAATTTGCTGAGTGTATCACTGATATCAGTTGCCTCGGTAATTCACTGATTCTTATGTGAACACTGAACAATATTTTTGAATGTGAAACAATTAGTGACAATGAATTTGAGCATAGCCATGATTCGTTCTGTATCTTCTTATTTCTTGATTGTGAAAAAGCAGCCATTAGACTGCTCTTTCTGACCATGGTTTGGACTGCTATGAACAAACCTAGATATTCAGTCTAACTGCATTTTGTGCAACCAAACTTCTATCCTACAAACTTATCTTCTCCCACATTAGGGCATTGTTTTTCCCAAGCAATAAACTGTAAATATGCTGCATGAGTATTGTGGGATTAAGCAGCATAAATTGCTGTGCTAATGGTCATCAAAATTGCAGTTTTGAGATATCCTTTATCTCCTTTAAGTTGTTTATATCTGATATTTCGAGCAGTAGGTAAGCCTTTTTGTATAAGGTGCAAGCTGATTGCAATCTTTATAGTATGTGTCCTCTGCCATTTGTGTCGATTCAACTGCCCCGTTAGGACTTACACAATTGTCTTATTAGGTCTTTTTTTCCCCCACACTTGACATCAGGTAAGTTAATTATGTAAAGGTGAGTGCTGAACCATTCAGATGCACTGGTTGTTTGGACATGCCAGTACCTGCAATTGCTTTGGTTATACATTGAAGTGAAATGCATAAATGAAAAAGCCTTTATAAGTTATGTAACTGTTCTATCAGTTAGTCATTATTTATTTTATTTTTTTGGCCACTTATTTGTAATGCTAGTTTAAATTCCCTAAATGGGAACTACTTTTGTCAGTAGGAGGATGAATTAATGTAGTCATTTTAGCTTGATGATGGGCCTATTTTGTGGAAATGTGAGGTAATTAGTAATGATATTTGTTTGGGAGAACTCCTTCAGCTTGGCTTTCCCTTTTAGATTTGTAGCATTTTGTCCCACTCGACTATTTGATAGTGGATGTGAAACTTCCATTTCCACGTCCACCTTGACTTATAGATGTAGCTGTTGATGCTTGCCAGGGCGCCTCTACTCTTTACGGTCCCCACACACACAGCGCCTACATTCAGGAGTTCAAAAAATTAATTGAAGCTCTCATCACCGACAAAACCATTGAACGAGGTCCACAGCCACCAGATCTCCTTGATGACCAAATAAGCTTGCTCCCCCCAGTTATCTTGGATGCAACACCTCCTGGCGTCGACTTTGGAGACGTTAAGGCTGATATCCCCCTGAATTCCACCTTCAGAAGAGGAGATTTAGTGAAAGTCACTTTTTGGTCTGCTTGTCCTAGAAACGACCTGATGACTGAGGGGACTTTCGCGCTGGTAGAGTTTCTCCAGGATCAAAAGGCATGGGTCCCAGCCTATGATGACGACGATTTCTGCTTGAAGTTCATATGGTCAAGGCCCGCGAAACTGAGTCCTAGAAGCTATGCAACTATAGAATGGAGGATCCCCACTTCAGTTGTTCCAGGGGTTTATAGAATCCGACACTTTGGTGCTGCAAAGTCACTGTTGGGGACCATCCAGCATTTCGCCGGTTCATCGAGTGCCTTTGTGGTGGCATAGTGTTGTTTAAGGCGTGGTACAATCTTAGCTAAATAAGCAAAGGAAAAAAAATGTGTTTTATTGTATCTAATCAATGCATTCATAGTAAAATTCAGGTTGGTATTGTATAAGTTCTTGCTGAAATGACGGTGAAGCTATTCAGTGTAGGATGACAAACGAACCCACGAATGGCAGCTTTTTGTGTAGGATATGGAATAGGATGCTGTTGGCCCTTTATGAACTGTGGGAAAGAAGAAGAACATGATGGTGGAGGAAAGCCAAGAGAGTGATGTAGTTGGCTATTTCGGTCGTGTTTTTCTCAAATATATTGATTCCCCGATTTCATTGATTGGCCTTGTTTTATGCATGCCCATATCCTTTGAGCTTGATGCGAATGGTGCAAACCAAATTGGACGATGCCACTTGGATTCAATGCCCTCATTGCGTGGTGGAAAGCATTTCATCAACCTTTTCTTTGCATGCTCAAAGGTAAAATTGGTGGTTCTACTTTATATTCGAAAAGGTTGATGCAGATTTCAACTTGTCGTGAGCAATGTTACTACTTATCAATGGCCGTGGTTCTATAATTTCACTTTCTGTAGAAACTTTTTCGTAAAGCAACAAAAGGCACCCCTGCAAGAAGATTATAGCTTTTGTAGATGGAGATGCTTCTTCATTCTTAGATAAAGGTTACTGTTTTACATATACACCAAAAAAAATAAAATATATATATATCAATTTTTTATTGAAAAATCTTCATAAACTTCCATGTTAGGCTAGTGGGTGTAGGAATTATGATAAAATGGTTACCCTCGCTTTTAAGAAAGCAAAATGGTCCCTCGAGAGACCATAAAATAAAAGCTCCCACAAAAGGGAGAGTTAACCTTTTTGGATGGTTGTGGTAGGATTTTTGGGTGATTAGACGATTTGTGATATGCACATAAGAGAGGAATCCACATGTACCCATTGCTCATCATCCACCAGGCCACACAGCTTTTGCATTCGACAAGGTGGTCCATCTGGATGCCACATTCCTTTCAGCTCTAATGCGTTCTGTGCAGGAAATGCAATATTTCTTACAAAGAAAAGTGTTGTCCAAGTTGCAAGGTTTCTGCTAAAGAACCCTGATAACTAAATGATTATGCAGAATGAGTCTTTTTCTTTTCAAAAAATAAAAATCTAAGGATTTTGCCAAGAAAGTAAAAATTTAAGGAAAATCTTTTTAAATTTATTAGTTTTACATGTGCAATAAAATTGACTATCTACAATAGTTATGAGGTAGAGAAATATAATAAAATGTCTGATCATGTCATGATTTAAGGAATTTAGAATAATGAGTTTTTAGTAATTAGCAAATAATATAAAAATCTTAGAGATGAACCCATGTGATGCACGAGGAAGAGCATTAGTTACTTGTAAAGCTACAAATTATTAATGAATGTCCTTAAAACACTTATTATATTATGATTCGATGTGCATTTCAATTTCCCAAAAAAGTATTACATCATCAGCAGCTCTAACAAGCCCTAGAGTTCTAGGTGCCTCTTAAGATATTAAGACTTCAACATCGAAAATCAAAATGAGACTTGGAAAAAAATTATTAATCTGTAGAATTCATTTAATTGTTAGCCAACATAGCCACAAAAACATAAAAATAAAAACACCACAATGTCTGAAGAGCATGAACCTACCCTCTGCAATCAACCCAACGAATGGCCTTGCATCCAAAGCACTCACCACTAAGATCCTGCATGAAATTTGAGTAATTGGAGAAATTCACAATACGCGTGAATAAGTGTTGCATGGGGATAGGGAGGTAAAATTAGACGAGTGTTGCAATTAAGTAAAGAATCGGTTGCCAACTGAATATTAGAACCCTCTTCCATTTCCAACTTGAGTTGCTGCTTGACCTTGTTGCAAGAATCTCTAAATATGCCCTTTGTAATTTTGGGGATAGATATTCGTATCATACAAGACTTTCTTTTTGTGGTTTTGCCTCACTCAAGTAACGCCAAGACAAGTAGAGATAATCAATTTCCAATCATTTCCCAAATTTTAGGATCATGGATTAGATCCATCGGTCTTAGAAATTGGGAACTGGACCAATTGATAGACCGATTTGGTCCAATAAAACTAGTAACTTTGCTTTTTCAGTCAAAAATTAGTTAATATTGCAACACATTCTCAAAGACAACCCACTTCTTTCATGCACTAATTTATCCATATGAAAGAGCGAAAGTTTTCTTAAGACTCTTGAGAATTTTCTTGTCTTTTTTTCAAATTCTTAATAAATTAAAAAAAAATTTTTTATATACATGAAAAAGCACCAGACCAATTGGCCATCAGTTCTAAGAATGGGAACTGAGAATCAAACTGTCAGTTATGGAGACCATCCAAAATCGGCTAGTCCAGTTTAGGTAGTTCCCAAATTGGGCGATTCTCGTTACATACCCCTAAAGACAAACATTTCCAACTCTCTTTTTTTTATCTTTTAAGTAAAAAATTGAAGAGGGACGGTAAGACTAGCGGTCTCCTTCGAACGTGATCTTAAGTGTGAGGTAGACTTGATAGTTCTAGCGAGTCACAGACCTACCCAGACCTATCCTTTGAATGGGCGAATTTGGCCTAAGAAATTAGCATTGGTTCTTTGGGCTTGGTCAAAAATTTCATTCGGGAATTTGCTCCCGACCTAAATTAAATTTGCAACATCGTGGCCAATGCTTTTCAAGGCAAAAGAGAAACTCCGTCATTGCCACTTGAAACTGAAAATTTTGGATTAATTTATTTTTCTTCTAAGTTTAAGTACCTATCTCTCGATCGATTCTTATTTCTAACAGCTAATGCTATTTTTACTCTTTTAAAGTCCAAAAGTCCCTGAACTTATACAAACATAAAACTTTTTCCTTAATTACTTTAAAATCCGAAACTGAAAAGGTCAAAAAATACGTTTTGCTCATCTTTTTTAAGTACAAACAAAAAGTTCCCAAAATAACGAAGGCAAGGAAATTAGTCTTTCTACAATGCATCAGGCTGGTGCATTGCAATTTAACTTAATTTAGGGAAACATTTTCAGCATCTGATTTTGACGTGGGACTTCAATCCATCTCAACCCATCATGCTATTTAGTGCACATCTCTCAAGAGCTTTGCCCTTCGGTAACAAGATCTCAGATTTATTTTTTTTTTTCCGAATGAACCAAGTGGCTTATAACCTAATTCTGCAATTCTTGAAATCTTCCCCTTTTGAAATTATGTTGCATTAGACAGTCATGATAAAATTCAAGATTGGATAAATTTTATCATATCCAACATTTGATGCTTACTCAAGATAGGATAAGTCGGATATAAGAGGAGTATTAGTCAAATAAAATTATCCCATGAAAAGATGAGATAAAGGTGAATAGAATTTCTAATTTCATAATAAGAAAGTTATTTTTCTCAAATAATAAATTTATTAAATTAAAAAATTGAAATTATATTTTCATATAAATAAAATTTGAATTCTAACATAATAAATTCAAAATAATAAAAAAAATTTTATTTATTTAATTTAATCTTATTTTTATGTATATATTTGACTTTAATTTATCTTATAATATAAATTCAGTATATAATATATATTTATATTTATTACATACTTTAGATACATTAGTACAGTTTAGTATTTAATAAAATTTTATTAGAGAATGATGGAAAGGAAAAAAAGAAATAATTTAAAAAGAGAGGAAAAATAAAATATAAAAATAAATTAGGCAATAGTATCGCGAAAGATTTTTATTATTTATGTTTATGAACTTTTAGGTTTATTTACACGATATACCATTTATAAAAAAAAAAAAATATACATCATATGATGTTAATATATTCGACTTTATTATTTGCATTTTCCTGCTTTGTTGGAATATATATGATATATATCCATCATATGATGTGAATCTATTCAACTTTACCATTACCACTTTAATTCATTCATCAAATGGTGAGTAGAATATAACAAAATCCCTAAATTACATATCATATCCAATCATATCTAATTAAAATCCGGATGACCAAACGTAGCCTTATTGTGTTTGGCTCTGTAAGCTATTGACCTATCATGTATACTTGAGTAGGCTTCGTCAATTAATATATGACACATTTGTCCTATCTCATTTATGCTATATTCATTTTAAAAAAAAAGGAAAATATTGCTAAAAACCCTCCACATTATGTCCATGTAATATATTTACTCTAAATATTTTTTATGATATAAAATATCACAAATTTATACCCGTATGATATATTTATCCTGTGTTAAGATTCCATCAATGAGCATCATTGGAAATTTGATTGCATGAACATTAGAAGATGAATGGTGCCAACATGCCACCTACTTGATTTAAATAAAAACTATATTCTTGGCTGAAAAATCATATGGTAGAATTTTGATAAAAAGTAAATCTGTTACATAAGAACAAATTTAAAATGTATTATTTCAAAAGAAAATGTTTAAGATAAATGTGCACGGTAGCTATAATTTAAATTTTTGATATTATAATAAAATGTTCAAGTTAAATGTATCACGATAAATATAATTTGAAGTTTTTATCACTTTTGCTCTAAAGAAAAAGATAGGAGCAAATTACTAAGTGAAATATTAATGCTCCACCTACCTGAAAAACATGCTTATCTTCCCAATCCAACCATGTTTCCTTGGTATATGTGGTGTCCCAATTCCCGAGGTCGTAATTTTTGTCGAAATGATTCAATTTTGCTAACCCCATAAATATAAAAATGAAAATGAAAAAATAAGAAAGAAGTCGGATTGGTCAACTTGACCATCCATCCATGGCGTAGCCGAAACAGCAATGCCCCCTGATTATCCGAAAAATGACTACTCCAATTCAAACCAGCTCCACCTACTGCGAGGCGCCACGGCCAAGTCGTGGGCAATGCATATTTAAAGAAAAAGATAGGAGCAAATTACTAAGTGAAATATTAATGCTCCACCTACCTGAAAAACATGCTTATCTTCCCAATCCAACCATGTTTCCTTGGTATATGTGGTGTCCCAATTCCCGAGGTCGTAATTTTTGTCGAAATGATTCAATTTTGCTAACCCCATAAATATAAAAATGAAAATGAAAAAATAAGAAAGAAGTCGGATTGGTCAACTTGACCATCCATCCATGGCGTAGCCGAAACAGCAATGCCCCTGATTATCCGAAAAATGACTACTCCAATTCAAACCAGCTCCACCTACTGCGAGGCGCCACGGCCAAGTCGTGGGCAATGCATATTTAAAGAAAAAGATAGAGCAAATTACTAGTGAAATATTAATGCTCCACCTACCTGAAAAACATGCTTATCTTCCCAATCCAACCATATTTCCTTGGCATATGTGGTGTCCCAACTCCCAAGGTCGTCATTTTTGTCGAAATAATTCAATTTCGCTAACCCCAAAAATATAAAAATGAAAATGAAAAAGTAAGAAAAAGTCGGATTGGTCAACTTGACCATCCATCCACGACGTAGCCGAGCCAGCAATGCCCCCCTGATTATCCAAAAATGACTCACCAATTCAAACCAGCTCCATTGCGAGGCGCCACAGCCTAGTCGTGAGCAATGCATATTTAAATCCCCCCCAAAAAAAAGAAACGAAAATCTTTTTGAGAAAGGAATTATCAAATCGTGATAAAAAGAAAAAAAAACGACTTATCAAATCGTCAAGATCTAATTAAGGGTGTTTTATTAAAGTTAAAAATTCAACATTAAACAAGTTAAACCTGTTCTTTTCTTCTTTTTTTTTTGTTAGTAGTTCGATAACTTTCATTAACATTTATTTGTAAGACTTGTATAAGTAAAAGATTTTGATAAATATGATAATAAAATAATATTTCATTGAACTCATTCCAGAGGAAAACAATTGATGACAGGACAACTAGAATTTTGCTAAATACATCCATTTGAACCTATGAATGATGTTAGGGATCATTTTTATAATTTTTGCTATCTTATCATTTAGATTCATACTCCAACTCAACAATACATGACTTAACATGCTTTGAGAATATATTCAAGCTTCCGCGTATTTATTTAAAATATTTTAATAATTGTAGAAAAGGAGGGCAAAAACCCTCGATAATCACACAAAACACTTTATTTAATTATATTCGAGTAGAGCTCAATCAAAATGGAATATTTTGATTTTTCTAATTTTTCTATTCAATTCAAATCTTGAGTAGGAAACTCAATTCTTGATCAAACTCGAAATGAGCACAGAGGTTTTTGAGATGTCGATGCATGGCACAGGATGAATAGTCATGACTCAAATTGAACCATGAGATTTCTTGGTAATACCGGGGAGGAGGCGGTCGATCCAGGTGGAAACGAAGAAAAGGAAAGGAAAGGAAAGGACGAGCCGTCCAATAATAAATGAGGAGAGGTGACGAAGCAGAGCAGAAACAGAAACCAGAGGATCAGTCAAGACACCATTTTTGCACTTTCGCCCATTTCCCATCCGTTGCTTTTCCACCACCATTTTGGGTTCTTCCTCTTTTCAAGATTCCTTCTTTGCACTCTCTATCTATAACTTAGCCATCATCATTCATTGGGTCACTGCATTTGCCTCTGCTGACCTGGATTGAGTTTTTTGCACCTTCCATGCCTGGCACCCCCCTCCTCCTCCTCCTTCACCTATTTGATCGCGGCCCCTTTTCGCCATCGCGAGCTTCCCTTCCCATCCTCTTTTGCTTCGTTCCCTTCGATTCTCTTGGGTCGCGTACTTCCGCGTTGATCTGGGTGGGGTGGTGAAAGATGGTGGCCGATAGCAAGTCCAGGTCCGACATCTCCTTGGCCGGAACTTTGGCCTGCAGCGCTTTCGCCACTTGTCTCGCCGAGGTGCGATCCTATTATTTTTCTTTCCGCTTTCGAGAAAATCTCTCTGGGTGTGGCGTCGTATGCTGCGAGCTGGGTTTGTTTGTGTTTTCTGATCAGCTGGTTTCGTACTTGCATTAGCTTCGGTTAGCTTGTTCGATTATTCTCCCCGAAATGCTGTAGATGGATCTCTCTCTCTCTCTCTCTAGTGCCGCGCGCGCTTCAGTGTACTAGATCGCATGTTTTCATCTGGGTTGCAGCAAATATGCGAAATAAATCATTTTGGAGGAATAATTCAACATCAATCCTGTGCTTACACATGTTTGTTTATATGTTTTTCGTATTGACTTCTATCTTTCCGGGGAAATTTCAGGTCCCACCCTCTCTCTCTCTCTGGTAAATTTTTTTCATTTTGTGCAGATTTTGACCCATTGTAATAGCTTACTTTGCATAACTACTGGACTTTAAAGGCAAAATTCATTCAAAAAGATGGGAATTTTTCAGTGTCTAAAATTGAAAAACATGAGGAAGTATGAAGAGTTTTAGAAGCCTGGGTTTTTGTGCAGGGTGGTAATTTGATAGTTAATGAGTTAATGTTGGATAATCTGAATCAACGGCCTGGCATCTCACTATGGAATGGGCTTAATTTGGAGAAAGAAGATTATAGCTTTGGTAGATGGAGGTGCTTCTTCATTCCTAGATAAAAGTTCCTGTTTTACCTATGCCAAAAAAAAAAAAAATATATATATCAGTTATTTATTGAAAACTCTTCAAGCTTGGGTAGATGGACATCTCTGCAAGAAGATCATAGCTTTGGTAGATGGAGTTGCTTCTTCATTCCTAGATAAAGTTCCTGAATTACGTATACAAAAAAAAAAAAGATCAATTATTTATTGAAAACTCTTCAAAAATTTCCATTAGGCTATCGTGAGTAGGAATTATGATAAAATTGTTATGAGGTTTCTGCTAAAGAAACCCAATAACTAAATAATCATACAGTAGATATATTGGACAAGTCTTTCTCTTTAAAAAAATATCTAAGGATTTTGCCAAGAAAGTGAAAATTTAATGAAAATCTTTCTCCAACTCCCTTGTTTTTTCCCGACAAAAAAAAAATCCCTTCTTTTTCATCTTTAAGTAAAAGATTGAGAGGGATGGTATGACTAGCGATCTCCTTCAAACGTTATCTCAAGGGTCTCACACCCTTTCTAAAATATTCAGTTGAACAGTAGCTACTCCATACCATTGGGTCGAAAGTCTGAGGTAGGCTAGGTGATTCTGGTGAGTCCCGGACCTACCCAGGTCCATCCTTTGAATGCTCGAATTTGGCCTAACAAATTACCTTTGGTTCTTTGGGCTTGTTCAAAAATTTTAAGTGACGAAGTTGGCAAAATCGTCACCGTAATCTCAACACAGCACAAGTCATTTGGAAATTTGCTCACGACATAAATCAAATTTGCAACCTCGTGGCCAATGCTTCTCATGGCAAAAGAGAAACTCCCTCATTGCCACTTGAAACTGAAAATTTTGAATTAATTTATTTTTCTGCTAAGTTAAGGTACCTATCTAGATCGATTCTTATTTCTAGCAGCTAATGCAATTTTGGCTCTTTTAAAATCCAAAAGTCCCTAAACTTATACAATCACATAAAACTTTTTCTGTAATTATTCTAAAATCCGAAAGTCAAAAAGTCAAAAAAACACGTTTTGCTCTCTTTTTTTTAAGATAACCAAGCCAAGGAAATTAGTCTTTCTACGAGGCCGGTGCATTGCAATTTAACTTAATTTAGGCAAACATTCTCAGCATCTGTATTTGACGTGGGACTTCAATTCACCTCAACCCATCATGCTATATGGTACACATCTCTCAAGCTTTGCCGTTCAATAACAAGCATTCGGATTTTCTTTTTTTGATGAATCAAGTGGCTTGTAACCTAATTCCACGATTCTTGTTGTCCCCTTTTGAAAGTGTGTTCGACTCTAAATACAAATTTTAGAGGTATTATGTCGTAAGAAAAGGTTTAGGATAAATGTGTCACGGTAAGTATAGTTTAAAGTTTTTGATGTTATAATTAAATGTTCAGGCTAAATATGTCAAAGTGAGCACAATTCAAAGTTTTTGCTGGCTTTTTCTCTTAAAAAGGAGGCAAAAATTTGCAAGGGAGTAAATTACTAAGCGGAATGCGAATGCTCCAACTACCTGAAATCCATGCTTATCTTCCCAGTCCAACCATATTTCATTAGTATATGTGGTGTCCCAACTCCCAAGGTCATCATTTTCGTCGAAATAATTCAATTTTGATAGCCCCAAAAACAATTATAAAAAAAGAAGTAAAGAAGAAGTTGGATTGGTCAACTTGATCATCCATCCACGAGGCAGCCAAGTCAGAAACTCCTCTGATTATATCCGAAAAACGACGACTTTGATTCAAACCAGCTCATCTGTTACGCGGCGCCACAACCTAGTCGTGGACAACGCATCTTTAAATCCACAAAAAAATAAAAATGAAACGAAAACCTTTTCAAGAGAGGAATTATAAATCGTGATAAAAGAAATGAAAAAAAACTGGCTTATCAAATCGTCAAGATCAAATAAAGGGTGTTTTATTAAAGTTAAAAATTCAGCACTAAAGGAGTTAACCCTGTTCTTTATTTTTTTTCTTTTAGTAAGTTAACCATGTTCGATAATTTTCATTAGCTTTTATTTGCAAGGCTCAAGTAAGTAATAGATTTTGATAAATATGATAATCAAATAATGTTTCACTGAATTCATTCAAGAGGAAAATTATTGATGACAGGACAAATAGGATTTTGCCAAATACATCCATTGAACTTATGGATGATGATAGTGATCATTTTTTTATGTTTGCCATCTTATCATTTAGACTCATACTCCTACTCAATAATGTGTGACTTAACATGCTCTTGAGGACTTAATTGGACTTTTATATATTTAATTAAAATATTTTAATAATTATAGAAAAGGGAGATGAAAACTCCGATAATCACACAAAGCACTTTATTTAATTGTACTCAAATGGAGCTCAATCAAAATGGAGTGTTTTGATTTTTGTATTCAATTCAATTATCTTAATTCTCGATCAAGCTGGAAATGAGCATCAAAGATTGAGATGCCGATTCATCACACGGGATCGGTAGTCATTAATTACGGGTTTTCTCGGTAATACCGGGAGGAGGTGGTCGATTCGGGTGGAAACAAAGAAAAGGAAAGGGCGGGCGAGCTGTCCAATAATAAATGAGGAGAGGTGCGAAGCGGAGCAGAAACAGAAAACAGAGTGTCAAGACTCAAGACACCATTTTTGGACTTTCGACCATTTCCCATCCTTTGCTTTTCCACCATTTTGGGTTCTTCCTCTTTTCAAGATTCCTTCTTTTCACTCTTTATGTATACCTTAGCCATCATCATTCATTGGGTTACTGCATTTGCCTCTGCTGGGCTGGATTGAGTTTTTTGCACCTTCCATGGCTGGCACCCCTCCCCCTGTTCCTCCTCCTTCGCCTATTTGATCGCCGCCCCTCGTTTCGCCATCGTGAGCTTCCCCTTCCCATCCTCTTTTGCTCACGTCCCTTCGATTCTCTTGGGTGGCGTGCTTCGGCGTTGATCCGGGTGGGGTGGTGAAAGATGGTGGCCGATGGCAAGTCCAAGTCCGATATCTCCTTCGCCGGAACTTTCGCTAGCAGCGCTTTCGCCGCTTGTTTCGCCGAGGTGCGATCCTATTCTTCTTCTTTCCGCTTTCGAGGGAATCTCTCTGGGTGTGGCGTCTTATGCTGCGAGCTGGGTTTGTTTGCGTTTTTGATCAGCTGGTTTCGTACTTGCATTAGCTTCGGTTAGCTTGCTCTATTATTCTCCCCGAAATGCTGTGGATGGATCTATTCTCTCTCTCTCTCTCTCTCTCTCTCTCTCTCTCTCTCTCTCTCTCTCTCTCTCTCTCTAGTGGCGCGCGCTTCTGTGTACTAGATCGCATGTTTTCATCTGGGTTGCAGCAAATATGCGAAATAAATCATTTTGGAGGAATGATTCAACATCTATTCTGTGCTTTACACCTGTTTGTTTGTATGTTTTTCGTATAGACTTCTATCTTTCGGGGAAATTTTAGGTCCCTCCCTCCCCCCTCTCTCTCTCGCTCTCTCGCTGGGAAAATTTATTCATTTTGTGCAGATTCTGAACCACTGTAATAGATAACTTTGCATAACCACTGATCTTTAAAAGCAAAATTCATCCATGGGAATTTTTCATTGTCTATAATTGAAAAACATGCGGAAGTATGATAAAGTTTTACATGCCTGGGTTTTTATGTAGGGTGGTAATTTGATAGTTAATGAGTTAGTGTTGGATAATCTGAATCAACGGCCTGGGATCACTATGGAATGGGCGTAATTTGGGGAAAGGCCAGGAAATCCAATATTATAGTGGAACCTCAAAAACTCATTCAAGCTAGATAGTCAGAAAATGTATCCTTATACCCAAGAAGACTTTTTGTCAGGTAAAAGAAAGAACTTGAAGAACTTTCTTGTCGCATTTGCACATTCCATTCATGGTAAACGTTTCCAGCATGCCGTCCAAATTCCAAGATTTGGCAAGATTTAGTGTAGGTGAATGCATGACCCCAGCCCATTGATATAAAGCTTAAACTGGCCAACGGAGGTGCGGTAAAGTTAAAGTTCTTCTAACAACTCTGCTCCCTCGTAGGCAGCATTAAAAATCGAGTGAGGAAATTAGATTTAGAGGCAAGTAAGTGGCATGGGAATTTCGTCAGGAGACTTCCTGCTCTGTAGAATCACGTGAAACCATAGTCAACTTACCAGTTTAAGCCAATAAATGGCACCATGCGTCAGCATTAATTACTTTAACAGTGTGGGAAGAGTTGATTTTGAAATGTATTGTTGTATGTGAAGTTCATTACAGTACTAATGAATCGAAATATTTGAGTACTGTGTTTCTTTCTCAAGAGTACATAAATTGCATCTTACATTCAAAATTTTTATAACTACATTCCGTAGTTTGTCCCATGGATTACATCCTGCTAATTTCAACTATATTTGTCGCTAAGTGGAGTCTTCATCATCCACTTGAATAGGATAACGGGGCACCATGGTTTTGGACAATTTAATACTGAGATCATGAAAGAATGCAAATATAAGTAGATACAAGAAAAGAAGCTCATTAATTGGGATATTTTATTCATTTTGATGTATGGAATTTTAGTCTTTCTATATGTTGATTGTAACATTTTCAATACGTATAAAAACCACTATCTTGCCAAAAGCATAAAGTAAGAAGGACTCAGATGACCTCTAAAGTTCCCAGTTCGCTGACATAAATGAAGTTCCAAGTAGACTGATGATTACATCGGAAAAGCATACTTCTCTGGAAAGATTAGCTATAAAGACTGATGGGAATAGTTCTTCAACTTCTTACAGACTTCTGAAAATCTCTCGCTTAATGACATAACTGTTGCTGAGCTGCTTTTCTGGCAACTTCTATAATCTAAATCGCTATGGAATGCATCTAACTTTGATGCAGATCTGCACTATTCCTTTGGATACTGCTAAAGTTAGGCTTCAGCTTCAAAAGAAAGCTGCTCCTGGTGATGCCCTGGCCTTGCCCAAGTATAGGGGCATGCTTGGTACAGTTGCCACCATTGCGAGGGAAGAAGGTCTAACTGCACTTTGGAAAGGCATTGTGCCAGGGTTACATCGTCAGTGTCTATTTGGAGGCCTTAGAATCGGGTTGTATGAGCCGGTAAGCTTTATTTTATGTGTTGTCACTGAAAATGTCTATTCTATTTTATTTTGCATTTGCTAGCAATTCCCTTTGTAACAGTATATAAATTACGTATTGTAACAGGTTAAGACCTTCTATGTGGGTAAAGACCATGTCGGAGATGTTCCATTGTCCAAGAAAATTCTTGCTGCACTCACAACTGGTGAGCTCACTGATGCATGCTTTCAGTATCTTCCTTGCGCATAGACTTTTACAAGGTCTAAGTCATGATCGCTTTGTTTTGGTACAATGAGGTCCATCTGTTAAGGGGCATATCTAAATTGACTTTGTTTTTTTTTACTTTTGCTTAACCTCTTTCAGCTCATGCACTATTAACTTCAAATCAGAAACTACTGAGACTTTCACAACCCTCAAATGTTGATTTGTAGATTCACATAGAATTTTTCCATCATCGCTTTGAAATTTAAGTAACATTTTGAATTTTGTTGGGAAAGAGAAAAAAATGCTTTTTGCTTATTTTCAAGTGTAAGCAAACAGGCCCTAGATTTGTAATTTGTCCAATAGCTGGAATCTTACTAGTCTAAGGACCTGTCTGGATTAACTTTTACATTTTTCTTTTTGCTTAATCTAAATTTTGCGGGTCACGCATTTTTATTTTTTTTTAAATCCAAAACTCCAGAAACTTTCATGACACTCAAATGTTAACCTACGAACCACATATAATTTCATCCTAACTTTTAAAATTGGAATAACACTTTTAATTCTGGCAGGAAATCAGAAAAATACTTTTTTTCTTTTGCTTAAGTGTAAACAACAGGCCCTTAGACCAATTCCTCGACTACTTTTATGGCTTTCTGGTTGAGTATTGTAAAGTGGATATGTGTTGTTTCAAACAGGTGCCCTAGGAATTGCAGTGGCAAACCCAACTGATCTTGTGAAAGTGAGGCTTCAATCTGAAGGAAAATTGCCCCCTGGTGTGCCTAGACGCTACTCTGGAGCACTTAGCGCTTATTCGACAATTGTCAGACAGGTTGTGCATCTTATTTGAAATACACGTGGCATTCAACGTAAAACCTTTCTAGCTTGCATGCCTTTCACTGTCCTTTTATTGATCTCAAATCAACAATTAGGAAGGTGTGACTGCTCTTTGGACCGGAGTTGGGCCAAATATAGCACGAAATGCTATAATCAATGCTGCTGAGTTAGCCAGCTATGATCAAATCAAGCAGGTAGCATCGCCTGTTGAGAAGCTTGGTGTTGGACAGCATCTTCATTGCAGATTCTAACTTGTATCTGTGTACAGAGTATTTTGAAAATTCCGGGATTCTCAGACAATGTTTTCACTCATCTCCTTTCTGGTCTCGGGGCAGGATTCTTTGCCGTCTGCATTGGTTCTCCAGTTGATGTGGTATGCTAGCTGCTTATGCCTAGTGGTTATTTGCTTTCACAAGTTCCTAATATTGTGGGAGATCCACGGTCTTGTTCTTCATTGGATAGTTGTGTTTGGTTTCTTTCTGGCTTTACCATAAATGGGCTCATTCACTTTTTTTTTTAATTGTCCAGTTTTTTCTCATTACGTAGAGTAGTACATTTTTTGACATCCTCACATTTCTGACATTTCCTTGAGCACTAAGAAGTTGCTTTTCCAATTGTTTGTGACAGGTCAAGTCTAGAATGATGGGAGATCCTACTTACAAAAGCACCCTCGATTGCTTCGCAAAGACACTGAGAAACGATGTAGGATCAATTTTTGCAATTTTATGTTTGATGTGCTTATCATCTTTTATATTTTTTTTATTTTTATTTTTTTGTCCTTTAACAGGGTAGAATGTCCAATGTTGTACTGTCCATGGTTTTTTCAGTTTTCTGTTTTCTTGTTCTTTTTGTCTTTAAGGGCACATATACAATTGAATGCTTCCTTTGCTGCTTGTGCTTGCATTTGGATGTTGTGCCTGGTACATAACCACAGAACTGCCTCTACAAGATAGTGGTTTTCTTTTCCTCTTTTTCTTTTGCCACTTACACTCATTCCAGTCATAAACTTTCTATCCTATACCATACTGCGAGAACCAAGTACCTCCATTACGTAGTTAAATCCATTTGAGTAGCTTACTCTAGCATCTTGTAGAAGGTACCCTCTTGTCAAGCAGTATGATTGATCCCTATAGGCTTCTTCACTTCTAAGCATTAGATCTTAGTATCTGGGCATGTCCATTTTCTATTTATATGCTATCTCATTTTTGTGAGCTTGTCCTTTATCTTAAGAGCTCTTGTTAAAATTGAATGCTGTAAACATTTGAAAATGGGAATTATTGACTCCCAATTTATTTTCTTTTTCAGGGGCCTTTAGCATTCTATAAGGGCTTCATTCCAAATTTCGGAAGGCTGGGATCTTGGAATGTGATCATGTTCCTAACGTTAGAGCAGGTATGACTTCTAGCCATCACTTTGTCACCAAATATATATATATATGCATGTGTAGTATTTGGCATGCATAAACATTTGACGAGTCACTTTTTCCCCTCTATATTGCAGGCTAAGAAATTTGTCAAAAATTTAGAATCTTCTTGAGCTCAAAGGATCAGGCACCTGCACTTGCAATAATTTGCTGATTACATAGGAAAGATATCTGTTGGCCAGGAAAGCTGATCTCGATTTAATAAAGTCCCAATCAGTCATTGCTATTCTGATTTTGCTCATTGTTATAGAGGAACCTAGCAAAAGGAACACCTAGGCGGTCATTGCAACTTACAATTTTTGCTGCTTGCTGTCTTTTTCTTGCCCTACTCTTCTTTCACCAGTTGACCATCATGACATGACCGTTTCTTTTGGTTAATTGCCAGAGTGAGATCAAACTTACTGAGCCAATGAATTGAAAATCATGCTCATTTCAGTGGGTATTATTCAGATGTGATTTTTGCATGTAAATTGTCCTACACGTTTGATTGCAACGCCATTGTGTTTTAGGACTGCGATGTGCATAGTCCTCTCCATTGTATGCTCATGAGACAGCAATCTCTTCAGAATATTGCAGTGGCTATCGGGTGAGTTGGGTATATTTTGCTGGTGCTCGGGGAGCCTCGGAATCTGGGAAACTTAGAATTAGATCTTGTACAGTGAAGCCAGTCGGGATCCAACATCGTGTAACCGCTCCTGGAGTGGCCTTTTGCTTCTAGATTCGGTTCATATGCTCCTCATTGCAATTAGAGGCTTTTGTTTGTCCTGCGGAAACTGATCATTTTCCTATATTTGGCCGTGATTTGCAGATAATATAGAAGTCATTTTCCGACATTTGTTATTAGGAAAAATTACGAAACATAATTTGAGAGACTCTTAAAAAAAAACCCGAGGTCCCGGGTCCATGAGTCAAGGACTTGGGCTTTGGTGCTTAGGTCTTGGGCCATCTTTGAGTACTTAGGCCGGCATGTCAGGGTCCTAGACCTAAACATTTTTGGGACCCCCCTCGGCTGTCAGGGTCCCTAAGTATTTGAGCATGGCCACTGAAGATCCCGGTACGGGCATTAAGGTCTTAAGCTCGGCCTCGAGGGATCTAAGCTTGGCCCTAGGGTTCTGGACCTGTGTATCAAGGACCCTATCTCAAGATTTGGGGCCATGCCTCAACCTCAGGGACTCACGCCCACTTGCTGGGTTCCCCAAGCCCAGGCATCAAGGTCTCGATCACAGGAGCCGGAGTTTCTCAGGCCCAATTGCTGGAAACCCGAGCATAGGTACCGAGGTCTGGAGCTTGGCCTCAAGGGCCTTGGCCTAGCATATCTAGACCCAGACACGAGCTTGATGGGTCCACGCTCGAGCTCCAATGATTTAGGTGCTGGAACCTGCCTATACACCAAAGACTTAGGGACGGGCACCTGGGTCTTAGGTTAGATCACTATGGCCCCAAGCACCTGCTTTAAGGTCCTCGTGCCTAAGTATCAAGGTCCATTCGTATTTTGGAAAGTAATTTTTAATTTTAAAAAATTATTTTTCTAAATTTAATCATACATTTTTCTGTTGATTATAAAAAAATTTATTTTCATTTTCCTAAGAGATCTAAACATCAAAAAAGAGGGAAATATTTTGCGACGGTATATTTTTTGTGAAATAAACAGATTCAACATTTAATTCTTCTGACTATAAAAGAGTTGAATTCACATCTTAAATTTGTCCACTAAGAGGTTGACAACCCGTCGCAATTATGAATGAATAGTCCAGATTTATTTCCTTTTTATCATCTTTTCTCCTCTCCTCTTTTGCCCTTCTCTCTCTTACACAAACAAAAACTGGGTGCATTTGTTTTTCCGTCTAAATTTATCTGCTTTGACAAAAAAAAATCCAAATTTATTTTTCGTATATCAATTTTGAAAAAAGAATTTCGAAAGCAATTTTCCTTTTAAATAAATGGACCTTTAAGCATATCACCATCTCTCCCCTCATCATTTGTGAATGTGCGCTAGCCGCGACCAATCTGCTGGATCCACCGCCCTTACCGGCATGTCAAGGCCTCCAATTGCGCACTCTCTCTCTCTCTCATGGTCGCTCGACCGGTCAGTCTTCCCTTTGGCCCTTGCCGCTACGAAGGCACGACCTCTAAAATGAGGTTGCAGCCTAAACCAAATCGAAGGTCGCCCAAGGCCAAGAGGCATCAAACTCGGGGAGAAGAGCTAACGTTAAGCAAAGCATCATCGATGGCTGAGCCGCACGCAGGCGCGGTCCAGGTCAAGTTCAAAGAGGAGAGGGGATAGTCAAGGCTGAGTTGAGTTGAGTCGAGTCGAGTCGAGTGATGACTACGCTCGATTCGAGACCGAGCTGATGCTTAGTTGGGCAGCAAAACAACGGAGGCGACACGATACAACAGCCAGGAGCGAGTGTGGACGGAGGCTCAACTCGGCTCAGCAGTGACTACCAATGGCATAGAGAGGGTGTGCATGAGAGGGGAGTGTTTGAATTTAGTCTTTTTTAGGCTCCATTCGTTTCACTGAAAATAAATTTTAAGAAAATATTTTTCGGATTTTCCAACGTTCGTTTCACGGAAAAATAAATTTATTGAGAAAAACATTTTCCACACTCACTCTCTCCAATCTCACATCTCCAATTTAGTCCTTACTTTTTTTATTTTTTAAAATTATTTTTTTTATTTTTTCATAAATTCGAATTTTTTGTTATTTTTTAATAATATCGATTTTTTTATTTCTTTTTTTTTATTTTTCTGTCTTTCTTTTTGTTGTTTTTTTCTTTTTCGGCCGGCAACAGGCGAGCCAAGCTCCCAATCCGGCTTCGCCAAATGACGTGAGGCTTGGGCCTCACAGATTAGCGACGCCCAAGCATCGCCAAACTACGGCGACACTTGAGCCTCGCCGGTGAGCTGATCGGGCAAGCTCGCTAGAGGTAGGCAAGCCTCAAGCCTCACTAGCAAGGCAAGCTTGAGGTATGGCCGGCCACCGGCCAACAACTGGCCAAGGAAGGAGAGAACACAAAAAAATAATAATAATAATAATTTAATAATCAATTTTAAAAATGATTTTAAAAAATAAAATAAAAAAAATATTAAAAAAGTTTATAAAGGAAAATATTTTTCAAGCGAATCAAACGAAAGGAAAATATTTTCTCAAACGAACAGCAAAAAATATTTTTCACTTCGGATCCATTCGTTTCATGGAAAATATTGTTTTTCTAGAAAATATTTTCCAATAAGCTATTTTCCAAGAAAACGTAATTATTTTCCGATGTTCGAATAAAATTGATTTTAAAGTGGAAAATGTTTTCTACTATTCACTTAAGAAAATATTTTCCTTTATAAACTCTTTTTCAATATTTTATTTTTTAAAATCATTATTTATTATTTTAAAAAAAAATATTATTAAATTATTTTTTCCCTGTCTCAAGCTCGCACGATTAGCTCACCGACGAGGCGAGCTTGAGGTGGCGAGGCTCGGACCTCGCAAATTGGCAATGCCTGAGCTTCGTCGTGGTTTGGCGACGCTTGGGCGTCATCAATCTGGCGAGGCCCGTGCCTCGCCGCCTCTGGTGACACTTAGGCGTCGTCGATTTGCGAAGCCCAAGCCTTGACGCCGTCTGGCGACGCTTGAATGTTGTTGATCTACAAAGCCTGAGTCTCGTTGCCGTCTGGCAAGGCTCGAACATTGCCGATCTAGCGCTTGAGCCTTATCGCCTCTGGCGACACTTGGGCATCACCAATCTGCAACGCTCAAGCCTCGACGTCATCTGGCAACACCAAATCGACGAGCTCGACTTGCCTATCGCCGGCAGTTGCAGTGGCCGACGACCGGTCAAAAAAGAAAAACAACAAAAAGAAAGAGACAGGCTACAGTTGCTGACTTATTTACCCTGGACAGCCAGGAGATATTGCAGCAGATTCTCTCAATGTAGGTCATGGTCCCTACATTGTCACATGGCCCGGACTCATTCTATTGGACCATGCATCCGTCTGGCACATTTTCCTTTGCATCCGCCTGGGCAAATATTAGGAGACGAGCTCTACCGGTCCCATGGGCACCATTGGTATGGAGCAACTCGTTTGTTCCTTGGCACCAATTCCTCATTTGGCTTATCTCCAGGAACAGGCTCCCTACCCAGGTACTTTTGATGTCCTATGGTAGATTGGCATCCGTGCATTGTGCTTTTTGTAATACAAGGCCGGACTCCGTAGATCACTTATTTTTTGATTGCCATATTTCCAAATGCCTTGCTACTTTTTGGGCTGCGAAATGCAATCTTGTGTGGATTAACCGTCCTTGGATGGAAAATATGCAATGGATTATCACCACTCTCGGGGAGTGGTTTCTATGTTGACATAGCCAAGTTCTCCTTTGGCGCTCTATGTTATGTCATTTGGAAAACCAGGAACAACATTATCTTCAGGTCCTCAAGCCTGTTTTTGCCATCGATGAAGCAACACCTCATCAAAACAGTCAAAGATAAAGCCTTAACTTTAAGTGTGGTCCCTGATTCCCCAAGAAACAAGAGATTACAACGTAGTTGAGGCATAGATCCTATCATTTTTGGGTAAATTGTTTGGGAGGGTTGTATTAAGCCACTCCTTCTGGTTGTATTTCCTTTTGTGTGACCGAGACCCCCCTCCAGAGACATGTTGTCCCGTCGAGTGTAGGTTGGGGCCTTGTCTCACTCCCTGTACATTTGTATGGTGAAAATCGTCTATAATACTTACTTTTACCAAAAAATAATAATAATAATAAATTCGAATTTATGAAAAAAAAAAAAAAAAAAATTGATTTTAAAAAATAGAAAGAAAGAAGTAAGGACTAATAAGAAGTATGGGATAGAAAGAAGTGAGTGTGGAAAATGTTTTCCCAACTTGAAAAATGAAAAATATTTTCCCCAATGAATTTATTTTCCGTAAAACGAACATCGGAAAATCCGTAAAATATTTTCCCGAAAGTTATTTTCCGTTAAACGAATAAAGCCTTCAAAATCAAATTTCATCCGAACACTTGAAAATAATTATATTTTCCTAAAAAATCACTTTCTAAAAAATATTTTCCAAAAAAGTAACATTTTTCATAAAACGAATATAACCTTAATGAATATTCTTCAAATCAGGTGCTGGGCACGCCTGATGTTCATTGGCTAAGAAAGGTCAAGTTCAGTTTGGTTTTTTTCCAAGAAAAGAAAACCTTACCGACTTTAGAGGTCCCAACCATGCAAGAAAATACCAATCTTGGATAGGAAAAATACAAAATAGTTCAAAAATATTCCTAAATTAGAGAGAAAGAAAAATATTATTTTATCAATGAACAATACAAGACATGCAAACACCGATACGTTAAAATAAAAAGCGTAACCTAACAAAACCCCTCAAAGTACTGCAAGCAACCCTTGTAAATAACATCCCTGGAGGAGGATAGAAAAAATAAATAGTATTGGACAATGACTAATGCCGTACCAAATTACCCAAAAAGGAATTATACCGTGTTGCATTACGGGTTAAAGGTCACAGCTAGAACAGGCCTAAATTTCATGTCGCTTCCTAATTTTGAGGAATCGTACAGCGGGTACAAAATGAACTCCTCTTTTAACTGTTATCCACGGGTCCAAAAAGGGTTTGGCAGGCTGACTTGTGAGACAGCTTTCAAGAATCAGTCAGTGCATGGGTAGATCTTTTCAATTTTGGATCTTCTTACCCTGCAAAGATGAAAAGAGCAATTAGTGTTAAGTCCATCGATATAAATATTATTAAGAAATCGTTCCACAGGAATACCCATTGCTTTCAGTAGATATATCTTCAAAATCGACCTTGAAAATCATGCATCTACACCCAGATCGTCAGTACTTCTCTACTACAGTTCCACAGAAATTCAAATTTTTGAAGATACAGGCTTGTCATTTGTGAAGTGGTAATCATTATGAACATTTAAATCCAGATGTACACCGAAGGATAGGGGATGGGCCATGAAAATGATATAACCACATTATTGGAACCTCTTTATCTGTTAGATATCAAAGAAATATGTTTTCATTACAGAGCCATGAAAATGCAGCTTGTCCCTATTATGCAGCCTCAGAGAGAGGGGATGTTCTTTTAAGAGCATTGCATGACAGTACTCTTGAACCAAGAAGAATTATCCAATTAAAAGTAAAGAGATCGTAGGACACAGACAATGAGAAAGTTGGATACCAAACACTGGTCTTATTACACCACCACAGGTTCCCTAAGGGCCCAAAAGAATTACCATGCGACAAAGATGTCAACTACTCTTGGAGGAGTTGACGAATGCCCTATTGCATAACAACCTTGGGACAAAAAATTCATGATGACAGAAGTCACATAAATGCAATACATAAAACCAGATATCTTTTGGGAGAATATTACTAGCATACTTACACTGAAGAGATGTATCTATCAATTTCTTGTTTCTTTTCTGCATCGAAGACGAGCCATTTTTCTTCCGGTTCAACGGAATCACATGTTATAACATCTGCAAGGAAACAAAGATAAAATGTCATATTATCCAGCTAATATCAGATGGGATTAGCAGTATGTCAAAACCAACCTCGAAGCAATACATCAGGTTCACCTTTGTACGCTTTCAACTTCCAAAAGGTGCGCCCATGGCCATCCATAATGACAGACTCTGTTCTAACAGCATCTGATCTCTGCCGCTCTAAACAATTTTTAGTGTCCATTGTAACATTATTAGCACTTAGAGTGAGGAAGAAACTATGCTTTGAAAGCATATGAATATCCTGAGAATTAAGAAATCTACATTTGGTGGAGCTAAAGACGATGCAATTAAGACAAGAATCAATTCAGTATGTACTGACATGTGACTGTCTCAAGTCTCAACAACCACATAAATCCAGAACACAAAGTGTGTATAATACGATCTCTAGAAATTCCTATCATAACCAGTCAAGTATAATTTTAATACAGTTGTATGTAAGTTCTCCATACCTAGTTTAATTCCACAAAGAAACAGATCTATGTACTAGCAGTTAAAATGTTAGGCAATTGCTAGGATGAAGCCTTACGGCAGAGTCTGATGACAAACTTACTGGGATTTATACAACTTTTTTTTAAAAATGGCAAAATTACCATTGTTTTGACAGCCACTAAACCTTAGCAGAGGCTTTTCTAACGTACCACCAGCTTCGAGGTCATCTAAAAAGAAAAAAATATAAAGAATCTTTTACCAAGGTTTTCAAATACCAGAATGTTCCAAACTTGTCTACCTGAGAGAACCCTTTCTGTTTCACATTACCATCAATTTATTGAAATTTTTCATCAGACAACAAACATCAAGATCTTAGAACATACTCTTGGATATCCTGCTCATCTCCAGCATCTCGGCATGCACCTGGGCAATTTCATGTTTTACTTGTGACACAATAGCATCATGCTCCGAAACTGAAAGAGGAACACCATTTTTTGCAATAATGGCTTCAGCCACCTCATTCCTCATCTTCCGCTTTAAAAGTTTCTCCTGCATGACAAGAGATTAGATGAAAAATGGTTCACAGAGTCATTTCTCAGCTAAAATATCCTCAGCACTAGTTATTACCTTATCCTTCACTTCAAGAAGCTTTCCTCTTGCTTCCTTTCCTTTTTCAATATATTGTAGATTCTGCTCTTCTATCCATCCCCTCAGGCTTCTAGAAAATAAAAATTAAAAGAAGTCAGTGACCCATCTTGTTAAGGGGAGGGTAATGCAATATGAAAAGGAGAAAAAGTCCACAATAACCAACACGACTTACTCCGTACTTAGAGCTTCATCACACAGAAAATTTAAAAGCTTAAGCTTTTTCGATAGGTCTAATTCATCATATCCATCAACACCTTTATCAAGGTAATCGAGAGGAAAGTCTTTAAATGGACATTTAGAGTCGGAGAGATATTTCCCAACAGCTTGCAACCATGAATTTCTATCATCCTGCCGAAGTTATAGATGGAGACCTATCCACAGAAGTATTAATGATTCAGAAAGTTTTTCGCAAGAGCAAGTGATAGAGACTTTGTAAGAGTTTCAAATGAAGCATACTCATCCCCCATATCCTTCAATATCAAAGAAACCAATTGGATATGAAACCGGACAATTAGAGAGGCCTGGCCATGGCGCCGCCTTCTCCCGCATGTTAATTCTCGAATTATAGATTCAGCTTCTCCTTTTCTGATATCAAGGACCTGACACGAAATTGGCATAACAAAAGTAAAGCATACGCATATGGCAACAGAAACAGTATTATTGTCCTGATTGAATATAACCAGAATTTGCCAATAAAACCGTCACAAGAATACTGTTAATTCCTGATTTGTTGCCTTACCCGATATGGCTATTATTGCAAATATCTCTAACAATTGTAAGTAAGAAATCTTAGCAGAAAGGGCTGAACCAATTTATAGTGAAACTTGCCTTGCCAAAGGCAGCACAAAATTCCAAAAATTGCAATGCATCTCCAATGACCTCAGAAGGCAACTCAACACCAGCCACACAAGTCAAGAGGATGCCTTCTGGCGGCGGGATGTCAGGATGCAACTCCTTGTTCTGAAGGATTGCAGAACGGCCTTTGACCTTCACTGGATCTGCAGGGAACTTACTTTTCCCTGCAGCTGGTGATCCTGCAGCATCCTGTCCCATGTTGGGTTCCTCTTCATTGACAAGAGCAGAAAATATACCACTGGACACATCTATCGCCATGTTCTTTCTCGCTTTAACCCCGCACTTGTTCTTCTTATCGCGTTGTGCCTCCCTATCAGAAACCTTGTCACTGTCACTAGGTTTCTTCGGGGTTCCATCCTTCAGAACAGATTCATCTTCAACATTTGTACTGTGAATTTCATTTAGCCCATCAGATTTTCTTTTCTTCAAAGACTTCTTATCAGAGTTGGCTGTCAAACTGTCCAACTTCAAGTTCACGTTAATGTTGCAATCAGAAGAATTCTCCTTTCCCTGTTTTCTTGGCGAGAGAACAGCAAGTTTCTGGCAGTGGTCCCAGCAACAGTCATTGTAAATCCTCTTGAAAGATTCGTTAAAATCAAACACATATTTACTGAAAGAAAAAAGACAATTGTAAGCTTGGCTTACCTCATCTGAATCAAAATTCACTGATGAGACATCTGCAGGTTTTGCAGGCTTGTTGAGATCAAGACTGTCAGGACCTCCAATGTTCAACATCTCAGAGACTGAGGAAAATCCAGTCTTTTTAGCCATGTGTACTAATATACCAGTGGGCTTGTGACCCCTTTTCTTCCTGTGAGAATGGTTATTCACCCGTCACCCAAGCCACAGAAGTAACAAACAGTGCAAAACCGAAATGATTTAGGACGACCAAAGACTCACATGCAAAAGCTACAGTTGCAAATGCCTCTGCATTTAGGGCATTTCCAGTCCTCCAACACTGCCACATCTGCCGCTTTCTCTCCATATCTTAGATTTGAATCGACAAAACAAAACAGATCACCGAATGCATCAAACCACTATCGACATAAAATGCAAATTCAAGTGGTCGACATAATTTCGACCAAAGAAAAGAAAAAAGTGGCCGACATAAAGAAAAACAAAATATCCGCCATTCTAACCTGTTCAAGAGGCACTTGTGACAAAACTTAATGGTACACAGCTTGTCTCTTTTCATGTTTCTGCAAGCAGCTGCGAAATCCAACGTCTTCTGACGGCACTGTAACATTCAAACAGCCAGAAAAAAAAAAGGAGGGAAGTCAATACAGAAATTTCCCAAAAGAAGGCAGAAAAAAAAGGTCTTGCATCACTTTCATTATCCAAAACCCCAAACAAGTATTCACACAACAGTCGCGCACGAGCAGAAAGGGCACAGGCAAAAAAAAGATACGGCGATGAACAAGCGTCTACGGTGACCGTTTCACGCTCCGTAAAATTATCGTCTTTCTCCAATCATCAAACCAGACTCTAGAATTCCAAATGCAAGAATCAACAAAAAATGAAAGAACGAAAAACCCGAATCCCCCCACAACCTCGCAGAACAATCACCGACCCAAGAGAGAACAATACCGAACGAGCACCATTTCGAGCGAGCGAGCGAGAATCCTACCTGGTGGCATGTCTTGCCGTTAAAAGGGCAGTAGATTCGGCCTCCGACGACCCGAACGCCGGGGTTGTTGTTACGCTTGGCATTGGTCGACCCATCGTCGTCGCCGCCATCGGCCTCCTTCCTCTGGCTCTTGTTCTCCTCCTTCTGCTTACAGGGAGAGGCCTCGCTCATGGGACTCTGGTCAGAGCTCGAAGGGACGGCCATGCTGGGTCGCGTCTTCCGCTCCAAAAGCTCCGAGAGAGACACAGCGAGAGGGAGAGAGATCGGAAGAGCGATGATGGATGGGAGCAACTTGACGTCGGGGTGAAGCGACTGCTGAATAGAGAAGCCGCATCGAAGCTCGGGTCGGCGCCGTATTTAATGAATTTCTCTCTCTCCATCTCTCTCCCTCTTCTCTCGATTAGGAAAACATTTGAAATTTGGAGTTCCACCTCCCCATTCCCTCTTGGCCAGATGGCGCCAACTATATCCGTCTCGAAATGTTTTCCTTTCGGGGGCTTGCCAAAAAATAGTCGAAGGCGCGCTCTGCAGTTTTTCCTCGTTCGGACATTTTGCCGGGCCTTTTTGTCGGACTTGAGGGGGATAGGATTATATGGGTCCAAGGAAAAAAAAGGAAAAAAATCCATGGAATTATGACAATATCATCTGTCCGACGATTAAAAATGTCCCATAAATTAATGCTCAAATCCATCACAGCGAACCAAGTCGCAGATGCAAATTATGGGATTCGATTGTTGGTGCGATTCTATGTTTGAAGGATAAAAATGACCGACACCGGTGATTAATTCACGTGATGCCATGAAATGGAAAAGGAAAATTTGATTGAATCTTCTTCGATGAATAACACTTTCTTAATTTTTAGTACTCGCATGATGAATATAAATTGTTCTTGATAATAATGTTAAGAAAGCGTGTGCCAAATTAAAGATTTTTGGACTTTACATTAATGAGAATATAAATAAAATAACTGCCAGCATGCAAATTCATTGTGTGAAAGCCGATTAACTTTCTTATATGGATTTCTTTTTTCCAATTTGAAATGACCATATTGAAGATCACTCTAAATCGGAAAATGAAGTATTAGGGATGAAAAAGAAAAGAGTGAGTTGGGCAAAACTAGACATGGTCTCGCAATTTGTGATACCCATTATACCCTCGGAACGTAGAATATACGCTTACAAGAATCGTGCTTTGCGTTAGACCCCCGTTTTACAAGGGAGTGATGACCTCGACAACTTGTTGAAGAAAGGAAGTCGGGTTGGAGCTTCCTCGTTCGTCCTCGAGCGGTAGAAGCTTTTTTCTGGATGTGACGTTGGCCCGACAAAGAAGGGGCGTCACGCAGTGTATGTATGATCTGTATACGCTGCTTCCTGTTCGCTGTCGTGTGTTTGACCGCGTACTGAGCCAGAGGCTTGGACTTTGTGGGCGTCGATCGGTTCTCTAGGATGGCTTTATTTCATCCCTTGCCAAGAAGACAGTCGGATGCGACCCGTGTGGTGAAGCTATTTTTCTCTAATAAAAGAACTACAAAGTTTGCATGGGATTTTTTTAACGAACTACCTCGTGTCGTGACTTTAGGTTCCTCAGTCCAATCACTTTTGGTCATTTTCGAGCATGTACTATATAACGACTCGATTTGATTAGGATGGGAGTGATTGCTAGGACCAGAAGGCCTGAACAAGGAGTTCCTAACAAACTTTTAGGATGACAAATGAAGTAGAGATAAATCGAACATGCACCGAACAAGAGATGAGTGGTTTTAAAATATATATGTAAAAACTATAATCAACTCATGAAGGCATTATTTAACATAATGATAAGCTTTGCTTGGGAACTCCAAAATAAAACAACTCAAGTTAGAGCGTTATCTGAGAAAAGTTGTTAACCCAAAAGATAAAACCGTAAGGCCAAATATGGAATAAGTTAAATCGGATAATATCTCAAATAAGTTAATATGGGAATGTCATATATTCGTACTGCTTGGAATTTGGTTGAATAGACTTAATCAATGCAGGAGAAAATTAAGGACAAATTGGCTGAGGCTAATGCCAAACGTGAACAAGCCATGTACTGACTGCGAGGGCGTACCGCGATTGGAGTCAACGATGATATGTCGTGATTTATTTACCGAAGTAAGGGTGATAGAGTAAAATAGCGGTGCTCCGTTGGCATGTTTCGACCTTCACATTACCAGACATGTAAGGCAGATGCACATATTCCCTTCCAATTTTGAATACCCACGTTGAGTATTTCGTCTCCAACTGCAAATTTCGAAGAGTTCTATGCCTCTCGAGCTAATGCAATCAATCTCTCCCCCTCAAAGATCCACCTGCGTCGCCCCGTTGAAGCTGCCGATGTTGCATCCACATCGACACGACCGCGCCAGTGTTTGCAAGGTCCAAGTTTTGTTCCCTCTCCCTGCGCGCTCCGATAATGGGGGCTCCATTGACAGCCGCGCTGGTCGAAGTCGGCTCCGACCATTGTCGAGGGAGCCACGCAGGACCAAACCAAGGCTAATTCTGGTTATGCATCTTTGGCCGAGCGAAATTTGGGCTGGTTAATGACGACACGACCTCCGAAACCATACCAGGGATGGCTCCGTCGTGGGGTCGCCAGTCGTGCAAGAGAGTGGTGATCGAGGGGTTACAGAAGAGAGGCTGGAGGTTGGGAAGCTGCGAGTGAATCACAAATTACCACTACACCCATAATAATTTAGTCAAAACTAATTTTTTGACTATTAAAAATCCAAATCAATACATCTATGATAGATTTACTCTAAACTAATCATAAAAACTCAAATTGGTATATTTGTGACAATTTTGCTTTTTATTAATTTTCGTTAAATTGATGTCACGAAAAACTCAAAACTCAAAACTCGCACACTTATAACAAATAGAGAATAAAATCTCCAATTGGTATACTCGTCAACTTCACATATCATCTAACTAAACAATTTAACGGATAATAAATAATAATTTGTCGCAGATATAATAGTTTGAAATTTCTCATGGTAAAAAGATTAGTTTAAAGTAAATTTTACAGGTGTACTAGTTTGAAAATTTTGATGATATAAACCCTAATATTTAAGAGACACCTTACGTTATTTATTGCCATATTAAAAGGAAAAAATCGCAATCGACGAAGTTGATAATTATTAAATGGGATATGTTGCGTTCCGATATAAACGTGAAATATTGTAAGGGCATGTTATCATTTGAAACCATAGAATCATTCACACACCATTGGTTGATTTCCAAGGGTTAATTATGGTTATTTAGGGCATGCATGGTAACGTTCCCGGGAACGGTTGTTTCTGTTTTTTTGTTCCCTGAAATAAGTCTGGAGTAAAATTCAAAAACAAAAAAAAGTTGTTTCTTGTTCAACTTTAAAAATCAGTTTTTTTCTCATTTCTTTTTTTTTTCTTTTCTCTTTCTATTTCCTTTTCTTCTTCCTCCCTCGGCTTACTGCTGCCCCATCACCGCCCACCAGCCACTATAGCCGGTGTTGGCCACCGCTGGCGAGTGGCTAGGCGAGGTTTGGAGAGCTCACCTGGCCACCAATGAGCTCATTGGTGGTTCACCTAGCCACCGGCGAGGCTTGACCTCCCCCAGATTTGCAAGACCGCAGAGCTCGTCAGACCTCGCCCAGCTAGTCGCCAGCCACCGCCGACGGTGGCGACCGGCCACAACGGGGAAGAAAAAAAAGAAGACAAAGAACAAAAGAAAAAAAGTATTTAAATCATTAAAAAATTAAAAGAAAATATTTTAAACTAAAAATTCTAAGGTTTTACCAAACGCATTTCTATTCCGAGAATAAAAATTTTAAACGATTACTAAACGCTTTCAAATACTCAGAAATTATTCTTAGAAATAAATAAAAAAAATCATTTCTGAGCAGAATTTATTACCGATAATAGAAACGTTGCTATGCGCGCTCTTATTTCCTAGTATTTTCTCAATAATCTCTTCTTCTTTTCTTCTTAAGTAAGGAAGCTAGACCCAAAATATTTTTGGCCTTGACTTTTTTGTTTCGTATTTCGACAGCTTTGCTCAGCCTTCCCCACTAGTAGGTTCTCTGTCGCAATTAGGACAGGATTTGGCCTTATTCCGAACGGAACCTTCAACGGTTTCCTTGTTTTTCTCACAAACTAAAAAAAAAGAAAATAGAACAAAATAAAGTGCCTTGAAAATCCACGTGACGTCTCCCGATGGAAAAGTACCACTGAGCAAGCAATCGGACCTGTCCAGACGGATTGACTTTGACAGTAAATTAGTAAGGAACTTCGTTAGAATATTCGTAGTTGCCGTCTTGTTTAGCTGATAAAATTTCGAGTGCATTTGGCTAGTGTAGAAGAGCACGTTATTTAGATCGTTCGAGGAGGTAGATCAATTAAAGTGTTCAACAACTAAATCGATCGCCACCTAATCGCTAAAAAAATTATATTCAAATGGCAAAATAACGATATGGACATATTCGGTAAATAATTATTGATATATTAGAACTAAACTAAGGTTAAATATCTTTCATGATCTTAATCCAATTACGCCCCTCTACAACTAATGAGCATCTCTAGCAAATGAAAATACCATGCTTCACTTTGATCTTATCATCTTGTTTCATTGAGAGAACACGACCATCATGATCAAGATCTCGAGCCGATCAATCCCTAGTTGATAGAACGGATGAGAGAAAGGAGAAAAATCCACTTTAGGGTTTGCGAGTCGATTCTTAGGCCATGGGCTCATGCTCACATTGCATTGCGCGCGTTTGCTATACCTATTATCTCCACATCATCTTCATGTGGCGACGGAGGGCCATCATCGCCGCAAGCTTGCCCTGCTGATAAATTGCCCACTCCGGGCAATTTCCCCTTGACAAGATAGATGGTCCAGCCGAAGCACTCGAGGGAGTCTACATAGGCGGGCAAGTAGAAATCCGGCAAGTACTCCGGCGCCGCCCGAAGGTAGTCGAATTCGTACCACTTGCCATCCACCTTCCGAACGCAGGTCCAATCTTCCTTATAGTCGTTGTGACAAATGAGGGCGCTCTCTCGCTCGAAATCAATCGGTGCTTCCCTAGCATTCGGGGAGTGAAGAGGGATGATCTGTATATCCCACGTTTTCAAGGCCTCTTGCAATATCTGCACTCGGCCAATTAAATACAAATTATCCTTTTCGAATCGAATTTGATTATTCAAGAGAAATACAAATCTACCGTTGTCATTGTAGTCTGACATGCATTGATTAATGAGGAAAGTGCAAATTTTGCTTCAGATTAGGGAAAAAATCTACATCTAATTAAACGAGTTCCATGTGAAGTATCGAAGTGGTTTCCCTAGATTTAGATTGGCAAGCCTTTTTGAATCTCAGCCTTCTTGCTTCGTGATTTTTAGTAAAGGGGAAAGAAAGGAGAAGGACCAAATTAAAGAGCCGGTAAGCAGGGTAAAGCCTCGACCTGAACGCCGAAACCGTCGAACCGAAAATGGCCGGAGGAGTACGTCGAGAGGCCGAATTCCTGCAGCAGATCGAGCTCAATCGCGACCGCCGCCAGGTCGGATTCGCCGAAGAGAGGCCCCTGCAGCAGCGCATTGACACAGTGCACGGCGGAGGGAGTCGATCCGTCGCACCGTTCGTGGTACAACTTCGGCCCTCTGCTTCTCGGTTCTGCCATTGTCGGACCTTGTCCGAACAAGAGTCGCTGAGTCTTCCTGAGACAAACCTCGTAAAAGATAAATTGACTTACTTTGTTTTCAGAGCTTGATCAAGCTGGGGGTGACCGGAGGTGACTCATGCAAGCTGGATGAAAGAAATCGAGAGCAAGAAATGGTAAAAGAAAAAGAAAAAAAAATTGATAGAACTCATGTATGAGTATACAATTATATATATAGCTGCAGACACATATGTCTCTGGGAATATAAATATATCTCCCAAAAAATTACAATCGAAACCGCCTATGGTCTCATGAATTCGTAATTGCTTCTGTTGTAGCAAATTAAATCTAGACCATGCTTACTCGTAGCCAGCACGTGCCAGGGGTGCCCGGAACGATGGCATTGCTGCCAGTTGGATATTTGAATTTCCTTATTCGAGTCGAATAAGAAATGATTATGAGATAGTGATTTGATTTAGTTTTTAACTTATTTTAGAGTTTTTTTTATGAATCTTGATAAAGAAAACAATAATAATCTAATTTCAGACTGGAAAAATCTTTGCGTCGAGTGAAGAGCCATCCTTTTTAATTTAAAATTTGAAGTATCTTTAATTTGATTGAAATTTCAAACTCTGGATTCCCATTTTGGCATTCGAAGCATTTACAAGCCCTACTACGAGTTTTCATATACATCATTTATCATAACTTCATTATCATTTCAAAATTCCCTAAACGCTTCATTTAATGATCTTAGAATTCCGAAATGGGAAATTTTGAAACTCAACCAAAGCAAATTTAATCCACGTCACTAGCAATCAAGCTAGAACTGAACTTCAAAAAAAATAAAAAACAGAAAAATTTGGAATTCATTATCGAGTTGTTGCGCACCATTATCGTATATCATGATTAATTTTAAGAGCCTGCTCAAAATTTAATAAAATATTACCAAAGAAGTATCTTCGAGCTAATGAACTCCTAAATTTTCCATTCATTTTAGCCAAGGTGTGCACAAAAACAAACGAACGATGGCAGCGTTTGATTGAGCTATGGGCAAATCCAAAATAAAATTCTCAAAGATGTTTGACTTAAAGTGTATTTTCCATTTATTTGATGCGTTCAGTACCGGCCATCCTTCCTTGTTTAGATCCAACTCCGCGTGGATCTTCTTCTTCTTCTAACCCTCCTTTGCCGATGAAGGAGCATTTGCCTTCAACCTCAATGTCGTTCTTGGCCTATGTCTCGCTCCTTGTCACTGTATTCAAAATCGTCAGCCTATGTTCGACAAGCTCGACAATTCTCGCCATAAGCCCAACCAAGGGCTCTAAGGTTGTGCCCTTAAGTAATGCAACGTTGAGGTCTCGTGACCTTGGCAAGCCTCGCAACGAGCAAATTTTAAGCAAAATAGATTCAAGTGAGGGCTTCAAGGTAATGCCACCTTAGTGACACGATGACCCTTGCGAAGAACGGATCTGAGGAACCCTTGCCGCTTATCATTAGTGGTTAGATCCAAGTGAACAAATCTAGGAAATAAGCTCATTGTTAAGGGTCACTCGAGCCTGTAAAGAAGAATTATGCATAAATCTAGGGCTCGTTCTGGTAGATGGCTTGTTTGCGTAGCAATGACACGGTCGAGCAACGGAGATGGGCATGTTCGTGGATTTACTAGAGATAGTGAGGTTGAGTAGTGGTGCGGCAACGGAAAGGAGAGTGAAGAGAGATTACGTGTAAACTGAAGGTAAATTTAGAATTTATAAAATTTATGGGAGTAAGATGGGGAGATAAAAAGTCATTATCCTTAAAAATGATATTTTGAAAATGCTGAAAGCTTGAGTTATGGACCAAGCTAATATTTGATTAAAGGGATCTCAAAAATTGTGTCAAACATTTTAAGATTTTTTCAAAGGGCTTTGGAGACTTTCATCCGCATCGGAAAAATTATTAATTTAGTCCGAAAGTTCAATATTAAATTTTCTAATTTTTCTTCTATACTTTTATGTGAAATTTTAATATAATCCTTTATTGTCAATTTTCGTTTGAAATTATTGATTTAGCGATCACTCCTTGTCCGCCGCGGCTGGCTGCCCGACATGGAAATTTTTTGAGAAACTTCACCAAAAATCAATCGAAGGGACAAAAATCCCCCAACGGCCGACAAAATCCCAACTGGTGTCCGCCAATTGTCAAAATCAGTCATGCAGAGCAGTCACGTGGCACAGCAATTCATTTGGTCAACAGAGAACGTGACGAGAAACTAGGGCAAATGCATCTGAAGTTGCATTGATTTGAAGGCGGGTGATTTAGGACGTGTTTAGTGACTTTTTTTATAAAAACAATTACTTTTTAGAAATAATTTTTTTTTAATTTTCTTTCCTAAAATAATTTCTGAATAATAAAACGATTTTGACAACTATACTAAATTTATATTATTTGAATAAAAAAATAATAGAAATCCATTTAGTCCGATTCATAAAATTTTTTGTTACGTGAAATTTTTATAATTTTTTTATTGATTATTTTAGATTTTTCTTTTCTTTTTTCCTTTTTTCCTCTATTCTTCTTTTGGCAACGGCAACCAACCGGTGGGGAATTTTTCTTCCTATATCTTTCTATTTACAATGGGACTATGATTAATTGGGTAATTTTTCTTCCTATGTCTTTCTATTTCCATTCACATGTGGGACTATTTTACTTGTAAATTGTACCTACTGCCCATAGAAATATCCATAGGGCATGTGCCAACGATATGTAAAATCAGGCCCTCTCTAAAATGTATAAAAGCACCATGCACATAATAAGCCCATATTCGTAGTTAATGTGTCGACTGGAACTATTGTCTGTGGATTACACTACCTTAATACACTATAAACGTAGTATCTACCTATAGATTAGTGCGAATAGAAAATGACAACAACATATATTACTCGAAATATTCAAATATTTTATCTTTCCAAAAGTTAAACACCCGTGTGATTTGAGGCTTAAAATGCAATATAAATAATCTAAGTTGTCGCGCGGTAAAATAAATGAAAAATGATGCAAATGGTTATTAAATTTTGATTTAATGTACACATGTCATCCTTAGATTTTTTTAGTTTGTTTGAATGTTCTTAAACTATTTTTAAATGTTTAACATAGTTTTTGGATTATTTTGTGGGTTAGAATTACCGTAATTCGCTGACATGGGCTGCAATCCAATGACTCGAAAGTGGATTTTCCTTAATGTCATTTGTTGCTAAACAGAGGCATTCATTTTAAAGCAACTCAATCCGCAGGGTCTATAAAGACGACAGCTGCTGGAATTAAAGCATGAGCAATGGAACATCTCGATTTATGCAGGCTGATCGATCAAATCTGAGTCCATAGTTTCATAGATTATCGGTATCAAACTTTTCCCATTGCCAATCAAGGTGCGGAAGCTCGGCTTTTTCATGGAAAGGAATATCGGAAAATGCTCATTATAAAGTAGATTCTCAAGGAGTATGCTTGCCCAAATTTCCCGATGAATTGGGACTGTGAAGTTCAATTTCCTATGAATATCGAATGAATCCTTAAGCAGTCGTGCTATTTAGGGGATAAATTCCGAAAGCACTTAATGGTCCATTCATTTAAAAGGAAATTTTTTCCCGATTTTCCGGTGTTTGATGAAAAATTAATCGATTTATGAAATAAGTTTTTCATGAACCGAAAGCAACAAATTTAGACTCTGGGAAAACAACTTAATCTTCTAGTAAGAAAGAATTTACTTTTCTTAAATCACTAGATAAATGAAAAGTAGTCATTTTTCGTAAAAATGGTTTTCATGAAAAATATTTTTCTTCATCAACGAGCTCTAAGTTTCTTTTAGATACAGGGCTTACATTCCCAACTCGACATTCTTGAAAAACGATCATATCGATCATCAAGAGGAGATTTGATTAATACAATTAGGTACCCTTTTGAATTTCACAGGTTACAAGGACATGCTGTAAGAGTAACCCATAACGCTCCAAGCTACTTGACGCCGGACCTGTTACGCATGGACCGCAAAAGTGAAGGCCGGTGGCACTTTTGCTTGGAGGTAAATGCTTAAGGTGAGGAGTTTGTTGACCATTGCAATAAAGTAACAATCTGAAATTTGACGAGAAGATAGCGTAATGAGTTTGCATTGGTTTAAAAAAGAGAGGTTAATACCATAAATAAACCTTAAATTGATATAATTGTAACATATTTATTTTAAATGAGTATTCGTGTCACAAATCGGGATACTTGGTAACATATTTATCCCAGATTTTGGTAAATTTAAGATATACTCATGTCACATTTATCCAAAATTATGATAATTGAGAAATACCCATATAACATTCACCCTAAAGTGTGGTAAATTCCGGATTTTGTAGGTACATGTTGCACATGGTATGAAATAATTGATTTGTAATTTTTTGAGACATAAAAATTAGTTTGACCTACACATGGTACCAATTTGGGATTTTTTTTGTAGATTGGCTACAAAATTTAATTTATGAAATGGAATGAATAATTCTGCTAAATCTCTTAGTTTAATAATGAAAAAAATAAATACATTTCTGGAGCCTATCTCAGAATGAGCTTTGATTCCTTTTTGAATGTGATTTGACGACTATAGTGGCTTGATATCTCAATTGATTTACACAATCGCTCTCATTCATTCTTTACATAAAACTAGTTTGATAGCCTTAATCGCATGACTTGGAATTGGACTACATATTTTTTACTCAAAAGTAAGTGAATTCGAGAGTCTTGATGACATCTCAAATCGAAGATGGTCATGGTCTCGCGGGAGATTTTAGTTAAAGATGGACATGGACCGGGTTGAGCCCTCAATCGCCTCTAGTCTTAACGACCTGGATAATCTCGAAAGTCCTTGACAGTAAATTGATATGGTATAAATAGGCTATGGATGATTCATATAATTAAATATTTTATCTATTGAATAAATCTAAAAGTAATCTCAGTTAATAAAGAAGCCATTTTGCAAATGCATGTATAAAGTTCAACAAACTAGATAAAAGAGATTTCAAGAGTGTGAAATAATTCCATACAGGCATCCTTCTGTCTACTCTATTGTTTGTAGCATGTAGGTTTATACACTCGCTACGTAACACTTAATTTTGATTAAGTGACGGCCACATGGTAAGCCAAATGGTATAATTGTATCATAGGACATCTATTCAATCAATCATCATTAGTTCATGATTTGTCATCTTCAAACGTCCATCACTCGTTAAACTTAAACATAAATTTAAAAATAGACGAAAGGGGTATCCACAATTGTATTCTTAAATGTCTTGGACCAATAAAATAGATAAATATAATGATAAGGATGAAGATTAAATATCTTATGATAAATTTTCATTCCCCTTCCCAAAGACCTATCTCTTTCGATTTATGCCGTTGGTTTTAAATTTGAAAGCAAAGAAAGTTGAAGTGTACTTATATAAAAGGGAAGTATATCCTACTAGATGAATAATATATAATTGAAGTGTAAATTCGGTTGACTACGCAAATGAAAGCATTATTTACCATTCAATTTGAAATTAAATCAAAACGCTTTGAAGGATGACTTGATATATTACTTGGATAAATTTCACTTAGCATTCACTAAATTTAAGCATTAAAATAAAGTATAAGTTGATGTATTATCTGGATAAATTCCAATTTGAAAATTTCATACATTTGAACCAAAAACTCTCTTTCGACTAAAAAAATAAAAAAACTAGAAACTACTCAAAATGGTAAAAATGCTAAATTATCATTAATTTTTTTTATTAAAATGGATAAGTGCATAAATAATTTAAAATTTATCGTAGTTAAATTCTATAACTTTTAAAAACTGTAATTAAATCATAAAATTTAGGGAAAATGTCACCAAAAACCTCAAAGTATACCCTTTGTGACAATTTTACCTTGAACTTTTTTTTTGTCATGAAAAATCCAAAACTATGTCAATTGGGACAATTTTATCCTAAACTTTTTTTGTACCACAAAAAACCCTAAACTATACCATTTGGGATAATTTTACATTGAATTTGTTATTGTACCATGAAAAACCTTAAATTATGCTACCTGAGATACATTTACTCCAAATTTTTGAACTGAATCGCATTTTCGTCTTTTCACTTTTTTTTTTTTTTCTGTTCCTCTTCCTGGCAGGGGAAGTCGGCGAGGGCCCTCACCAGTAGCAGCGTCTGGCCAAGGCGGCACTCCTTGCTTTGGGGCGAGGGCGGCCCTCCCTAATGTTTGGGGAGGGCCACCCTTGCCGAATTGGGCGGGGTTGGCCCTCGCCCAGCTCAAGTGTGGCAAGGGTCGGCCTTGTCGGATCGAGGAGGGTCGCCCTCACCAATCGGGTGGCCCTCACCCTTGGTAGATCTAGTGGGGGCAACCCTCCCTGGTGTTGGGCGAGGGTTGCCCTCGCCTGATCCGGGGGCGACCCTCGCCTGAGTCGGGCGAGGGACGCCTGAGCGAGGGTTGCCCCTGCCGGATCTGGTGGAGGCGACTCTCGCCGGAGTCAGGCAAGGGCGGCCCTTGCCGGCTTCCCTCTGTCGGCCACGGCAGAGGGGAAGAAAGAAAAAAAATGAAAAAAAATGAAAACACGAAATGCCCTTTAGCTCAAAAATTTGGGGCGAATGTGAAAATGTTCAGGGTAAAATTATCCCGAGTGACATAGTTTGGGGTTTTTGGTGGCATAAAAAAAGTTTGGGGTAAAATTGTCTAAAGTGACATAATTTGGGATTTTTCGTGGCACAAAAAAGTTCAGGGTAAAATTATCTAAAGGGATATAGTTTGGGGTTTTTGATGGCATTTTTTCTAAAATTTATTGAGTTGTCATAATTAAGAATTTTTTTTTGTTAATTTGGTCCAATTTGACCGATTTGATTTTATTATTATTTTAAGGAGGAAGTGACGCGAAGAGAAAATTACCGTCCATCATCCCGTGGGAGGCCGACGGAAAAGACGGACTTACCCTCGCGAGGCCCGGGGATCCTCAGAATCGCAAGGTTCCCGTAGGAACCGCCCCGGGGTGTCTCTCCCCCCACCTCCCATCTCCAGCGACTTAAAACTTAAATTGTCCTAGAGTTTAAAAAAGAAAAAAAAACTCAAGTTGTCCTGGAATTAAAAAAGAAAAAGCAAAACTTAAGTTGTCCCACGTCTCCAACTTCTCTCTTTTTTTCTCTCTCTACAACAAATTGCCTGCCTATTTATGATGTCGTTTGCTCAAACACGTACGATCCCCTCCCAATCCTCGTCCCCCCTCTCGCGAACTTGCACAATCTCTTTTCCCTTCTCTCTCTTTCTTTCAGTTGCGTCCTCCCTTTCCATCGACGTCGATTGATTAGTGAATCTCAGCTTCTAAAACCCTTTCCCTCTCCCCCTTCCGTCCCCCCCCCCTTTCCTTTTCTCTCTCCTAGGTTTTCCAACCCAACTCCCTCCCTCTCTCTTTCTCTCTCTAGCACTTCGGCCACCACCCGTCATTGTAGGGTTTGCGCGACGTCGCTGCAGCCTTCTCCTTCGTGCGGAAACAGGGCTCCTCCTCCCAATGATCGTCCGAGACTCGACCTTCCCTCCGCGCCCGCGGTTCGCCTCTGCAATTCCGCGTTGATTCGCCTTTCCGAGGTTCGTGCTCCTGAGGAATTTGTCTTCCGCTGCTTCTTTTTGGACTTTAGGTTTTTCGTGCTTCTGTTTTTTCTTTTTTCTTTTTTTGCCCCCTCTCTCGACGGCGTCTTTGGCTTCCCCCAGGTGGCCTCGGACGTTAGTGATTGGATTGCGCTCGGGGGCTAGTGATTTAGGTTTTTCGTTTTTCTTCGAGCGTCGCCGTGCGGACTTCTCTCGGCGGTGGCAGTGTGTGCGGGGTTGGTGGGGGGGAGATAAGTGGATTGGCTAAGTGTTTCCCCTCGACTGTTTGGTCGAGAGTGAAGCAAATTTCTTCCTTCGTTGCAAATTAATTTGTGTTTTTTCCTGGTGCTGTGACCTCGTGTGCTGGGATTCATCTAGTTGTTTGGGGCACTTCCCTTTGTGTGTGGGTTCTTTTTTCTTTTTCTGTTTTTTCTTTGGGCATTTTTACTTATTTTTACTTGGAAAATGTCAAGGATGCTTGTCCATCGGTTTTTTATATCAATAATGAGTAGGCTACTTGGTTCGCATATTTTTTGATGGCGGTTACTTAGGCTAAACTTACAATAATTTTTCTTTACTTGTCACAGGTGCAGTTCTGGTCACTGAAGCGGCTAGCTCTAATAGGAGAGATAGATTCTTCGGGGAAGGGTCTACTGTGGCGATGATATTTCTTTCGTACTGAATGATTGTTGCGATGGACTTAAATGCCTTACCTGAAGAGGATGAAGAAACTTTTGATCGGCATGTGGAAGAGTATAGCGCACCAGCGGAGCGCAATGAGTCTGCCCTTGATATTGCCAACCGGGTGCTTACTAATTCTCTCTTTTGTCATTCCCTCTCTTCAGAGTGTGTTTCAGCATGTTTAATTCCATTAAAATTCTCCTTGGAATTCTTGCCTTTTCCTCATGGTTTTGCTATGCAAAAGCTTGTATTTTCTGGAGCTAGCTTACTGTTAAGTAACATAGGTATTTGGAATGGAAGTTTCATTGTCTTTTCTAATTTGTATCCTTTTAGTGCTTTGGAAACTGATAATATGCAGCATGCTTTGTCAGTTGAGTAAGTTTGTGCACTTCGGCTTCTAAGCGTGATGATACTATTGTACTAAGCAACATGATCACTCTACAGAATTTTGCTGAAATTTTATCCTATTGGGATAAAATTGTGCCCACGTCAACTTTAAATAGATGACGGCATGAGATGATTAGAGCAGTGGATCAGCTTCCAGTTTTAGCTTTACTCCACAGATTTTTTTTCCTATCAATCATTTGTCGGTTTTCATGAACCAGTTCGTTCATATTTTATTTAAAATGATTTTTCCAAAAAAGAAAAAGAAAAAGAAGAGAAAATGCGGATGCTGAGCACATACATGTTATCAAATATGTCTCTTTCATATTTATGGGTTGAAAGTGCAGTTTGTGCATTGAAGAATAATACCCTGTTTGTGGCAGGAACGTGATGAAAGGCGCAAGAGATTGAGGAGAGATCGGTCAGATGAAAGAACAGTGACTGTCTCTCAGCGTTCTTCACATGATCAGTTTCATCAGATGAGACACATGAATAATAATCATAGACCATCTAATCTTCCACATGGTATTTTTTCAGTGCCGCCTTATTTGTATCATTCTATATCATATATCTGTGATGATGCTTTCCCTTGTGATATTGCTTTGGGATGCATAGGGATCACAATTGAGTTTTTATACTTGTTCTTCCAAGGGATGGTAGCGCCAGGCAATTAAATTTCATTTAGGGATCTAGCTTCTTTATTTGTTTGTTTTTTGAGCTTGATAGCTTGAGAGTAGTTTTTGACATAGGGTGGCTTGTGTTGTATTCCCTGATTACAAGATACTTCGTGTCTTTAGAAGCTTGCATGCATTTGAATGCGCAAGATGGGAACTGGGTTTCACCTGCTAGGATGAGCAATCTGTGAGACGAATTTCTCATTTTTCTTCAAAGTACTATTATCTCTTGGAATTTGAGCACTGTACCACCCGTCATTTAGGTGTTTATTTTTACTTAAATATTCTAGGTGCTTTTATCTTGGTTTAATTTGAATTCTGTTTTATAAGCATGTAGCCTAATTTCTCTTTTTAATTAATAAGCAATTGACGTGACTTAAGTATTGAACCTATTGTTTGTTTATGATCTTTCTTATGATAAGACAAAGTCATGAATCCTGAGATAACTTTTGACCCATATCAACAATTTTAGTCATGTGCAGATGAAAATATTATTTGTAATGTACAAACTAATGTAGGGTGAGTTTGGGAAAACTTTGAAAAGCAGCTTTGCAATCCCAAAGTTCTTTAGTGAAAAATGGTAATTGGACTTGAATGAATCCTGAGATAACTTTTGACCCATATCAACAATTTTAGTCATGTGCAGAGGGAAATATTACTTGTAATGTACAAACTAATGTAGGGTGAGTTTGGGAAAACTTTGAAAAGCAGCTTTGCAATCCCAAAGTTCTTTAGTGAAAAATGGTAATTGGACTTAAAGGCAAGCTTTGTGTTCAAAGAGTTTGTAACAATTATTCTAAACACCAAAATTTTAGTTAAAGGACTTTGAAGTCCAAAGCTGCGTTTCAAAAAATAGTCCTGATATTTGTAGCTCTTAAATGGATCTGCAAATTTGGTGTGATCTCACTGCGGAATGTGTCATGGGATGGACATGCGCATTATCTGTATTGTTATTGATACTTTGACATGAACAAATATGAGTGTAGTAGCCTGAACAATTTCAGGAAGTTCTGCTAGCAGCTACTGTGAACTAATGAATGATGATGTTCAGTTTCAGAGCAGTCAAAGTCATGGGACCAACCTTTAAATAAAATCCCAGAAAAAAATAATTGGTGAAGCGTAAACTTTTAAAACTATTTTCTTAATGACTCTGTTCTGGGGATCTCTTTATTTTCATAATGTCCTATGGATGTGTCTAGGTTTCCCAACTACAGGTAGAATCATGAAAAGCATTCACAATCATCCCATCAATTACATTTTGCATCTTCTAATTTCTAAAGCTATACTTTACATCTTTTAGTTTTGAAATTCTACACTTTGCAGTCTCTGTCTTTTTAGGAAAAAAATACACTGGGTTTTCTTTTTTGTGGTTTCTTAGACTTCTATGTGTGAAGTGTTCAATTTTTGAAATTTCTGGGTGCATAGTGTATTTTTTAAAGTTGAGGATGCAAAATGTAGGATGAGAAATAGCTGGAGATGGTTTACTTTACTTTACCTGAATTGTTTCTTCAGGGTTGAAATCATTCATGGTGTTTACATTTTTTAAGTAACTGGCAAAAGTCTGCAGCTTTTGGCTCGTGGACTAAGTCAGAAAGATCTGGGAGTATAACACCTTGAAGTGCAACTAATTCAGTTTAGTTCAATTACTAAGGTTAGAGAAGGCTAGGCTGTGGAACTCTTTATGGGAGTTATGATTTTTTTTTTTGGTGTATCCTATCCTATATACTACGCTACAATATAACTCTCTTACTTTTGCAATTTCTGGGACTTGGAACATCGGACATCTTCCCCCCTTTGCCACTGGGCTGAGTGTCCAGTGGTATTTTGAACAAGGACAGTTACTAGGTGCAAATGTAATGCCTTTTGGCAGACAACATTCAACTGTCTTGATAGTGAAACAGCATTGACTGCATGAGAAAGACAATTTATGGTCTGATCTACATGAAATCTTTAATTTGGTCATGTCAAAAGTGGACTCTGAATTGTGATTACAATGTTCATTAGTCATTTACGAGGTTGATGTTGCAAAAACTTCTATGCACAGTGCTCTGTCTTTAACAGAAAAAGCAAGAAATTGTGAGGACAATGAAATTGAATGAATATTTATGGATCTTATGAATAAGAAATGGTTTCTGGAAAACTGAAAACTCACTGCTGAATATAGTGGCTGTAGGACATTCTAGTAGTAATTTGGAAAGTTAAATTTTGTTGGTTAGAGAATTTTTTATTCTGCACATTACTATGAATTGAAGTAATGGAAATGTGCAATTCTTTTCCTATTTGATTTATGTGATTCTAGTTTCTCTTCGCCTTGCCACTTGATGAGCTTGCTATAACAACAAGGCCACACAATACATGGAATGAGGAAAAGTTTTATGTAATCCCTAAGAAATTTTGTGCACTCCAACTGTGACCTGAACCTTTTTTTTATTTTGTGTGGGTCCTAGTGGGGTCCAATGTTGTCTCTTTTCGGAAATTGTTGTGATTGCATATGGAGCATTATTGAATTTAATCCAGAGATATTCAACATTCCCTCCGTGGAAGACTTTGTTTCTCCTTTTGAATTTGAGCTGCTCATTCTTAGGACTTTGAGCTAAGGCACATTAATTTGCTAAGACTTGTGAATGTTATTTGTTGTTCTACTTGCTATCAGGTACTAAACAGAAATTAGTGGCCATGAGAAGGCTTTTTATCAGGTGCTAGTAGTGTGGAGCCTTTAGTAAACCTCTCAAAATATCATATCTACTACTATTTGTCATCAGTGAGTAAGCAGAAAGTGGCCAGTGGGGGCTCTTCATGAAATGAATGGATGCGTTTGGGTCTATTATCAAGTATAAATGGTGAAGGTAGAAAGATCAATTAAATTGTGGTTCATGGTGGAGCTGCAAAATTAGTGTATATTTGGCTAGAATGTCAGCTGTCGTCATTCACCTGGGGAGTCCATGTCCCCTAATTTGGATAGAGGATTCAATTCCATTTCATTTCTAGAGGAAACTTATGAAGCAGGTTTTCTTTAACCGATGTACCTTAGTTCCATCTATAGCTTCACCTCAGATTATTCCTGTACTCCTTGATCACGTATAAAAATAGTTGATTCATTGATAGTATTATGATGTAAAAGTTTTGAGTTGCTCCTTATGCACGATACAGCCTTTCTATAACTTGTCTTTATAATTTCTTTTTACAACTGTGGTTCTTTTGGGGTCTGTTAGGCTTTTGGGACATGAAAGTTCACTTTGTTTCCAGCACTCTGTAATCTCATTATATGTTGTTGATGAGAGGAGTTCCTGATGCTGAATGCTGCTGTTCAATGATAAGTGTCTTGAAAATTTATATTATGGGTTTGCAAAAATTTTGGGGTCAATTATTGAGTTATGGCCTGTGAAAGTGCATCTCATTCCTTCATTGGTTCCCTGGACAGTTCCAATTTACTTTGTCGCTTGAGTGGATGTTAGGGAAATTGAGTTGGCCTGATGGAAACCTATATGCCTTGATTGTTGAAGATTGGGGAGCATAAGCAATTTCTTTTAGTTTCTGATCTATTGTTCTCTCTCATATGTTTATAGGAGTCAACTATCTTCATTCTGTTTGAACGTGTATGCTTTGTTTTTCGATTTTTCACAATTACCCGCCTGAGCAGCACTGTATTGGTGTCTTTTGGTCTTACAGGTTGGTTAGACTGCCCAGCATATGGTCAAGAGATATTTTGCTTAATTCCTTCGAAGACGCCTCTTGGTGATGGCTTTGACATACCTCCTGGTAAAAGATATTCATTCAAACAAGTTCTACATCAACAGAGAGTTTTAGGAAGAAAAGTAAGTAGCTGGCTTTGACTACATTCGCACTGCATACTCCTTTCTCATAACATGGCATCCTTTATTTAACAGAAACCTCTCTTTTGTTTTTGGTGCCTTTTTTTTTTTTTTTGGTAGGGAGTTTTTTTTTTTTTTTTGGGGGGGGCGCTGTGGACGTGGTTGCAGATTTCTAAGATGTTCAGGTCTTTATTGACCATTGGCATTTTACTTTGTTTTGTGAAACATTTGTACCAGAATATGATTCATGCTGGCAGACATATGACTGCAAAAACTAGGATTCCACTTTCAGTTTTTGGCTTTATCCATGGCATACAACTGATCTGACTATTTGGATTTTCAAGGATTTATTTCCGTTGAAGAAGTAGATGAGTATGATTTTCATGTAGCAAGTGCAATTTTTTTTAACAAAAAACGGGTAGATAACTTATGTTAACAATGCATTTCAAGCTTTACAGTAATTGGATTATCCACCACATTTCTGGTCTTCTTTGCAAACTGAGTCACTGAAAGGGAAGAATTAGTGGAATACTGATTTTGGGTTTATTATGTTCACAATATCTGTGACAAATGAATCATGGAAAGGGATCTTGTGTGCATGACAATTGTGTTGATGATAAATATACATGCTGACTTCATTTCATGATTGAGCGATTTTCTGATATATCACATTTTTGTGATTTTTTTTTTTTGGGGTCAAGAGTGGTGAGATGTCTGACGTGCTTCTTATATGGAGCACACTTCAGTTTTCTCTTTTCTTAATATAGGGCTAAGAGTGCAACATTGAAAAATTCACAAAAAAAAGTGGTTAAATATCTGCCGTGTAGTCAGATGGGCCTGAAGAAAAGTGAAGTCAGAGTCAAAGGAAATATTGCTAACTCTGTTTATTGACAAATGAAAGGAAAAAAACTTGTACCTTCAAGAGAGTTACATGTGTAAAATAACTCATGTACTCAATTTATTCATAATGTGGAGGAAAAATTTGTTTTGAGTGAAGTGACGGAGCCTGGAAAAACCTATCTGCCATTTCATTTTATGTTCCTCTCTTTGTTAATGCATATAAATACCTATATGGTGATTGCTATCTTTCCTTGTTCAGACTTTTAGATATCTAAATTTTTTTCATTGATTTTACAGATTGGTTTGGTGATTGACTTGACGAATTCAACAAGGTATTATTCTCCAGCTGATTTGAAGAAAGATGGTATTAAGTATGTCAAGGTAAGTATCGGCCTAAAGCTTGAAGCCTATGGTTACCAATATGTTTGCAAACTGATGAGGTTTTCCTCTAAAATTTAAATTTTGGGTCCAGATTCGATGTGTTGGGCGGCTTGAGGTTCCAGAGCCTGCAGCTGTAAATGAATTCGTATTTGAGGTATGTTTCTTCTTACTTAGGTGGTTGGGGTGGATAAATTTGGCGGACAAGCTTCTGGTTTTCTTCATTGGACTTGATGATGTCATGGGTTGTAGCGTATTTTCTCGAAGTGATAGTAATCCAAGCAATATTTGCTTAGGTTTTTTTGTTGTTGATTTTGTTTTAGCCCAGGTACTCTATGGACTGGAGGACTTAATGAGATTAAAGTACAGCAATAATGTAGAAGCTGTCAGTAGAGCAAATAAGTGATGGATACACAGGTTAAAAGGGGTAAAGTAAGACCCAACAGAACTTAAAAGGAGAGAATAACAACAAATATGGAACATTTAGATGTTAGGGAAGACTTGATATAGAATCAATTGCAGTGAGGTTAAGGGGCTGACTCCACTTGGTGTGGAATAAGGCTCGGTTTTTGTTGTTGTGGATGTTCTCACTGTTGTCACCTATATTCTTTGAGATGAATCCACCCAGTGATTGATTACAAGTCACTGGAGAATTGTTATCAACTTTCAAGTTTTTTAGTTGTATAGTCCCCTCGTGTGATTAATTATATTGGCATAAGAGAATGGATAAAAGAAAACATTCGAATGGCTCTTTAGGTGGTTTAATAATGATGGAAAGTAAGAAACTAAAGTGTTTTGATATCGCTATTGTTGGCCAATGACAATGACTAAACTTTGGAAGACCTCTAAGGCTGGCTGGGTTTTGTTTGTCATTTTGTCAATGAGCGGTATGTTGATCATATCTCTTGTATTTCAACTGAGCAGGCTGTATTAGATTTTCTACTTGATCCCAGAACATCCATGCATCATTTTGCTCAGGGATCATTTGCATCATGAATTTAATTTGGTGAAAGGAATTCCTCTCATGACAACTAATTATTTGTCATTTAATTCTAATTTACCTTTTCCCAATTCTTTTGTAGGTCACTCAATTTCTGCTTCGCCAGAAAAGTATTAAGAAATATATCTTTGTCCACTGTACGCATGGTCATAATCGTACAGGATACATGATCATCAATTATTTGATGAGATCCATGCCGATGTCGGTCACACAGGTGTTAACAGCAATCTTAATTTCATTCGTGCAGGCTTTTGAAATTTGTTTCTCATGCTTTATTTGTTCTGTAGGCGATAAAAATGTTTGCTGATGCGCGTCCCCCTGGGATTTACAAACCTGAATACATTGAGGCATTATACACAAGTTATCATGAGAGGAAGCCTGAAATGGTCATTTGTCCTCCCACTCCAGAGTGGAAGAGATCCTCTGGTCTTGATCTTAATGGTGAAGCTATGCCTGATGAAGACGACGATGGAAATCTAGCTGCTCCTGGGCATGTAAGAACTGGACATATATAGTATTGATCTTTGGTATTTTAGTTTTGCCAGATGGAACTTCTCCAGGGAACAGTTCCTAGCATGTTAGATGAAGTTTTAGAGAATGCTTGTGTACAAGAAACTAGCAGATTGAAAAGAAGTTCTTCTGGACTGAGCATTAGAGCAATTTTCTTCTTCTTCCCTTTTTTTAAATCCCCCGCGCATGAAAGATTTTGGACCCATTTTAATGGACTTCTGTGGGCCTTCTTAGAGAATATATTGTTAAGCATTATAGCTGCTGGTGTGGCCCTTATCCTTCATTACTTAGCATAAAAGAGGAACCATCATCTGAATCATTTGAAATGAGTATTTTCCATTTATGCATGCTGCCAGCATACTCAGCATTTGTTTCTTCATTAGGTTTTGCAGTCGTGTTTTGTTATTGGAATATGTTGCTCTTAGTTCAAATCTTTGCCATCAGGATATGTTGCCGTCAGACTTGTCAGTCTTGTGGGTCTTGTCAACATTTAGTGTGAAGGTTAGAGATGTTGCAAATGTGCAGTGGTTTTACACTCCTGGGGGGAAAACTGACTGAAGATGCAACTTTCCACTGTCAGTTCAGAGTATGCAGATAATCACGAAAGAGGGTGTTTACATTTTCAAATGAAAATCAGATAGAGTAAAGTTCAGATATATGCTCCGGGCAGTTCCTTCCTACATATTTAGGAGAAAGGGATTTCACATTGGATAGTGTTTTGGGATTTCATTTTAGTTAGCCTTTTCATCTCTTTTTTCCTTTCCCCCCTTTTCTCCTCAGTTTATCTTGACTCTCCTGGCCAAGTCTGCTGAAGTAAAATTGAAGTCGGTAGTAGATTAGCAATTTCGAAGGTGGATGATCTTAAGTGTTCTCATGTAATAGGAACAACTGTGGAGGAGTAGGAAATTAATAAAGTTTCGTAATCTCTTCTATACATCAAAGCTCTTATTGCTAATTTTTTATGGAGAGCCATGAATGGGAAAGACAACGTGAGAGAAATTATACTGCATAAGAGGTGGACTTTCATATAATGGGCAAAATCTCAAACTAGTAAGGTTGATGTTGGCAGTCATATATTGGTAGAAATGAAATTTGCCCCTTCTGAAAGGGTTGGATAGGGGTAAAGTGTCTATAGCTGTGTATATGCAGTCTTATTTGGCCTTTAGGACCTCTCTCTTAACTGATGGTGGATTCTTCTATATAAGGTGCCCCTTATTGCTGTTTTAATGATATGTATGGTTTTGTTTCTTTAATCTTCTTGCTCCATTTGAAATTTTAATATCGATTTTCGAAAAATGCAATTAACTTCATTATACTACTTTTGACGAGTCCTTTTATTTCAGGATAATCATGAGGCCGATAAACCAATGACAAATGATGATCTATTGGGTGATGAAATACCAAGGGACCAGAGTGATGGATTTAAAATTTTCTGCTATAAGATGCTTAACCTCAATGTGGTAATAAGATCATTCTATGATGTATTATGATTTGTTATTTCACAAGCTTATTTTATTTACTTAGGCGCATATGGTTTGATCAAGATCAACTTATTGAAAAAAAGCCTAAGCTATTATGTGGACTTAATTGGAAATGAAAATGGGCTAACATCCCTTCACACATAGGTTGAGATTTAGCCTATGACAAGCATCAGAGAATGATATAATTAGGGATGATAATGAAGGGCTCAAGCAATTTAAACACATGCTGTGAAACCATGAAGACATTTTGTTATCGTTGCCAACTTGTTCAAAAGCTTAAACTGTAAGAGGAAGATTAGATTTAATAATCAAATGCTCCTAGAACCTTGTGGGATGAGTTTTGGAGCGAATGGTGCATTATTTTGAGCCTTGAATGCACTGCATGAATGTTCAGATCAGATTATTTGAAAGATTTTAAGTGAGTTTGGTCATGCTTCCTGTAATAATAAAAGTAAACCTCATCCCATACGTTGGAGTCAGACTCAATTGTCCTTCCTATGCCAATGTGCTGTGTAGATGATGTCATCTGAATTTGTCCTATTATTTCTCCGTAGACCCATTTGTCTCGTTTACATACAGATGTACGGGGATTTGTTTAGCAAGTAAGAAGCCCCCTTTACACCTCTTCATCAATTCCATGCTGGACTCCCTCACTCCAACTTCCATATATTGCATGATGTTCTTTGTTAATAAATATGAGAAATGATGAGTTAAAAAGGAGACAAAGAAAACAATGTGAGTGATGCAGTTGCTAAAGTCTCAGCTCTATGTTACTGAGTATTGATGCTTTTTCATAATTTTAGGGAAGAGGAGGCTCACAATTTCCCGGATCCCATCCTGTTTCCCTCAGCAGGTTTGATTATATTCTGGAGTGCATGAAAATTTTGGTAAAATCAATTAGGCATGGGAAAGATTCACTATTTGCTTTGTTCGTACATTTACTGATGCAATTACAGTGTTTCTTTGAACATTAGTCATAAGCAGTTTTTAACATGAATTCTCATACAAATCCTATCCCAGTTTCATCTGCTAAATTGGGCTTGTTGTTTGGGGTTGGGGGGGGAGCTTTTCCTTAAGGGGAAGTATGGGAGATCAATATTCCTGAGTTGCTGATTGCATTGTAAGGGATATTTGCTTACAATGGGTTAATCTATTTCTGTTGGTTGCACAAAGAGTGGAACTTCTGACTAGCTCATTGATCTATGTTTTTCTTTGTTTTGCCCACCTAACTCGGTATTTTGCTATGAGAAAAATTTGGAAAGAAGAAATAAGCTATCTTGGATGGATGTTTGTCACATTTATCGTGAATTAAGGAAGAAGTGCACTTGTGCATGGCAGTTGAGATATTGGATCTGTTGTCATCAGAAAAATAATTTGTTTAATGAAACCAGTTAAATTAAATCCAGTGTGGTTTAGTCAAAGTGCCTGCTCCTGCTGGCAGGAGTAGTTGGCTGGTCAATCAGTTCAAATGGTTGATGAGGTTGTTAGCTGCTGAGGTCAATAATTTAAAGACATAACATGAAAATATGGTGCAGAGGGAATGGAAGTTGAGTCCAGACCCATTGGCCATAACTTGATAAGTATGGGTGGCACACATTTAAGAAGAGTGAGCGAGAGCGTGGCTCGATTGTTGGATCTTTATTCTGTAGAAGAGAGGTTAGGGGCTTGACTGCTGATATTTTTTATTCAAATCCAAAACCCGCTGAACCTATCTGCACCTGTTGATATGTTTGCTGGTTGAGCTGGGTCAAATCTCAACAGAAAGTGACCTGCAGAAAGATTGCAGTGCAACTGGTCGAACTGGATAGAATAGCTCTTTATGCTAAAGTTGTAGGAGACTCTCAAGCGACGTGACTCTTTCACATGTTTCGGAAAAATGATTTTCAGTTTTAATTTGGAGAAGTCATTTTGCATGTAAATGAAATAGAGTTTTCTGTTGAGCCATATCATTTTCCTAGATTAACCTTTTTTCAAACATAGGAACTTGAAGAAAGCATTTTCTGCAAATCATTGTCCTTGAAATAAACTTAACATTAATCATGCTGTTTTAAATAGCTGTGAGGGCTTACTCAATTATTGATGAAGCATGTTTAAGCATCCTATTTCCTAACAGTACTGACCTGGTAGATATTAATAGCTCTTTCATTGCTAATATTTTTTGAAATGGTCTGGCTTTGAGTGCCAATAAAAGGCACTATTTCTAGCTATGGGCATAGCTTTTGCTTTGCTGAAGCTGTTGGTGTCCATGATGGGAATTATGTGCTTAATTTCCTGCAGGGAGAATTTGCAACTTCTAAGGCAGAGGTACTACTATGCAACATGGAAGGCTGATGGAACTCGTTATATGATGCTAATAACCATGGATGGATGTTATCTGATTGATAGAAGCTTTAACATTAGAAGGGTTCAGATGAGATTTCCTTGCAGATCAGATGTATGGAGCTATCTCTGTGTCCTTTAGTTCTTTTGTTTTCCCAGTTGGGGAGAGGGGAATGGGGTGGGATTTGAGCTTTTTATGGATCATGTTTGACGTTACATTCTTTGGTTTTGAAGGCTTTAGGTGAGAAAACTCACCACTATATGCTACTGGATGGTGAGATGATCATTGACACTATGCCAGACTCACAGAAGCAGGAGAGGAGATACCTCATTTATGATCTGATGGCATTAAATCACGTTTCTGTTGTAGAGGTAGGATGCATATTACTTCATTCTTGGAAAAACATCAGCTGAGGTTCTTCTCCCTGATTAAGAGAATATCAATTGTGCTGGGCCTATGTGACAATCATGTATAAATTTGATTGATGTCCGGTGGCCTGACACACTGCTTTTTTGACCTTGTTACGTGCTTAGTTATTAGTAATTTGTCTAAATTTCTCCTTCCTGTTTGGCTACCTTCGTGGTATAGTACTGACCAATAGGCAGCTAATTAGTTTATACTCTCAGAAGAGTTATCAAATTATCTGGTTACACCCCACTCTGCTAATTTTAGAGCATGCATTTTCCTTTTTGGTATCTATTGTGAACTCAAAAAAAAAGTGACATGGTTCCTGAACATAATGTAGCGCCCATTTCATGAGCGGTGGAAACTGATTGAGAAAGAAGTTATTGAACCTCGAAATTATGAACGTCAGAACATCTACCAAAGCAGGAATCCTCATTACAGATACGACTTGGAACCATTCAGGGTAAGGACTGTCTCTTGTTGGTTTGTATGCTCCACTTTCTAAGCTTTTGATGGTAGTGTTGGGATTGGTGATTATCTGCTTCACATATTGTCAGGTGAGAAGGAAGGATTTCTGGCTGCTTTCCACCGTGACAAAGCTTTTGAAGGAGTTTATTCCAAAGCTTTCACATGATGCAGATGGACTTATTTTTCAGGTAGTTGCTTGTGATGCTGATCCGTATTTTGTTTGACCATTTTACTGAACATATTTCTTGCTTCAGAGGAGATTGTAGATGCTGTAGCTGTTTTCTTGTGTATTATGATCATGAGGGGGATTCTGCTGTTATCTGTCATTGTATCTTTGACAAGTTAACCCTATATATGATGACTCAAATTGGGATTATGTTGGCACAAGCTCCTCCTTGCTCATGGAGAAATGCTACTCTATTTCGATTAATTTTTTTCTACATTTTTAATTTAGATAGAACATTTTTTTTGTCACTGATGATCCTCATCTGCTAGGGTTGGGATGATCCTTACGTTCCTCGCACCCATGAAGGTCTTTTGAAGTGGAAGTATCCTGAGATGAACTCTGTTGATTTTCTATTTGAGGTGCTCACTTAAGCTTTAGCCATGTTTGAAGACCTTTTGTCTTTCAACCTAGGGGCAGTGATTAATCTAATGTGGTGTTTGTTATCAGGTTGATGATGATGGAAATGAGCTTTTGTCTGTGAATGAACGAGGCAAGAAGAAGCCGATGGAAGGGTTTCGAGTTGTATTCAAAGGTCAGAAGCGAACCCTTGTATCTTGCATACAAAACTTATTCAAGAAACTATGCCTCATGCATTTTGAAAGAGGTCAACCTTATGAAAGAAGTTTCTTTTGGGTGTTTTGCTTGACGTTATCATTGTGGGTGTTCTTCTTTGGCCTTTACTGTTTTGCATGGTCTGAATATCTCTGCTGTAAATGTGTTTTGTTGAAGTCTCATATATTATTGTCCAAAAGACAATTTGTATTGTCTTTTCTCTAAGACTCTTTTCGTGCATTGATTGGTTTGTCCACTCGACATTTTCACTTTCATTGATAGGGATTTTGCTGTAATTAGTGGCTGCTGCCACCAGACTAACAGCACACACAGAGACACACACACACACACACACACACACACACACACACACACAGAGACAGACAGATACCATCTGGCATTTCTACTATTATTGTTTAATCCAATTGTTGAAGATACTATTGCTGCTGATTGCATTTGGAGTCATCTTCCTTGCTGCTATTATTATAGTCTAATACTTAGTCTAATACTTGTGTCTGAACTTGCAGATGGTCTTGATCCGTCTTCATACTCTGGCAAGATAATTGAGTGTTCTTGGGATTCCGATGAACAAGTGTGGGTCTGTATGCGGATCCGGGTAGACAAATCTAATCCCAATGAATTGAACACCTTCAGAAAGGTCATTTCCATGTTCATGATAACTACTACTTTTTTATGACAGCAGTTGAATTAGTCGCTGAATTATGTTTCTGCCTATGTGAGATCAGGTGATGCGAAGCATAAAGGATAATATTACAGAAGAAATCTTGCTGAGCGAGATCAATGAGATCATTCGCCTGCCCATGTATGCAGATCGAATTAGGAATGAAAGTAAAGCTCATATGAATTCAGCACGAAGAAGGTGAATCTGTATGGAACCAATGGTTTGCACTGCCTCTTTGGAAAGTCTGAAGAACCAACGCAGCTATGTCCTTGAAGGATGCTGAGTAATTGCAGGTCTGACCTGCTTGAAGTCCGGTTTACCAAATGGAGGCTCACTTGGATAGTGAATTGTTAGCTGTGCTGACGGCGATCATGTGGGCTGTGCTGGCGATTAGTCGGATATGATCGGTGCCCATGTAAGTTTTTAAGGATTCAAAATATTCGTTTCTCTTTCCTTCCCACCACCTTTTCCATCTTAGCAGTGCAGAAGAGATTTAGGGTTTAGAGCACCGTGTATATTTGTATTTGTTCTCTTAGCAATTGTTAGCTCGTCTTAAAAGGTAGCCATTTTTAAAAATTCGGATCGACAATGAGGTATGTGATTTTTGAGTTTACATATTTTATGTGAATATAGGTTCTCTCCTCTCTGTTTCACTTTTGTTCCTGTTCCAGCTGGGATGGAATCATTTTTGGACCGTTGTACTTTTTATCTCATATGATTCAGCTCGATTTGGAGGTGTTGATGAGGCGAAGGGTGACAATGGTTCTTGTAATTAGAAATACCTGGCTTTATGTTGGAAATTATTCGATGGCAAATTTCACGGTCCAACACTCTGGCATATATCTTACGAACTACGTAGGCAATCTTGAGCAGAGTATGTTTTCCTTGCGCTAGTGCCTCTGACGGTAGCAACTGGACTGTGGAAGCCTAGGTCGAATGCCTTTTTGCGATTACATTTTCCTTCTCTGCATGGACAAGCATGAGAGGATGGGTTTGGCTTTAGCCGCAGCCCGGGGGCTTGTGCATTCATAAGATCTGTCTTGAGCAAGAACTTCATCTCACCCCAAAAGATCTCTCGACTCAAATCATCATTGCGCTTGCGGTTTTAATACCCTTGTAACGGTCGTAATCTGGGTCTCGAATGCTGGCATGCCTTCGTCTATTGTTGGAGACAGGTTACTCTCTAATCACTGACAAGGGCTGTAGCATATGAGAGAGGGAGAGAAGGGCGGTGGCGCGGTTTAAGTCTGGTAAAATGTGAATGACCTTCAGGTCTATTCGAAAGAGTGCTGGGCCTTGTCGAATATATCCCTTGTAAACATCCTACTTATGAACATCTATTTTAACTTATCGACTACTAGAATAGTGCAAAAATGAAGGGTCAATTCCCTAGAAAACCCAAAATTTTAGATGCACTCTCCAATCTGTCTTAAACTTTTCTTTTATCAAAAAAAATTAGTCAAAATTATGTATATTTGTGCGGCTGTTTTGTTTGAATTAGTTACGCATGTTAGCCTCATTTTTAACTAAAAGCAAAAAAAAAGATCCAAAGATAGAGAAAGGGTGCCGCACTCTTCATTTTGTTCTCTGACAAGATTGATTGGGGTTCGCTCCGGTTTAAATAGAGAAAATGTGGTTAGAGAAACTACATGCGAACTAATAGGCATAAATGGACATCGAATCCTCACAATTCCATAACTTCCAACTCCAGTAACAACCGCTTATGAACTTTTTTTTCTTTTTTTGGGTATCAGGCCCAATATCTTAAGTTTCGGATCGAACGAATCTATCGACACAAATGATTCAGGCCCAATATATTAACTCCAAACCCTCTTCGAATGGGCTCAAACTCACACTTTTTTTCATCGGCCCAGCCTACAGAGTCGCAATGGTTTGATGGCAAGTTCGAAATTACGAGCAGAAAGGAGGTCAATCTTCACCCCAGCCTCACTCCCAGCTTCGGGCTTCGCCTTCTTGAGGCTTTCGACCCTGCCGACCGCCTCTGTTTCACTTCCGCTCCCAGCTGATCCGCCGTCAGAAAGCCGGCCACGACCACGGCCTTTCTCTCTCTCTCTCTCTCTCTCTTCATATGAGGAAACCTCTCTGGTTCTCAGCGGCCCTCCCTGGAATGAAGTGAGGCATGGCGAGCAAGCCGTTTCGCGAGCGCTCATGGCCCACCTCCCCAAGGACCAGCTCTCCCCGAAACGCTTCCTCCGGCGCCTCAAGGCCGAGAAGAACCCTCTCTCCGTCCTCGCCCTCCTCGTCGACTCGCCGAGCCACTCCCGCTCCCCCGACGTCTTCCACCATGTGCTCCGCCGCCTCGTCGACTCCAAGCTCGCCGCCCACGTCGACCGCGTCGTCCAGCTCATCAGGGCCGAGAGCTGCAAGTGCCCCGAGGACGTCGCCCTCACCGTCATCAAAGGGTACGCCAAGAACGCGATGCCCGAGCAGGCGTTGGGCGTCTTCCGGAACATGGAGGAGATCTTCGGATGCGAGCCCGGGATAAGGTCGTATAATTCTTTGCTAAATGCGTTTATCGAGTCGAATCAGTGGGATCGGGCTGAGTCATTCTTCGCCTACTTCAAAACGGCGGGGTTGGCGCCAAATCTGCAGACGTATAACGTTTTGATCAAGATATCGTGTAAGAAGAGGCATTTTGAGAAGGCCAAGGAGCTTTTGAAGTGGATGTGGGACCATGATTTGAAGCCTAATTTGTATAGTTATGGGACCGTGCTCAATGCGCTAGCCAAGAATGGGGATTTACTGGGTGCGTATGAACTGTTTGATGAAATGTCTGAGAGAGGAGTTATACCTGACGTTACTTCTTATAACATTTTGATTGATGGGTTTTTTAGGAAGAGAGATTATGTGAAGGCGAGTGAAGTCTGGGAGAGGTTGGTGAAATCACCTTATGTCTATCCAAATGTTGTGACTTACAATGTGATGATTAATGGTTTCTGTAAATGTGGCAAGTTTAGCGAGAGTTTGGAAGTATGGAAGAGGATGAAGGGAAATAAAAGAGAGATGGATTTGTTCACTTACAGTAATGTAATACATGCTTTCTGTGAGTCGGGAAATGTAGATGCTGCTGAGAGAGTGTACAAGGAGATGGTTGCCAGTGGGCTGTCTCCTGATGTGGTTGTGTACAACGCAATGCTCAATGGGTTCTGTCGAGCAGGGAAGGTTATGGAGTCCTTTGAGTTGTGGAAGGTAATGGAGAAGGAAGGCTGTCGTAATATCCGTAGTTATAACACATTTATTAGGGGCTTGTTAGAGAATGGGAAGGTGGATGAAGCAATTTCAATGTGGGAACAATTGCATTCTAGTGGCTGCCATGCTGATCCGACAACTTTTGGAGTCATGGTGAAAGGGATGTGCAAGAATGGATACTTAAGTAAAGCTATCAGACTCTTGGAAGGGGCAGAAGATGAGAACGTTGATTTAGATAACTCTGCGTACTCATCGATGGTGAATGGATTGTGCAAAGAAGGAAGATTGGATGAAGCAGTCAGTTTTCTTGGTCGGCTAGGTAAACGTGGCCATAAGCTGGATCCACATGTTTGCAACCCATTGATTGACGGATTTGTTCACAATGGTAAATTTCAAGATGCAATCCACCTTCTAAAAGTGATGAACAGTACTAGTTGTCCTCAAACCATTGTCACCTACAACATTCTAATGAAGGGTTTATGCAAGGCTGAACAATTTGGTAAGGCATATGATGTTGTGAAGGAGATGCTAGAAAAAGGGTGGAAGCCAGACGTGATCACGTATAGCTTACTGATGGATGGCCTTTGCAAAGGCAAGAAGGTTGACATGTCCCTTGAATTGTGGCGGCTGGTCCTAGCAAAGGGTTTGAAACCTGACATAACTATGCACAACATTATTATTCACGGGCTTTGCTCTGCAGGCAGAGTAGAAGCTGCATTACAACTTTATTCAAAGATGAGGGAGCACAACTGCTCTCCAAATCTTGTTACCCTTAACACATTGATGGAGGGCTTTTACAAGTTGAGAGATTGTGAAAAGGCCTCAGAAATTTGGCAATACATCTTAAAGCATGGGCTACGACCAGATATAATTTCCTACAATATTACTCTCAAAGGCCTTTGTAATTGTGGAAAAACATCAAATGCCATTAGTTTCCTAGATGATGCTTTGGCTCATGGAATAGTACCTACCGCCATTACATGGAATATATTAGTCAGAGCTATAATAAAACAAGCAACTCGATCTTCCATATCATAATATCAAGGAAGTAAGTTGCTAACTTCTGTTCTTTTGCTTGTAGACTTTTTTGTTTGTCATCTGGTCTGCATGTGAATTTTGATTGTATTGACCTCCAAAAAAATTGCTCTTCCCACCCTTTTTAGCTCGTGAGTGGACCTATACTGGGACTTTCATGCATGTCTCTGGTTATACTTCTTTGGAATTTGCTCTTCACCCTTCTGTCAAATTTTCTTCACAAATATTTTTTTTTCAAGAATCAAGATCGTTTAAGCTTGTGCTGGGCTTGTTCTTCCAGATGTTGGTGACCCTTTATTTTGGATTCTAGTACTTGTATCCTCATTAGGATGTGGTGGATGAGAACATGCAAGGTTTTTCAGCTAACTGGATGCCTGATGGTGAGGCAGACTTTGGATTGTTTCATGATATGATGCCCAAGTTTCTCCCACATAATGGGGTAAGACCTTTCTAAATTTATCGTATAACATTTTAGTTACTATTCTGCTTTTAAATTTTTCCCATCTAGCAGTTATTTAATTTCATAATCTTAACATGGTTTGTTTTCTTCAGCTACTTCTGCATGGTGGGTTACAGACATTTACCTTTCTGGAAAACACTGTGAACCACCCATTTTCTTATCCTTAAATTGGTGTCACCCTACCCAATCTTGAGTTCTTATGGTATATAATTCTTTTTTGAAAGAAAAAATTGATTATATTTGTAATCATGAGAGTGCATTTTTTGGAAACTGTCAGCATAAGTACTTACGTGAGTGGATGTTGGCCACTTTCATCTATAAAACATTTTGCTGTTATCAAATCAAGAATGGTTCTGATCCGAAGGTATGCCCTGCTCCCCCAGAAAAATGATATATTGCTTTCTAATTGTTTTTACTTATTAAGCATTTGACATTTTAGATTTTTCCATGATTTCTAATTTGAAAAGGCTTCACTTTAATCTTGCCTATTTACTGATTAGCCAAGGTCAAATCATAGTTGCAATTCCATGAGGAAGTTGATACGAGTCAGTTAAGCATCAGAGATGGTAATTAACTTACCGGTGTCTTGGTAATTAGACTATACTGCTAAGACCGAATTCAATGATGCTAAAGCAATGTAGCATGATGTATCAACCCAAGATATAAGATCATACTTGGGGTTATTTTGTCATGCAATAATCCTCGCCCCTGCACCCTAAAGAATAGCATGGAAGTCTCATATGACTAACTGTCTCTATAAGATTCTTTGGAAAGGGAAAAATTTGCCCCATCGTCCCTGATATTGCTTGCTCCTTGGCAATATTGCAAAAGCTAAGATGTGTACTTCCGATCAATTCAGGCTGAGAAGAAAGAATCAACTTCAACCATTGGCATGCCCTTCAAGGTCTTGATCTTTAAATGCAAGGTACAAGTCCTTATTTATATGCTCATGTGGGTCGGGTGCTTAGGGAATTATTGCTTCTGCTTTTTTACTTGGTTTTTGTTCTATGCATAATTCTTATCTCTGGCTCTGAGGATCCTTTGTGGGATTGCAATTAATTCTGTTATTTAAACGTGACTTCGAGAAGTTGATTTGCTCCTGGCTCTACTTCATCTTTTTCAAGGGACATTAAGACATTCTTCCAATTCTTCAAACCTGCAACAGTCCTTTGGCATGCCATCTCACCAAGAAGTAAAGCCTCACAATTGGCATGTAGACTTGCAAGTGGTATGTTTGGAGGTAGCACAATGGTGGTAGCTGAGGAGCTTTTACTTGGTAATCGGTGTGCTCTATGTAGTTTTCATTACATCACATGGACTGGTGTGCATAACCAAGGTTCAGGAGATTGATGTCATCTATTAATGCAGCCATGAAGCATTCGAAGGAAGGCACAGCTGACATGCGTAAGAGAAATTCCAACAAGTCTTGTGCTGCCTTTGTTTTCCTAAGCCGTGAAGAAAGATACAAATACAGTGTACGAGGACTTGAGGCTGTCGATTTGCAATAGTTGTAGAATAATTGAGCCCAGTCGAGTAAAATAGTAGGTCCAGCCCCCTCTCCCCCCCTCTCTCTGTCTCTGTCTCTGTCTCTGGGGGAATTAAAAAAAGTTTTAAAAATATATACCAAATGTACATCGTTGATTAGGTGGGATGGTGAATATTAGAAGTCGTGACGTGTCTTCAGGAAATTTCAGATTGTTTCAGATGTGTAGTAGGTTCTGTAATGAGAGGCGATGCTTAGATTGTTACCTCGGCAAAATCTCAATATAAATCTGCCTGTAAGTAAACGTTATACAAAAGATATCTTAAATAAGTGTTTTGTTTTGTGTCCTATGCCATGCGCCTCCTAAATTCAGGTTTCCTGTGTCTATCATCCTCTTCCCTCCTCTGTTGTCTCAGAGCCACCTGTCTTTTTTTTGGGTAAACAGAGATTATCTTGAATTGGTGGAGGAGGGTACCATCCCAACGAGGTTGCTGCATTCCAACGACTGATCTGCACCAGTGAGAAGGCACTGAGATCATTCCCTAGAGTGAATCTTCTTTCGAGCAAAAGGGTTTGGACCCAAAACGAGGGGCCAAAAAATAATTAAAAAGGTAAAGAAGAGGCAAGGAATGGCTGGGTAATGCAGACAATTTTGAATTCTTGAGACGGCTGCTTCCACTATCTAGAGACTCAAGACTTACCCACCGTCGGTTCCATCTTTGCTTCCAAACTAAACTTTGGTTTCTTGGTTTGCTCTGCGACATCTGATGCATGACCTGAAAAGTATTTCCTACCCATATTTATTAGTTGCGTTATCTATCCGATAAGGACTATGGACTTTGTTTCTCTGGAGTTCCGCGTTGGAATTTGACCAAGTTCACTTACACCATGAAAAATGTGTAGCAAAAAGGCTGAATCAATCTATTAGGGTCGAAGCAACTTTGCTGATTCGTAATGGGGCGTGGAAAGATCAATCTGGTTTGAAACTTTTTTTTTTTTTATGCACATGCTTTTCGGTCGCTGTCCTGTGAATGTCATGTCGAGAATTTTTGGGAGTGTCACATCCACGAGCTTTTCCAAGTAATATCTAGATACATTTATCTTCTTGAAAACATTTTTTGCTTTGTTGACAATAAAACTTTTGGAATTAAAGATTAGATTCATTTGTTTGAAGGAAAATTGTTTTCAAAAAATTGTTTTTTGAATTTCCAGTGTATGGCTGATTAAAAATTAATCGATCTATAGAAAACGATTTCCATTACCTGAAAATAATAAACTTAGATTGGAATAAAATGACTTTCCTTTTTAGTTAAAATGAAAATGTTTTCCTTAAACCACTAAACAAATGAAAACTTATCATTTTCCTTGATGATAATTTCATGGAAAATATTTTCCTATATTATTTTCAGTGAAATAAACACACTTTGACCCTATTTGTTTGACGGAAAATAAAAAATTCAAAAAATATTTTTCTAAAATTAATTTATTGTATTAATTACAATAATGATTGAATGAACAATAATTCCATGTTTGTCAAAAATTACACACACATAGATATATTTGTTTTGATAGCATAAACCCCTAATTATTTGAAATATATACCTTGCACTATTGACAAAAATAGTTTTCATAGCAAAAAATCTTGTGCAAAGCACGGAAGAGAAAATTAGTACGGACTTTAAAGTACAGATAGTCCTTTGAAGCTGAGGGAAACGGCTTCCCAAAGCACCTGTGAGTGGGAGGGCTATTCCTAAACATCCCAGGAATCAGAATGTTGGAAGCAACATCAACAGATGGGATAGAACACCTCATGTCCTGTTCTTGCAGTACTGCCACTTTGCATCATGTACTCTGCACCGTGTACTCCTGAATATGCAACTTGGCATTTCTATGCAGAAATCCAAGAATAAAAAACCTAGATGTCCTTTATAAAAACCCTCAAGATTCCCAAGCTCCTGCAAACCCTAACCCTAGTCACCTCAATCTCTCCACCTCCCTCCTCCCACCAGCAGCTGCCCCTCCAGGAGGCCACCCAAACCACCTTTGACCACCGTCTCGGTGCTGACGTTGCCTTCCACTCCCTTCCCCTCAATATCAAGTCCCCCCATCCATCTCTGTCCATGCGCACAGGGCCGAGGGAGGGGAGCAACCATGCATGGTTCGGAAGACAACAATGACCTTAGATCGATATTGTCCATGGTTTCCACGACCTCGATGTAGGGTTATAAGCCCTAACGACCTAGGACTGAGGCTGCAAATGCTACGGCAACTCAGATCTAAGGTTGCCATGGTGGTCGTGCCTAGAGAGGGGAGGGAGGGAGAGAGAAGGTGACAAGGGCGGGGGAAAGGAGGGCAACGACGAGCTGAACTAGGTTTGCCACATTAGGGTCCAGGGTCCTATGTGGTCGGGCACTACGCAAGGTGGTGAGGCTACTTTGGAAAGAAAATGGAAAGTTAGTAATTTAGAGTGTAGATTGATAAATGAGTGAAATGTGAGGATGACTATGGAAATTGTTCCCAAAAATCTGGCGAATTAAGTAGTGGTACCCATGTTTTTGTAGTCCACTAGATTTATCGAATCTATATGATAAGTAAAGGGTGAGTACACCAGCAATTCAATCAAGAGATTGCAGCAAGAAACCTTTCCCTAACAAACCATTATCCAATTATAGTATCCCTCCCAAACATTTTAGAACCAAACGCACCCAAAATAGAAATCGTCCGGGGCAACAAGCTTCGACCTAAAACATTTCACTAGCTCAACCGTGTATAAAATCCGCTCGTTGATTGGCTCTAAACTTTAACAAAGAGCGTCAAAATATAGTGTTGCCATCTATATACGCCAAACCATCCACCGGAGCTTGTCGTGTAATTTAACTATATTTAAAGTGGGGACATATTGGTTTTCTCTTATTTTTTAAATAAATTAAATATCCTCAATGCTTAGTGTTATAGACTTTGCCTCATTATATACACGCTAAGCAAGCAGAAGCAGGAGTTAGTTGATGCTCCAGCCAAACTTTTTTCATGCAAATTTGAACAGTTAGAGCAAATTGATTCAAATAAAAAGAAAGGCATGGCAACTGAAAACTAAACAGATATGATCATTAGAAAAACAAGAAATTCTAGAATGTATGGTACTGCAGCTTTTGTAGGAAAGAGGTCAATTTCGTGGAGCACACCCCGGAAGTTGAGTAGCAACTTCCAGGATCCACTCACTGAGCGAGCCTCTGAAAAAGAAAGAAGAAAAGAAGAACGAAACAAACTGTACACTTTATGTGATATGCAAGGAAAATGAGAGGTTAAAACCTCCAGGGGGATATCCCTTTGTTAGCTGGGGGAAACGAAAATCTTTATTTCCAAGAATTCCCTCCGCTTCACCTAACCAAGCAAAAACGACGTTGCAGCAATTCTCTCCGTATCCTATATAAGTATGCGTTGGCAAGTCACCCATTAAAAGCAACACATCATAGTTCCGAGGACAAACCTGATCGACCACAGAGAGAGAGAGAGAGAGAAAGAGAGAGAGAAGAGATGGAGTCGTGCTGGGTTCGTCATCTTCTTCTTCTCTTGGGGGTGTTCGTTCTTCCTGCAATGGTTGAGTGCAGAGTTCGACACTACAAGTTCAATGTAAGTCATGGTCCTTTCTTGTGTTTATGGTTTTTTGAGGTTAAAAGGTATCGTTGTCGTCGTTTTCCTTCCCATGCATGCGTACGTAAATGCTGCTTCGTAAGCCGCTTCGCGTTCTGCCTTACATGCATGATAAACGAAAAGATTATACGTGTTACTATCATACGTATCTATATCTTTAGTCCATATTCAAACGATGTAGTAGGAGATTTTCGGAGTCTTAACTTCGCTGTTCTTCGTACTAAACTGGGTGTGTGCAAAATGGGTTTGCTGCATGCAAGTTGGCGACGAGTCTGCTTTAAATGAGTCGTTTAGTACATCATACTAATTAGATAGCCTTGGTAAAAGGAGGATATAAGAATAAATGCTGTATAAATATATATAGCTCTGCATTGATATATGGAGCTAATAGTAAGAAGATATCAGTCCTGCTGCTTTTGGGTCCTATAAGTAGAAGTTTGATGGACGATCAATAATGGCTTTAGCTAATATGGTTGGTCTCACTACATATATTACGGAAAAAACTTCAAGGTGTCCCCTCCATACGCTGATATTATCACGTCCCTTCGTGAACCTAATGAGTAAACAAAATGAATGTTAATTCTTACATATTTTGGCTAACGCTATTTGAATCGCTTGTTGTCAGGATTTCGAATTGATTTTCCCTGATTATCGACTTTAGCATGAAAAGAGGAAGACGTGATACACTGGCAATTTGTGTTTTTATTCATTACAAATATATTTCGACGTGATCACAAAGCATTTTCATTGAAAATAGATTAATACATATCGATTTGCACATGTTTCAAATTCGGATTGAATCGAGTTCGAGTTTCTCTCAATAAACACATGTTGCGTCGTGTCAAGAAATGCCACCATATGCATCAGCGTCGAATCTCTCTAAAACCAAGCTAGGATTAGGAAATGTCTTAGCTAGAAATCTATTTGTTTTCATGTGTGGTGTCGAGGTAGGTGATCAGTCTCATATCCCCACCAAACAACTGTGCCCCAGTAGAACAGAAGAAGACTGACCTCTGCCGCCAATCTCAGGAAGATGTTATACGATTCAACTGCAGATGAATAAACACTGATTGGGTATGGATAATTGTTGGGCAGGTGGTGACGAAGAACATGACAAGACTATGCTCCACCAAGCCCATAGTCACCGTCAATGGGAAGTTCCCAGGACCCACCCTCTACGCCAGGGAAGGCGACACGGTGCTTGTCAAGGTCGCCAACCACGTCAAGTACAACGTTACTATTCACTGGTGAGGCACCCACCAAACCAAACATTTTCTACCTAGTTAGCAACTTTTGATTAGGTTAAACCTGAGACTTTTAAGCTGACAATCTGTGCGAACCAAATCTGCACATTTTCTTGTCTGTCTGTCAAAATCAAAACACAAGTGCTGTGGCGGTCGCATTTTGTATCGTCTCCAGAGATTGCCATTAGAAAATTTTTTCTGTCTCGACATTCTATTATGAGCATTGACCATTTTCATCTTACATGCGTTGGAATTTCGAATTCGAATGTATCGTAATACGTACGCGGCATGGCAGGCATGGTGTCCGACAGCTCAGAACGGGCTGGTCCGACGGGCCGGCATACATAACCCAATGCCCGATCCAGACGGGCCAAAGCTTCGTCTACAACTTCACGATCACGGGGCAGAGAGGGACGCTTCTCTGGCACGCCCACATTCTGTGGCTGAGAGTCACCCTGCATGGCGCCATCGTCATCTTGCCGAAGCGCGGCGTTCCCTATCCCTTCCCCAAACCCAGCAAGGAATATGTTATCATCCTGGGTGGGTCCACTTTCATTAATTTGATAGTTGTCACTAAGAAAGCACAGCCATTATTGCTTAAACACCATAATGTACGAAGTTATAATTGAGATCTAATCAGTCACAAGATAAAAAAGAAGGGATGCTAGCTGGTTCTGCCGATCTATAATGTGCTTGCTTTTTTTTTTTTTTGAAGACTAACGACATACTTCATCTATCTGTAAATATGACAGCTGAATGGTGGAAAGCGGACACCGAAACCGTGATCAACCAAGCTATGAGTTCGGGATTGGCGCCGAATGTCTCAGATGCTCACACCATTAACGGACAACCCGGGCCTGTTTCGGCTTGCCCTTCCGAAGGTAGGAAGTTGTTAACGAGATCATCGACATACGTCTACCGATCCAAACTCTGATCTGCATGATATCGATGCAAATATTTTCATCATGAATGTTTCTCTTTTATCATGCGAGAAGGTAGCTATACGTTGCCGGTGGAGAGCGGCAAGACCTATCTGTTGCGGATAGTCAATGCTGCACTCAATGAAGAGCTCTTCTTCAAGATCGCGCAGCACAACCTGACCGTGGTGGAAGTCGATGCCACATATGTGAAACCCTTCCAAACAGACACCATCCTGGTTACTCCAGGTCAGACCACAAACGTCCTCCTCACTGCCGGCAAAAACTCGGGCAAGTACTTGATCACCGCCTCCACATTCATGGAAACAGCCATTGTGGCCATCGACAACGTGACTGCAACCGCGGCAGTGCACTATTCCGGCACCCTCGCCAGCGCCCCCACGGCGCTCACCAAACCGCCTCCTCAAAACGCCTCCGCCGTGGCCAACAGATTCAACAACGCCCTCCGAAGCCTCAACTCGAAGAAGTACCCGGCCGCGGTCCCAAAGACTGTCGATCACAACCTCTTCTTCACTGTCGGCTTAGGGGTCAACCCCTGCCCCACTTGCACAGCCGGGAATGGAACCAGGGTCGTGGCGGCCGTAAACAACGTCACGTTCGTGATGCCGACAGTCGCCCTCCTACAAGCTCATTTCTTCAACATTAGCGGGGTCTTCACGACCGACTTTCCCGCTAACCCTCCAATAACGTTCAACTACTCTGGGGCAGGGCCGTCGAACATGCAGACCACGAACGGCACCAAGGCCTACCGGTTGCCGTATAACGCTACGGTCCAGCTTGTTTTACAGGACACCGGGATAATCGCGCCGGAAACCCACCCCATCCACTTGCACGGATTCAACTTCTTCGCTGTTGGCAGAGGAGTGGGGAATTATAACCCAAAGAAGGATCCCAAGAAGTTCAATCTGGTTGACCCAGTAGAGAGGAACACCATTGGAGTCCCATCTGGTGGATGGATAGCTATCAGATTCAGAGCAGACAATCCAGGTAACAAGAAACGTTCAACTTAATCCCCTTTAATTTTTCTGTTGAATCATTATATGTTCTCATAAACTTACTGATTCAAGATCGTTTCTTGGGTTCCGAATGAATAGGAGTCTGGTTCTTGCACTGCCATTTGGAAGTACACACAACTTGGGGACTGAAAATGGCATTCTTGGTGGACAATGGGAAGGGACCTAAAGAGAGCCTGCTTCCACCTCCAAGTGATCTTCCAAAATGTTGATCATTTGATCATTGAGGGCGAAAAGCGATTACTAATTATTCCAAGTTAGTGGAATCTCCTCCCTGAAGAAGAAGAAGAAGGAGAAGATGGGGAGAGACAAAGCTAAGTCATAGGTGATTTGACCAAGAGGAGAGAGAGAGCAATAAGCGAAAGAGACCATTGAGATGATGACATCCCAACGATTGTTTCTTGAGTAAATAGAAGGATTTGCTCGGCCATCCTACAATAAATTAAGGAAGAAAAGGAATTTGCTTTTTTCCTTAAAGGAGTGTAATTTTTTTTGCAAGCTATACATGTATACATTGAATAAAGAGAGAGAATTCTGAGTTCCGCAAGAAACGTGCACTGAAAGTCATCGAAGAACTCACAACTGGCCATTTCCAGTGAATTATTTTCTCCTAGGGTAGAGGGTAAAATTAACTTCCTCAGTTAACCATATTGAAAATTCAATGGTCATAATTAACTTGCAATAAAAAGTAAAGAAACACAAATTTCACACCTCCAATCTCTCCATCTCGCAGCATCCTAGCCACGACAAAAGGCTTAAATTGATCTCAAGCAAACCTCCGGAAGTGTTGGTGACATTGATCTATCGGCGTGCCCAAAGAGATGTTGGCGAAAGAAGAACGGTAAACTCGCCGAGGCGTTTCGGCTCAACAGTGCCCGAATGGGCTTTAGATAAAGTGAAGAGTCCGCGATTCTAAGTGCGAGGATAAGGAAAAGGCCGGAATTGAAATTACAAGGAACTGAAGTACATAGGAATTGAAATGCATTGAAGGGAAAAGTACATGGGGGTGCCAAGTATGTAATGAAAGATGAGACTGTCCGAGAGTGCTTTGGGCCAAGTGATGGGTCGTGTGCTTGCCTTGCCCATGCCCGCCACTTTGAGTTGAATTCCTCCAAAGCTTCGACACGCGCACCACCCAAACCCATCCTTTGCCTGGTCTAACCTCCACGAGGGAGTTTCCTCTTTCACTTTGCCAAACTTCGCTAGATTCGACCATGATGACACTTTGGTCGAGCTCCTCTTCTTCGAGGTCAATGAAGCTGAGTAACTTTCCTTCTTCAAGTAAAGAAATCAATACATGATCGAATTGTGCATCCATTTTTCAGGGAAAATTACCAAAAATATCCTAAACTTTTTGTAATTTTGTCAATTTAGTTCTCAACTTTCTTTTTGACAATTTAGTTATAGACGTTTTGTAATTGTGCCAATTTAGTTCATTTGGCTAAAAATTACCGACCGACAATAACGTTAATAATTTTTAATGTATTTTATTTTATTTTACAATTTATTTATTTATCCCTTTTTTTTCCCTTCTTTCGTCTTCCTCTAGCCAGTCGCTGGACCTCGGTGGCTGGTCAAAGGCAAGGACTGACGAGGCTAAGCCTTGACCTTGCCATGGTGGGTGAAGTCGGGCCAAATCTAGCAAGGCTCAGCCTCGCCCAGCCATGATGAGGTTAGTAGTCTAATGGATTGTATTGACACAATTGCAAAATGTTTGGCTAGGTCAAAACTAGCATGATTGCCTATTGGTTATTGAGTAGAAGTTCTGAGTCTTCTGACCTAGCTAGAATCGAAAACTTAAATCAGCTCGGTCAGAACTATGTTTCAATTTTATTTTGAAGTGTTACGTTTTGGTCTTGGGCTGCCCACAATGGGCTTGACCCAAGGCCAATCCAATTCTATATGAAAATTCCCTGAAGGGAACCACCGAAGAGAGAATATAAAATCTCCAATTCAAATTGCGAATAATATGTGAGATCAAGGGGCATATCTAGTTGCAAATATATGAGTATGTTAGGGTTATCCCACATCAGTCGTGAAAGAGGTTGGTAATCAATTTATAAGTATGAGGGAAAATCTTACTTTTTAGTTAGCTTTTGGGGGGCTAGAGAGGTTTAGGACGATCCAACACTTAAATCAAAGTGAGGCTTTCCCTCTCTTTTTGAACATCTGCAAATATTTTATTAATTATGTAGTTCAATTGAGAAAAGGATAGGGAGCGAAAAGAGGTTAAATCATATTGGGGTGCCACATTGGATAATGACGTAGCAATTAGAGGACAGCCACGTTAGCGTGATGTGGCCATGCACAATCTAACACGTGGCATAGAATGCCACATATGTGGTTGACTAGACATCAAATGCAGTGCGTGTGAAGGAATACAATAGCATCTGGCAGTGATGGTGGTCTTGTCGGATTATCTATGTTAATCGACAGGCTTGACAAGAATATTTACCTTGGGCAATACCAATGGAGTCACTGGCCTTAATTTTCAACCTTTGACAATTGACTTGCTCGTCAACCAATTGGATTTATTAAATTATTGTTATTGATTTAGTTATTTTGACCAACATTAGCCCAAAAATGGAGAGGGACTAGAAACGTACCCTATTATCACTAGATTTGTTTGTAATAATTGGTTGAATTGTCTTGGTCTTGACAGGGCATCATTCATAGCATTGATGAGATTGGCTTGATCACATCATATATATAACTCACAATGTAGTTGGCCATATCATTTTGCTGTTCTTTGATCATTATTTTCATGGTTGACACCATGTATGAATTTAAAGTTGTAATGCATCGACTTTAGTTGCACTCTTAGAGGCTAGAGTTTTAGAATGCGTGGTCATCTCATTACTTGTTTGTGGTAATTAGCTGTTGTTGCCAGTGGCATTATTGGACTTTTGTTGATTTTTGGTTCTTGTCATCGTATAGTCTCCTCAAATCAACAAAATGTGTCTCATCGAATGTGCCAAAAAGATGTTTCTTCGGAATGTCTTTACAAGACGAAATACCTTTCATCGAAGGTCGATTTTTGATTTTATATGAATTGGGTTTGTGGCAATAAGTCAATCTCTGATTTTTATTTGAATCGGGTTTGTAGCAATTCAGATAAGAAGTTGAATGTGTGATGAAGAACTAGAACAAAGTAAAAGTTTTGAAGAAATATCCTTTCAACAATATCAATGGATTAATGGGTAAATTGACAAAGCATAAGAGAGGTTTTTTTGTTGATTTTGGACAAGAAAGTATATGATAAGAAATTTAAAGGTATGGAAACTAGAAAGAATTATAGCTAGTCATCTAAATTGCGGAAAAATTAAGATATAGATTTATTTGCAAAAAACTACAAGTGCAATGATTGATTGGGAATCTTTTACAAATAGTACGATATGATTGTTTAAAACCCATAATAGATACTAACAAAAATAAAAACCCATAATCACAGTTACAAACGATTATTAAATTTTAAAAAATTTCCTCCTAATCCTATCTTCAGAACAAATAATCTCATAATCATATTGTGCTTACAAGAAAGTGCAACAACACTTATCCACAAAAAGTTACAAAATCCTAAAATAATGCCAATAAACATAATCACCCAACAGAAGTCTTTGCGTCGACCGTCGACCTATCGATGACTTCTTTGACGAGTCGTGACCATTTTCAAGTTGTCGACCGTCCCTTACGCCGGACAAAATGAAATTATCCCGTTTTGTTAGAAGCCCAAATTTATACGGATTGGCACTACCAAACACGAGCTCCGGCCTCACCTGATTCGGGAGACTGACGCTCATCCCTATCAGAAACATTTCTTCCAACACTATTTTCGAGTCTGACAAAAACCAAGCAGTAAAAACGAAGCAAAAAAGCCTGTGTTTCCCTAATATTCACGCCACTTCTCTCTCTGTCTCTCTGTCTCTCTGTCTCTCCCTCCCTCTCTCTCTCTCTCTCTCTCTCTCTCCACGAAACGAAACCAAATCGAGCACGGAAAGGGACACAACCGAGATTGGGTCGTCCTGGTTAAGACAGATTCCTGCAACAGAATCAAGATGGCCAACTAAAAGCAGAAAAAGAGTTCGGTCCACACTTACTACACATCACCTCAAAAGCAGCACTCAACGACAGCAACTTCTTGTCTTTCTCTCTCTCCCTCTCTCTCTCTCGCTCCTCATTTTACTCAACCCTCCTCTTCCTTTTGACCAAACCCCGCCCTGAACTTCTTTATTCGGATATGGTTTTCTCTCTGCCATGCTTAAACGTCCTTGTTCGTACCTACTCCACGATTTCGTCTAACCCACATAGGGAGAGACCCAATTACAGACGAATGGCGTGGTGCATGCTTAGCTTAATTATATTAGGTCATTCAAGTCCCTTTCGTTTCACCACTCATTGACCTTGCTTATAAGGATGGAGTTGGGGCATCATTCGCATACCGACATATGTCTGACTGTCAGAGAGAGAATTCTTGTGGGTTTTGTGCTGAAAGTTTTCCAAGAACCGATGAACTATTCTAACACTACGAGAGTGAAAATTTGTAACGGTTGTCTTACTAATTCCTTATTATTATTAGTAGTAGTATTAGAAGTTTTAGGAGAAATGACACAAATAAATTCTAAATTTTGGCTCAATATATGATGTCGTGCGTAAACTATTATTTTCTTTTTTGTGATCCTTTAACTATTGTTAAATGTTCAATATAACACTTTTTAAATGACAAATTAAACTTTATTTCATAACATGTTTTATTATATACTGAGTTGGATTTTTAAAATTGGTGAATCAACATGTCCAATTTTTTATCTATCTCATTTAGAAAAGGAAAATAAAATTAAGGTGTTAGTATTTGCATTTTTGTTTGACAACGCGGATTATTATATCATGGTTTTAGACATATATCTTACATGGATAATTCACTTGGAACTTTTTTCTTTTTGGTTCCATTGCTCACACTTAACAAATTGAAAGCCATATCAACATATTCCATCAACATAATAAATTAACGAAAAACGACATTAAACATTTTCATATAATTTAGGAAATAAATTGAACATTTGCTTGTAATTTAGGAACTGTGTTGAATAAATTAAAAATCCAAGAACGACACTATGTATTAAACTAAAATTCAAGGATAGTTTGTGTTATTTATATTCATTATTTTCTAACTATTGATTGTCCTTAGATCAGTTCGGTCGGATTAATCATTCAAATGGAACCTTCACCCAAGGACCTTAAGAAAAGAATTAGAAAAGCCAATAGCTTTGGCTAACAAATGATATTCCCATGACTAAAACATGCACCTCCCAACATCTTGTGCCAAGTCAAGCGTTAAATACTGCCACGAATGTGAATGTGAAGTTTCCTGGTCAAAATTTGCGATGTCCTGTTTCGCATACTATGTGAAAATACTATACTATCATTTAGTCTTTATCATACTTACCTAACATATAATGTATAAGTATGACTAGAGACCACAGGAGGTAGAGTAATTGCTCAGTCAAGTCAAAAACTCCTTGGTGCATGGGCATAGGCTTTTCAGAAACATCAGCGGATTTCAATCATTTCAAGAAGAAGTTTCATTAATTTCTGCTTTTTGTTAGCTTGTCCCCCTTTATCTTTTCCCTTCTTTCTTCCCCATACGTGGTTTCACATCGGCAATATAAATTCAGCACAGCCCCAGCCACTGTCGTAGCTACTCCCCCATCTCTCAATTTCATTTCCAACTCCCCTCTCGCATTAACAACAAGAACCTCTCTCCCTCTCCTCTCTCTCTCTCTCTCTCTCTCTCTCAGAGGCACGCACAAACACAAGTCAGGCAAATACTTTCTGTCTGGTACTCCTAAATGTCTAGGAAAGCAAGCAAGAGGGTGAGTTTCAGCCCGGACATCGACGACAGGCCCGCGATCCTGCTCGAATACGGTGGAAGCGCCAAAGATGGAAGAGGCAGAAAGAGGGTCGCCGCCACATGGTCATTCAGGCTCGCCAAGGAGTCGCAGTTCTCGCCGTCCGGGTTTCTCCGGCGCCTCGGAGACAAGGCGACGAAAGTTCTGAGATGCGTGTCGAGCGGTAGATCTTCACGGAAGGTGTCGTCATCGGCGCCTCAGCTCATGAGGTCGCGGTCCTTGGCGGACCAGTCGGAATCCCACAGAGCTGAAGCTATCGAGGATTGCATCAAGTTCTTGAATTCCTCATGCTCGCTGCAGAGATCGAGTTCAGTTTCGAGCGCTTGTTAACGCCCCCACCTTTAATTTCAGTCGCATATCTGCTTTTTGCTAAGGCAAGTGATCATGCAAACGATGTAAAGGAAGCGCGAGATTTGTGTTGGGTCATCATCGAGAATCGTTGTTCAGATTAGAAAGATACAGGTATATGCTTTAGGTGCAATCGGATTGTAAATCATGTGTTTGCTCAGCACGTAAGACACTTTGTTGTTAAGGTAATCAAATGGAAGTTATGCAGCGCGTACGGTATGAGTGCTCTTTTTCCCTTTGAATTTGATTGTACTGTGGCGGCCCACTGTCCCCTTCGTAGAACAATTTCTTGGACAAAAGTCCCCGTTGATCCCGACAACCACAAGGTTTGATACAGAAGATCTTCCAGGATCAATGGTTAAAAACGCGACACGTCGTCATTCGTCTTCGATGTACGCTGGATGCGGTCCTACGTGAAGCGTCCAATGTCTTCAATGTAAATGATGCAAAGCGTGCGAGAAAAATTCAATCTGAGTACTTCAAATTCATGTGATGAGCCACCTCCAGATCATGAGCTCGCCAAGTCGAATTTAATATATCAGGCCTTTCTTCCAAAATACGTCGAATTTATTAGTATGGAAGCCGCAGCATAGTTATAAGCCACCTCCAATAGAAGTCAAAACAAGAGTAAGAAATCCGGATTCTTTCTCGATTGGCCCCTTTAGCCATTAGGATCGTTCCTTTTCCGGACATATATTCAAAGAAAAAGTATCGTAAGGACCACTCACAATTCTAAAGCGTGACCGAGTGTCCCTCTTGGCAACAGCTTTCTCTCAATCTTTTTGACTGCGCTTAAATGCTTACCCGCACAAGTTCTCCTCACCCATCTCACACACAGACAATCAAAAGGGAGGACAGTCTTTGCGTGTTGTACACAGCAAACATTGGAGAGATTGCTAGTGTTCCTCGTGAGAAAAGGGGCTTAAATGTACACAGCACTCGGGTCTATCATTCAATAACTTATTGACGACAGACGTACACATTAACTTATTGGTCTCTGTGAAATTAAAGTGACAATCAATGGGTAAGAATCAGGAATCCAAGGATAGCTTTTCGAGCTCTTGAACTCCATGACAAGAGGCTTTCTTCAACTCCAGAGCTCTCTTGTAAGGCGGGGCGATTGGGGGTTGCACAGGGTCGAGGCTCTTGTAAGTCCCATCGGGTGCTTTAGGGAGCGGGTATGATCGGTCGGAGTCATAGCCACTGAGGTCGCCACAGGCTAAAAATGGAATGTACACCTTGTTCGGTCCCTCCAACCATCCACTACTGCAATCTGTCACGCACCACACAATGAGATATTTACCGCATTGCCACAAATGACTAAACATCATTCAACAAAATCAGGCACTTGATCAAAAGCCCCTAATATTGGAAATTTCAATTTTGATAAAACATTATAACAACAAATGACTAAACATCGTTCATGAAAATCAGGCACTCGGCAAAGAGCCCCTAATATTGGTAGCTTCAACTCTGATATAACTTTATAACCTCCTTCTCTTTTTATATTCCAGAGCAAGTTGCATAGATAATAGTCTAAGAAGAAGAGGAGGAAACAGCTGAGCAGAATATTCTCTTTTCAGCAAATTTTACCTTGTCATGCCCCGATTACGATGCAGAGTTTGCAACTTAAATAACTTAATCACATATTCAAGCTGCATCTAAAGATGCCATAAAAATTACAAAAGAAATATATTTTTCAAGAAAGTCATTTAACATCAGTAGGCAATCAATTGAAGAAGAAGATGGAGATTAAAAAGAAGAAGAAAAAGCACAGGAACGTCATAGTTACCTAGGTCATCAACTCCAGATGGACTCCCAATCTTTTCCAGCAGGTGATGCAAGTCCTTAGGATTAAATCCTTCAGGGGGAGAATAGTTCTCACAGACAGCAAATGCCTCTGTACAATTAAAAAGATTGGCATAAGTTTTTATCGTTAGGAAAATCTCTCCCGTTTTTCTTTACTTCAGGGAAACTAAGATTGGACAAGCTTTTTTCTTTGCTTTCTTAGAAGAGGCTCTACTCTTAACAAGAACTCGAAGATGCCTGTCCAGAACAATAGCTGAGGTTCATTGGTTGTTTTAAACAATCCATTTCCACAAATATTACCTAGATTATAGAACAACTAACATGGTCATGTAATGCAAGGTCTGCTTTACCATCTTCTCTGTTTTCATCCCTACAGCAGCGAATTCTTCAAACACTCGTTGATGATGATGTCATCAAGTGTTCTTATATGGAATGGCAAAAATTGCATAGAAAATGAAAAGCAAATAGAAAGAGAAGACAAATAATTCCTGTATGAGCTTCTAGAGAGTGCAATTAAAATGGCATGGCTCTAAGCATAAGATTTTTTTAGATAGTTACGATTATGAAATTTGTTTAACAATGAGAAAGATTTTCAAACCAGGGTTGAAACACAATACAAAAAGTTCTTCTAAAATATAAGAGGTCTAGCTATTAGGCAAATGACCCTGCTATTTGACTTGTAGTTAACTACCCAACTAGATGTATGGTTACATCACATCTTTTTCACATGACAGTATACAGAATAAACATGATTGCTAAGATAAATGAATTAGTGACTGACCAGCATTTGAAATTTAGAGAAGACACAGAACTCATACCTATGCTGGAATTGCGACTACTTTTTGGCTTTGCAAATGTCACAATAGGGAAGAATAACTTCAGCTGCAATGAGCAAACCAAAAAGAAGGTATGGAATGACGATGTAATAGTTCAAAAACCACACATCAACACAATGGTAAATGATCTCAGCACAAGATAATTTTAATGACACCAGTGAACAATGAATAATATTTTGTGCATTGGCAACATCACAATTGGAATAGAAGAAAATCGATGACAATTCTTGAGTGAAAACTAAAAACTTTCTAAAATTATTACCCATCAGTATTTACTTTATGTGATATAAAACATACCAGACACTTGATACAAAGCACAAAAAAATTCCAATGTCATGTAAATTCTATACGACTACCAGCTACTGTAAGTGCAACTCTCACAAGGGCAAATATATAACTTACCTGACAATAAAGAAGACTCGTGTCTTTCCCACGAAATATCTTTGCAATAAACTTTCCACCTTCTTTTAGTACATGAGTAACAATGGTTAGTCCCTGCAGGATGCAAGAGGTGACTAGAGAGGAGGAGAGGTTTTCCTACCAGTGCCATTCATGGCTAATAAACAAAGTTATACTTGCAGCAATTAACAGGTAAGAATCTTAAACTGGATTGATTTTATTGACATAGCAAATCAACTATTCTTGGTTTCAGTGGCTACTGGAACTATAAGGTACTATTAAGCAGGACTCCCTCATTTTTCCAGGTTAGCTTTCTCTATAACTTCATTTTTAGCACTCTATTTTCCCTGGTTCTCACTTTGTATTTACAACTGAACCTGATATTTGAGTTGCCTAATTACTTATGTAAAGTTTAAACCAAGGGACAAGTTAGCTCAATTAAATAATGCCATAATACTGGGACAAGAACTTGAAGAAAACCCCATACAACTGAGCACAATCAGTCATAATAGATAAAAAGAGCTCGCATGGGAGGATTTCTGATGCTCACTTCTGTTTGTAACTTTTCTCTCTGGATTGAACTTGCTATTTGGCATCAAAAGCTTGTCAAAAACCCATAAGTCCAAAAGTAGAAGACAGAGACCTTGTTTTCACTTATACTAACTTCTTCAAGTCAAAGACGCAGAGATTACAGTTTCAAAAGTTACAATGTCCAAACACAAGAGTTCACTAAAAAGTGAAGCTAAACTGAAAGTGTAAAAACTGCAGTTGAAGTGAAAAAGCTACAGTCTAAAGTCTAAAGCACCAATCAGGCTCTTAGTATTCCTGCTCATGGAAATGAACCTAAAATATGAAAGATTCCAAGCTATAGATTATAGTTTATCCTTAGGAGTAACTACAAAACTTACTGCCAAAATCAGTTGTGACTGAACAAATTCATCCATGTCATGAAGACCAGTGACTGCACGTTCCAGAAGTTAAAATAGCCTCAGCGAACATTTCACCAAAAAGAGCGGACATAAGGGCATTAACTAGCAGGTGGCACACATAACACACTCACCATCAGGAGCGCCGTCGCAGACCACCAAGTCAGCTTTGCAACCGTCGAAATGTCTGATCACCTAGCCCGCGAGCAAGCGAGAGAGAGAGAGAGAGAGAGAGAGAGAGAGAACTAAGTAATCTTGCAAAATTAATATTTATGAAGCCTCGGACTGCAAGACCGCAAAGATCTTACATAACATCCTCAAAAGTAAATAATAAAATAGCTATGCTAGCATAATGTGACAATATAGTGCCACTGAAAGTTTTTTGAATCATGAAGCTACATCCATAGGCTTGCATAATTCTTGGTAGGATTCTGTTGAATAGAACATTTACATACACAACCCTCCAAAAATACAAAGAGGAACATCACTTGAAAATCCACAATACTATTTTAAAACCAGGCCTACTGCACCTGTAACAATGTACATCAGGCTAAAACATTTATTAATCCAAAAAGCAATTAGGAAATTGTAAGTATTTTGCAATCTTGATCACATCGACAAGTCTATATATAATGCACCTAGAAAATCTGAAATGGCTTCAGCTCATATTTCAGACCCTCTCAAATAAAGTTAATTTGCATATTCAAACATAGTCTTCTTCTATTTAAATAAGCATTGCATTACAGTAAGCATTTACCACAGAAGCTATACTTTCCCCCTTGCATCACTTCTACAAAAAATCTCCAGAAAAAAATGTAAAGGCAAAATAAAAAATGATTATTTGGAACAATGTCTCAGTAAATTAAAAAGTATTCGAGTGACACAGCTTGTTGAATTAATGCAATACTTGATGAAGGTAAAAAGACACTTTTTAAAGTTTGGGAGGCTTTTTTTTCATTCTTTATTCCCTTCTCTGCTTTTGCTTCTTCATTATATATATATATATATAAAAAATTCTCTTTTTTTGGTTTTTTTTTTTTGGGGAGAGGGGGGCTGTCTAATCAAAACAAAATGCAAGATCGGTTATGGTCCATCCGACATTTACACCAAATTCATGCTCTTAAATCTTTGAAAGGAAAATAGAAAGTCAATCTTGCTCCTACCAAGCATCAGTAAGGCTTTAATCTCTTTTTCTTTTCAAGATTGGTCACCTTGTATCATCTCATTTCCCATTGCCAGTTATATGCCATCACCCAACTTTAAGTGTCACATATCACGAGCCAAAGAAACTTACCACTTCAGCTGTTCGGGCATTTGTTATATCACCCTGTACTTGGATGACTCCTTCAATTGGAGCCATTGGCTGTAGATCAATTGCGACTATAAGAGGAAGATCACCTTCCCTGCAAATTAGGGGACAAAGAACAATGGTCTAAACAGAAGTCTGAGCAAGAACACAAACATCAAGATGTAATACTAATATCTCTAAGAAGCAATAATGTCAAAATCCAAATTCTCAATATGGCTATGGAAAAAGTTTGTCCAAAGCAGGTGAAAAGGACTCGGTACTCTAAAGTTCAGTATGCACGTTTTTCAGAAGCCCATGTTCAAAGAACAATAGGAAGTTTTGCATGATAGAAAGTATGTCGATCAGAAAATACATTTGATCCTTGAAAGGCTGTTACATGGACTTCATGACCCATATCTAGTACAGAAATATAGTTCGACAGTCAGGTCTGTCCACCTTCAGTATCTCAACTGATTTGCACTGTTTACCATGATATTCTCCTCCAAGTCACCTACTGGATATAGAAGGCTATAGAGTATAGAGTGAATTGAAGCATCCACTGAACATGGATTTAAACAGTATCCAGTTCTTGGAAGAGAAACCTCAAGCTTTTCGGAGTTTTTTCATGGTTAAATGCCACAGAAGCAGTTCAGATTAAGGCCTGGTACAATTTATTCTACAGGGATATGACGATATTCATACTAGGAACAAATGTTCAAACTCTTTATTCCCCATTGGCCCTTTCATTATGGTGTCCAAACTCTTTGTATGATTTCTAATAAAATAATTGAGCATGACAGGAAGTTAACTAACACTAGTACACACTTCCAGAATTGATTCTGTCATGTAAAAATCTGCCTTGAGATCTCAAAATAAATTGAACATTTGTTAAGCAAAAGTACAAAGAAGAAGCATGGATGGTTCACCAAAGGCTTATTTAAATGGATGCCTGAAAGCTTGTTAGGTATGAATACAACAACAGCCAAGTTCTATGGATCATCCACGACTCATAAATATCCAGCCACTATGCCCTGGTCTGATTCCCCTTTCAAGATGAAGTGCTATAGACTGAACTAAAACCTCAACGGATGCAAAGCATCTCCAAGGCATTCGTATAGAAGAATTGTAGAATAATTATATCTGGACTCTAAAATGTGCAAGTCAGTTACCAGAAAAAAAAATCTGACTTCCATGACGATCAAGTAAGAACCCTAAAGGAAGTATCTGAAAAGACATGATAAAAGCAAACAGATAGAAAAAGAGAGATAGGCAGGCATGAAGGAAGTTGCCAACTCAGCACCTATAATATGATGTTATCACCTAAAAGATGCTTTTGAAAAACATTTAGAGACATATGGCCTAGCATCCCAGCTCACAAAAACTCTTGATGTTCATTTTCAACAAATGCTTTGAATCTTTACAAAGCCTAAACTTTCCTTTTTTGGATTTCAAACTTGCTCAATTGGGATGCCTATCTCAATATAGTATATTATTGGTTTTGTACACTTTGCGTCATTTCCATGCCGAGCATAGTGTGATGCATGAACATAAAACTAAGGTGCGACCCAGCGTTACCAACTCTTGAAATTGTTCTCACATGATATATCAAATGGGGAAGTTTGGCCTTTCAAACTTTGGAAGAAGCATTTGAAATATTAATGACGTCTAAATAACAGAAAAAAAAAGTCAACTAATTCCGGCAATGATATGGCCGAAAAAAGTCAACTACTCTCACAGTCTGAAGATGGTTTTAACCAATTAAAGATAAAGCTAAGCCTTAGCATCACCTTAGTAGCAATTTTTACAAAAAGAGAAATTATAGTAGCATATACTATCAAATTTACATGATCAATGAAGAATTTTATACCTAGCATCAGGTGAAAGCTTTGCGGGAAGATACAACTTACGACTTAAAACCTGCACATGAAAAGCAGGCAGCGTGAGCTAATTTTAATCTATTTTAACCGTAAAATTCCACACATGGCAAGAAGCCGAAAGAGGAAGCTATAGAGGAAAAGATGTTAATGACAAAATTATACAAAAAAGGAAGAAATTCGTACATTAATCAATCAATTCCAGTGTACATGATACTTGAGTAAGACAGGCAAGGCAAACAATTTCCCGAGGATCTCACCAGATTGTGGTTCTTAGAAGATTATACTTTAGGAAGAAGGAAACACTTCAAAAATGTTTGTCAATGCCGCAATGCATTTCTGATAATAATTAGCTATGAACAATTCAAACGCAATTATCATACTATGAACATAACCAGTTTTAACCAGTCTTTCAAGTAAGAAGGAAGCTGTGATATCTAATGCCACAAAAACAGAAAAGCAGAAACAGCTTCTGAAAACAGGGATCGCAGTCCAAGATCACATATTGCATGATGATTGATAAACCTTGAGCTTTTATATACACTAATTTCTACACAGTTTGATTGCATAGATACAGTTTTCATGTTCAGGTGCTACAATCATCCGACAGATTACCATCCAAAATGTACATTTAGTGATAAGAAGAGAGATACCTCCTAAATAAGTGATTACTGTTTTCTTTTGGGATGCTCATTCAAAATAATAGATATGCAGAAAATGAACAAATTGACATTTGCTTACATCCAAATAGTTAATGAATGATTGGATCGTTCTCCTAATAACTGTCAATTATCATAACTTCTTTTAGTCTAATAATATTCCCACTCTTCCGTAAACTAAGGTTCATGGCATGTTTTGGAATTTATTTTAATAAGTCCTCTTTCAGTGTGAATGTAAATCAGAGAATCAACTCAATTACAGAATTGTCTTTCCAAAACCAATCTCGTGAGTATATTGTGCTGTTGAAACTTGAAGATTTGACCATTGATTAAATAAAGCATCATTCTCAGTTTCATCAGAGATTGCCAGGTCATCTTTGTCTGTACCTATCAATGCAACAATTTCGGGATGATTCACTACATACAAAAAGTTGACGTGACTAACTTTTCTTCCATAAAGCAGTTGACACAAGTCATAAATTACTTGCGTTAACATTTGTAGTAGAATGTAAAGTCCATATAAGAGCACTGCTGGAATAATCTTCAATTTTTCACCAGACATCAGTAATCAACATTCCCCTATCATTGAATAGTATACCTGACTCCAACTACCAGGGGCAGCACATAAATCTACCACACGTTTCACTCCTGCAAAAGCCAAAATAAACACAAGAAAGTTCTCACTATATCCAATATGATGATTATGTTTCCTCCACCACATAAGCTTTTTAGCAAATAAAATACTAAAGTTACCTGTTTCTCAACATATGGATGCCTAATAACAGAAACATCTCTTTTGGTTCATCACCCCCACAAATGAAAGAACTCATTTAATATAATACACTCCTATCAAGCATGCATCTACTACAGCAGAACATGAATAAGTAGGTGCAATTATTATAACACTCGATAAACCTTTGCCATCAAGCATGGCATGAACAATAGAGACCTAACGCTTTGCCAAAGATGCAGCACCAACCCACATTCGAGACAATCAAACATTGACTTGCCTGTCTAGCCTTGAGAAAATGGACGGCCTCAAGCTATGCAATTTTTCAGTCAAATGTGATCTCTTGCAATATGTCAAAACCTATAGACCTTGTTAGATCGTTCCAAAAATCATCATTTAGGTGAGGTTGGAGTAAACATGCAAGTCGACTCACTGAATTCGCTAAAAACATGAGTTGGCTTGTAACAACGCACTTATTATTAATTGTTATATTATCTCAAATGGCCTTCTTCAACTAGCATGGGGAGAGAATCAGGCTCACTTGCACAGCGGACCAACTCGGCTACCTCCTGACTCAAAGCCAAAATTTCTTTCCCAGTGATGTGGAAGCATCAAAGCTTGGAAATTTCATTAAAGACAATCAATTCACAAGCCCCACTCATGCCTCACTAATTAACCAAGCCCATTTGTTAATTATGCAAGCACAAGGAGTAGATTTCGGCCCATCCAAGAAGCAAAATGTGACCCAGGGGGTTCGATGAGGAGGAAGAAGCCAAGGAAACTCTAGATTTTGAAGAGCATTCGCGATTTGAATTGCAAGGCTGGGAGTTGAATTTTCAAGTTCCCATGTGTTTTAAATTTTCCTAGGGTTGGAAATTTTAAGTTTCCATGTGCTATAAGTTTCCTTTGTCTCTAATGTTACCAAGTCACTACCATAAATAAGCGGTGCATTCTCCATTGTAGGATTTAAATTGGAGTATGATTTTATATGAAATTTCCGCCTCAAGTGGGTAACTCCTTCAATTCGGTGCTTTCTTTAATTCTTTGTGGTGAACATTATAAAGTCTTTATCCTTGGCTGTTGAAAGACTCCTTTATGCCTTGGTGGTGGATTTCATCTATCCCAAAGTTATTTTCCATCAAACACCCTCAGCATCTTCATAAACTCAACATGCACCATTTAGAGAAGGTATATTCATTATAAAGAGAAAGTATCCACTGTGGGCCAGCAGGGTTTGCTCTGTGGTGTCACTTCAGCTTACATATCTTGAATTACTTGAATTCTTCTAGCTCAACGTGGGACAAAGTAGCAAGTATGTTTTCTCAATCACTTAAATCTTCAAAGTTCTGCACTAGTTCAAAGGAATTAAACTGTTGGCAAAAAAAGAAAAACCTACTACCGATTCTGTATCAAAAAAAAAATAAAAAAATGAAAGAACTCATTACCTTTTAACTGGAAAGTCTTGGATAGAGAACTTCTTTATTAACAGGTTATGTTTGACTTTTAATATGACATGGGTAATCGATTTATTCATCATACTGGAGTATACATCAAAAAATCATTTTATTGTGTATATAACATTTCTAGGGACAAGTTTATTTTTCTAATAACATTTTTTAAGGATATTTCACAGAGTTTGTAAAATCTTAGGATTTGACTATTTGATCCTCCAATATATATATTAGTGAACCCCCTATTGATCTTAATTGAGCAAGTGATCTTGACTACCTTGATCTCTTGTATACACTCCACACCCATCCTCACTATATCTGTCTGTGTTTGTGCGTGTGCGTGCGTGCGTGCATCTGTGAGAGAGAAGAGAGAGAGAGAGAGAGAGAGGTGCCCTACCCTCAAATATATTGAACTCCTCGTCTATTTGAAGAAGTTTAAAAGCACTTCGAGCACGCCAACCTTCTTCTTTTGCTTTCCGATAGTAGATATCCTACAAAGGAATTAACTCTGAGTTCATTATGGGTGGAATAGGATAATTACATCAAACGGATGCCAGGCAAAATGTTAAGTCACCCTTTTGTCCCTTGAAGCTTTGCCCATGTCTTATTATGCTCCTGTAAGAGGACTCCACAATCCACTACATTCAAAGAACGAAAAAAACATCAATAAATTGGACAAAAACTAAATTTCGATAAAACAGCTTCATGAGGAAGAAACTTCAGGGTTTTCAACATGAATTCAACAATAAATCTCTCAACTTAACTGCCGGTTACCCATAATGACATTCCAAAATTGTAATTGTCAAATTGAAGAGCCACAAGATTCAAACAACATGAAACCTCGCCATAAAAAGGTTTACAACCTAAGGCTATTGGCCAATAAAAGTTGGTTTAGCGGCTGTTGCTCCTATTGAAGTTATTCATGAAAGGTGGTTACTTTGACTTGGAACGTACTAAAACAGCTTGTATACATTGACCGCCAACATGAGTACATGATTTTGTAACCACATAGCATAACATCACCCTGAGTATCAAAGATTATGCATACAACAATAATCTCAGAAAAACCATACTTCAGAATGCATGACGTCGATGGGCACACCCCATTATGCTATGAACTCTTGAGAGGACATCCTAATTACCAAAACTAGTTAAATGATGTTACAACACTATTTTTGCAACAGTTAAAGACATAAAGCGCACTTGTCCAGAATCAGATGCTTCGAGCAAGTCATCCCTTTTCCTTCAACAACTAACAAATGCCACAATACCTCAGCCAGTTCATCACAATGATAAGGCATTCAATGGTCGACATCGGCTTTCTCATTGCGGGGTATCACTAAAAGAAGCACCCATAGCAATCTCTTCCAAGCTGAAAGTGAGTAGTAGCGGCACTGGCATCTCCACAGAACAAAGTTTAACCATAGCTATTCAATTCAAGGACTTCTACGTGCCTCGAAAGAGCATTTCCTTCGACAAGGACAAGACCAACATTGGTTTATTACATCAAACAGCTGGAGGGCATCTCCAGGTTATAGAGCAAATGGCGCCCCACAGAACATCACAAACACGACAACTATCACGAACAACACGCAAGCTAAGGTAACTTGGCAAAAGAAGCAAATGGAAGCGCGCAACTTCGGAGTGAGAAAGCAAATACAAATACAAAATCGAGAGAGAGAGAGAGAGAGAGAGAGAGAGAGAGAGAGAGAGAAATTACAGAGTGACGGAGGAGCAATACCTCGATCAACCGACAGAAGGCGTTGAAGGCGAGAGCGAGAAGGACGCTTTTGACGGAGCGCTCGGGGAGAGAACGGCGGAGACGAGTGGATGATTCGCTGTTTCTGGGCCGACGGCGAGCGCGGAGTCGCAAAATATGTTCCGACAACAGGGGAGCGAGTGCGTTTGCCCACGTAAAAAAAGAACAAAAAGAAGGAAATTTCGCACTTATAATATTATGAAATAATAACACGGATAGTCTATGATGCCCCGGAAGCGGCTACCCGACCGGAGGTGCCTGGAACCGAACCGGACCGGACCGGTTTCTGGGCGGTCCAGTGGGACCGGTAGCTTTATGTATCATCCAAAAATCCACAAGGGCAACCAAAAATTGCTCACGCATTAGTTTCCCAAAAGCCCCTAAATTATGCATCTTCCCTACTCTCTCCATCCCTCACGCAACTAGTGAAGATCATACCGCATTGAAGACACTAAGCAAAAAGATGCAAACACGAGACATGATCTAGGAGCAAACACAAAATGGCAGCAAAGCAAAGCCCCAATGCTGCAAAAGAATAAGAATAATGACACAAATGGTACATGAACTTTGATCTAATGTGCCATTTGTTCTCTGAACTTTTCATTTATTCAATATGATTCTTAAATTTTAATTTAATGCATAATGTCGTTCCTCAAATATAATTTGTTTGCTGTAGTCCTTGAATTTTAGTAAATATTCAAACTAATTTGTGAATTATATTGGAATATCCAATATTATCCTTCATTTAATTTAAGTTTGAGGACAACATTAAATATTTTTTTATAATTCATACACTAGTTTGAAGTATGTACGAAAGTTCAAGAACAACATTGAATAAATTAAGAGTTTAATATAATATTATATATTAGACTAAAGTTTAGGGATCATATTGAATAAATTAAAAATATAGGAATTATATTGTATATTAAGTCATAATTTTAAAGACAATTTATGTTATTTTCCGAAGAACAAGATTAGGTTGCTTGTCATAAAAAGCCCAATAGGCAAAGCTAGAGGGCACGGAGAGGGTGCCTAACCGGTGGCTGAGCTGCTGACCTTGCCTCTAGGTGCCTAGCGACCCTGCCAAATTGTGCATTTTGGGTCCTTTCCTGGGCGTAGGCCAGCACAAGAGCAATTCATCATGACTTTGTTATTCTCCTATCTAATGAATTCTTTGTAATTAGCTCTTCATATGGACCATGCATCGACATTAGAATCGAATCAAATAAGTTATTTTATATCCTTGTTACTTTTTGTTGATTTATCTAGTAATCATGATTCTTTTGCATTTGATATTGCATCGCACGGGATGTTAGTTTCCACATTATTTCGCAACAAGTAAAAAGAAGATGAAGGGTATGAATAACTTATTTTCTGAAATATGTCGTGATTATTAAGTTTTTGTCCCCGATCAAGTCCAACGTCGGTCACCAAAGGAATAGCGATTAACTCTGGGCTCTATCTTTAAGATAGTTGCTGCTGGGCCATTTGGCATTGGATGTCAAACAGTCGATTGAAACTCAGGTTGAAACTACCATTGTTAACATAATTCATCTATCATTGGGAATTCTCATATTACTGCAACGACACAGATCTTAGGATCCTTCTGATAAATTAATAGGTTGATTGATAGATGAGAACTAGCCCTAATTAACTGAGTGGATATAACTAGGGATGATATTTTTGTATATTACATTAATAGGTCGGTCGAGAGACGAGAATTAGTTTAGTCAACAGAGGTGACCGATTGAGAACCGAATTTTTATATGAAAAGGATACATGACAGGAGGAAAGTGTGAATATCCAAACCTATTAGATTGAGAAATCATCAAATTGCATATACAAGATAGAAGGTCACAACTCACAAGGCCGGAACAGCAACAGCAAATCTAGAGCTCTCCCAGACCTCGACCCCCTCCGCCCCATCCCTGCTCACGAACAGCCGATTCCCGCCGCCTTCTATCCCCCGTATCGCTCCTCTCTCCCTCTCCTCCCCCTCCGCCTCCGCTCTATTCACGTAATTCCTCCTATACATTTCCTCCTCCCCTCCTCCGTCGCGCGCCGGCGGCGGCGGCGGCCTCGACCATACCTCCAGATCCCCTTCCCTCCCCACGAACACCTGCCCCTGGTAGCACCGCACCACGCTCGTCCCGCCGCCGATCATCGCCGTGTTCCTCATGCCCGGGTTCTTTTCCCTCAGGTACACCCACGGGTCGTCCCCCAGTTTGCGCAGATCCGCCATCCCGAGGTCCCCCGACTTGGAGCACAACTTGAACAGCCTCGACGACTCGGCGTCGGCGTCCACGTCGGCGAACGAGTCCCCGAACCGGCTGCTCCGCCCCGACCCGGGCTCGCTCGTCTCCCACACCACCTTCCCGGACCTCGCGTCCCACAGCCTGATGTAGCCCGAGTACCCGAACGCACCGCACATGACGGCGCTCCCGGCGAGGAGGCCCATCTCCGGCAACCAGGCGAGCTTCCCGGCGGCCATGTGCTTGGTCGAGCTGCCCGGCTGCCGGCCGAGCGCGGAGGCGATCTGGAGCGTGGACTTGTCGACCTCGAGGATGCAGTTCTCCTTGTGCGGGCACTCGAAGGCGGCGTACACCGAGCCCGCCGAGTCGGCGACGGCCGTGACGCAGGCTTTGTAGATTCGCGGGTCCTTCGGGTCGTTCCAGTGGGCGGCGCCGACGTGGAGGCCACTGGAGAAGTCGTAGAAGTGGAGGCCGGCGACCGATTCCGACCCCGCGGCGGCTATCTCCGGCCAGACGCGACGGATCGAGGTGACGTCGTCCAAGTGCGTGCGGATGGTGGCGGAGTGGGAGAGGTTCCAGTCGTAGCTGGAGATCTGACCGCCATGGGCGATCCAGACGGAGCCGTCGGGGTGGGCGGAGAGGGCGGAGGGGAACCCGTCGGAGGCGGGGCGGACGGTGGCGACGACGGAGGCGTCGATGCCCGCGAGGGGAGGGGGGGACATGGCGGAGCGGAGGCGGGATTCGACGCCGTAGTAGAGGGCCTCGTCGGCGAGGTCCTGCTTGGAGAAGCGGAGGGCGGTGGAGGGGAGGCGGTCGGTGCGGAGGAGGGAGAGGATGACGGAGAAGACGTCCGGGTCGCGGTCGATGAAGATGGGATTGGGATTGGGGTCGGGGTCCTGGGCGGCTCGGCTGGAGAGGGCGAAGAGGAGGGACTCGGGGCCGGCGGACCGGAGGGTGGAGGCCGTCGTCTCGAAGAGCTTGCCGCCGACGTTGAGCTTGACACGGTCGGGATTGGGAGCGGCGGCGTTGGAATCACCGTTCTCCATCATGCCAGGACGGTTATGAATTTCTGCGATTGCAATGGCGATCGAGGAGCAACTGCAACTGAGCTTCCAAGAAAGGAAATTGGTGAAGAAGGAAGACTGGAGCTCACTGAAATGACCTTCGTGTCCCCATTAACTTCTGGGATATATATTTTTGCCCCGTTCTTTTTTTATGGCTCTCTGCAAAAATTCTTTTTTTCTCTTCCTGGCACCTCTTATCACCTTACAAATATGCTTATGAGATAACATTTTCTTCAACCTAACATTTGGAATACTTAGAAAAATAAGTCAACTGGATTTTTTTTTGTAATCAACAGAAAATTTATATTTGAGTTCAAGAAAATGATTTCCTCTTTTAAAAATCAAAAATCATTTTTTAGAACACAACTAAATCTTTTCATTTTTCATCTCTACCCATTTATTGGTGGTGAGTTGAGCGGGTGGAATAAAGTATTACACCTAGAAATCCTTTATTTAGGTTGGTTTAAACTTTGACAAGATAAATATTTTCACTTGAAGAATCATGGAGCTTGAGCGAATTTAAGAAATGCTTACACCCAAAAGGAAAATAGTTTATCTTCACAAGCCTAATACCTTAAAAAAATCCAACTTTAGCATAAATTTCAATTTTATTCTAAACTTTTCTTCGACTTATGAAAAGTCTTCAACTTTTAGTCCAATTACAATTTTATCTTAAACTTTTTTTTTAGTCACCAACTTTAGATCCAATCTTATTTCCACCTTGACATTTATTTTTTTTGTATTACAAAATAACGCTAACTTTTACTTGAGTCCCATATTTGTCTTTGTTAACATTTCGTCCAAAATCATCTCTAGTGATGTTGCATTTCCTCGTCATGGCTTTAGTTTTTTCTCAAACTTCATATTCAAGAAGATAATTTTTGGGGATATATTTCCATGATAGCCCAAATGGTGTCTTATTGGATATGAAATGTGGGAAAAAAAAACCAGAGTAATTAGGGTTGGTTTTTCTTCAATTGCTCTTATTCTTATAAGAGTCTTCATTCTATCTCATTGAAAAGTCTTCAATTTTGCATTCACTCTTTAATCTCTCGTGCTCAAGAGTCTTCCATCTCTTGTAGTCAAAGAACTCGCACTCAAGACACTTAGTTTAGGATGCTCGAACTATTGGAAATTTCCTATAAAATGGGCTTACATTAATTAATTAAATTTTTATTTTAAATAATCGGGTTAATGGATATTCCAATATATGTTTAACCCTTTCGAAATCCTATTAAATTAAGTTTTGACATCTATTAATAACGGGCCTAATTGAGCAGCAAATCGTAAGCAACTATGTTTAACTGAAACTCGTAATAAGAGGGGCCAATTAACACATAAGTGATTAGGATTTGTTAGGTTCTCTCTCTAGCCTATAAAATAATAAATTATACCTATTAGCTGTTTAATTCCATTAAAAGCTGTTATATAGAAATATGTTATAGATAAGAAGATCCGACATTCCAATAAATTGTTGATTCACAATCAGATTGATCTATTTCTTTGAGAATAAAATAATGGCTCAAACATGTACGTTTTAATTTCGCTGTGCATAAAACCTTTGGTGTTTTACATTCCTATATGAATTTGATTTGTTGCTAATTTATTAGTTGTTTATGTTGAGAATTTATACATATAGTATCAGAACAAGTCATATATGATTGTAAAACCCAAAAAATTTTATAAACAAATTCAATTTTTTTTTCTCTCGAGTCAAATATTGTATTTATTTTTTTCATGTGGATTTTTTGATCAATTAATTCTAAAACCTTAGGGTTTTTGTTCTACATGTCGAGATCTTTTCAACCATATATAATTTGTATAGTTTCGTTGAGAATGGAGTGAGAATTTCGAATTTGAAATTCTAGGGTTTATACTTTGAAAAAGTTCTAGAATTTTCAAATTACTTTCAATTGATTGATGCATGTTAGAAATTGTTATATGGGTATTGCTATATATATGTTTTAGAATCTTTTGGTTATGTTAAGCTGAGTTTTTTGCCTCAAAATTGAGGAAACCCAATTTCGGCTATGGGTGTTAGATCCAAAAATATTGAAGCTTGAATATGAACATTTTAGTTCATTTTTTCTTCTCTTAATTCACTCCAATTAATTTATAATAATGTTAGAAGAAAAACCCATTGAAAAATTCATCAAAATCGGCTATAATTTGCAATTTTTTGAGCTTCGAGTCAAAATCGGGTCGTGTGACTCAGTTTGTAAGACCTCCAACTGAGCCAGCATGTATGGACTCGTTGCAGGCCCCCTGTCTCCTTGCTTTTCTAGTTAATGGACGTGAGTTCAGATTCTGGGCTTCTGGAATATTCTGGGCATAAGCCCAGCTTCCGGGCTTTCGGCTCATGGGCGTGAACCCATAATAGTTTGCTAGCTCGCACCAGAAGGTGGCCAAATTTCAGCCCAAAAAAAATAAAATTGAGTAGCCTGCGTGAGGGCTTGGGCCGCGGGGGTCCTATAATTTTGGGGCTCGTTTTTTTTTTTTTTTATTCCTAATTTTAATAGATATTTGGTATGGTTAATTATAATTTAGCCATATTTAAATATCTATTTGGAATTATTTATTGTCATCCATATTTAATTACATGAAAATATGGAATATAATAATAATAATTGCGAAATACATAGTAATTTTGTATTTTGACAGACATATAAGTTTGACAACATATGCAAGATGAAATTCCAAAAGAGAAATTGGATATTGTTCAATTTATTTCTATGTGGCTTTAATGTATATCTTGGATGTTTATTTGCTTTAAACTTGATAGTAATAAGAACATAGATAATAACTTAAGAATAATGATTGTCTTCACGAGTTAAAGCATAAATAAATAAAAAAGACTATATACTACCGGTCAAACTTTAATCAACAATCAAATTTTCTTAACAATATAATCATCCACGAATTTTATTGAACTTAAGGAGGGCATGCAACAACACCCCTCACATCTCCCCCCACCCCATACAAACATACATACACTTAGGAGTACAACAATTTATACACATTGACACACCATTCAAAAGCACCCTTATTTTTTTCCCAAAGAAAAAAGCACCCTTATTTTTTCAAATTCATACAATGTATTTAGATCTGAAAAAGTTGGATTTGATAAAAACGGCCCTGATCACCAGCTGATGGTACATTGCCGCGAGTGCTGCTCCGGTGAATGGCCCCACCCAAAATATCCACTGTATTCAATAAAAAAATATCATGGATCAGGCGAGTGGTCGACGTGCCTTTTGCACTCGAAACCCTTAGTCTCGACTTACTTTGATCCTATTTAATCTTTTTAGTAAGTGATTAGAGTCCAAAATAATTTTGTATGCATATTTTTGTCAAAAAGAAATCCAAGAAATGATGGAAAGGAGAAGCTTACATGGTCATCCCAAGCTTGTGCCCTGTCATAGACGAGGGCTGCCCCGAAACTCCTGGCCGGGTTTATGCCAGTCCCGGTTATGGGAATCGTGGCCAAGTGCACCACGAACACTGCAAATCCAATGGGCAACGGTGCCAATACCTGCCACACATCACCAGCCATTTCAAATCATCACAAATTAGCAATATCTTCACAAGAGCAAGATTTTCAACACGATCTCGACACACGTTGGCTGATAAAGTGGAGACACAGAGTTCCGTTTGCAAGAGCAAATTTGCGTTCTTACAGGGACGTGGGAGTCGCGCACGCTGCGCTTGGCATCGGTGGCAGAGAAGACGGTGTAGACGAGGAAGAAGGTGCCGAGGATCTCCGCCCCGAGGGCGACGCCCTTGCTGTAGCCGGAGTTCACGGTGTTGGCGGCGCCGCCGAGGGTCTCGAACTGGCTCTTTTGGAAGCTCTTCACCACCAAGGCGCCGCACGCGGCTCCCATGCACTGCATCAGCATGTACCACACCGCCCTGACCAGCGACAGCTTCCTCGCCAACAGCAGCCCGAAAGTCACGGCCGGATTAATGTGACCCCCTGTATATAACATGATAGCACACATCATCAACCGTCAACTGTTGAATAATAATATCTGTCGCTAAAAAAATGTCAACTAATTGGCAGATCTTGACCGTGTGATGAAGATTATGAGTGGTTCCGGTATCTTGGAAGTTTCTTAACTGGAATACAAGACAAGTAAAACGTGCCATTTTGCATGGAAGTACCGAGGACCAACCTGAAATGCCAGCAGTAGAATACACGAGAGCGAAGATCATGCCACCAAAGGCCCAGGCGATGCCCTGGGGCCCCACGGTCGCGCACTTGTTGCTAGATCTATCCACGCCCATCACCGTGAGCACCGTCACGTAGAGGAACAAGAAAGTCGCCACGAACTCTGCTATACCCGCGCGGAAGAACGACCACGAGGATAGCTCTTTCACCTCGAACAACGGGGCGGGCGGCGGCTCTTCGTAGTCCTTCCCTTCTCTGAGGGCCGGGGCGGCGGTCCCGATGCCTTGCCCCTCCGAGTAATGATGCGCTCCCACCCTCACGTCTTCTTCTCCGCCCTCCATTGTTTCCCTCTCTGCTCCTTTGCCGGTTATCTTAGGGTTGCTTGAATGGATGAGAGTACGAAGGAGAGGATGGGATGTAACGTGCTTACATTAAATGGTTTTTTATAGGACCAAAATCGGATCCATCAAAAGGGATCGTCTCGTGAGTCGCAAGTGAAGTGAGGGATGCGCTTGTGGGGGGTTGGAGACATGGAGTGGCGTGAGATCTGGAGAAATGGCGTGGAATTCCTTGGCCGGAGTTTCTGCTCCTTTTCGTTTTCATTGATGCGGGGAGAGTTAATACTTTGTAAAAAAGATGTCTTTGTGTTGCACCTACTTATTTGAAGTGATATTCGTAATTCATATATTAAATATTATAGAAATCAGAGTCTCTTTCGGATTGAATAGTCTAATCTGAAAGAAAGTCTAGACAAGACAGGCATAGCTTGCAACTCCGAGGGATAGAGGAAATTAAGAGAACAAACTGATCATGGTTCAGCTCCTTGTGCTATTTTCCAGGAGCAGGCGTCAATAGGATTTACTGGTTAAATGATTTCTTAGGCTGGCTCGATGACCATCACGATCTCTCCACCAAGCGTCGCCACTAAAATCACACCAATACGAAAACCCCAATTGCAGAAATTGAGTGCACTTTTCCAGGTTCTCCGAGAAACTCGTCCATTTGTCGAGCTGAAGCACAGATATTATCTTAATCTCTTACCTCAATTGGACCTCTCGGATGAAATTGACATGTAACAGTTGTCATGTTCGCTTGTTGTAAGGATTTTACTTACTTAGCTTGCATGCATCCTTCCCTTCGAACAAAAGTACAAATCATTTTCCGAAAATGACAGTGATAAGGCTATAGAAACACCATAGAATAAGTGTTCTTCTCGCTTAAGTTGGAAAAAAATAAAAATAAAAAGGAGCCAAATTTCACTCTTGTTAGAACATTTTTTTAGAGTAGCAAAACTTATTCTCGTGACATAACGATGAGGTAGTGGAGGGACGTGACTTTTCTTTTCTTTGATCTAGTTGAAATTCCTTGTAAGATGACAGTTGATTCCAACTTGAATAGAATCAAAATACTTATAACCCAATGTAGTTACGTAAAGAAGAGTGCACCACCAATTGTGTTCATAGTGGAATCCCTTGCAATATCACACATATAAGCATGCATCGAGAATTACAAAGCCCAAGCCTCAGAAGGTGCACACACATGCGGGTGCAAACTTATTAGATCCTATTGACCCAGGATAGTGTTCCCCAATAGGAAAAAGTATACAATCCCCTCTATTGCAGAATCATGTATAATCTTACGCACATGTCCAAATTCAGACATTCATCGATTGGTGCTTCATTAACGTAAACTGAGACCAAAACTTCAAACTCTCCCTCAACATAGCAGAAGAGATAACCTCGTTTCCATGGACATTTTTTGTCAAGAGGATAGAATTTTCCCTGTGTACAAACAACCAGAAGAAAGAAAGCAGATCACCAGCACAAGGTCAGTCCAGGACCAGTATCAGGCTCGGCCTGTGTTAACAGAAGCCCACTTCTTTTCACTGTGCACTTGCTTCATGGCAATCTAAGAGAGCGGGCTTTTCAAAGACAGCTCCTACTCCACCTACATGGGCTTGCTTTGGACTGATATTACATGGTCAATTGGATCCTTCCCTCTCGCGTGATCCGTTAAGCGTCCCGGTGCAACCCGATTAATGACATGTTTGTCCGCTGAATGGGGTCCTTGGCCAGCGTTCGCATGAAGACAAGGATGAATTTGGTCGCTATTAGTGCATTTTCTGACCTTTGAACATATGTGATCTCGCTTTAGTTATCACTAGCTGTCAAGCACTCGAGCAATCCGTTTCTCTCTGCTGAGAAAAGTAAAAGAAAAGAACCTAAACTGCATGCTGATTTGATCTTTCTAATCTTAGTATGGGAGCAAAACTAAAAGAGCGTGGGCTCTTTTCTTGGTTGCTTCGGGCAAAACTCTCGTCTCAAATGGAGGTCAAGTACAAGCCGGCGAGCCCGCCGTCCATGACGAGGAACATACCTTTGGGGGTCAAGTACATGCCTCTTAAGGGTTCGGTGCGTACTCCTTACGATCGAGGGCACGCTCCTTGAAGTCGAGGAATCCCCCACTTTTCGATCAGGGGTTGATCACTTCAATCCTGACCACTATTAGAAAGAAAAACTCGACTTGACCAATTTCTTGTGTACATGCGTTTTTCAGTGAAGAGCACCAACGGGTTTGATCAACTACCAGCCCTAGTTGATCGAAAAGTCGTTGTTCAATTTGCTTCTTATGTTGCCTTTTCGATTGACTTTTTCTAGGGATCAAAATTGGAGGTGACAAAAATCACTACGATAATACATGAATATAATAATTTTCTTTTGTTCCCCTTAGATTATGGTATGATTTAAGAGCAAACTAAAACTCTTCGGGCCAAAAAGGGATAGGAAACTAAATCCAACTTCCTAAAAAAAATGTAAGAAATTCGATGAGATTTAAGCAAAGAATTGCTTCTCTATGACTTGATTATAATTTCTTTTTACACCCAAAGGCTCCGGCATGAAGACTCGGTTATTTAAAAGCTCGTGAAACATTCTATAAATTTCACGAGTCAATTAAGTTTAGACTTTTAATTTGTACAAATGACCCTAATTCGAAGCAACAAGAAAAATTATTAAAAAGTCACGTGAAATCTAGTCAAAGACTACAATCATTTCGCGAATCTCAATCCCGCTAACGATCTCATAAATTCGACATCCACATTCCCGAAATCTTGAACTGGATACGTGAATCGCAATTGTCCTCACGATCTTAGAGAGAAGGGGGGGGAGGGGGGTGATGAAATGGACAGGACGCAGAGGATCTCGAAGCATGTGGGAAGGGGAAAGAAGCGATGGGACACCCCTACCAATCCCTCTCATGCCTCCCCATCAATTAGGGCTAGGAGAATCTTGTACCGCCCCTTCGTTCATTCACACGCTCCCATATGTGCCTTCCCCGGATGCCTACACGTCGCTTGATTTTCGTCCCTTGAGAGATAAAGAACGGGGCACTCCAGTCTCTTCGTAGGGAGACAGGTCGGAGACAGTCGCCATTGCTCCTCCAACTTGTGGGTGGTGTCGCACACCGTGGCTAGTGGAAGCAATCCTACCCCATTTTTTCTTCCCGCGGTTTGATAAAAACTAGAGACGATTTGAAAGATTATCGTGGTATTCTTGAATTGGGGGGAAGAAAGATACAAGACGACGGGGAATTTTCGCCTCGACAAGAGTCCACAAATCGGGGTTATAGTCCCCGCCAAAATTTGTGGGGTCCGAGTGAAACTATCGTGATCATGGTAGTGATTGATTCTGTCTATATGAGAATTTTTCCTATCGATAGTGTCACGGAGTACATCTAAGAACTGTTGCTCCATCGACTTCCAGACATTAGTGGGCGAGCTTTTGCTTATGTGGTATATTCTATGTTTGAGTCATAGAGTCAACAAGATGCGCATGGATTAGGCAATTTATGAGCATATATGTAAATATTAGTTGAGTCAGAAATTCGGGTAAATTAAATCCAAAAGAAAACACTTCGAAATTCGTTATGTACATTTTTCCGTAGCCATCATTTATCCCTTTGTTTTTCTTCGTTCTCTCCTATTGAAGATTTTATATCTTTCGGCATTGATATCGACTGATTGGATGATTTGTCCCTCTACAATTGGCTACCTAAATTTTAGTGGAAAGAGCACATACATCACGAAGTATATACACAGTACACTCCACGATACGGTGTTATCCTTGACAACGAACTACACATTTCAACAAGTGATGATGATGATGACAACATCTCTCATCTCCCATGATGTGACTTACCCTTTAATTTCCATCGCGTAACTCGACTTAATCCGATCAAATTGATCCGAACGTCAGCTATCGCAGGTATCACTTGTGGCCAAGAATAAATAAATCCTTACTACTTTTTTCTAATTTTTTTCTTAAGGTAGTGTCCTAAGTAGTTTTTAAATTTTTATTCGATATTCAATATCGTCCCTGAACTTCTTTTTCTCGATTTATTACCTCAACTTTCCAAATTTTGCTCCATACAATCGTTCCGTCGCCCATGTGCCATCCCTCCCTCCTTCTCTCTCTCTCTCTCTCTCTCTTCCCCCAAACAAAAAGCACATCGACAATCGGCCACACTTGCTGCTGCAACCTGCCGCCACCGTGCTCAAACGTCGCCGTCGCCAACTTGTCCACCAACAAGAAGCTGGAACGCGACCTCCACCACCGACAAGACAAACTCAACCCCATCACCACGACGACGTGCAAGAGTAGATGCCACGGATGAAACGATTTTCTAAAATGTGAACGCAAATTTGACTTTTCTGACGACGTAATTAGGTGAAAATCTCTCATCGTCGTATGCCCTAGCACGACTCTACGTGATATGCGTGTTTGTAGTTTTGAAAATATGCTTGATGATGGGGCAAATACGCATGAAACCTACTTTTGAGAATGCATGTGCAATTAACTAAATGGCATTTATTTATTGGAAGATGAAATAATTTTGACGATCAATTGTATGATAATCTTATTTTCCCTATATATGCAAGGGCATTTTCGTACTTTCCACCATATGTATAACACTGGCTATTGAAATTTGGAAAAAGTATTTCTAAGAGGGAATACTTTATAATTTAGAAAACGCTCTTTGAGAAAATAGGGCATGCACGAAACCTCAATTCACCATTTGGTGGCCATTAGCCATCCAACATTAAGTCCTACCAAACCAAATCCTTTGACATTGCGATTTACGAGTTATGAGTTGGCTAAAAGAAGGGACATTCCAGATACTTTAAATAGACAATAACAATTTTAAAATGTATAATTTTCCTACTATATTTTTTATTTGAATTTTTCAAGATTTACTATCATAATAATAGCCTATAACTTTATTTAAAATAGGGATTTCCTCCAAACAGAAGATCAAGAAGTTAGTATTATAAAAATAAGAGAGAAGTTACAAATTAGAAAGTAAGGAATGACCTTACCTTGCTTGGAAATGAGACATTCGAGCTCTTCCTTTAGTATAACTTTTTTAGCAAAAGGCCTTGCACGAGGACGCCGAAATGCGACAAAAGGCCACTCGGACCTTGCAGAGGGAAACGAGGATGTTGGGCCGGGGGACAGGCCCACTGCACAGCAGCCATTGCATGCTGGGCTGCGTTGGGCCCGTGTGGCCTGATGGGCATGGGTCACGTCAGCCCGGTCCCATCAGTGCCACGTTGGGGTCACCCATTGGCTGTGCTGCGACTTTGTGCGAAGCAATAAGTATACGTTGGTAGCCACTTGTTATTCCGAACGATAAACTTTTAAGTTTAGGTAAATCTAATTGAATATATTAATAAGCTCATTTTTATCTTCTCTCTTGATGGCTTCTTAGGATAAGGTATCGGCTTTTTATTGTGTGTTCCAAGAAGTGACATTAGAGCCAATGGTTGATTTGATAGTATCCCAATGTGTTTGGATCTCAAGGAATGAATCATGGATGCGACTCTTGAATCAAACAATGAATCGTTTCTTTCAAGCTCGGTTGGACTAAGGAGATCGAGGAAGATTTTAAAGGGCAATTCTTGCCAAACTCGCCCGGATCAAGATAGAGATTTTATTTGCGATATAATGGTGTGGAAGGGAAACTAAATTAAGAGGAGAAAGATTGACAAAAATGACCCTTACTCGAAGAGGAGATGTATTTTGAGTGTGCATTCGAGAAGCGTATTAAACAAAAAAATCTCACACTAGAGATTCAATGTAGTACGGACAATCAATATACATTGATTAAATCATAATTTATTGACTTATACTTTGAATATAAATGGTCTAATAGAATATATCGATGAGCTTGAATCACAAGATGCTCTTCTTAATCATGAGGTGAAGTCGAGGTATTGGACTTCTCCCGCATGGCCCCCTCAACACTGGATGAGGAGGAAAGTTCTTAAGGAAGATATGATTCAACCTTATTTGCTGTGCGTCCTAAAGTTGCCCCTAACAGGACCAAGAGGAGGAGAAATAATTGAACTTAGGCTGTCCTTTTTTGAAGGCAGACACGATTGGATCGGAAGCATGCGGTGCATCTGCATGAATGTCGAGAGGGGAGTGAGGCCCTTGGCTTTTCGACCCACACACACACACACATATATTCGGATTCGAAGGGCATATGGGGAAAGATGAAGCCCCTCTAACCTTTATGTTGTCCATGAAACTTTGCCCGACACTGCGCTACCTTTCCTGGCCTGCAAAGAGGTCCCCCCCTCCCCTCCTCAATCGAATTACACTTAACTCTCTCTCTCTCTCTCTCTCTCTCTCTCTCTCTCTCTCTCTCGTGTTATTGGGGAAGAGATGTACGAGCTAGGCGATGGAGCAAAGCCTGACATCGATCACCTGCCCATGCATCTATAAAGCCAGGCAACTCGATTTCTATCTGCACCTCTCCTATCAATCACCCGCATCTCCCGAACATGAAGAAAACAAATACATCATAAATGTCATGATTTTCGTAAGGCACTCACTTTCAATGTCATAATTTTTTTCTTGACTACTTAGATGTCATCAACTTATAAAAAATATTTACTCGGGTGTCATAATTTTTAATCCATCACTTAAGTACCATATATTTTCGAAAACATTCATTCATGTGCTAGAAATTCGATGTGGCATAACACTTGTGATGAATATTTTCAAAAAAGTTATAATATTCAAATGGGTTATATTATATATAGAGTGATTGTCATTTGTTCGATATACATAAATTCGGCTATACATGTGTATATCGACAATGTTGAAGGTTGGAACTGTCGAATCGAGCGAAATACCACCATGTGAGCTCTACAAGTCATCATCATCATCATCATCATCATGCTTCAGCCATTTGAGTGCTAATCTCTTTCGGGGTAGTTGTCGACTTTAGCGTTGTTTACAATGTCAGATAAAAGGGGAGTAGGTAAGCGGAAATTGCGTAGCGCGGCATCTAGTGAGCAACATCAACATTATACTCGGGGTAACATTGCGAAGATGATCAGTAAAACACGACGCATTGGGCAGTGAGCACGTCATTTCAATGAAATGCACTCTGATTTCAATTTCCATCTCGCTAATCGATCCATATTATTCCATGACCTTATCAATGCAATCTTTTTGCGTACACATGATGCTGATGTAGGGCCATAAAGAACTACACACAAAATAAAAGAAACAAGAGAGGTGGGGGAGTGGGGCCCTGAACGGAGAGGAGCTCAGGCGAGGGCTAGCGACCGTGCGTGATTTTCCCCTCGCTATTTTCGAGGGAACTGAGGGGTTGTGACCCTTTGCAATTCTCTCTTCTTCTTTTTTCAAAGCTTGCTTTATGTTTCAGTGTAGTTTTCAATTCCATTGGGCAAGCATACTCATTAGCATAATAATTGAGTGGTGCCACATCAATACCATTTAGTCTCGCCATAGGACAACACGTCGGTTTCAAAGAAGAAAAATGGGTAGAAAAAATGTTCAGATGTCATCGACATTTAATATATTCAATTATCAAAAGAAAATTTAAGTAATCTAATTGGGTAATATACCATATTCGATGACCATTAATGGAATTTACTCTCATTCTTTCAGAGGTAATAAACTTTAAGATTACGTGATTAGGAAAAGCTATGTGATAACAAGAATCCAAGTCTTAACGTCTTGGGAGAAAAGGTAGAGGAGAAGAAAAGACAGAGGGAGCGAGAGTAAGTGGAGTGAATGTGAGGTGGAAAGAAAGTTTTTTTCTCAACCATAAAAGTCAAAATGAAAAGAAGTATAGTGGAGAGAAAGTAGGAGTAGCGAATCAAAACCCATCTTTTAGCAGAAGTCGAGAAGATGCCACGTGACATTTGTTCATGTACTAGTGTAGCCCCTGTAACTCCTGCGTCATCTGGGGCTTAGTGAGCAAGGTACCATAAGGTTAGGGAAAATCAGAAAAAAAAGTTATAATCTTCTTGTATTTACGTCAATTTACACTTAAAAATTTTAATTTAATCAATTTAATCTTAAACCTTTAAACGATTTGTCATATAAGTCTTTCTAGTTAATCACTAACGTGAATATTAGAAGTCCTATGTATATTCGGACTACAATCTTTTTAAAAATCATTGAAGTTGCCATTATTTTTTTCTTTTCATTTTAGCCAACAAGGGCCAAGCCCTTGCCAGCCGCTAGCAAGGGCTTTTGTGTCCTCACTTGTAGCCCCGACAATTTTGGGTGAGGCCTGGATTTTTAGTAAAAAGAAAAAAAGAAAAGAAGTGGGCGAGGTGGCCTTCAAGACACAATGAAAAAGAGGAAAAGAAAAAATATATATGATATGTAAAATATAAAAATTGTCCACATCAGCATTAGTAGTTTCATCTAAGACAATCAGCATTTATGTTTGCAATCAAAGATTTATGATTAAATTAACAAAATTGAAAGGTTTAATATTAAATTGACCAAAATTGATTAAAATGACACAATTGATGATTCTGTTAAAGGGTGTAGTTCTAATTGGATATATTAATAAACTCGAATTTAAACTCTATTTCGATGATCTTCTTGGATAAAGACATCGAGTTTTCATGCTTGTTCCCATCGCCATCAAACTGAGCAACACCTTCGGTGCTAGCCTTCCCATCGCCTATCAAGCTCCGGAAGATCTCAGTAGCTTCTCTCTACGAGTGCTCCGTGCACCAAGCGCAAGGAGGATCATGGAGATGGGACGGCACTTGGTTGAAGTTTTCTTCTTCCTAGTTCTAGGGCATATCGTCAATGATGACTAATAATGGTTCCTAGGGTTCCAGCTGCTTCCAAACCCTAGGTTCTCCGGGTCGCTAAGTTGGGACTGTTCCAGGTCAACTGGGACCTTCCATGTTCTTGTTTTTATTTCCAAGTTCACAGCATTCGACCTACTTCTCGGACCCGAAAATTCCGTGTGCATATGCAGATGTTAGGTTTCTTGTTCTCAGTATCTGCAGACGGGCCTCGATCCTTGACAATAATTTGGTTATAGCTGGTAATTGCGTGACAAATTTACACTCTTAAGGTAATAGTTATCGTAAAACATGCATGTGAGCTTGTTGAGGATTACGTACTCACAGTATTATTCCAGCATAAGGATTGCCAGAGATAATGATTCCAAACAATTTGATTTTAACCAATAATTTTATGACGATCTGTGCGCCTGATAATCATCAATTCAAAACACATAGGTGAATTTGATCACTAAAATCCCACATTAATATTCCGCTACATGGAAATAACAAGGATATCCTAAGATTACTTTTTAGGGAAAATTTTCCTAAACATATTCACTTTTGCCAATTTAATTATAAACCTTTTAAATACCGCTTCTATATTTAAATAATAATAATAGTAACGCCGAGCGATTTGCTTTTGTTTTGCATATCATCATCCCTGATCGACATTGCTCAACAGGAATATGAATCATTCTAGATATACAAATACTGACTTATAAGATGATGTGACGTATTGTAATGGTCTTGACGAGACTCGAGTTTTAATTAGTTGTGTATAGATTGTCAAATGTTTTCAATATCGATTTCATAAACCAATCTCTCTATTATTAGTTATATTTGATCATTCTAAGCACATCTAAAATCTACTTTCCTCTTTTTCCAGACATTTAGTTTGTTATAATTATGCTCTCCATATTTTTATCATCACCAGTAATTGAGTTGAGATTCGAAAGAAAACAAAAAGGGAAGATTAAGGAAGTGTAGGGTCACAAACTTTTCTTGTGCGCCACCTTAATTATCTATAAATTGCTTTATTATGGCTGAAATTTTCTTGTGCACTAGCTTATCCAAACCATGGCATGACAGTCCTTTCAAACAAGATTTTCAGGGGAAACCCACAAGCTCTACCTTTCGCATTCCACTCAATCAGCAGTGTGGTCTTTTTGTTAATTGGTGCTTCTGCTCATATATAACTATATTCGTCCATATTATCATTATAGCTTGACATCATAATACAGGAACTTAATATAATTAGGTAGCTCAGCCACGTCAAAAATCGGGAAATTTAGTATAACCTTTACGAAATGAAAGATTGTTATACACGAAACAAAAAGTTTTTTGTCGAGGAATCTTTGAAAAAGAGATGATCTCGAAGGAAAATTTAGGTCAATGATAGTCACGATGATGATGGCGTGTAGCGTGGGAGGCCGTCTCTCTGAATAAATATTACACAGCAATTAGCTGAAGAATCAACAGCTGGTACATCCAAATTTCCTGCATAAAGTCTTCTCAATTCACTGCTAATTCTCCTCATATTGTCAACCGTAATTCTAGTCGAAATAGACATCATACTTGTCTTGAAAAGACTAAGAGCCCGTTTGATATAGATGCCGTTGAACTGCAATTGCACTAGGACGGGGTTTCGCTGTGAAGTTCCGTGACTTTTGTGTTTTGTAATAGCACATGTGAAGTTGCAGAATCTAAGAACTAGGTTCGGCAATTTCGTAAAAGCTGCAAGAAATTATTGTAGCTGTCGAGGTACTGCAGTCATGAGGTGGTTGCCAAACACGCTATAAAAAGTTGCAGCATCTCTTTTTACAGCTGAATCTATTGGAGGAAGGTTGTACCGAACAGACATTCTGTCGTCGACATAATACAACGCTGTTTATTGTAATAACTCTGAAAAAGGGATAATACAATCAAATATAAACTTATTGGATTGCTATGAAATTGTAACAAAATTAAATAAGATATGAGATACGGATTACCAAATCTTCTTAAGGTAACTAGTTACTTCAACGGTATTTTGAAACTTCATGAATTAAGCCTCTCGAGATATAATACCTTGAACCTGTTTATATTAGCATTATGCGAAGAGGATTCAATCGAACTTTTCCTCGAACTAATACACTTAGAGATGTTGTGTACTCTTGTTTCAAATGAAGAATAATTGTTTTCAATTTGTACAATTTGAAAGGATATGATCTGGTAAAGGTATTTGTTATGCATTCTCAACAAATGATATCAGAGTTGATGGTTGATTGGTAGCCACTTCTAGTATGTATCGGTGTTTCGTGAATATTTCAAATAATGAATCTAGTAATCATTGTGATTCTTGGACTCTAGGTGTTGAGAGTAGCATCGTGGTTACAATGGCAGTCTCCATAATTCAATTTAGATGAAGAGATCAGATTTGAAAGTGGGCATTGAAGATTCAAGTTGAGATATGTTGATGTAGAAGGATATTTGAATTGAGGAGGAGTAATCCTAAAACGGAACTTACAGGTCACATATGAATTGTGTTAGATAAGTCTAAATTAAAGAATTAATATAGTGTTAAGCAATTAATATATTATAGCTGACCCATCACTCATTAGATATCTCAATAAGCTCGGACTTGGTGATCTCCTAGAATGAAGGCATTGGACTTCTGTTGTACACTTCCAAAAAATGATATTAAAGTCAATGATTAATTGGTGGGGCAGTTTGGCGAATATCTCAAAGAATGAATCCAATGACCAACATGGTTTTTGGCGATGGACATTATAGTGTAGCATTGTGAGCCCAATGGCTGACTTAGTGATTTAGTTTGAAGAAAGTGACTAGGGATAAAGTTTGGCATCAATGGCAAACTCCATAGTTCAAGTCTCACATCGGAGAATTACTAGAGTATAAAGTAGTTAATATATCTTAATTAACTTATAATTCATTGATTTCAACTTTTGAGTGAAAGTATATTCAATTGCTCACTTCCAACAAGAATAACGGTGATGGAGACGACAAGGAGGGACAACAGTTGGAGCGGCTAGGCACACAATGGATAGTGGAGGTGGCATACGGTGGTGAGTGGTAGAGACCTAGAGGGATTGGAGATAGGGTTTCAAAGGAATTATGGCCTTCATATCTTCATGAGATAATCTGTTCCTTTTTTAAAATTGGGAATTGTCTAGAGCCATGAGAAATATACTTTTGAAAATAGAGATGCGTAAGCGATACGTTAGTGAAAAGTGATGAAATCCTTTTTTTTCTTTTCTTTGGGTATTCTCCGATTTTTCAGAGCAATCCCCGCTTCTAACTTGGAAAAAGAAAAAACAATGAGTCTATCTCTCTAGATCGAGTTCGACCACACTATTGGAATAACAACAATAAAGTGAATCAAGGACCAAGCATCTTCCTTAATTCGGTTTTTGGCCCGGAAAGCATCACAAGAAAGGGGCAGAACATTAAAAAGCATCCCTAGGTAAGACCACATAAATATTCCATTGCCCAAAAAAAAAAAAAAAAAAATGGAGAGAGATAGCGAAATTCTACAACTTTTTTTTTTTCAAAAATTCTATAATTTAAGAGTAGGCATTCTGGTAAGTAGCCATTTATAGCTGTGTGATGATAGGACTACTTTTGGGGGTTGTGTTGTGTTGGGTAGGGACACATATGACTAGACAGCTTGGTACGAAACAAGGAAAAATTTAATGAGATGGGGGCCTCATGATGCATCAATTATCAGATTTGAAGCACAGGTTCTCTTATCCGAATACCCCGCCTTCCCTTTTATCCGTCCAGTCATTTGTCATCAATTATTGAAGCGCTATATTCTCCTCTATAAGGTCAGTAAAACTATAGTGAGGACCGATTTTTTTTATTTTAATCCCATTATGCTCTCATCGTGGTGCCTCACATGTGTCGAATAACGACAAATCTCAGTGACCCTTTGAAACTTAAAAATCATGGAGATGTCATTTGTCGAGACTCTATTAGATACGACTATTTTAGACCATATTAAAGGAGGATCATAAACTTTTTGACTTAAAACACTTGACGTCATCGGTAGTGTCGGCCCGTTAAAGGTCTTGTGGTTTTCATCATTTGGCTCTTCGGCACCCCTGTCAAATTGAGCTAAGTTCATCATAGAGTCACTATGGTTAACTACTTGGAGCTAATTCATAGGATCGATTTTTCAAAAAGAGTTCTCCAAAGATAACCATTTGGAGTGGGCCAAAAATCAACTAGTAAGTTGTCTCGCTCGCTACTTGGGGTGCAATAGCCGAAATTATTAGTAGCCAACCAACTATTCCATGTAGGATTAGTAAAGTAGAAATGTAACAAATCTAATGTCACATAATAATAAATAGCAAAATTAGTCATTAGTTACTATTGGGTGCGTTTGATAATATTTCTACTCCCGAGAATAATTTCTTTTGAGAAATAGTTATTTTATATTTTTATTCCCTAAAATAATTTCGAGTAAAATAAAGCGTTTGATAATTACAAAAATTTCTTATTCTCGAAATAGAAAATGAATAAAAATGCTTTTGCTATCAATTAAAACAAATTATTTCTTTTCTCCTTGATGGCGACGGTAACCGGCAACGGCCGACAACTAGCGATGGGTGATTGACGACCGCTACATGTTGGTTGCTGGCCATTGGTCATTGCTTGCCACCTGCATCCGACGTCTGGCGGGCAGAGGTCGAAGGATGGTGGTTAGCGGACAACAATTGGTCATGAGTAATAACCCAATAAATAGTTTCTAAAAATTGCTCCCAGAAATAAGAATGTACTTTGTTCTATTTCTCATTTATACTTCAAATTTATTTTTGGGAACAATTTTTTATTCTGGAGAATATAAAAGTTAATTAGCGTTATCAAATGGATTTCTATTCTTTTTATACTTCAGAGAACAAAAAAATAGAAAAATAGAGAAACGGGCATGTTACCAAACGATGCCTATATAGATAGTTGTCTAGTAAACATGAATCACACAACTAAAAATAAAAGTATACTATGTTACCTTTAATATTAACCATAACATAACATTTGACATATAATTAACTAGTTAATTTTATATTTCATAGAAATTTATGATTCATAATTGTGTCAATAATAATGAAAATATATTGTTGCAGTAAATAATATAGCAAAACAATAAGATATGAATTATGCAATAAAGTATTATTCCTTATATATAATAATTGAGGTGATTATTAATCGTTTCATACTTTATTGAAATTAATTGTAATGAAAAATTACAATATATAATTATTACGTCATTTGATTATTATTTCATCTTAGAGTGATGACATGTGGACAATTTATTGATATTTTCGTATTATGACAATTTCAAACCAAGCAAGTGATAGCTGCTTTATTACTTGTCCATTACAGCTCATTCGATTACAACCTTAACAAGTATTATGATGTGATATGATGGATCCATCTTCAGCTTTTAATGGGTGCTATTGCGTTAAATTGAAGATAATCAATGTAAAATGATGGATGTAACCAGCCTAGAAAATCAACTTCTAAGGCAATTAATATGATATTCTAGGTCGGGATTTGATCTGCTTTGAAAATGATCGTCCCTAATAATTATCCCCCATCATTTTTTATTTTTTTTAACTTCCTATTCTTTAGATAGGGGTAATGAAGGAAATCCAAAAGCGAACCTTTAACTTTACTATAGGGATATTTGAATTTTCGACTCAATTAATCTATTTATATAGAAAGATTTTATCAACAATTTTATTTGTGAATTGATGCGTTCCTATACTCTACTGTAACATTTCCTTTCCCTTTTTCTTGTATTTTGTATGCTTTTTGCTCCAAGAAACACATTATGGTATGAGTTAGTTACTAACGAAAATTGTTATATTATCTTTAACGTATTTTCGTATGAATATCGTGCTTTCTAATAAATATGACCTAGGGTAGTTTTTTTTGGTCAAAAAACCTAGGGAGATTAACCAGACTTTTTCTACAAAAAAAGTATATTAAAAGTTATTTCACACACGACCGAAAAACTCACGGCTACTGCGAAACCAATTTGAGTTTGTATTAAATTCTAATTTATTTAAAAAGACTTCCCTTGCCATTGGTTAATCCAATGAAAATGAAATATACGAAACTAGGAGCAGAAGTTTCAATTATGCAATGTTCTGTCGTGGAGTGTGTCGTGGTTTATTCTCCACTCCGCAATCAATTGCTTTCAGCATGCAAGGCCTCATCTCAATAATGTTACATAATTGATTTTTCGACGGTGGAAACCGATCGAAATTATGGCTACCAATGGCCATTTTTATTATTTTATTATTTATGGGGTTTCCATGTTTTAAGGATGATAAATTGCAAATAATAGCCGTGCGCAATGGTGCGGCGGATCATGAGTTTGAGTGGGTTCTTTCTATGTAGCTTTTCTTCTTTGTAAAATCTAGCTTCCATCTTGATCCTAGAACATTTCAAATTCTCACAAACAAATCTAAATTCATTTTAAGTTTTTCGAAAATCAAATCACCATTTTTCTGTCCAAAAACATAAACGATAATACTTAAAGCCATTTCAAGATGTATTTTCTTTCGATTTATAGGAAAATCCAAACAATCCGAACATACCAAAAGCCTCTTGAAATTGAAAGGAAAAAAAAAAAAATGCATAATTTGGGAAAATGGGATATTTAGGAATTTCGAGGAGGAGCAGGAGCTCATGGTGATCGGACGGTGGTGGTGGTGGGCCCTGAAATTCTTCGTGGGCCCGGAGATTGCTTTGGGGGAGTGGGGCCCAAGTAAGGGGCAGGGATGGGAACATTCTCCGAACTTTGATCCCTCTTTTGTGGCCTCGAAGAACCCCATCTTCACCCCCTCCCTCATCATTACTCCCCCCACTAATTTGGTGCACACCACCTTTCAATCGCACCCTCTAATTGGTTTCTTTCAGTCAAAAATTGCTTAGTCACTTAACCACATAATCGTTGGTGGGAAAAGGCTCGAGAAGAATCAATTGCCCAATACGCAAACGGTCAATTATAGATCGAAATCGAAATCAATTTCTTTCGATCGACTCAAAACTTTCAAAAGGGTAATAATTCAGGTACAATGACTTATTACGGGACTAAGGGTCGCCATTTTCTACCACGCCTACTCAAATGAAATTCCCTCTATTCATGTTCGCATTTGATCGAATTTTGCATGCGGGTGATGTCCCTGAAATTAAAAAATATAAGGTCGGCCTTTCCCTCCGCCCGCCTGATGAATGGGCCAAAGTGCGTGTCATGTCCATCTTATATTTGCCAAAAGTAGAAAAGTGAACAGGAAAAAAAGAGAAAAAGGGTTGTTGAAATTTCTCTCGGAAGTGGGAGAAATAATGAATTGCTTTGGAGGAGTGAGTGCGCTGGCACCGAACCCTCACCCTCATCCTCGCCCTCACCCAGCCGACAAATCCCGTTTTCGCGGGGTGTCTTGTAAAGCATCGGAGCAACACACTTCTTTGCTCCATCTCAACGCATGTCGTGCGGGGACGGGGACGGGGACGGGGACTCCTCTCGCCTCCCTCGCTTCCACCGTGAACCGCGGCAGCTCCACCGCCACCTGGCGGCCGCCACCATCTCCGGGTCAGCGGCTTTTTGACCCACCCGTCGTCCCTGTACCGCACTCTGACGCAAAAAAGAAGAAGAAAAGAAAAATTTATGTGTCCGCGAGATGTTTGCGTTAGGGGAACTTTTCACGTGTGCGCCTTTGGAAACGGCTCCTCAATCTGGCCAGCACGAAGACCACAAAATACAGAGAAAGTGGCAATATAAAAGCTTCTCATATTCCTTTTATCGTATCATGGTCAGGTGATTTCGGGGCATATTTTCGGGAAATCCTCGCGGTGTCTTCCTTCAATCTGGTCAAAGTAGGTCACGTGTCGACCTCATCCGTTTTCCTTCGGTCCGGTCAATGTCGAATTAGATTATTGCAGATTGGGTCGGAGAGATTCGAGACATATAAGGTTGACACATAAGCCGATTCTCAAAAACCTACGATGAGTGGGAATCGTTGCTCCCTAAAAAAAAATTGACTAAAATAGGAATCGGTCATTTTGAGAAACATTAACGTTCCGAGGTATTAACTATATTAAGTAAGATTGGCGTTACAATTATAAAATGTCATGCAGCTTCTTGTAGTCAGGCTGTGATTGGCATAGGTTTGGCTAACAAGAGGATCAACATGCACAGGATTGGCATACCAAAGTTTAACATATCTAGCATGAATGGCTGATATCAAGGAGAGGAATCGAAAATGATACTTTAGAAATAGTTGACATGCACTCTGAGCAATTGGCATTCGCATGGCACGATTGGTTAATAGAGACATAGTAGAAATGGTTGGTATACACATGGTATACCAATCGGCATGACAAGGCAGAAGCGGCTAGCATGATGCCAAAATAACTAAAGGTTTGAGAAAATGTACGGACAATTATTTTATTGTCAAATGTTGTCTCTAGAACATAATGAGTGATGGAGATCGTGGTTCAACACATGGCAAAAGTAGATTGGCCTACAAGATGTAGCGATTGCCATGAGTACCAAATGTGTTGCTAGAAATTGATACCAACTGCGTCAAAACTTGAGTTCACAACATGGAGGACACATCTAAAACTTGGAGAACATGCCTTACTTAGAAAATGGAATTTGACATCCTAGATACCCATGACTATGATGATACATACAAGATCAATAGCAGCCTATGAGGCCCACATCCAAAACTTGGATGTGGGGAACAAGTAGAAGTAAGATCCTAAAAACTCATGGCTAAAATTAGAATGTCTTAAGCATGAAGGACACTCAAACTCGACCCAATAGCAAGATTTTGCTTATTGTATTTAAGTTTTTCGTGCCTTTTTTCTTTATTTTTCCAAACTCTTCCTCTTGTGAGTTTGATTTGAGTTTATGTTGACGCTTTTAACTCTGAGTTACCTTGAAGCTTTGTTCGTGTTTTGTAAATTGTTTGATCAATAATACAAGGGTATCGTATTTATATATCTGTCGATCTTGAGTTTTGGCCTTTATTGGGAAGTCTTCCTTGAAGAGGTTGGCATTTATTTGGATTATTTTGGGAGAAGCAGGAGCTGAACGCGAGATCTCATGTTTCATGAAAGTTCCAAATGACCTTACTTTTAATGATCCTTAAAATTGTCATCGAGAAATTAATTAGTAACTAGTTACTTATCCTACACTTTGAGCCATCTTGTCTGCATTCTGGATTTGCAAATCATTAGTAATAGTGATCACATAATCCTAGGATTGAATGATAATAAGAGTAGAGACGGCTATTGTATGACAACCTTAATAAATAAAAAGATGAGGAATTCTAAAATTGATATTGGGAAGAGGAGCCATGTAATGTCATGAACAATTGACAAGCTAAGAGATAAAGTTATTTGAGTATTTATAGGAAATGTAACAAAAAAGATAATAAAAAAAATTTTGCAATCCTATAAACTAAAACTCATGACCTTTACTTCATCAACATTTTTTTAAAATTTTTTATATCAGATTAAGTACGATTCTACATTGATAGGCTTTGTTGAATCATGAAAGCTATATATAAAGGTGTGCTTGAAAAGCAGGAACTATAATAATGTAAAAAATATTTTTTAACATATTTTTTATTCTCTAGCATAAAATGAAAAGTCATCGATTATTTAGAATTTAAACTCGATAAGCAAAAGAAATTTGGGGTTGACAAAGAAATAAAATAATGCAATAATTCTAATCGATCGAACGCGGGCCAAGCGGCAAGCACATGCTTCGTGGTAATTGACATGCAAAGCGAAGTGCCATGTGGACATAGAACAGACCTTTCTGTACCGTAATTTTCATAAGTTTAGATGATTTGATTAGTTAATTTTTAATTTAACAAATTTAGTTTCGTGGTCTTAGATAGGTTTTACTGAATTAGATGAACTATCTTATTTAAATATAGGATTCTATCATTCAAATATATAATGAATATGTTCAAAGGAAATTTATATTATTTATGAACACATTTAAATATACTTTTTCTTTAGTAATCTATTTTCTATAATTTAAACTCAATAAGCAAATGAAATTTGGAGATAACATATTGGTAGATTAATTTCTATCGGTGGATTATGAGCTGAACTAGCAAAGTTGTGCCATGTGTCTTGTAACGTGACAATCACTATGATAAGGTATTGTCTCGGCAATGGCTTAACAATATATAATAGACAACACTAACAAAAAAAATGTATGAGAACTACCTCATTTATATATCAACTTGTTCTAGCAATATTTTGAGTTGGCTTTTTTGAAATCGGTTTAGACAATTTATTGAGATGTGATTTATACTACCCATCAATGAAAACGTACCGATAGTTTGGGCTTGGGCTCATGAATATATCTTGAGTATATATAATCTCTTTCTCCTATAATTAAGAGCCAAAGGTGCTAATTATAATAGAATTTTCTATTGAATGTAACCCTATTTTAATGATAAACCATGATGACTCTCATGTCTCGATTTCTTTATCTCACCTTTTCTCTCCATTTCACTGTGTTTTTGTGCCTAATACTAACACAATTTGGTAAATAGGTGAAGGGCTCTTGTACCTTGTTTGCAATGGTGAAAATGAAAGGTGAATATCCAAAGTGATAAGTACGGGTCACACCCGTGGGTTAGCTTGGTGTTGAGCATATGACTTGTGTGGGGTTGGCTACACAAGCTCGATTCGTTCGAGTAGCAAATGCAAATAATTTCATGTTTAAGGCCACTCGCTCTAATTTAGGCTCATGTCTCACCTTATTCACAAAATTAGTAAGATCTTTGATGGGTTTGGAATTAACCTAGCCAAAGGGGGTTTCCTTGTCATATAATTAAGGTGAGTATATGTTTATGCACATATTTGTAGTGAAAAACTCGACAATACATAAATATCAATTTTCCAGCTAATGTAACAAAAAAAAATCATTTATCTGGTCATCATTAGATGAATAGCATCTTCGCATGTGATCAGTCACGAAGCTCAATTTTTGACATGCCACCCATCTTGTTGGAACCCCGTGAACCGATGTGATAATCGACCTAACAAAGTTCCGACTTTACAAATGCCCGAGTATAAATACTAAAAAGAATCAATATCTAAATCCCTCAAGATGTGTGGCATGTCGTAACTTCAAACAAATCACATGACTAAAGAAATCACGCCATCCACTAGATTATATCTAGGGTTCTCACCAGATAACTAAAAGAAAGCAAAAAAAATCCCATTAGAATACTAATAAAATAATTAAGTAATCTTTTTAATTTCGGGGAAAAGAAAAAGAATTAAACGGGATTTCATGTTATGGTCAAAAAGGAACGAGGGCCTTGATTCCTGAGATAATGGGGCAGTGATGGGGGGGCTGCGGTGCGGGTCCCGCCTCCCCAGGATGGGCCAAAATCGAAGCCGTTCGATGTTGGGAAATCGAGCGGCCGCCTAGGCGTGTTTTGCGGTACGTGTGGGGTTCGTTGTGCGTGCGGGAGGCGCTCTTATTGCGCGCGTGTCCGTCTTTTTCACGCGTGCGAGCGTGCGTCTCCAGCCTTTATCATGAGGGGCTCGGCTCGAGCCAACACCTTATTATTCCCGAGGGCGAGCCCCGCACGCACCGTCTAGAAAATCTTCAAGTGACGCGGCTCCGGAAATTTTGATATTTTTTAATTTTTGATTCCATAATTTCGTATAATCACCCGGCCGGGCCTCCGATTTCGGCGATCGGTCGAATCGGACGGCCCACAGTTGAAGAATCCCATCGTACATGCCCCCCCCCCCCCAACTCGCCTGCGAGGCGTGGGGGTCACGCGCCGCGTGTTGAATCCATACTGTGCTCGATCCGGTATCAATATTTCATGAGGCAAGTCCCGGACTTTTTATTTTATTTTATCACCGACCCATTTGAATTTCCATCATATATATAAAAAAAAAAAGCATTTGGAAAAAAAAAAAAACCATCAATCGATTAACATCTCCATCTAGACAATTCGATTTACAATGAATTCTAAAAATCATATCGATAATTCGAAAAATAGAATGAGCATATGCTACAAAATTTTATGGCAATCCACAACCCGAGGTAAGCTCAATTCATATGCACCGTTAAATTATGTGGATTTCATATAACGCTTACCTATCAAATGATGCATTTGATTTTCTCGGAAAATGACATAAATAAATCATGAACTTTTGTCAAATATACAATGTTAGTCATGAATTTTTAATTTATTTAATATGATCCGTGAAAAATAGGTAAATGTTCGATTTAATCTTTAAATTATGTCAAAATGATAGAAATAAGGGGATTATATTGAATATTTATCAATAATTCGAGGAGTACAATGAGAGGGCTTGAAAGAGAAGACTCCTGGTCCCATATGCATGAGTGATTAGATGAGGCCAACGTCCCAGTCACATTTTTAGCTCTCCAAAAAATTCCCCCTCCTCTCATCTCTATCTCACTCACTCACCAAACGAAGACCTAAGAATCGAATAACCCAGTGAGGAGGATACAGGGAATTTGGGTTCTTGTCCCTCTCAACCTTTTGTCAAGTGAAGAGAGAGAAAGAGAGAGAGGAATTTCAAAGCCCATAGAAAGAAAAGAAAAGAAAATTGAAAAAAGAAAAAAAGAAAAAGAAAGAAGGGAGAAATACAAGTAGTTAGTGCAGTGTTGGGTTGATTTCTCTTTTGTTGTTTTGCTATAAATATAAAGCACGTTTCCGCCAGGGAGCCGAAACTGGAAAAGGTAGCCTCTTTTGCTTTCTTCTCCAGCGCAGCAGCAGCAGCAGCACCCTCCTCCTACCTCCCACTCTCACTCGCCCACTGCGAGGTCGTACTGCGCTCCCCTCCCTCCCTCCCTCTACTGAAAGGGGGCCACTTTGTTTGCTTTCGAGGATCCGCCGCCTGCGGCCGTCGCTTTTCGCCGCTGCAGATTGGTGGCTCATTTAATTCTCGCCTGCATACGGACCGAGCGAGATAGACAGGTCGCCTTTCTGCCGTGTAGCCTCGAGGAAGGAATTCTCGCAGTTATTTCGAGCATTCAAGTCTCCCCTGCCCGCCTCTCTCCGTATCTCTCGCTTCGCTCGTGGCGATACGGACCGCTCTCTACATAGAAATCCGCGAGAGCTCTTGAACAGTGGACCCGCTCTCGTCCGATAGAGAGGCTTCAAGAGCGACGAGTCTGAGTTGACTCTGCGGAGACCTGTCAAGACCCAAAGGGTACTTCTGTTCTCGCGAGGTCTTTCCATCGTTTCTTGTTTTTCTCTCCGACCAGTTTTCGTTTTGCTCGGAACTCTTTTCTTTTTCGGTTGGAGCCTTTTGTTTTCTTCGGATCTGACGCCTGACTGGACTTGGTTCTTCTTCGCCCCCTTCAGATCGAAGCGCGAGCTTTCGGGGAGGGGCAACGGAAACGAAGACGCGCGACAACGCACGCACAATGTTGGGTCAGAAGCAAGCAGAAGAAGCCATCGTGGCCTCCAACCTGACCGAGTCGGTGGATCACGACTCCGTCAAGCTGGAAGAAGACGGCGGTACCGAGAAGCAGCTGGGCGAGCACTCCCCCGGCTCCTCCATCTTCCACGTCAAGAGTCTCCTCTGGCACGGCGGATCCGCCTGGGACGCCTGGTTCAGCTGCGCCTCCAATCAAGTAACGATCCCATCCCCCAAAAGCAAAAACGAAAAAGAGAAACCCATTAATTTCCACGAGCTCTCTTCACTGTTCTCTCTTTTTTCTCCCATAAATTCTGGGATTATATCTGTAAAAATTTGTTCATCAGGTGGCGCAAGTGCTGCTGACGCTGCCGTACTCGTTCTCCCAGCTGGGGATGTTGTCGGGGATACTGTTCCAGATATTTTACGGGATCCTCGGAAGCTGGACGGCCTACCTCATCAGCGTCCTCTACATTGAGTACCGAACCCGCAAGGAGAAGGAGAATGTCAGCTTCAAGAACCATGTCATTCAGGTCTCTCTCCCTCTTATTTTCCTTGTTTTTCGGGACGAATTCTTTGCTCACATCCTCCCCCACTGCTTCTCCAATCTACTCTCTCTCTCTCTCTCTCTCTCTCTCTGTGTATTAATACGCATGATCTCGATCCCACACACAACACCCACCGCTCCACAGTCGTTCCACAGTTGTTCTGTTCTACGGTTTGCACATTAGAAAAGTCATCAATTTTACACAGTATTTCACTGAATAAGCGCGGTGGGTTTGATGGGCAGTGGTTCGAAGTGCTGGATGGATTACTGGGTCCGTATTGGAAAGCGGTGGGACTCGCCTTCAACTGTACTTTCCTCCTGTTTGGTTCCGTTATTCAGCTCATCGCCTGTGCCAGGTAAACGAAAAAAAAAGAAAGAAAACTGACAAGACTAATAGCGACCAACTCGTGACTCAGTCTCTTTTGTTCTCTTCCCTCGCTCCCGCTACGCTACACACCTCGAGAGGAGGAGCGTGAAAAGGACCGGGGCCAAGAACTGGCCGTTCTCCAGACTTCATCTGAGATTTTTCTCTTTCGCAGCAACATATACTACATAAACGATCATCTGGACAAGCGGACGTGGACCTACATATTCGGCGCCTGCTGCGCCACCACCGTCTTCATCCCTTCCTTCCACAACTACCGGATTTGGTCGTTCCTCGGCCTCGGCATGACCACCTACACCGCCTGGTACCTCACCATCGCCGCCATCCTCCACGGCCAGGTTCGCCACCGCCCCCCACCGCCGCTGAACGAGCCCTTGTGCTAGTTAAACAAATCGGACATGGTGATAAAAGGTCGTGAGACGAATTTTTGTCTTATTTATTTATTTATTTTTGTGGTGGGGGTTTGCAGACGGAGGGGGTGATGCACACGGCGCCGTCGAAGCTGGTGCTCTACTTCACCGGCGCCACCAACATACTCTACACCTTCGGCGGACACGCCGTTACTGTGTAAGAGGCCTCTCTATCTAATTAATTAATTAATTTTTATTTATTTATATCGGCAACTGCGAAAATTCTATCCGCTGTCGGTACCCAAAGAGAGAAAAATAAACATGTCAGGAAAATCAAAAAAAAATTTCAATCTCTGTTGCAATTGCTTCTACGCGGCTTCTCTTTGCAGCTTTTGCCGGCTAATCCGGAATTGAAATCCCCCCAAAAAATAAAAAGAAAAAAAAGGAGGAGAAAAAAGAGAATTAGTAATCATGCAAAAATCCAACTTTTGGTTCGCTCTAAGCCAGCACGAATCATTAGTCTCTCTCACCATTTCCTCTTTTTTTCGGCTCCTTTTTCACCGAGCGGTAAAAAGAAATTCGTCTTTTAGCCGGGTCTGGTTTCGAGTCATGGTGGGTGACTGTAACAGTAAAAAGAAAACAAAGTGTCCCCTTTTAAAATAATAGAAAACGATTTATTATTATCATTATATATATTTTTTTTTTTCTTGTGGAGGATATGTTGGTGAAATTTTTTATGGTGAAGGAAAATTTGGGTTGCGTCGCGCAGGAGATCATGCATGCAATGTGGAAGCCCCAGAAGTTCAAGTACATATATCTGATTGCCACGCTCTACGTCTTCACCCTGACCATACCGTCGGCCACCGCCGTCTACTGGGCCTTCGGCGACCGGCTCCTCGACCACTCCAACGCCTTCTCTCTCCTCCCGAAGACCGGCTTCCGTGATGCCGCCGTCATCCTCATGCTCATTCATCAGGTATATATACATACACGCCGGTGTCTTTCCCGATTACAAGGTTGCGTAGGTATATATAATCGATTCGCTGTCGCTCTTTCTTGGGCAGTTCATCACGTTCGGGTTCGCGTGCACGCCGCTCTACTTCGTGTGGGAGAAGGTGATCGGGATGCACGACACGAAGAGCATATGCCTGAGGGCGCTCGCGCGGCTGCCGGTGGTGATACCCATCTGGTTCCTGGCCATCATCTTCCCCTTCTTCGGCCCCATCAACTCCGCCGTCGGCGCCCTCCTGGTCAGCTTCACCGTCTACATCATCCCCTCCCTCGCCCACATGCTCACCTACCGGACCGCCTCCGCCCGCCAGGTAAACACATTTACAGAACCCTCCTCTCCCTCTCCCTTCCCCCGGAGACCGCCCTCCGAATCGCCTCGGATTCTCGATCCGAAAAATTCAAACTCGGACGCGCAATCATTTCATCGAAGAACAGTAAAATTAGTTAAAAATTAACATCACATTACATCAAATTCCGGCTTTGAGTAGGGTAGGTGGTCTCTCAAAGTCGATGACAAAGCAGAGCATTGAAGGAACGGACTCGGGGGGGAAACATTTAGGAATTGCACTAGAGATAGGTGGGACGTCCTTTTCGAAACGAAGAATTTTTAAAAAAATAATTCTCTAAATTTTTCTAATTTTTCCTATGAATTAAGGTCGTTGTAAATAATAACGAGGTTGAAAATTGACCGTTGCCAGACTTTTTGTCGAGCTTTTCTAGTCTAGTCTCGTACCTTTTTGAAATTACAACCTTGGAGTTGGTCATCTACCAAGATTCTCATTGGAGCATCCGAAGCACCAGCGATGGAATTTCGACCAATGTTAGATCCCGGGCCCCGGTTAAGTGTTAAGTGTTAAGTATGTTATTGTTACCGAGTTGCGATTAGTTGCGTTGGAATCGAGATTATGTGCGCGCGATGGTGAGGTGGTCGATATTTTAATTGATCCGATTGGGTTTCGAGAGTCGGCCTCTATAATAATTTTTTTCGTGCTCCGTTGGGACTCGCAGAATGCGGTGGAGAAGCCGCCCTTCTTCCTTCCAAGCTGGACTGCGATGTACGTGTTCAACGCGTTCGTGGTCGGGTGGGTCCTGGTCGTGGGATTCGGGTTCGGCGGGTGGGCTAGCATGAGCAACTTCGTCAAGCAAGTCGACACGTTTGGGCTCTTCGCCAAGTGCTACCAGTGCAAGCCTCCCACACCCCCGGCAGGGGGCGGCGGCGGCGACAACCCACCATCGCTGAGCCTCGGCCCGCCTCAGCTCGCCTCCACCAGAGCTAGCGGCTTCGATCTCTCGTCAGTCCCCGCGAGTCCATAGTTTGTAACATACATAGGGAGGGAGCAATGCTTCCCTACATTGTGCGTGTGGTTGAGTAGTCTGCCTTTTTTCTTTCCCCCTTCTCTTTTTTTAATGGCGTTTCCATTTATTTTTTATTTGTTAATTTAGGTGGTAATATATATATAGAGAGTGTGCTGAATGATGGACATTCCTTTTGGTATTAATTTAAAAGAAATTAGATAATAGGGTTCAATTTCTGGCAGCTGCTTTTTGAGTTCCGCTTTGTCCTTGTGGTACGAATTAATTAAAATATACTTGCATGTTAATGATTAATAGCATGTTCCCAACTTCCCATAATGCATCGAACGACAGGAATATTTCATAAATGTTAACATAAGTACCAATCACTATTCAATAATTATCGATGCATCTTCATCATGCCACGTGGCATGGCCCTGCTTAGCCCTTTTAACCCTAGATTCAATAGGAGGATGGACCGGCCTTTGATCCTATGGTTTATAAGTGTATGCATAGATTCTACTTAATTTAAAATTTTCGGTGGACGTATTTGGACTTTTTTTTCTGACTCTACCCACTTGAGATTTTGCATAATGTGCAGATGTTGATAAGGAGAGATTCATGTATTACTTCTGTGATAATTCTTGAATTTGAAAATAATTTTTATAAATTTTGAATTAAAAGCGAAAGGATAACTTTACTTTTTCCTTAGTGCCAGCATTCGGGCGGTGCAAAAGATGTACGGCCTGATTCATTGACAATTACTTCCTCGCATGTTATGGCTCGAGATCTAGGGGGGCTATCTTGTGCCAATGTTGTGCCTTTGTCGTGTCTATATTTTCTATTCGGTCCCAAATTATTTGAGCCGAATTCTCACCAGTGATGAACTTTTGAGAGTGGAATTTGAAGTGATTTTATAAATAGTCTCTCACACTCCAAGCGAAACCTTAAGTGGCAAAAGCTTTGTCGCGTATGATCACCATCCTCATCAATGAGCCGCAATACTAGGTGGCACTTTTCCACCAATATCATGTCCTACCCACTTTGACATCCTAGAAACTTACTAAGACAAGTACATTTCCCCAGCCGAATTGTGTAGTTTATTCCGAACTACTCATCTATCAAAACAGTCATCCTTTGACATCATTAAGCAATAAGATTACATCTGCATGTATAAAACGTTAAGCCTCCATATAGACTGCTCAAAAGGGCGACCCTTTGGCCGGATCTTAACTTATGAATAACATCACGAGCTTTTCTCTCATCCGCCCATACGAATTGATGCAGAACTTTCCCAAATCAATTGGAAAGTCCAAGGGAAAAGTATAGCTACTGAATAAACCTGATAGTTTTTTTTTCCTTAGCCATTACTTACAAGCATATGAATTGGATGAGTCCTTAAATGGTGCGTAGACACAACTTTGGAATCCCTTTACTTTCTTGTCGATCGACATTTTGTACTTGGGCTTCGCCTTCAACTGTTGATGTCTTCGTTAAGACATGGATGGGGGTGGCAATGCGGGTCATGGACTTTTTTGGACCCGGTTTAGGTCCCCGTCTCAGAATTCGTGAACTTGATTCGTTTCTAAATGGGTTGAAGTAGCCCAAGAAAATTATAAAGGCTTCTACCCCTCATTGGGTTGGCAGACCCATTCTCAGCCCACGTGTTTAAAAGCTACCGGCCCTTAACCCGTATCCAGATCCACATGGCCAATGGATCTGGTCATCTGATGAACGGCCAGATGGGCCTGTCCAGACTCAAGAGTTCCGGGATGGCAAGGCTTGAACAAAGAGCTTATACTAAAAGGTCCGACCCGCCCAACTTTGGCTCGCGCCCGGCCTGAGGCACATTACACGTCGATGGTAGTAGGTGCATGTCGATGTACATGCATAGTTTATAATAATGTGGCATTTGTTAGCGTCACATCAACATCGCGAATCAATTTTTGCCATGCCACTTCATTGAGTTAATCGAGGACTATTGGTTAATAGACAAGGGTTTGATTGCACAATTCACTAGAACAACGAGACTTGATTGCATAAAACATGAGCAAAAGGACCGGATAGATACAAATGGCAAAATTAAGAGAGTTGAAATCATACTCAACTCGGATTAGTAATACAAAATGATTAAAAAAGGAAAGATGATATTGACATATGAAATCACGTGTCACCCTACCTAAAATTTTTGACATATTTTCGTCAATATTGTGAGTGAATGGTACGGGTGATTGAGTCCAGGGTGGGTAGGGTTTAGATCTGGATCTTGTACCCAACCTTGTTATAATCGGTTTATCTTTTTTTGACCATGTACCGTACCCTGTTTTGAACCCGACCTTGTTTTTTTCGTCCGAGAATAGGGTCAACCCTGTTTTCATTAGAACATGTTTTGCAACTATTCGATATCCTATACAGTTTTGAATTTTATATTAATTAGCGAACAAACAATAATATAATCCTCTTAACATTATAAGACAATTAAAAAAATCATAACAATACATAAACATTATCAACAAATATGGATATAATATTAGTCACGTTTTCATAAATACTTATGATATGACCTGATGTACTCATGTGTATGTGACGGAGCTCTTATTAAGAAAATAGCTTTCTTGAGTTGGACCGAAAATGCTTTAAAGAGAAGTTTTTTTTTTAGCAATTATTCGAAGACAAAAATACTCAAATGCACTATTTAGAAAACACAATTTTTTTTTTTTAAGATAAAAAACGGTTCCAAAACCGGTCCAGTTTCGGGTGGGTCTTTACTTAGACCCTGTTCTTGGACTGGTTTCAACTAGTTCCCAAAAACTGGAACTGATTCTCGGATCAGTTTAATCGGGAGTTGGTTCCCGACCCTTTTTTTGGATGGTCCGGTCTGGGTAAACCCAATTTGGTTGCACACCTCTAGTGAATGGTAGGCAAGAAAGTAAATTTTACTTTATTTATTGAGAGGCATGTACATGTAATCTTTGCGTGTTGGCTTAACAATTATGACAATTTTTTGATGATAAATTGGTGAAAAGGATAAGTCGTCATGAAGCTTAATACATAGACTAAAACGGCGATAAAACAAAAGTACAAGGAACAAAGATGATTTATACAAAAAGCGTGGGGAAAGTACAGCGGGAGTGCCAAAAGTTGGCACGGAGGAACACTTAAGTGTTAAAACTTACAAACGGCACATTTAAGTGCCATTTTTCAAAAAAAATGGATCACTTAAGTGCCGCGTCGCGGAACCCCGCCGGAAATCTTACGTGGCATTTTTTTATTAATTTTTTTTGCCTATGTGGCTCGCCGGAAATTGAAACGACGAAAAATCAGCGCAAAACGACGTCGTTTTTGCAGACCGACGTGGATTTTTAAAATAAATTTATTAATTAAATGATATTAATTTTTAAAAAAATTGATTAATTATAATAAAAAAGGGTGGCCAGTCGCCTTTGGCTCGGCGACGGTGGCGCAACCCTCGCCCAGATCTGGGCGAGGGTCGCGACCCTCCCCAAATCCCGGCGCGAACGTCGCGCGGCCCTTGCCCTGCTAGGCCAAGGGTTGTCGACCGATTCGAATCCGGCGAGGGTCGCCGGGCCAAGGGCGGCGGCCGCCTAGACCGTGCCGGATCCGGGCGGCCAATAGCCCTTGGCCTAGCGAGGTGAGGGCTGTGGGCCCTCGCCGCAGACGGCCGGGCGGGGCCCGGCCGACCCTTGCCCATCGTCGCCAACCCTTCCCAGTGACAAGTGGGGCGGCGACGGTGGCGGTAGCCCTCGCCAATTTCCCCTCCCCCTTTCTTTTTATTATAATAATAAAATCGATTTTAATTTTTTAAAAATCTAACGTGGACTTTAGAATATGACGTGGACAATTTTTTTATTAAAATTGCCACGTGGAAATTTTTATTTTGAAAAAAAGGCTAAAGTCGTCATGAAGCTTAATACATAGACTAAAACAGCGACAAAACAAAAGTACAAGGAACAAAGATGATTTATACAAAAAGCGTAATCAAGCCAACTCAACTTCACATAAATCACTGGGGGTTCCACCTTTCTCACATGGAAAGAGAGAGATAAGGAGTTTGATTTCCTGCCTTCTCAGAAGATTTTAGGAGTGGAACTTTAGTTTCAAATGCAAGATTCAACTCTTATGTTCTATAAAGAGACAATGCAAAAATTTGATAGTGAATTGAACATTAGAATATGATAGATAAAAAAAAATCTGCATAAATTCCAGATAAAAAAAACTCCGGATGAATTAATGCTCAAGCATGACTCAATTAGGCAATAAATTCAAGTTGAAACTCAAATTAGTTGGACTTAATTTGAAAATTACACCATAACGACAAAACTAATGACTTTTCTTTATTGATTCACCCCTCAATTTCTCGTGGATAAGACCCCTGTAGGGGGGCACAATGACAAAGCATCTAAAGGTAATCCTGGATTTGCAGGAGTTAGAGAATTGTTCCAAAATGAAGGGGTAGCTGATTTGGCCTTTTTACCTCTTTTGTGAAAATATGTTTGTCTTTACAAATAGAACTATAGGCGCTATAGTTGGGAATTATCGTTGCAAAGTAATGAGGATTCCATAAACTCATCATTGAGATGGACTCCAGAATTATTACAAAAATTCTCAACCAAGAGAGAATAGAGGACAACATTGGACCGATACTTCTTAAGGATATTAGAAGATTATTAAGATTATATTTAAAATTTATCATATTTTTCAAGAAGACAATCAACTTACTGATATGCTTGCCAACGTTGGCACAATGAAGCAATTGATACATCTTATTTACAACCTCCTAGAGAATTATCTCGTATTTTGTTTAGTGATAAAATTGAGATGGTAGATTTTAGGCGTTAATTTTTCTTAATTTTATACCTTTTATTTACCTCCTCAAAAAAAAAAAAAAATAGCCGGAGAAATTTGGGGATAAAGAGGGAAGAAAGACCAACGTTCGTAAACGACCTTATCCCCATCGACCATGGCGTCCCTCCTGCTCGGAGCTCCCTCCGTCGCCGCTCCGTCGCCCCTCGCCTTCTCTACCCGCATCGCCTTCTCTCGCTCCCAGACCCTCGGCGCTTCCCTCGGCGCTCCCCCCGCTTCCCTCTCTCTCCACGCCGCCGCCGCCGCCTCTCCGTCCGTCCCTCTCGGTAAGCAAACAACTCCGCCCCATCTCTCCTTCCCCCCGCCCCGGCGTGCCCGCACGGCGGCGATTCTCGGTCTTGCGTTCGCCTAATTCCTTTCTGGGTTTGCTCCGTCCTTCCGGCTCTCTTTCAGTGTACTGCGGCAGAGGCGACAAGAAGACCGCCAAGGGAAAGCGCTTCAATCACTCCTTCGGCAATGTGAGTGCTCCCTTCCGTCGAGGAATTAGAGTCGATTCGTTCTTATCGATTTTTATGCGAATTTTGAGACTTTCCTTTGTCCTTGTTGGAATCGTCGGGATCGTGGTATAGGCGAGGCCGCGGAACAAGAAGAAAGGGAGAGGTCCGCCGCGGGTGGTTGCTCCTCCTGCACCTCCGAGGAAGGACCGGTTCGAGGACAACGAGGTTATCAAGATCGAAATCGATGAGTCCCTCTTCGCTAATTGATTGCGGGCAAAGCTTGTTCATTTCCCGGTTGATGTAATCTCTTTTACCATCGAAATGCATTAGTTGGCGTTACTGTTTCGTCTCTACATTATGTGAAATTATCGATTGCGATGCTGTTCACATATGCTCTGATTTTATTCTTCTTTGTCTTGACTGTTGAAGTTGTCAAACTTCCTCGTCCCAGTTTAGCTGAAACAACTAGAAGCTGACAATCGGCTAGAGGTTTTTGATGAATTAGAGACGGCAATTTAGTTGGACTTAGTCCATTAAAACTTGGGTCAGTCACCATGTAGCATATTAGATGCTAAGAAAAGTTTTTATAGGGTTAGCTTTTGCAGAAATAAGATTTGGATGAGCCAAAATGGTCTGTTTCAGCTGGAAATATATTGGTGAAAAGTTTAGAATTGGTTCTATCAGCCTTCCTGGAAAGATCCTCCATCACAATAGAGAAAGAAATGCTATCTTTCTGTTGGGTTTAACTTAAGTTTTCGAGGATGAGATCTTATGAATGCTTTATTAGAGAATTTTGGAGGTGACATATTGGATTCAAAATGATTCTGACTTCCTGCTGGTGATAAACATGGGGCTTTGGTATAACAAAATTTGAAGGGAGGTCTTCGGGAGGAACTCTGTCCAATTTTTTTAAAAGATTCTTACTCTCTGCATTTCCTTTCAGCAACCTTGCCTGTAGTAAGCATGGTTTGATCTTGGGGCTTCTTTGCACTCTCTTTGTTATTTCCAGAACAAAATATCTGATGAAGTTGAGCTTTTGAACCTCAGTTTTCTGACTCGGAAGATTCTAATGTTGAATCGACATAGCACTGAGGTTTATGTTATTTATCTTCTTTCATTCCCACCACCGTTGAGCTTGTTTGTTGCAAGTTTGCCGTTTACTTGAGTCGTCCTGCATTTCAGTTGTTTTGCTTGTGCAGCCTTCGTTTTCTGCTATGACTCAGTAAGCCACATGAGGTAGTTACCACAATCGAACTCAGCCTCTTATATCACCTTGCCGTATTCGTGTGAAAATTAGTAAAGATGAAATTGAAGCAACTGCTTCCCTGGTCCTAGTGTTTTACTCCTGAAAGCAACCAGGTACTGCAAAGAATCACAGTAGATGATGTTCACTGCTATTGCCAATAAGACGAACTTTTTGACTCGAATCAAAATGGATTATATCAGGAAGTTGTCGAACTTGTCTACTAGTTGTTGACAATGATTAGATATGGAGTTTTACCTGTTAGTTCAGTTTCTGGACCATCATAAGGACTAGCTTTGTGACTGGTGCTGGCATAAGAATGTTCTTCGCAAAACATTTATCTTTTCGTACACGGAGGCACTTGCATAAAGTTTAGATATCTAAAGAGACAGTGTGTGCTCCAAAACAGCACGCCCGTGATACAATCATCAATGGTCTTACCACTGCATTCGGTATGGAAGCGTATTCTAAGAGCGATCCACAAACAATCGGAAACATGCTGGATTTTACTTGCATTTGGTCTGTTGAGTTGGTTTCGCTAAATCTGGAAATTACCAGCCTCACCTTTCTGAATTGATAGTGATTATGTACAAAACATATACTTGAAATGTCCCGGATTTGAAGAAAGAGGTTAGTTGTTCCGATTGGAATTCCTTTTGTGGAGTTTGGATTCAGCATACACACACACACATATATCTCGAGTAACTTATCGAAGTCCGTCATTCCGATTAACTAATCTATTTAGTGTGGTTAAATCATAAACTGATGTAAGGTGAAGTTCAAGTCTGAAATTTCCTCCATTTTGATGCACAATGTAGTAAAGTGAAATTTAGAGGTAAAATGCAGAGTTTTTGATTCGTTCATGTACGTAAGTGCAGGAATTTCTGAAGAATTTCATTTGATATTGTAAGAACTATGCAAGTTGTTAAACAGGCATGTCTATTAATTCAGAGCTTTTCAGTCAACAAAAAAGGCCTTTTTCAATGGCAAAGATCACAGAAAGTTTGTCTCAATGGCCATCATTCCTATATGGAAAATAAGAGATGAGAAGTTCCAATTGCTACATTCTCTGGAGGTTGGGATGTGGTGGGTTTCGATTCCCACACTTTGCAAGAAGATATGGTAAAAGCTAAAGAATGAGAGTTAAAGTGGGAATATAGTAGAATCGAAAAAAAAAAAACGATGGCAAAAAAATAAAAGCAGAGATGAATTCAAAATTATTTGTTTTTATTTGAGATATTCAATATTAACCAAGGTTTCAATTCCTTCTTAAAGTTCAAAAACAAAATCTGCTCAGCAATTAAAATAATGTGGAAATTATAATTGCATTCAAATTTATAACATTTAAATTATCTCCTAAATTTTTGGTTTGCCTTTTCAGGTTTGGCTTGAGATTTGGTAGCATATCAAATAGTGTTTAGAAGCTTTTAGCATCAAAATGTGGTATATTGATATACTCCTCATTCAACATGTAGACATTTTTCAAACATATTTTTACTTTGAATGCCAGAAGCGCACGTTAAAAGCTGGGGGAGAAATGGTACTTTTATCGAAAATTCATCAAACTGAATTATGCGGGTCTCACTCTATATACGAATAATCTCACGTTTTGATTCTTTGAATATTGCTTGCACAAATGAGGATTTCCGAACACATCTCCTATGATGGTGGGGTTGGGACGCATTCGGCTAGCCCATGAACTTATGTTTTCACATTTTCGAATGGGCTAATCGCAAGCTCTCTATAGTAAGCAAATTGTTGTACAAAAGCTAGAAGTTGGTAGCCAAAAGTACATTTGACGGTTAAAATTCTTGGACTAGATTTGTTGTCTTGAATTTTCAGATTGATATGGCTTAGAGCATGCTTGATAATTTTAACGAGTGTCAAAAATTTTGCAACAGTTAATCGGATCGATGTGTTTGATAAACCTTAAAGATGCTCTACTTAATTGAATGATTTCAGTCAAAAAATACTCGATAGCTTAAGTACTGTGGTTACATAAAAAGTACTCGAGATAGCTCAAGTAGATTTTTTTGTTTGGAATAGAAATGCATTAGTTCCCTATAATAGGTTTGGAGTAGAGATAACTTAGAACAACTTTAGTTTTTTTTTCTTTTTCTTTTTCTTTCATTTTCTTCTTCTTCCTCTTCCTCCTCCCACCCCTCAGCTGCCCCATCACCGCCGTCGGCAAGCTGCCGGGTGAGGTTCGGCGAGCTCACCGGAGCCTTGCCTAGGCGGCGCGAGGCCGGGCGAGCCTCACCTCACCCAGATTTGGGGAGGCGAGCCTCGTTGACTGCGGCCAACAGAAAGAGGGGAGGAAAAAAAATAAAAAATAAATAAAAGAATCAAAAGATTGGAAACTTTTACAAAACATATTTTTGTTCCCAGAGTAAAAATTTTAAACAGTTATCAAATGCCTTCAAAAGCTCTGAAATTATTCCCGGGAACAGAAACAAAAGGAGTAATTTTTGAGTATAATTTGTTCCCGGGAACAGAAATGTTGCCATGCGCGCCCATAGTTTCGATAGAGATAACTTGGTTCTTGCTCCTGTAATGTATGTCGAGCGTGTCCAATTGAATTTTTTAACTTGCATGATTTTTTCATTGGAGTCTTTTAATATGCTTTAATAATGCCTACATGGCGGTCGACAACAAATTTAAGAATTAGAAAAAAAGGGAGAGCATAACTAGAAAGACTTTCAAAATATGAATAAAACATCAGAATACTGAAAAAATAAAAAATAAAATTGAAAGAAAGTGATGGAGTGAGTTAAGTCTGATTGATTCTTGGCCCGGCGAATGACCCTGAGCGAGGGTCATCGTCCCCTTCACGTCGTAGATCTCGCCTTGGTCCAGCCTGAAGACCAAAATATTTTGGGTGCAATTAGAGTTGGTCGACTTCGTACTTTAGGTTAAGAATGCCTTAAGGCATTTCGGAATATAGTTAACAGGCATACGTAGCAGACGTTCGTGGGCTGGCCTTTGTCAACTAGTGTTTTCGGGCAGTTTTTGTTAACATCAATTAAGGCAACATTATGTAAAACATATATTCCGATAACTCCTAATTATGGATCCTTAATAATGTCTCGGGGTATTTGTTAACAAGACTTTTTTTTTTTAAATCAAAGATTAAAAATCTTCAAGCATTATGGAACATTAATGAAATGATGGTCTTGAAATGTGAGAATGGGATCCTCTCTCTCCCCACCTTTATGTTGTTTGGGGTCGTGCAACGTTAAGCAGGTCTGGCTAGGGCGAGTAAAAGTGGTGTTGCGATTATTGGACCCTTGTTGGTGGTGGCTGCCTCCATCACCTCCTTCCCTCTCTCATATTTTTTGTCTAGTTGTCTCTCTCTCTCGATTTTTTTATTTATTTTGTTTTTATCCTTAGACTTGTTATGTCCGTTGACACATCACCATATGATTATATATGTTAACAATAGAAGAAGTTCACGTCTTGCATAATTTAAGAAGTTCGAATGAATAAATTAAAATTTGGAGTATTCATTTTGCAATTGACAAAAAATGGGCTGTAAATTCAATTATCCTTTCTCAATATTATATAGTGCGTGTGTTTCTATTTGGGGTAATTGTCTAAAAAATTTTAAAATTATTATCATATGGTTGCTAATTTGATGTTAAACTTTTTAATTTGATCAATTTAGCCATAAATTTTTGAATGTGGTTTTTCTAATCAATTTTGATCAAAAATTACCGACGTGGACATCGAAATGACCATATTTAAAATGTTAAAAAGTTAAGAACTAAATTGACTAAATTAAAAAATTTAAAACTGAATTGATCGCCACATGATAAGTTATGATTTTGCCAAATGATATTATAGTTTGTTTGATTATCTAATTTGACTTACAAAAACTGAATTTCACATTAATTTTATAGAAATCGAAATTGGAACTTGGTCTTTTCTAACTGATTCAATTTTGAAAGTTATTGTTAGGCCTTCTTTTGATGTAATTATACAGTTTAAATATTTATTATTTAATAAGTGACATGCGTCCCATAACTAAAATATTTCACATATAAATTACCCAACACAATTACTGTTGAATGCAATGTATACTATGTAACTAAAATTTTCACATATAAATTATTCAATAATAGATGTGCAAACTACTTTTACCATTTATAATGAATCTAATAAATTTTTTTAATGGAGTAGCTCAGTTTATAATATTCAAAGTATGGAAAGAGCGAACAGCAAATTAGAGCGCGATTTGACCAAAGAAAAATTTAGAGAGCGAGGGAAAGCCGGAGGCGCCAAAGGGTCGGAAAATAATAAAATAAAAAAAGTATTCCGCCGAGATGCCATGTCATCGATCCGGACTAACCACGTTTGGACCAATGAAAACCCGCGCAACACGTGAAGAGCTCGAGAACGGGGATCGCAATCTGAACCGTCCAAGACAATCAGATCAACGCTCCCTCTGCCTCACCACTCGAGTCAGGACGCGAATTGCCACGCGGGCCGAGCCATCCAGCTACTTATAAAATCCCATTCTCCTCGTCGTCTTCCATCTCACTCCAAAACAGCATCTTTCAAATCAATCCTCTCCTACTAACCCTAGAATCCAGGAATTTTCCCTCGCTTTCTCGTATTTTCTCGAGAAAAGAAGAAGAAGAAGAGATGTCGGGCCGCGGGAAGGGAGGCAAGGGGCTGGGCAAGGGCGGCGCGAAGCGTCACAGGAAGGTGCTGCGCGATAACATCCAGGGCATCACGAAGCCGGCGATCCGGCGTCTGGCTCGCCGGGGCGGCGTGAAGCGTATCAGCGGGCTGATCTACGAGGAGACCCGGGGGGTGCTCAAGATCTTCCTGGAGAACGTGATCCGCGATGCCGTGACCTACACCGAGCACGCCTCGCCGGAAGACCGTCACCGCCATGGACGTCGTGTACGCCCTCAAGAGGCAGGGAAGGACCTTGTACGGCTTCGGCGGCTGAGCTTCTTTTTTTTTTTTTTCTCGGTGGATTTTTCGTCGTGTTAGATGGGGTTGTTTTTGTAAATCTGTGCGGTCAGGAATTAGGCTGGTGTTGTTGTAGGGCAGATGGGACAGGGCAATGCTTGTTCATGTCCTGGGACTCCAGAAACCATTTCGTTTTTAATCTAAATGTCTTGTTTTGATTCCGTTTCTGGGTATGAATATGGTTGTTTCGGAATTTGAAAAGAATTTACCAGAAGGGCCGGCTGGGGCTGAGTGACGAATGTCGATGGTGGTCTCAATTAGATTGCAATCAAGTCTTTGCAAGAGATGAGATTAGAGCTGAATTTTGACGATGAAAAAGTCAGCCATCTGATTCTTTTTCTGGGCAATTATCATTGATGGCTGGTTGCTTTGCTGGTGGGTACGGTCCATCTGCACAGCGCCTTTCATCATTGGTAGTGAAATGGTTTTTGCTGGTGGCTTTTCAAGTCAGCTGGGCTGGAAAGGGTTAAAGTTCAATGGGCCACAGCCTTTATCATTTGAGGCGAGATGATGATGGAGCTCGGCCCTCTTCCAATTCCACGTTCAGTGACTTTAATTATGCCCCACCGGGTCGGGTCGGGTCGGGTCGGGTCGGGTTTCTCTGTGTCGGAACAAAAAGAAAATAAAAGTGCATGGATTCTAAGTTGTTTAGCCTAAGTAATGGTTTGAAACTTGATTAAGACATGATTAGTTCTGGTAACCTCATCAGCTGTTCAAAGGGGGCAAATAGAATACTGGTAAACGACATGGATCTTTTTGGGACCTTATTAGTGGCCCGGCATAACAGTGTCCCCAGCCGCATTATAGTTAAAGGAGAGAAAGCGACGATAACAGTCGGCACTTTGGAGGTAAAATATTAGTGTCGACATGTCAATGCCAGCCCAAAGGAAAATTCTCGACGGCTTTTGAATATATTTGTAGCTTATTATTTTAACTAATGGTTGGTGGATGCCAACTTTTCTTAACGTTTCTTGTGTACTCTATCATCTTGTAATTTTCCGCCCAATCAGAACTCCGCTGAAGCTGAAAAATTCATAGCAATTTGTACCTTTGTCTTAAAACGGGTCCCTTGCGGTAAGGGAGGGGATGGTACTCGTTCTTATCTTTCTAGAAGCCATCGTAGAAACCTTGCATTTCCCATTGACGGTCTGGCGGCGCGATCATCACGTCTTAAGAAAAAGGCAACGCGAGTGTTTGAATTTTGTCAAATCTGTTTAATTAGGTCAGACATTTATTTTGACTGTGCAATTGGGTTCTTGAAATATATGTTTTTTTTTTTTTTTTTTCCGTTCGATTTAGTCCTTTTGTTAAAATAAATATAGAAATTCGGACGTAGACGAACATGTCAGCGTTCCATCAATACAGACAAGATAAATTGGTGCCTACATTAATTATCAAGTTTTCATTAGGCAAAATGTTGAAAAATCTTTAAAATACCGAGAAAGAGGACAGAGAGGGGGGCGTTTGAGCAAATCGAATGGCCATTCGCACGGAGAGCGACATCATGAATGAAGCTCGTAGTGATGTAGAAGAAGGCCTCGTTTTTTTAGTGAATGTCCATAAGGTGATGGAGTATTTGGAGCCATTGATGTCACGAGATCGAAACTTTTCTTTGAATTCGCTCCACAGAAAACGATGATGTGGAAGAAGATGAATCCCTCAATGAGCGAAGAAGTTGATCATGATCCACGGGAACCTCTCCAATTATTTGAAGGGCTAAGATCATTTATTTATTTCTTTTTTGTTCTAAAAAGTCCATCCAAGTATTAACATTTTATCAAAAAGTGATCAACTTTTTATTGAAATATGTCAAGACTCTTAAGTGATCATTTTACCTTAATATGGCAGTGAAATTATGGCTTGAAAACTTTCAATATTAAAGTGAGCATTGTGTATAAGTTGTTACATTCCTCGTATCCTTTTTTCCGTTGAGGACAATCGAATACAACACGGGCAAAGTGAAAGATGGTGGAAGTAAGCTCCGCGGTGATGGAAAGAGGGCGGAATCCTCAGAGTCCGCCAAGCCGATCTAGTTCTAGTCTAGCTGGACCAATTCCATCCTTGAGATCCATCCCATCCATACATGGCGGCTTCGAATATAATTTATGTACTCCTCTTTTTGAGGGATACGATTCGTCACGCTTTTTAGTACGGTCATGCCTTGCCCGAACCGAGTCGCTGAAGTTGCTAGAGAACGAAGGGAAGTTCAAAAAAGAAAGAAAAAAGAGATCACATCATATCGCCGGCAAAAATAATTTTCTTTATTGAAATCTTAGACGTCTCAAAACTCACTGCGGATTCTCTTCCTCATCGAACGGAACAATTCCCACTCATTCCATCGCGACCCGACACGAAACTATGGCGATCTCAGAAATAACAGAAGACAGGGAAGATGACGACGACGGAGCAGAAGAACAGGAGCAAGAAACTCCAACCTTGCCCATCGATGCCGAGACGCAAACGAGAAGGATCAGGCGGATCATAGAGTACCAGAAGTCCCTGTACTGGTCTTCATCGTCTTCTCTGTCCACCTCCTCTTCAGCAGCCGCCGCCGCCGCAGCATCGCGTTCGTCGCTCTCTTCCTCTCGCAGGAGCAGCAGCCTGATGGAGCTCATGAAGTCGGGGAGCACTTCGCTGCGGAGGCTGTTCGACATGGAGCACACGAGCTTGGCCGACTACCTGGACGAGTACAGCGCCACGCCCGTCGTGAAGACCGTCCCGCTGTGGGGCAGCAGCGACTCCGACGCCGACCGGTTCCCCGATCCCTGGGATTCGTTTAAATCGTTTAAAGCCACCGGGCATTACGAGAGCGCGAGGAGGAACAAGCCGGGGAGTTGTGGGCTCAGCGAGTTCGCCTCGCGCGGTACCAGTTTCGTGGAAGAACGGAAGAAGAACAAGAGGAAGTTGAAGAGGAAGAGGTCGTTCAGGAGGTTGCCTGGCTTCGGGACATGGAGGTGGAGAGGTTTCAGGTTAGGATTGCGGCTGAGGAGGCTCAGGATCATGATCTGTGGCAGGAAATTCTGAAAACTCAGGAAACAAACAAGAAGAACATTCTCGGATGTGCAGCGTAGATTAGAGTTGGGGGGTAGTTGAATCCGAACAGCTTCTTATTCGGTAAATTTCCTGAATTCTCGATTCAGCTTTGCTGTGGATTTGCATGCAGGGGAAGAAACAGAGCAACTGAACTTGTTGGTTCCCAAGAGTTTCTGCTAAAGCGGCAAAACCAATGGCTGGGGCTTCTCGTTTATCACGTGTGACGGGACCAGTAGATCATGATAGCTGACGGAAAAGGAGAAAAGAAAAGAACAGTGCATGATTATCTCAAATTCCTTTGCATTTCGAGTTTCTCATCAGCAAGTTTATACCAGATGAAACTGTTGCATCATTTACACGTGTGGCCCATGCGGGGCAAGAACCGAAGAGGTTTTTTATGGGAAAGGAAGAAAAAGAATCAAGAAAAGAAATAAAGAAAGAAGTCAAAAAAGAGGAAAAAGGAAGGGAAAAAAATTCTGGTGCTGCCGATGCTTTTGCTAGAGGCACCAAAAAAGCTTCAACTTTTAGATTGGCGCAGGATGATGATGATTGATGAGGAATCAATCAATTCGACAGAATTTGCCCTGCTTTAGACAGACCCAGATGGATGGATGGATGGATCAAGAACTATAAATGCTACGGCAAACCACGCAGTTGTCCGAGATCAACCTCTCCATCACGCTCCCCTCCTCAATCCTCAATCCCCTGCTCTGCTTGTTCCACATATGAACCCCGTACGTGTCTCCGCTGAGCTGAGCGATCTTGGCCTCGACCCACTTCGCGTCGCCCCTGCTCTTGGGGCTCCTGAACAGGCTGCTGATGTGGGTCCACCCGACCGGATAGAAAGCCATTGGCGGCATCACGCTGAACCTGCCTCTGTATCCGTTCCTCGATTTCACTCGCTCCACGACCCGGGACACCAGGTAAGGCCCGTTGTGACCCCACTTGCTCCCGTCGAACGTCAAGGCGAACTCCTGCATGAACTTGTGCAGGAGCGGATGGTGCCTGTCGAACACCATCGCCGCATTGTTCAGCCTCGTCCAGTTCCCCGAGACCGCGTCCACGCTCTGCGCTCCGATGCAATTTCTCAGCGAACTCATGTCTTTCAGGATTACGAAGTCCGTGTCCAAGTAGACGCCGCCGTATCTGTACAGGACGGCGAGCCTTATGAGGTTGGAGAGGTTCTGGGCTAACGGGATTTCGCCCGGGTCTTTGTTGCCTTTCCTCAGCTCGTCGAACCAGGCTTCGACCGGGGTCCTCCTGAGCAGCTGGGACAAGTCGGGGTTCGCCGCCAGGACCTCGAACCCGAGGTCCGTCACCGGTTTCAGGATCTTGCGCCCTCTTCTCGAGTCCATCGTCCTCGACACGATCACTAGGCATCCCTTCGGATGGGCTCGGAAGAGGCTCTCGACGCCGAGGAGCTCCCTGCTCCCGAAGGAGCTCGCCGGCGAAATCCACGTCATGAAGAACTGCGACGAGCATCCCTGGCCGAGGAACCTCGTGACGCGGGAATGGAACTTCCGGGTGGCGTTGTCGGACTCGAGTATGTCGAAATTCACCAGGTTCTCGCGCAGCCAACGGATCCTCTCCTTTTCCGTGACATTGAGCGGAGGGACAAGAGGGTGCGACGAACGAACTTCAGGATCATCCTCCTCCTCCTCCTCCTCCTTGGCTTCGTCGAACTCTTCACGGACCAATTGGAGTTGCAAGGAGCGGACGCCCGACCGGGCCTCTTGCCGGTCCAAGGCCACTTTGCCAAAGGGAAACGAAGGCAGGTAGACGTCGGAAACGGTGGCGTCCCAGGAGACGATCAAGAAAACGGCGGCGAGGGTGACTATGGCGAGGGCGAGCTTTTTGGCGCCACCGACCGCCCGGTGATCGAGCACCTTTCGGGACAGCTTAGGAAGTTTCATGGCGGCGGCTCTCGAGCTGAAAAACAGAGGGGCGGTCAGAACGAGACGGCCAGGCTCTATCGTGTCCGATCGTTTACTCGGATTCAAGAAAGGTTCAGAGGCAGAGACTTTCTCTTGGTCTAGTCTAATCCCAAAAGCTTTGAACCTGTCTCTATTCTTTCGGGGAAAGTTCTAATCAGCATTTTTTTGGGGCCTTAATTCGGACGTATATACGGAGCAGTCGATGACGCAGATGGAAATAAATAAAATTAGGGACAGCGAAGTAGGAACAAAGTTCTCCCCCCCCTCCTCCAAAAAAAAAAAAAAAAAAAAAAAAGTATGAACAAAGCAGGCGGCCCCAACGAGTATAATATATATCTATTTTTGGGATATTGCTTTCCCGGAACTTTGAACGTGGGAAAAATCGCTCGAATGATTGGCCGAGTTCGTCAATCATGCTAATCTAATTTAAAGACGGATCGTAAATTTCCATGTGGATCCTTGGGGCAATCGCTTTTCTTTTGGGTAAAGTTCTCGAATTTCACTTATGATGCGATTTACATAGTTTATTGGATTATCAAATCATATCGTTGGTTTAATTACGGATGAGTGCTCGGATTAAGAAACTTGGAGAACGTAATAATTAGGGAAGTTAAAAAATGGCTTGGACCTGACTCGAATTAACCTTTTTTTTTCCTCTTCTCTTTTGATTCAAGTCTATGTGGGTTGAGTCACAAGGACCATAGAACCTTTGTGTTTGGATTGGGTCTCCATTGATACTGGCTTGACTCGAACCCATCGAGACATCATTAGCAGTGATTGTGAAAAAATGATCAGTGTCGTGTTATACGACCTTATACCTATTTGTTTGTTTTTGTCTCTTCTATCTCAAATCAATTTATTTATGAGAAAATTGTCTAAAAAGCCCTAAATCTATTGTACTTTTGCTTATTCAGTCTTGAAAATTTTCAATTCTTGCCAATTCAATCCTAAACCTTTTTAATTCTTGCCAATGAAGTCTTAAACCTTTTAATTTCGTATATTCGATTTTAAACTTTTTCATTTCTTGCTAAGTCAATCTAAACCTTTGCCAATTCAGTCAATCCAACTAATTTTAATTAGAAATTGATTACATGGATATGTGGTACCTATGTGGCATTTTTAAAATAATATTTTGAAAATTATATATATATATATATTTTCTTCTTTTATATTTTTTTTTTTTTTTTTTTTGGGACCTAGGATTGACTGGTGAAGGTCAACAAGGGTTGGCCGGCGAGGGTCCATCGGCAACCCTTGCCCCCCTAGGTCCAAAAATAGAAAAAAGAGAAAAAAAAGGTGAAAAAGAAGATGAAAAAATCATTAAAAAATTCAAAATATTATTTAAAAAGTGCCATGTTGTGCCAATAATCCACGTTAATAATTTTCGGCCTAAATTGACAATAAGGGTGTGTTTGTTTCGCGAAATTGTATCATTTTTGGAAAATGTTTTTCAGGAAATCATTTTTCATGAAAATGATTAGTTTTCCTGTGTTTCGTAATATGTGATTGAAAATGTTTTCAGGCATTTGGATGACATTTGGAAAATTATTGAATAACATTTGACCTAATAAAAATGAATGACCTAAATACCTAATAAAGAGGGAAAGTGTTTTCCCCTTCCCACGTACAGGAATTCATTTTCCTAAAATAAAACATAATATTTCTGTTGATCGGAAAGTGTTTTCCATTGACCAAATTATTTTTGGAGAAACAAACAGCAGAAAGTCTGGAAAACACTTTCTAGAAAAAAACTTTTATTGAAACAAACACATCCTAAGTGAAAATATTTAGGTTCAGTTGCTAAAAGATAGGGATAAGCTTTCTAAATGAGATTGAATTCCATGAATATGCAAGCTAGAAATATGTTATTTGTTGCTAACTCTAAGATAAGATTTCCCATCCATTAGAAGTAGTGCATTATTTTCCTCATTTTCGCACCAAAACCTACTAATTGTTCTAGGATAAATTAGGAACTCCCATCTCAGCAAGAAGAGGAGAACTAGACAAATCCACTTTCTGCAAAGAAACTCTGGGGTAAGAAACTAGCTTCAAAACCAGAGTCTATATGAAAGCTACCTTTATTGCCAACGGCTTTTGTTGCATCAATTGCCGATCATACCACTTGCATTACAAAGTTGTGATAGAGCGCAAACAAAGGCAAAGAGGAAAGGGAGACATTGTGACTGAACAAAGACTTGACCACCGTCTCCTGTGGCTAGTTGGTGCATATGCACATTTCCCTTAAAAGGAAGGGAGATCGGATTTCTTCAGAGGGGCTAGCTCAGGGGCTAGAGTACAAGGTAAGGTTATTTTAATGGCCAGGCTAATTGCTAATATTCTTAGAGTTAAGTTAAGGCTAATAGATATATGTCTGCACTTTACTCCTACGGGAAAGGAAGTTATGAAAGAGCATTTTTTTCAGGTAGATATATTTGGGGATGTCCCCATTGCTTCTTAGTTAAGTAGGCAGCCCCATCCTAAGCTTCTTAAGCCTCTTATCCAGCACTAGGGACATTACCTTCACGACATGAAAAGGAAAGAGTGGAGATGATCTAAGTTAAGATGAGGAATAGCCTAGCATGTTTTAGGTGACTAGGAAAGAAAGAAATTCACATTCTCCCTATATCTTTCAAAGACCTTACCCCTTTCACTAAAATTTTTAACAAAATTGAAAGGTTTAAGATTGAATTGGCAAAAAGCGAAAATGTTTAGAACTGAATTGGTAAGATGGAAATGTTTAGTAATGAATTGATAAAAATATAATATATTTAAGATTTTTTAAATAATTTTCTCGTTTATTTAGCTTGCATATCTTCTTTGATGGTATGTAACCATTTCCACATCTCCAAGTTAGTGCGTCATCTCCCAGAGATTTTTTTCCCCCCGACGAAATTCTATGTTTTATACGATAATTTATGTAATCCGGCGGCCGTTAAATATGCCAAGCGAAAGCAATGTTTAGTGTTCACGATTTGCGTGACTGTTATCGCCTTCCACGTGCGCGGCAGAGCACAGCGATTAGGGGTGTAAATGGTTCGGTTCGGTTCGGTTTTTTGAAAAAACCGAACCGAACCGAACCGATAAGAGACCGTCCCGAACCGAACCAAAACCATCCCGAACTGAATACGAACCGAACCGAAAATGCGGTTCGGTTCGGGATGGTTTTTCGGTTTTCCTATTTTTACTTTGTTTATTGGAATTTAAGTAAAAAAGAGATGATAAAAAGAGAGATTATTCAATTTTTATTAAGAATTCTAATTCGGTTCGGTTAACCGAATTGAACCGAACCGAAAATATTAACAGTTATTTTTCGGTTAATCGAACCGAAACCGAACCGAACCGAAAACATATGAAGTTTCGGTTTGGTTCGGTTCGGTTTTATATTTTGGTTCGGTTTTTGACACCCCTAACAGCGAATGCCGTCGGATCGGAGAATTCACCGTTTTGCCATTGATATTGACCAAAGTACGTGAAGCAATCAAGAGCTGCCAAAAAGTCCCCCAGGACGATTTTCATTACATGTAGATGAAGCAATTCCGACGGAAACGCATCTTTGATGTGACCCCCATGTTTTTTATTATATATTTTCGCTTTCTAAAAATTTAGGAAATATATAATACAATATAAAAATATCGATAAATTATTTGATTATTGCTCTCGATGTATATAGCAATCTTATCCATCACATAAACATGCATAAAAATCCTTTAGATTCTAAATAGGTATGCACAATGGTCCCCGGAATATGACATGCCATCTAAATAGCTATTAATATTATGAAAGGACAAAAGGATGACTTTCACGGGTCAATTTTTGACTGATTCCACTTACTGCATTTTCTAAGAAATCTAGTTTGTTTTGCTTACTATAAATTAAACCGATCATCTCTATGTTAGGTAAAGTTATCTTGAGGCGGCCCCCTTTTTTGCAAACCTCCTCTCTTTTCTTTCTGTCTCTCTCTTTAAAAACCTGTCAACACGTCTGACTTACTGTTTTTCATTTGTTATTTCTAAATCCAAAAATCATTTATCATTATTTCTAGTGTCCCCCTTATTATCATTGATACACACCCAAAACTTAATCGGATAGTGTATACTTGTATTTTGTTTTAGAAAGGGTTATCTATGAAATAATATATAGAAAATTTTTCAAAAAAAGAGTTGGAATATGATCATTTTTTCAAAAGAGGGTCTAAGTGAACTTTGTCTTAAATAATGGTATGAAATAACTAATATAGTCTCAAATAAAGAGTTCGGACTCTAGTGAGCACATACATCTCATATGCCACTTTTCAATATATGGTCCAGAGCATTTTCGTCCAAAGTTAAATATTATTTCTTTTATTTATTTCTTCTTTCTTCTTTCTTCTTCCTCCAGTTGAATCCCTAGTTCATCTCCTTCTTTCTTTTTCTCTTCTTTTCTTCTTCCTTAGCACATTGAATGATACCCCCTTCATCTCGAACAGAAACACAGAGCAGAAGCAACAATCAGGTCCAACTATTGCCCCAAGAACTTAACCACAATTAGGGACTTCATAAGAAGGAAAAAATATAAAAAATAGAAGCAGGAGAGACCCCACTAGCTAGTAGCTATCTCTCTCGAAAAGCCACGAAGCATGAAGCAGCCTCCGGATTGACCGAAAGCTTTGATACTTCTCGCTCAAAACTCACAAGTCTTAAACTTAGATTATATTGCAACCCTCAAAGTTCATTGTTGAAAAAAGATGAAGCATGGAAAAGTCAATTACCTAGACTCCGTTTGTTTCGTGAAAAATGAATGATTTGAAAATATTTTCCTAAAAATGATTACCTATATCTCTTACAAAAATGAATAAATAATTTTTTTCATCATCCACGAGAATAATTAGACATAAATTGTCATCGATAATAAATTTAACTATTTCAAGCAATACAAATCATCATTTTTGAAAATCTATTTTCAAATCATTTATTTTTCACAAAACAAACAAAACTTTAAATTCTCAGACATTTCAAGCCATATATGTGTTGGGATGGATACAAAGAATTATATCCTTTTGTGTTCAAAATATCAAACACATGGTCCTGAATTCACTAAAATTTAAAGTGGATACTTTTGTTCCGATGGTCCACTTTCCAAAATTTCGATGATCCATTACCTTAGAGAGGCCAACTCCATCGCAAACTGAATTGTATATAATCATAGGAGAAATTTACGATGATAGAATTGGGTTTCTTTGTCCCCAAGCTTTTTGGAATCTTCTATGTACTGAAACCCAATTATCAAGCTTGCTTTTTTAATTTACCCTGTTAAATCCAATGAACTTTATTTTGACCAAAAAAAAAAAAGAGAGTCGTATTGCCGTTCGATCGCCAATTGACTCATTCCAAATTTGCAATCAGTTAAGGCAACAAAAGTTTATTCATTCCATAGGGCACTTCTTATATTATATATATTTTCAAATTAAAATTATTAAATCATACTTGATGGTTTGTCAGCTTGGTAGGTAACGCGTGAATAGATAATATGAAGTTAATCATAGAAGCATACCCACCGTACTCCTTTCATTTTGGTCCATTATTGGTATGACAAAGCTTGTATCTCCATAAGTACCTACTAATCCACTATATTATGCTTGCATGTTCAGGTCATTACTTTCAAGTTTAATACAAATACTATCCCCGACTTTTTCTATACTCGGAAAGAATTATCGGATCCTAATTTAATTTCCTTCTCTAATGTGATTAAACAAACAAGCTATATCTGTGCTTATTTGGGAACCGGAAGATAAAATTGTCAACACGTTATGAGATGGAATGAGGTTGACAATTCGCCATGTTAAAGTTCAAAACTATTGATTGAAATATCGATGACAATCTTCCTTTACCTAATTTGTTCATGGAATACGACTCTAAAGCAATAGCATGATATTTTTGACAATCATACAACTTCCAGTCTACGGATAAGAGGAGCATATAATATAAAATTGATGCTGTCTATTAATGGGGGTCACCCACGACTGAAGTTCTATTTGTGTGGGAAAAGATAAAAAGTTTAATGAAAGCCCCACATTGAGTCTTATTTTGGAAATTCGGGCACTTAAATGAATAAATAAGTAAAATTTTAGATACTTGATTGGAATTAGGGCAAAGTTCCGATACTTGCTATATAAGTACATCTCACTCTTTATATTATACCCGATCAAGGTGCCTTATCCATATTCGGAATAAATCAATCAATCAATCAATAAAACTTGGAACGTTGAAGCTTGATAGTGCGCCTATCTGTTTATACCCAAATATCTCCCATATACTGAATTATGTTATTTTTGGGCATGAAATTGATGGCACGCGATGCGTTAGCCAAGCTAGTAAAATGGTCACTTTTCAGATAAGCAAATTCCACTTCCGAAAGATCATACCTTCCTCTGGTTATAATTAAACTCATCCAAGTTAATTTATCATAGTTACTCGTTAAAAAGAATCGTGCCTACATAGACAAATTTTCTAATGATTAACAAATCCTTGATAATCACAAGGCACATATTAAAATCTGTGTATTTACTCTGTCCATTTACGTCTTAAAACAAGAGGGAAACGATTGCTATTGGGCGGGCCAATCCGACAAGGCCCATGGCCCTTGCTGTGACCCTTGCAAGGTTTGCCGGGCCTTGCCAAACCTCCCATCCCCTCCATCAAAAGGAAAAATTAATAAGAACATGCCACATAAGTTTTCCGTCTCTTCAAAACCGGCCGAGTTAATGGAAAGATTTTTTTTTTTGGTCGGAAAGTTAATGAAAAGATCGAAACGTATCGAAACGCCAAGTTTTGGGAGTTAAATGAATGACGCAAAAGTTTTACGTTACAAATGCGTTAATGCTTTAAGTTTCATAACTTACCCTATAATTAGCCCTTTTTGGTATTAAATATATTTTTGTTGGCTAAAATCACATATTTATCATTAATACACTTATAAATGACGGATTCCTATCTTTATTAATATATCTTTTGGTGATTCTTAACCTAATCTTGATTGAAGGAAAACAATGTCTTTTTATTTATTTTTTCGCCTTTAAAGGTCCCCATCTCTAGGTGGAATAAATCGAGCTAACATATCTCTAGTTTCATATTAGCGAGAACCATATAGACTCATAAATGTTTTTGTTAGATTCGACATGGCCCCGGGGTTTGATGCCTTTTGAAAGTCGCATGTCTTCCGTGTTAGCAATTTGGTTAGGAAAATGATCGGATTTCGCCCATGAGTGTATCAATTACTAATGACCATAGTGGGCTTAGCGGACGAAAAAGAAAGAGAAAAAAATAAAAGAAATCCTCCGAATGGTACACGTGCTAGTAGAGAATGTGAAATCTACTTTAATCAAAAGTTTTAACTGTTGTTTCTGCCTATCTTTTTTTGAGCTTATGGGCATCTTAATTCTATTGGGCCTAATGTGTAATGTTTTAGATAGAAATCCGCCGGGCCTCGCTTGGGCCTTTCTTTTGCAAAAGACTGTCAACATCTGAACTTCTTTACATAAACTTACGTAGTTCAACTTCATGCTAATTAATCCCCGACACCATCGTGGTTTCATCATTTCCCAAAATTAAGAATACACAAATCCTTTAGAGTAAATATTAAAAAAAATGATTTAGAGTGATTGCTTCCATCTTTCCAACAATTTAATTTAAGTACATTAAATATCACGTAATTAAATCAGTATCATTTGCTCATGACTTAGGATCAGTGTGTTTTTGAAAAGAGATAAAGTAGTCACAAAATTCATATTCAAGCCTAATTAAATTGAAATTATATTACTAAATAAGGTTGAAAGAAAATGCTTATGACCGATAAAGAAACCGCTCCTTATTCGAAAATAAATCAATGAGTGGAGTATTTTTTTTTTTTTTTTTTTCCTTACTAATTCCTCAACATGAGATTTGCTAATGTTAAGCATGAGAAAAAGGACATTAAGAGTGTGATAGTCTTCGTGACGTTACTTCATCGCAAGAGATAGGATCTTGTCGATACTTGGGACTAAAATGAGAAAAAGAGAGAGAGAAGAACATTGAATGGATTATGGGGTCAACATCACGATCCTCGTGATCGTTCCACCTGGATCGTCGGTCTTGGGCGGCAACCCCGATTTCAGCGCCCTTAGATCCTCTCAAGGGAGGGGACAGGCGACACGTGGCGCCACTGGGCGCGTGATTCCCGAAGTCCCGCCTTTGAATGAAGGGCGCAGATTCGAGGCGGTAACGATCGAAACCCCACGCCTCTGCATTCTATAATAATCTCTCTCTCTCTCTCTCTCTCTTCTCTCGCGATCGAGACGCTCCGGAGTCTGTTAGAGATTCCGACGTCGTTGATGCGTTCGAACACGCCACGTGGAATCAGATCCGTTGCTTCCCGTCTCCATCGCCTCCCACCTGTCACGGGGTCCCCACCGCTATACATACACGAGAAACTCCCTCTCTTCTTTCTTGTTCTGTCTGCTGCCACCAGAATCAGATCACGATTTACGCCCGCCACTAAACCTGAACGCCACATACAGACGAAGCTCTGCTTAGCTCAGCTCGGCTCGGCTCCACCTGTTCTTCCTCCACAACCTCTCCCTCTCTCGCGCCCCGGGAGCTCGTGCAGTAACTTTTGCGAGCGAGGCGAGCGGAGCCAAGCCGAGCCGATCCCGACGAGTTCCGGCGAGTGAGCAATGGACGCTCTCGCGAGTCGCAGCTTGAAGATTCTGGCCAACAAGTCCGGGGACGGAGCGGGTCCGTGCTTGTCGCCGTTCGGGGAGAACGTTGCTGCCAGAGCAGACGTGAGCTTCGCGCGAGTCCAGAAGCTCGCTGATTTCGGGTTCTTCCGTCTGGCCTCAGCTCAGCACAAGCTCGTCGCTCCGATTCCTTCTCTTTCGTCCAACGTCGAGGTCAATCTCTCTCTCTCTCCCCCCTCGTTATTTAGATCATTTACTAATCTGTTTGAATTTGAAAATGATTTGTAGCATTTTGTGGTGAATCGGTGATATTGTGCGATAAATTAGCTTGCTTGCAGATGGTGAAAAGTGGAATGCTGTTGCTTATATGTTTCTCGTTTTTTGTTTCTCTTCGCATTCAAAGCAAGCAAAGTTAACAACTCCGTTTAGATTTTAGTGGTTAAACATGGTTAAGGTCAATGAACGTCCATATAAATGGTTAAATTATAGTGAAATGGTGTCGCTTGTGCGTTTTGTCGTTTTGTCGAACCTCGGATCACTTCTCGGAAACCAATAATGCAAGCTTGGATATAAAAAGACGAAGTAAGAAAAAATCAATGCAAGAGCGACATAGAAGCAGAGCTCGACAAAAGTCTGCTTGGACCCTGTTCATTTCCTTTCTTATGTTCCTCTTCTCGGAATTGGTACAATCCACTAAACGATAACCTTTTTTATAATGTAAAACTTCCCAGATGTCCTTGTCAGCATATTCAAGTGCATATCTTTCGTATTGAAATGCAAAAGCTAGTCAGTTTAGTGGCTCCTAGTTGCAAATCGGATAAACTCATTAGATATCCTACTTTCGTTTTTAGGATTTCCAACTTACTCTATACTAAAGCAGTCGATGAAAAGTGTACAAAAAGTTTCTCTATGGACTCGATAGGCTTTCTTCAATAATATCTACATTAATTAAGCAAACTGGGGTTCTTGAGATTCTGTAGAGTATTGAAAAAAAATAGTATTAGATGGGATGTGTAAAACAGCCATATTAGGTCTTATGAGAAAACGGTGTTGCTATGGTTCTTATGTTGATGAAATGGTAATGTCTCACAGCTGGAACTTATGTTTGATTTTCGCAGCATCTGCTACTGCAAGCAGACCTAGAGACAGCAGAAGATGAGACTACAGAGACATGTAAGCTTTGGCATTACTAATCAGATATATAAAAAATTCTAGATTTCATTAATTCCATCTCCATTTTTTAGATTCTTCGAGGAAAGTGCACGTCAGATTTCAGTTACAGAGAGAGTGTCAATTTGGAGAACAATTTCTTATAGTAGGGGATGATCCAGCCTTGGGGTCATGGGACCCATCAAGTGCAGTACCATTGGACTGGTCAGATGGACACATATGGTCAGTAGAGCTGGTAAGTTTTTATTTTAGACGAACTCGAGTTTTCTTTCTTTCAAATAGCAATAGTAGATTGTCAGGGCTTTTTTCATATCTGCAATGTGTTTGGATAGGACATACCCATTGGGAGAGATATTCAATTCAAGTTCATATTAAGACAAGTAGACGGAAAGTTACAGTGGCAGCCGGATCCGGATCGGATTTTACAAATCTGGGATACTGACAAAACAATCACTATCTATGAAGATTGGGAAAATGCTGAATTACAAAAGATTTTGGAGGAAGAATTATCAGACAGCCTCTCTGAGGTTGAGGAGTCTACTCATGGTTCAGAAAGGTTGATAGTAGCAGAGAACTCAGATCCATTGAGAGAAAAAGTGATGCTAGAAGCCAGCAATGGATCAGCTTTCGCTGGTATTTATGCTGCCCCTGAAGAGAATCCACCGGTGGAAGCAAATGATGATTTAATTTTTTCCAAGGCTGTTGCTCCAGTAGAAGAGATGCCTGTGGCTCTTTATGCAGATAATATCCTCCAAAAGCAGGAGCAGTCTTCAAAAGATGAAACTAACAATGTGCACTGTGAAAAGAAAATCGGTTGCCAAAATGAGGACCTGACCATATCGCATGAAGATCTTGGAAACAATGGCAGAGCCACAGTCAATAACTCAACAAGCATGAATTTCCAAAGTGACCTAGTTACAGTTGATGAAGTTCCTGTACTGGTACCTGGCTTGACTCCCTTATCAATGGTGCTAACAGAGGAGTCAAATCGATGTGAAGAAGGACGAAGCAGTGTGGGTGATGCCTCTGGTGGACCTGATGAAGCTATAAGTTCAAAATCACCAGAGGTAATTGCTTGACGAGTGTGAGCATTCTCTGCTTTATTGCTTCCCACTTTATCAGTTTGCATTGGCCAGAAAAGTTACTCCATCTCCTGTCAATTGACCGCAACCTGCTAGGATTTGAAGATTTTACTAGGTATTGGAAGTGTTCTGTTGTTTGCTTGTATTCTCGTGAAAAATAAGTTGCATAAGGATGTTTTGTTCCACATGATTGAAAGCAGGGGCAGCTTATACAAGAATCTCGCAATCATCTCCACTAATTGGAAGAGAAAATGCTTCATATATGATAAGAACCGTTGTTCCCTGCTTAATAATTGGGAGCAAAGCTGAATTTTCTTCAGAATATATTTCAGTGTCTTCTATCCTATTGGAACTGTTAACAATTTAACGTTGTACTACTGCACCTCATAGAAATCTTATTTTGCCTCTACGAACCAACTGTTACAACTTATGTAATTGCCACAAGCACTGGCGTTGAATTCTTGAAACATTTGCACGGATGATGAACTGACATATCCAATATGGTAAATGGATCTATACGGTCAGATCATCTGCCATGTACAAAGCAAGGCCCTAATGGAAAACTCGCATTGTTGTTAAGCTGTCACACAACACAAATGACATTGGTCATCTATGAATTTGATGTCTATGACACAGATGACATTGCTCATCTATGATTTTGATGTGCGTGACTCTCTCTCTCTACTCTATCACACTCGTGTGTGCATGGGGGCGCGCACAAGCACACTTGGGTATGGGAATTGTGCTTTCTTCTGTGGTGCGTGCATTAATACCTGTGTGCTTCTCTTTTTCGAAGATTCTCTAATGAGAAATTCATTTGCGTGTAAAGCAAGAGCCTGGATGCAACCCATCACAACAAGAAACGGCACTGATTTTTGCCGAAGGACAGCTTGATAACCAACAGAAACAGATTATCCACATAGACAACAGAGAAAGGAAGACCGACCCTGAGAATTTAGATATTGTATTGAGGAATGATATTCGATGGGGCCGTAGGACATTGCAGAAGTTTCTGACAACTCTGGGATTGCTATAGCAGGCGGACTCGGACTCGAAGAATATACCAGAAAAATGTTGCTGTCCATTGTGCAGACGGACGATGTAGCTTCACGAAGCATACTATCGTTTTCTGTCCTTTGAGTGCGCTCAGGGTTTTTTGTACTATAGATGGAGTACCGTGCGTGTATATGTACAACTCTGTTGTTGCAGCAAACGCCATAATCGAGAGTGCGCTAGAATCTCTAGCAATAGTTCTAATGTTGTGCCGCATACAAGAGAACTAGATGAAATGCCTGTAGTATTATTACTATGTGCACATGGAAGTAGTGATCTCCATCATTTTGGAGTCTTGCCGACGTCTGGGATGCTAACTCGTCCTTCAATCATACGGTTACGGTTTAACCAACAATCATCTCCGCCCTTACGTGTCATCGCCCGAAAACTTGTCTTCTGTAAAATGATTGCTCCTGGTTGCTAACCCGTCCTTCAAAATTCCCCTATACGAAGGGAAAGTTGCTAAGAGACTATCTTTCGAATACTCCCGTTAGGAAAATTTATGGTTTTCGATGCACGGAACCTTCCTCATACCATATGTAGTTAAATACTTCATAAACTAAACTTTCCCTTATTAATATGCTTAATCAGTGTCGTTAGAGTACCTGTCGGTGCGATACCTTTCTCCAAACTTTCGAAACATTTTTCTCTGAGTAGATGCGCTGTGCGGGCGCTCAAAATGAGCTTTGCACATACGTCATTTAAAGGATCTCTGTAATCTGCGATACAGGCTCGGATAGGCAGCTGGGTTTGGTTTGCATCGAAGAAACCTTGTCCGGAATCAAAATTTTAGAGGATCAATGTGGACTCTGGAAGCAATAAGGCATCGTTATTTTGACATTATTAGGGAGCAAGAAGTACACCGCTGCACTCGTTACGAGGTCTTGCCTGGGAACCAGGAGCCCCACGATGAGATAAACCTCGATAAGCTTTTCCTTATGCACATGACGTACGTTGTGGGGTTCAATCGTTTTCTTCCTCGAATTTTGCCTCGCAGTTAATGTGGCGCTCTAGCCTTTTCTAGATGGATTATAATGTTGATGGTCTGAGAATTCACGCCATTGCATCTTCACCCAATAGTTTATAGTCCACCCTACAAGGTAAAGACGGTTTTTTTTGTTAGGTCGAGTACCTCTGGAATATTAGTTAGTCCTACTGTATAAATTTTCCTTTGCATTATCTATATAGAATTAGATCAAAACAAAAAGTAATTCCTGATCACACATATTTTGGTAATAGACGTTATAAAATATTTGTATATGTGTATATGCTTTTGTTTTAGTTTGAAGTATCTATGCAAAGGTAAAGCTGAATTTTCGAAAAAAATAAGGCTTTTCTGCATTTCCTGCATTTTTTGGCCAAGGAGTCCATTTGAAAAGAATGGAAGCAAAGTGTCCAACATGAAGTCTTTGGAGGTCATAGGGTCGTTGGATGCAGGACGAGAAAAGTTTTTGTCATGGAAGAGTTCGAGATCCACATGATTGCACTACAACATGGCTAGTTCATGAGTACATATCTAAGATAAAAGCCAAAACTCACTTTAGCTATGGAGATGGAGGTAGTTACATGAGAAAGATTTACCCTCACTTGATATAAAAAAAAAAAAAAAGTTTTAAAGTAACATGGAACGCTCTCAGTTTTAAAAAGCCCAAATGGAGGAGCAGTACAACACATTGAGATTTTATCTGGAGAAGCTCAAGAGAGTTAACGAGATTAGAACATTTAAGCTGGAAGTCAACCAGCAACCGGAGTATTGGAGAGGTTTTATGTGGGGTTTGACGAGTGAAGATGGGACTTTTAACAGGATGTAGGAGTACTGTATGATTGGATAGGTGCTCCTTTAAAACTAGATTGAAGGGTATATTGTTATCTAATGTTGGACGAGATAGATGGAAACAGTAATATGTTTTCGATTGCTTGGGCACTTACGTAAGCTGAGACGAGGCATTTTGGAGTTGGTTTTTCACCCTACTATTCATTAACCTAAGGGAGGGTAAAGGCAAGGATTGGATTTTCATTAGTATCGCCAAAAGGTAATATCTCACTTTTTATTCATAAAAGTTAGGAAAAGAAGTCACCGAAAACTTAAACTATGTTTTTTAATGACACATTTATACCCAAAATTATCTAAAAAAAGGTGATACCAAAAATCTCAAATTTTTACTCGTGAGACAAATTCACTCTAAATTTTTTTTGACATCAAAAGCCCTAAATTAATATTTATTTGGCATATTTACCTCGAATTTTGAGGTAAAGGATTTTTGATATTACAAGAAAAAGTTTGGGGTAAACATATTATACTAGTATAAGTTTGGGATAAATGTGTTATAGTTGACATAATTGAAGGCTTTTGTTGACATTTTCCTAAAAGTTATTACCCAACTCTAGTGGGGCCAATTCCCTAAGAAAATCCCAAACTTGTATGTTGAGTCCCAAATATGTCTGGAGTATTTTTTTTGTCTAAAAAAACCCAAAACTTTTACATTTAGTCAGGTGGCGCTATTGACAGCAATTGCCACGGGCATAAACAAATTCAAAACTAAATGTGATGAAATAAAAGAAAAAAAGAAAAAGAGAGCATTTTAAACTGTCAGATACTAAAACCTAAGGGAAAGAAGCATCATGTGTTCTAAGAAAATGCAATTGCTCACAACCATTGCCGGTCAGAAGTAATTAGTAGTGTATGCTTCTTATATTAGCACTCACAAAGTCATGCACAGCTCTCCATCCCCTCCAAACCCCAGAAGCACAGGCACACCACCGTGCCCTCGCCCCCCCCCCCAAAAAAAAAAAGACAAAAAAAAAGAAAAGAGAAAAAAAGAGAGAGAGAGAGAGAGAGAGCTTGTTCTGAATTACTGGCTATATTTCACTTGATGCTACAGAAGCATACTGTTAAGCTACCAGACTTCTCAAATTCAACTGCTCGGTTTGTCAATGTTGCTTCACAAATATGCATTAACTGATGAAAATTCCAGCAAGCCACATTCAAAAGTTAAAGATAGCAGCATGTCAAACAAGTGCAACAACAATAACACATGATTTCTAACAAATAAAGTATCTGGCTACAATCTTCCTCTTAAAAATCTTCTTCTTATGAAATAAATTGAAAGACGAATCTCTCATACACAGAATTTACTTCATTGATAAAACGAATTTGCAATTTTTCCTACAGAACAGATTTTGAAGAAATGCAAACAAAACTGGCATAGAAAGCCATCAGTTGCAGAATTAAGAAGCCAGCTAAACTAGATCAAGAGACGGATATGACACAGTTTTTTAACACAAGGCAGCGGTTAGCTAGAAAGAGAACCATCCAATAAGCAGCTGAGAAACAAACACCAAACAATGAAATTTCATATTTGGAGTAGTCAGTTAATTCAAAGTTGTGCCTCAGGTCTATGTTTAGTCAATTCACAAATTTGCTTTATCAAGCAATGTGGCGGACTTATGTTGGTGGAACACAGTCAACCTGATAAATATTAACTTGCAGTCTGCCACATCATTAAGTGCACCAATTTTGTAACTACATATACTAATTTTGGCGGGTTACTAGTTGCGGATGTTACCCACATGCAAAATTAACTAGAGTAAATGTGGCTGATGTCCATGATTGTAATTCATCAATTAGAAGAGTGGTTAGAGGAAGTTTTCTCCAACAAGGGTTGAGGGAAAATATGGCATTTCTGTTATTTTGTCTTAACATGCTTAGCATTACTCTTATCTAATTACAAGGGTCACTCTCTCCCAACCACACTATTAGGCAGGCTATAAACTCCATTTGATTATATTCATCGTCCAAGAAGATCAGGTGAAATAGAATCTCCGAATTAGAATATATTAAGCAAAGAACCATCAAAATTCTTCCTACTATCTATAAGAAAAAAAGTACTTCCTGTTACCGATAAATAAAATTCCAATTCTTAATGATGTCCTATCCTCATCCTATAGTCGTATCCAATAGTTTCTAAAAGCATAGGAGGAATGTAACGTCAAATCACAATTAAGCACCATAAGATTTCAAAGAAAAAGTGCACTGCTCTACGGAGATCACCTTCGACAGGTTCCTTCACGACAATACAAAGCTTCAGCCCATTGGTCCATGACGAAGGAACATAGGAGTTGCAACCCCAATGAGACCACCTCTTTATTACTATTTACCTTCCATCTCCCCAAAAAGTTCCTCCTGCCACACAGAGCTGCCAAGACCTCAATCTTTCTATTTTCTCCACATGCAGCTTGCTTTCATCACTGGTTTTAGCGCCTTTAGGCAAAGGTGCAAGAGGTACAAAGAAGACCTGAGGGCTCTGGTTATTTTTTGCTCACTTTGTTGAATAAAGGAATCACTCTCCAAAAAACTATTGAGTCAAAAAAATTTGTCAAGTAATGATTTTATGAAGCATTACAACAATTGGATAATCTCGATGTCACTTATTCTTCCTTCTTCACAGGATCAGAGGTCACAACAGGGAGGTTCCTTCTATACTGAGAAGAAGTCAGCCTCCTCTCTAATGGCGTCTTCCTCTTGCTCACCACAAACCTGTTCACTCCTTTCCGCATTGGCATTATTGATGGGAAATCCTCGTCTGGTATTTGGCTCAGCTCTGAAATGTCCTTAATCTGGGCAACACGTCGGAACCACCTTTCTGCCTTTGCCTCCTCTGACATGTCCAGAGGATCAGGTTCCTTCACTGCTGAACCCTCCAAGCTCTTACCTCTCCACTGCTCTCGCACATTGAAACTTTCTGATGGTTGGCATGAACTGCTCACCTGATTTGTTGCCTGTCTTGTATTTCTACCATCTTGAAATGATCCAGCTTCTCCACTACTCCAGCTACTTGTCTGAGGATTGCTTGAGTCCTGCAGCATCCCAACATTATGTGTCCCTTTTGTCATGGCTGAACTATTTTGAGTAAAGTTTCCTACAGGAGGTTTCATATTCCAGTTCCCACTATCAATTTGCCGGTTTTCCATTGATTGAACATTGCCATTAGGAGGCATCGAACTTGAATCATTTGCCTCCAGTGGAAACTTCCTGGGAGATTCAAGAGTTGATGTTGTTTCCATAGAGACTTTATCAGTAGCAATTTCCCCATCAGGCTGCTGGTTTTCCTTTTTAGCAAAATACCCTGGTGGGAATGGGACAAAGGGAACAAAGTTGGTATTGCTAGCTTGCTCCATTGCAGCACGCCTTTTATATGTTGGGAAGTCAAAGAACGATCTTTCATCCTTCCAGCCGCAAATCGGTTCTCTCCCTTACGCATGGGCATGGTCTCAGAGAAGTTTTGGTCAGAAACTGCAGATGGCAAATCTCGGGCATCATGTAAATCTGCAATTCGCCTAAACCATCTCTCAGATTTTTCTTCTCCTCCTCTTTCTTTATCTTGGCTCTCAGTCTCAATAACTGGCCCATGAGATGGCAGTAAACCAGCTCCTGATTTACCTGTGATGTTGATGCCAGAAGCAGAAGAACCCTGCTCTCTATCATTTGAAGCAAGAGAAGCAGCCCCACCTCTTACCAAGTTGTCTGCCTCAGTATCAGAAATTCCAGGTTTCTTGGCAAACATATCATCAGGTAAAGGCGTAAAAGCAACATAACCAGAATTGTTTCCTCCAGGCTGTCCTTGCTGCGGAGATGGTGAGTGGGAAAAACGTGAATCAAATCTCTTGTTTGCATCTGAAATTCGGTTATCATCAACGTTTGGAGTTACCTCAGCAGTCAAGTTAGTTCTGTTTGGAGCATTGGCCAGCCTCCTATCCAGAGGTGTCTTCTTAGTGCTCACAACAAATCTATTCACTCCTTTCCTCAGTGGCATAATCTCAGGGAAATCCTCATCTGTCATAGCACTGTTCACATCTGAAGTGCTATCTAGCTGTGAAATTTTTTTGAACCACCTTTGTGCCTTCTCTTCATTGGCAGCTAACCTCCTCTCAATGTCAACTTTATTAGCATCATGGACAGTACCATGACCTGAACCAAATCCAGAGGGGTCTGTGGATGACATCAGTCCAGGACACTTGCATTCACATCTCAAGCATACTTGATTCCTCCCATGATTGAAGAAGTCACACCTACGACAGTTTGAAAAAACAAAACACTACTTTCAGCACGTTGGACTCATACTAATGATAGCTATCCACAGAACCTTCCATGAAAAACAATAAGCAAATACTCACTGAGGACACTCCCACTCTCTGCCTGTCAAATGCCCCTTTGGTCGTGCCTCTTCACATTCAAGGCACTTCATATTTCTCGCAAAATTCATAAAATTACACCTGCTCATAAATGTCAAAGAGAGAGATTCAATTTGCATGTCATATCATAACAAGCAGAATATAGAGATTGGAAAAAGACAGGAATAGAATTTGTTTTGGTGACAGAAGAAAGCACTTGCCTGTGGCAAACCCAGTCACCTCTTTTCATCTCAATGTTAGGCCCACGAGGCCTGGGAACTTGTCCATATTTGCTAGAGAACTGGCTCTCAAGAGAACCAGCAAAGTTTGATGGGGAAGTATGACTTAAATTTGCCATCTCTTGGAGCGTATTCCGTACAGATGCAATTAAAATTTGGTTACTGAAGTAACTTTTTTCTGGTGTGAGGGGACTGCAGGTATAACTCAATATAAACCTCATCAAATCAATTGTCTGTGCTTTGTTGCCATCAACCGTCTATGCAATGAAAAACAAGAAAAAGAAATGCCGAAAATCAGATGCCAACGTTAACCACAATAACATAATTACCAAGCATGCAAGCAGAAATTGGTATCGTATTTTTCAATGTTGTGTGCATACACAACATCGGCACAACAATATTACAAGCAAAAGAACTGTGAAAATGAGTTCTTACACCAACTTCGTCGCCACTTACGAACGCCCTCATTTTTCTGATGGAATCATCAGCGTTCTTGAACAGGAAAGGAGCACCATTTTCCACCAACACGCCTACATCTCTCTTCGAGAGTGCCCTACACAACCAACTTCAAGCATGAATAAAACGCATCGCCAGACAAAACATAACTATCAAGGAATATGTAATTTTTAATACAAACAAACCACAAAAGATGAGGCCGATCGCGCGCGAAGGCCAAGCCAGCCTCAGCTGCACGAACTAACTCCTCCTGCAAATCCACGCCCGCCAAGAACTCAGCCTCTCCACCAATTCCCCGCGCCGCTGCTGCAGCGAATCCCTCCTGACCGAAATAGCCACCGGCGGACAAGCTCTTGACGAAACTGAGCCACTCCGGCCACGGATGAGCGGAGTCGGCGAAATGATCGTCTCTGACGGCGTTAGCCTGAGCATGGAAATATCGCGAACAGGACTTGATTTGCAGTGGAAGGGAATGGTCGGCAGAAGCGTTGAGGATGCGGTGGTGGAAAGAGAGCGAGGCGAGAGGAGACAGGTGGCGGAGATGGCGGCGGCGGTGGTGGAGGCGAGCTTGAAGGAGGAGGGAGGGGCAGCGCGCAGGGATAGGAGTGGCGAGGAGCATCAGGAACCTGGTGGCGCCGCCCATACTCGCAGTCGTCGCCGTCGCCGCCGGCGATGCTTAAACCTTACCGAGGAACGGAACTGCGGGTTGGGTTCGATGGCTTGAGCTAAAAACGATAAACCTCGCCCTCAATTTTGTAACTTGTGTCGTGAAAAATATCCTTTTTTTTTTTTTTTTTTTTTTCTTGTTCTCCGTTTATCCGGTATTAGTTATTTATAAATCCATTGCCAGATAAATTGTCAGTAGAAATTTTTGGCTTTTGCAAAAGAAAAATTGATTGCAACTTAACAGGTCGTCACAAATTTCACATTTAGGAAAATTTGGGAAACCCCTTCCTGGACTTTGATAGTAGTACACACGCTCCCTTTAAAATTCTAAAAATGTTCCGTGCTAATTTAATTTTCAATTTTTTTTATGATCGTCAAGAGACATGACCAGATTTTGTTAGGAGGGTAATGGTTGAACTCTAGGGTTTTGCCCTCATTTCTCAGCCGAAACTCTAGATCTTGATCAAGGGCTTTTTAGAGTACTTAATCAAGATTGATCCAAAGTCAAGGACCTTTGATTTGCCTTTGCTAATTGGGCTAAAATTCTTGAAATTAGGAATGCCAAAATAGAAATAACATTTGATAATATTGAAAATCCCTGGGGGGATCGATTTCGTAAAAGATGATATCAATAAATGGGTCATCGTTGACCCTAAGCAAAGTCAAGCGGCTGGCTTACTAGGGATGGTAGGGTCGAGCGGCACCATAGGCAAAGGCATGCAAGAGTGCGAAATGAGATAGTAAGGGATAGAGAAGGGTGAGTGCTGCTGGGGTTTCTTTTTCCTAGTTCGAGGGAATCACTACAGGGCACAAATCAAACGGTTCTAAAATGGGAATAGGGAGATGGGAACCGCACGGTAAGTTCGGGGACTCGTACTAATCCCACTCAATTGGTTAATTAACTTTCACCACAGATCCAGGTAGCATCCACCACAGAAATACTCTCTCTCTCTCCCTGCCGCCACCGTTGATGAAACCGAGATGGGGGCGTCCATGAGCCCAGGTTGAGATCAAGGCTTGGATCGAGTGCGAGCCTTAGATTTTGGGCATGCGATCTAGGGTTCTCTAAGACGTTGGATTAAGTTCGATCCGAGGTCAGTCGGGAAGGTGACTACCCTGGGCAGCTTTTTTGAAGTCTTAGGGTGCTGTCGAGCCTAGGCAAAGTCTGACGGTTGGCTCATTGGAGATGGCATGGTCAAGTAGCTGCACGGGCATTGGCGCAGTCCAAGGCCGGTGGAGAGAAGAATGGGTGCTATCAGGGTTTCTTTCTCTACTTGATGTGATCAGCACGTGACGTAATGGGGAAATGGAGACGGGGACTGTGCATGAGTACAGTACCCCTTAGCCCGTAGGAGACTGCATGTTTATACGAGAATTTGATTGGACTATCGTATCAATTATATATAGCTCACAAAATTGATTGAAAATCAGGTTGTGTTTAATCGTTTGGATATTAGAATTCTATTCATCTTTATCTCACTATTTTCATTGGATATTTTTGTTCAATTAAATCCATTTTACATCTAACTTTATCATGTTTAGATAAAAATCAAATATAAGAAGGGATAAATTTTATCCTATCTTGACTACTAACCTCAAAGTAGAATATTTGATCAGTCATCCATCAAAGATAAGAGCCGGTTATGGTGGTAACCCGTCGCAATGGCCAGCTTGATGAAGAAGATGAGCACGCAGAAGCTTGGCCGCCAAAAACAAAGATTACGAACGAGCATCACCTCTAATCTAAGTCGATCGAACTCGTTTGTGGTCCGTTTTGGCTGAAAAGGATTGCCCGAATCCATGAGAGGCCAGTTCGGCAAGGGCAGTAAAGCTCCTCATTGCCCGCCGCAAATTAAATGCTATCACAATAGGATCTCTACTAAGACCACAACCGTGAACCGGTTCGACCATGTGCTTAAAATGTGTCGGGAGTCTCTTGTCAAGAGCGAAGATAACGAGACGAACATGTATTCTCCATAAATACGACACTGCAATCAGTTGGACCAGATAAAACACAAACAGAAATATCTAACCAGCATATTGAATAATTTGAAAATTGTGTTCCATCTATATACAGCAAAGGAACAAAATAAAGGAGTATAGAGCCACCTTTCCTAAGACTCTAATACAAAAGAATTTGCCCAGTAAATTCAACTTACTGCCGTTTTCCTCACTTAAACTGAGAATCAAGATAACGCAGGATACATATTTCACAAAGATCTGCATTCAGATGGTGACCTATCCTATGTTGCAAGGCTTCTGAAAGATCCAGACTGCTGTGACAGGTAACCTGTCCAGTCGTAGGCTTTGCACCCAGCATCAGTTCCACCTCTCCCGATCACATTGTGATATGCTATTCTTGCAGCCGTTGCCACAAGGGGGATAGCTTTGCCTCACTCGGGAGCCCCAGTCCTCGGGTATTTGCTTGGAGTTGGAAGGTATCGTGCGACCTAGAAAAGTTCAAGAAAACTGAAGCAAATCAGATTTGTCACCAAAAAGGTATATGAAGGCCCATAAAGTGATGGGCTGCAAAAAGCAAATGAGATGCAACGAGCTAAAAAGCGTGTGCCAAGTGCATTTTATTACACAGAAAAATCAATGATTCAAAAACATTTTCCTGAAAATGATTATATGTGTCGCTTAAAGAAATTAGTCATTGGAAAAAGGTTTCATTCTTAATAAATTACAAACATTTTTGTTGGTAAAAATATTTTCAATCAATTCGTTTAAACTCAATTCTAGGAGAATATCTTCACAAATGGTTGAGTTTCTGTGAAAGAAGCAACAAGGAGAATATGATGGACCATGCCTAAGCAGAGTAGAAAGGAGAAACAAGGAGCACAAATCAATCTGTCGAAAACTAGTCAACATGATTCTCATGATGGACATTGTCTGTATATAGTAAAAAGCTTAAATAAAGAAAACATTCAATTGGTTGTCAACACGATCCATGACAACTCACCCATAGTACACCCCTTTGCAAAACCGCAACATGCACCTTACAGAGACGGAAATATTTGCAGGAGAATGAATGAGGTCCTGCTCTTCGAAGTTCTCATACCTGCTATGATAGTTAGGACTGGCAATAGTTCGGCAACCTTTCACATTACAGATCCTGTCTGACATTGCCAGTCCTAGCCACCAGAACAGTTTTATAAGTGTAGAAAATGCACAGCCATTTTTCTACTTCAGCAAGAGGGGAAAAGTAAAAGGGCACAGTAGCACTGTGGAAATCAGGCACAACATGCCTGGATAACAGGACAGCAGCATTATACAGATCACTAAAAAGACCAAGGACTTACCACAGAACCAGAAGTAAACATAGCCAGGATAAGTCAACATTGGGAGGCATGAAGCCAGCTTGCTTTCTTTCAGCTCTTGGCTCCATAATCAGGAAAAGAAGAATACTGATCTTCAGGTAAAAGTTTCTCAGTTTCCTGCGCAGGTCACCTTATCTAATTACAAGCATCACCAACTCCTTTTAAGGAGAGAGCAATTAACAATTCTAAGCATCAAGATGATCGTGCCTCAGCATTGCCCTCTTTAGCAAACTCATCTTCTCTTGGTGGTTCATGTGACCCAGGACTGACAACATCCCACAGAAATCCATTTTCTTTTCCTTGAGATATCTTATTGAGATTTTTGTCAACTTCTTGTGAATGGCTCCTGGCATAGGTGACGTACTTCTCTGCAATTTGATCAAGCATTATAGACAATCTAGTTGCAATGCATTCAGTTTAAACTTACACAGCATTAATAAGATAGCCCCAGAAACCTTCTACATAGACAACAAAAACACACTAAAGTAGTAATGTATAGCAGCAAGTCTCTCATTTCAAATACATCCTCCAATGCATCAATATCCATACTCCTATTGGCCTAATAAAAACAAATGAATTATCTACTAATCATATATTGAAGGTCCAATAAATAAGCTATCTACCTGCCAAGCTGTGAAGAGCATTTAAGGCAGCTTGTTGTTGAGCATCCTTCCTCGTTTTACCCATTCCAACACCTATCTTCTCACCGGTAAACAAAACCTGTGAGAAAGAAGCAACAAAGATGACTGCAATTAGTTTGTTGAGCTCAAGGACTATGCCAGAACAATTGGGGCAATGCCATAGGCAAAAAAGTATCTGTCCAAGCACACAACAGAGCATATATTAAACGCTAACCATATAAACATCCAATGCTGATTCTTTTTGCTAAAATAAGGTAATATAGATATCATACAAATGTGGGAGCAAATAAATAACACATATAGTAAAGGATCTTGTTCTGAAAACAAGATAGGCTTCCGCATTCACTGACCTCAACAGAAAACTGCAAATCCTTACTGTTGCTCAAGATTGGCCTGAACTCTACCTGAAGGGAAAGATATGTTGGAAATCCCCAAAAAGGAGGCTCAAATATCAAGGAAAATGGATACAAATCAAACTCACCTTGGAGCTGCATCTCCGTCCAATCTCTTGCAGCACTGCAATAGACAATGATAACTGTAGCAAGTTCTCTTTTCCAGCATCAGTGTGAGTATCTCTGTCATTAGGACCACTCCGATTTTGAGGTGCACCAATCTCTGCACCAGATATCACCCAGTCAATAATACTGCTTCAAATTGAGAAAACAGATATCTCACTCTTTGCTAGCTTTTCAAAGTTTCATCCCAATCTATCGGTTGACAATAATGATGGTCTAAATTAACAAATCAAAAATGAGAAACGCACTAATGTTTGATTAAACCATGACACACCTTAAAGGCATCTCTACCTAAATCGTGAGTAACATGAAGGGATTCTGGAAAGGCTAACTTAAAAATAACATCAAGACCAATGGCCAAAAAAGAACATCTAGACCTCGTTTCCAGATAAAAAATACAGTTATAATACATGTTCACGCAAATTAGACAACATGAGAAAATAAAATGAGACTCGACAGAAAAACTAGAATATTACTATTAATCAGAAAGTTTAAAAAAGTTCTATACCGGATTGCTGACTTGCAGAAGACGATTTTAGTTTTTTCTGATCAGGCCCAGGCCACCCCTGCTGAAATGGGAACTAAGGTCAAAACTATAAGAAACTTGTAATCTAAACTCTAAACATAAGTTACAAGCAAACCTCTTCTGCCTTCACTTGAGATGTGTTAGAGAGCACACCAGAGGTGCTAACACTTGGAAGATTGTGACTGAGCTGATTTTGATGAGCTCTCTGCTTATCAAACTTCAGTGAATCAGAGTCTTGAGAAAAGCCAGAACTTTTACAAATTATATGTCCTTTGCTTGAGTCTTCTTCCACAGGCAATCCTCCATGTGGTGGGATATTGGCAGTAGGTAACTGCACTGGTGGTCTGAATAGGAGAGGGAGGTCACCTGAGCCCTGACTCTTCAAGTCTGGACCATGCTTCATAGTAAGAATTCTCCTTTTCAAGTCATGTTCCCGATCCGGAAAGCTGAAATCTTGTCTAGCAGGATTACCAAGCAAACCAGGTTCTACGAAAAAACAGGAACACAAAAATCCGTATCATAACAGAGGACTGCATGCTTGTACACCAATATTACGTACAAACTCTTGAAGACATGTATATTCCTAGCAGTGGAAAATCATACTCTGAGATGGCATGAGTGTTCTTGAAGCATTGGGACCAACAGTGTTTGGAATTATAGTAATTGTTGGTTGGGATGTTTCAGATTTAACATCAGGAATTTCTTTTACGGGGATGCCAGTCACATCACCAGCATGCTTTTCACCCTAAAATAAACAAACGAAAAAAAGTAAGTAGGCCTTATTTATATTAAAATCAGTATACCAAAAGTCCAGATTTGACTGAATGAATAAGCAGAAAAGTTGAACAGAGCATATGTCACAGGTTACCAGAGGATTAAGTCTTTTATCAATTTCTGCACCATGCATTCCATCAGCAAACGGAGCGTTTGCAGCGCCATTTGGTACAGAACCAGAGTCCTGACATTAAGGATAGATGATAACAATGGATGAGAACTTTAAACAGACCTTCAGATTTCTCCAATAGTCCATACTGAAAAAGTCAGTTTCAAATACCTCTAACATCAAGTAATTGCTCACATCAGGGGCATGGGGTAAAGTAACCACCTCATCTTCATAAAATACTTCAGAGATTTTCCTTAAGAGGTTTTCATCAAACTCCCTAGATAAGAAATATCATATCTCAATCAGACACGAGATCAGAATGCAACTAAAATCCAATCTTTTGCTGTAAACGGCTTTATACAGTTTGCCTGAAAACTAGATACTTACTTGAAAAAGCAACCCCTGACATTGCATGCCACATTTCTTGCCACACAAAGGACTGGAACAAGATTTGCAGTCTGATAAAAACCCAAAAAGAAATGTGTATGCATACTTTCATCAATATTATTCAAAGGGAACCCTATTTCATAAATGAAACCTCAACAACATGCCCAAAAAAGCCAATAAATTGAAAAAATTTGAACAATGGATATAGCTAAGGTCACTGGCCTTTATCCTAGTTCAAGTATCACTTCAGACCCCTTTCGTTAACATGAATGAAGCAAATGAAGTAAGAGAAAAGGAATTGGGGTGAATTATACGAATCAAAATGGTAAATAATTTGAATTTTACTGCATTTGGCAACACTTACATATTTGAATATATCTTTTTACAGTACAAATCATCGTAAACATATAAATAAATTACCCTTCCAAATTTTCTCCATGCAAAAGTTGCCAAATCTGAGACCTATTTAATGGGTCTATCCATGACGTTACATTTTTTCCCCTCTTGTTATAAAAACATAATACATAGAAACTTTCCTTTCCAAGTTTTGATTTCCATCCACCTCATTCAAATTGACCAAATGAGCCAAGAAAGGCAATGGCAATTTGATTCCCACTTTATTGGCAAGATTCCCAATACCAAATAAGGTCTGGCAGTTATATAAAATAACAACACTTAATTCATTAAGTGACTGTCTTCACATTGCTCATGCAAATTAGTCTGACTGACACAATGACATTTAGACACCAAAAGAAGTTCAGTGGAATTCTCTTTTACTAAAATAACGAAAGACTATCCGGAACGGACATAATGAATTAATGATCTAATACCTCTGCCTGAGGAGCGTAATATGGGGCAAATGGAGGCACTACATGCACCCGTGGTTGATCCCTGTCTTCCCAGACCTTTGCGCGGTCATCAATCACCATTGCCATCTTGGGATGGCAGTTACCATCCTGAAACACATTTAACAATGATTTCCTTGAACCTGCCATTCATAACATATTAGACATGATTAGGATACTGCTGGGAAAAGAAGAAGGTGGGAGTAGCAACGTGAAGATGAGGGACAGTCTTCACTAGAATTTGCCTAAGTAATAGAACTAACATCCCAGTAGTTAGAAGAGATATGCAATCAAAAGGAGGCATAGTTGAATCATTAATCAAGATTTAACTATGTAACTTCATGAAACAAGAAAGAAAGACTTGAGAAAAAGGTCACAAAGCCAGGCGAACTAAAGTTAAGTGGGAGCGTGGGAGGTGATATCATAAAACCCCATAAATATTTGAAACAGCTGTTAATAAGTCTGACTATATGTACACATCCATTGACCAGCGCAAACGCCATTAGATGAACTTCATTGAATCTAAAGCCATGTTGTGATTAGTTAAATTAACTTTCCACGTGCCACAAAATCCATGCAATAAAAAGGTCCTCATTATAAATTCTTTAATTAGGAATCAGGCATTCAATATAATTATCTCATCCCATGTGTACTATATAGCTTAGGCCACATTTTCAGCGAAACTGCTGAATAATAGCACAACACTTTTACATGTGAGGACGTTGCTCCAATAAAGCTGGGATATACTAATCCTATTCGCACAATAATTTCTCTCCTAAGTTCTTAATTATCTTATGAAACACAGGAACAGAATGCTGAGGTATGTGTTAATCACTGATTCCAATTACGACCTCTGCATAAAATAGACAAGGTTACTCCATTAAACTTATAATTATTGTAAAGAACATGAGGATATGCTCACATGGGCTAGGAAAGGAAAAAACAGAAAGCTAAGTCACCCCATGTGGGGGGAGGGGGTGAGTAGCACATGCAAGTTATATGATGCAATGGATCAAACCTGTTTCTACTAGCTATAAAGTCAATCAATGCTAGCGATATTTTAAGATGGCAGCCCAATGAAAATGCATTCATCAAGTCAGCAATAAAGCCAAAATTGGCAAAGAAGATACAATCACGAAGGTTAGGAGTGGATAACCTTTAATGTTAGCATGAGAATGAAGAGCAACAAATCTCCCAAGCATGTTGAATTAGTGGGCCACTGTTCAAATATTTAAGAAGAGCGCAGAAAAGAGACATGCTAGGCAACAGCAAAATCTAGTGTTTGAGCTTCAAAAGGAAAATAAAAGGAAAGCAACTGTAACTCAGTGATCATTTAAATGATTTCATGTGAGATAACTATATTGTTTGTAGTAGAATAAAAACAAAATAGAATGTCTATGGTTGTATGACAAATTTGATAGGTATCTACCTTTTAAAGTAAGTCACCGACATTTTCACCAATTTGATCTCCTTAAGCATTTGCTAACGGCTTAATTATACGAATTATGGTATGATACATCTATGTTGCATATTGGGTGCTATTAGTTAATAGCAACAAAGATGTCGGATCTTCACCTTTCTTGCCTTCTCACACCAGCATTTAAGCATATGCACAAGCCCATATGTAACAAACACACAACTCATAAGAAAGAGTACCCATCTCCCTCAGATATTTTTTTGGACCATATCGCGAAACTAAAATGACCTGCTTTAGTCCTTTTCACACAGTTCTTCCATTAGTACCCACATGGAGACCAAATGCAAAGCGGTAAATCTTTCCCTCCCCCCCCCCACCTCTCAAAAAAAAAAAAATTACCAAGAAACTTAGTTTATCCATTCTCCTGTTGGTTACTCCATATATAACCAGATCAGCATGTGAGTTCCTAATGAAACAAGGACGAACCATCAAACTATTAATTCATCAGAGATGTAATCAACTCACAAACTCCTCAATTATATCTTCTACAAGCATCTTATTTTGTACATAAGCAGACGACTTGCCTGATTTGACACAAATGACACGGTTCAAGAGTTGTTTTGAATTAATTAAGTGTGCTTCGGGGTCAAGAAGCCTCCACATCTCTAAAGCATAGTCTCTTTCAGCCATTGTGCACACATAAACTTCAAACCTCTTACGTCCTTTAGCTGTTAAGTAACTCCTCAAGTCATCCCATGCAGGTCGTAATCTCACCAGCACACTGGTGTCACGAATCTGCATAAAGAGAATATAAAGATGCTGACAAGAAAAATACGTGTGGCTTTCGATATCTTGAAATGTATAATTCAGAATTAACCTTAAAAAAAAACATCATTCGACATTATCTGGTGATATGATTTTTCTTAATTGGGTGAACAAGGCATTGCTAATAGGAACAAGAAGTGGAACCTCTTCAATCAAAACCTGTCTGCAATAACAAAATATCGAATCATGGACAGAGGAATTGATTTTGATGACAAAAAAAGCTACCCCACCATCAAGCACATCACTTTCTCAATGTGCAAAAACATTCAATCAGCAACTTCTGTTGAAAGCCACAACCTAGATTGTAGACATGAATATAAAACATCCCTGCTCATCTCCATTTTGAACTTATTATGTCTTTGCTCACTGGAAAGGACCACGAGAATCCCAGCTTTTGTCAGATTCCAAATTATTAAGGAAAACAAAAATTATTGCACGGGCCATTGTTTAAGATGAACTAAATAATTGGAGCTTGCACTCTTCCTAAAGGTAAATGATCCAATGGTCAACTTTTTCCTGCTTTGAACCCCTTTTCAATTCTAAAAATGTTCTCCTTGATGCAAGAGAAAAGGTCCTGGTTCTGATTTGCTAAAAAAAACACATGACTATATTGCATGACTGTGTCAAATGAAAGAGTAATTATTCCCCATAAAGCCATTGTTCCATCATTATAGACAGCTTATGTTATAACACAAAAGAACTGAAGTAAAAAACTAAACAATTATAGCAGCAAAAGCATTTTCTAACCTCAGGATTGATGCGAGTGAGGACGGTATTTCTTTCCTGCAACCTAATTACTGGTCTAACAACTTTCTCATGGCTATCTGAAAGCTGAGGGACCTCCTCAAGCTGAACCTTGTACATCTTTCCATTATCCATGACACAATCACTGTCTGCATACTGCTTCAGTAGCGCTCTATCATCTATATACCGCTTCAGTTCAGCTGACATTCCTGATAACCTCACCGAATCAGTCTCCCGAGCAATCCAGCCTCGAAGAGCGTCGATTCTGTCCTCGAAAGACTTCATTGTGTTGGCAACAATGAGCGTCTCATCGAGATCAAACACAATCGAGAGGCACCGTAGATTAAGCAATCCCAGAGAGGACTCGTAAAGACCCAAAGGAACGGAGAAGCACCAAAAGCACGGGAACTTCTTTTGCTTACTAGGCATTGCCACCAAGTGTATTTCTTCTTCGCCTAACAGCACTACAGCAGTCTGCAGAAACAGATTCATTCATCACTCAGGCACTCTAACACCAACAGAAACACTAGCCGCAGCAGAGACAATGCAAGAACTGATCAAAAATATGCACTCACAACAGCATGAAAGACACACAACAGCCTTCTTATCAACAATTAAGACTAAAAGGAAACAGAGTGGCTGTTCGAGCACATAAAAGATGGAGCGATTCGTCGCCCAACAGAGAGACCTTGAATTCGTAGAAGCAAGAGGCGTGCAGATTGATCAAATTCGCCTGCTCGACCGGGGAGGACGACTCGAGCTTGCATCGGACTGAGAACGAGGACACCGTCTGGAGGATCGAGAGAGGGGGGCACCTCTCGCTGATCGGCGAGATGCGGTGGATCCGAATCTCATTGTTGGGGAACTGGAAACTGTGGCCGTTCGCCGGGACCACGTCCAGCTCCCCCAGGCGCATATCGCCATGATACACCGCGGACTTGAACGCTAAACGGCTCATAGAACCCCCCTCCCACTCGCTCCGACTGAAATCGCAACGAGCGCCGCGCTGAGAGGACGACAGCACAATCGCAAATGTGCGTCGGAGAATTCGAGGTCGCGTAACTGAGGTCGCGACGGATTGCGGTGGTTTCTCCCTGGTCCGCCGTCGCCGTCGACGTCTTCTCTCTCTCTCTCTCTCTCTCTCGCTCTCTCTCTAAGCTCCCTCTCTAACTGCGGGATTCAAATGATGGGACGCATGGAGTGGGTTTTCTCGAGCTCTGACGCCAATTTATAGGGGATGGGGAAGGAGGGTGTTCATAGGGGGGCGTGAGTTTCACCTGATTTTACGAAAATGCCACCGTCAGTACGGACAATTTCGTTTTGCGTGACTAATTTGTACATTAGGTATACAATTCCAAACTTCTCTTCAAGACTTTCCTTTTTAAGTGAGACGCATAAAACTATAAATTATAAGTAGTTGATGATTTGTATTGCAGGAAATATATGCATATGTATTATTGTTCTTCCTATTAATTATTATATTGCACATCTGTTAATAATATAAATGAGAATTTCATTTTTTTTCCATTTATTAAAAACGAAGATCTACACGAAATACGAGTAATTTATTGAAGTGCAATAATTCGGTTTTGCAGGTGGAAAGATTGACGCCTTGTGCTGTGATAATGACACATTTACTGTGCATAGACTAGCGAGGAGCACCCGTTTGGACGACGTGGCTTGTACGTAGCACGGGGCTTTGTTGGACCCGGTCATGGCCTTTTCAAAGGCCTTTCGGAGGTCTTCTTATGAGACGGACATGGGCCGAACTAATCCACAACACGGCCCATTTTTCGTCGAAAGCCTTTCGTGTCGTCCTTTTTAGGCCCATTCTTCGAGAAATGACATGAACTTTTTGGATATTTTCATCAATTTTAGACCCGACTATTTCAACTTTTATTAGATTGATGTAGCACTGGGCACCGAGTCATGTCCAGCACCGGATTTTCCCGTGCCGGCCCACATACGGGGCTCGGGCAAGGTTGGCCAGAGCCAGATTATTTGAAGATAATTAATAAAAATAAAATTTTCCCCATAAAAATATAAAAACGATTGAATCTCTTTTCCTAATACAAAAAGAATAATAGAGAAATTAAGTGAGGAAAATCAATGAAAATGCTCATTCGATTAAATCAAATTGCAAAACGTCGACATTTGAATATAAATTTGGAAAAAAAAAAAGTTACATTTTGGTGATGTCCTAATAATGATTATACAAAAACAACATTATCCCTCCCTCACCACGATCACAGTCAGTCATACACCATGGTGGACAGAACTATAAAAGTGTTTGCTTGCCTCTCTCACCTTTTCAGACCAACGTAGTCTCTACCTATTCCATCGATGTGTTTGGAATAGTCTGCTCCCAAGTACGTCTCTAGCTCATTGGTCTATGAAGACGAGGATTTAGCGGAAGGCTATGGGGTGCTTCCTTCCTTATGAAGCAAAGACCATGCATGTTTCTAGGCATTACTTTATGAGGCATGTTCTTCATCCAAGGTGCAGAACTCATCATATTGAATTGACCAGCATATGCAGCATATTCGTTTCACTTGGCCCACATCATCTGGTCTCAAGTTCTTTTAATATGGAACAGGGGGGATTTTAAGCCCTCCAATTTGTCACAAGCCTCCCGATGTGGTTAGTTGGATTATCAAACTTGCGAAAATAAGATATTCACGAGTCTGGGGATTAGTGGATTAGCCCAATCTGATCCTACGACAATGGAAATTGAATGATAGTGTCTGAAAAAATATATCACCTCTTTCTTAGTCAATCCAGGATAAATTTGTGTTGCCAATCCTCTCCATCTTTAAGCGTAAGGCTGTGAATGCCTTAGGCTTCTTCTTCTAAGCATGTGCTGAGTCATCGTGGGACGAAGTAATGTCAATATTGACTTTGTACCACCTTAGGAAGATGTCATATAGTTGCTCCCACATCTCAAATGTACTTGTTCTGACCATGACGAACATCTAAAGTGTGGGCCTAGTCAGACTCTCCAAGAAGGTCTGAAATGCTAGTAGGACCTTTTCAACATTATGCGTCATCTTTATCAAGTAATATTGCTTGGAATTTGTGAGGTACTTTGAGCTTAGCGTAGTACGAAAAATCCTTGGGAACTTCATACTAAAATCTGTGCAACAGCTTAAGCTTTTCTTCAAGGTTAGCAGTCCACTTGCTTCCTTCCTTCTTCTACGTGATGTTTACGTATGAGTTTTGCCGGTAAGTCAAATATGCATTCACAAAGAAAATCACTCAATACATCCCACTTACATATAGAGATTAGGTTCATAACATTTTATTAAGATTTAGGTAGCTTTTCACAAATAAATTAAAAATTGACATTTTAGTCAAATTGAGAAGATCAACCTTTTATTGTAAACAAAGATATCACAGCACTGTTTGTAGATGCCTTTGCTTTTCCACCCTTTGCATACAGATTTAGAAATCTGAAATCAAATTTTCATACACGGGTCAAAATGACTTTTTCAGTCAAATTAAGAAACCTGACATTTGATAAGAAAAATATCCTCGTTTCACCGTCTTGTGATTATTTTTTCCGTTCAATTTCTTCTACACATATGATCCATGAACAATAAGGTTTAGAGACCTCAGGCCCAATTATGAAAATCTCGACCAATGGAGTCTTGGGATCTGGTCAACTTGGGAAAACACTGAAAATCACCGGTTAACTTTTATCGCAAAGTCAACTTGGACCATTTAATTTAAACGAGGCCTACTAAATGTAGTTTCATGATATCAATCACCCAAAGTAAGTGTTGAACCTAAGTAACATCCATGAGAACGCAGGCCTGAGCCGGTCCAGCCCATCAACCTCGGCCCATCAAGACCAAGGCCATTGCCCACACGTCTCCTTCGGCCTAATGGCCTTCCTTCAAGCTCACGGGGATCATATGTTGGAGCTCAAATAGCAAAGACATATATTCTTTACTTGACTCATATCAAGTTTACACCTCTCTTATCATGTTTTATTATCGTTTACTACGTTGCTTTGATGTGCTGATTTCCTTACATCGTTTGATGCATTGATTTGCCTATCATGCTTTGTATGCCTTTGAATAATTACCATTTTGGGAAACAACCGTGCATGGACACCTAGTGGAGTGTGCCTAAGGACATAAAACTTGACAAGACTGCTTGAATTATGTTGTTGTTGATGAAATAAGTAATGAAATGGCTCTAATTAGACTATCAGCGTACCCAAGTTCATGATCTTAGATCTTTGGTTTATAGGAAGTGGAACACGGCTCCAAACTGAATCCAAATTAGCTGGCGGTGACTTTAGATAGGTTAGAATCTTATCGTTTAATCAAATTGAAACTTTCAACATCACATGTGGTAAGAATTTGGGAAAACACGCGCCCGATAAGCGCCAACACCTTCATATGCAGAAATTGCCCATTTCCGTTTGACATGCCACTAAACCTGATCCCCTCGAGGTGAACCCTGCTAGGGAGGGTCGCGACATGCAGCTAGCTGTGTTTACATATCTTTCGCACTGGAGGAGTCATTGAGCAGGATTGCCTTACCTTTCGAATTAGCATCGACACGTTGCTGTGGTGCTGATACCACAACATAGGGTTGAGGGGGCGGCGGTGTTCGAATAGTGCCAACAGAGTGGTGATTTCATCCATCCGATTCCCGAGGTTGGCGATTCGGCTAGTCTGTTCTTCAGAGTTCGTCTGGGTCACTCTTGAACAAGTGCGGATTAGAGATGTTCAAGCAGCCGTGACGATGAAGTCTTGCCTTTGAAAATGAACAGGATAGAAATAGGCACATGAATAAAGAATGTGTTTTCATTGACGTCCTCTCTAATTACAAAAGCAATGCAACAGTACCTCTCCCCCACATCCGTGTTAAGAAGAAATTAATCATTTGCCAAGATTTCATTATTAGAAAAAGCAACATTGAAAAGTTAATTCCCGTAGAGCAAGCCAACGCCCATGTGAATCATTAAAGATTACCATCTTCATTGATTTCTGTTACTTTATACATGAAATGTAATTTAGATACAATGTGGCCACTGATAGGTCTAATGCAGTCGCTTATTCTGCAGGGCCAAATTAGAGGCGGTAGATTGTGCCTCGTCCCGCTCCCGCTTAAGCTGCTCAATTTGTGCTTGGAGAGCAGCCTGGTTAGGCTTCAATGGTATCTCCGGTATGGGGAACATGCACTCAGGATCCTCTGGACAGTCAACGTACTCTAGGGATGCATGGTGTTCCTTCATTTGTCCTTGCAACTCTTCAGCATATGTAATCTCCTGCAGGCAACAATCGTGCCAGGCACTTTCGATGTCGTCCACTTTCTTTTGGTAGATGGATGACTGAGGCACATTAAGAACCATCTGGGGGAGTTCCAATTGGAAAAGGTCCGGCCTTAAAGGAGGTGGGATTTGCTGAAGAGCACCGTATTGTCTACGAACCCTGAGGGGGTAATACGATGTACACCCCGTTAATCCTATTAAGGGGACTGGATCATCCAATTGGTGAGTAAGACGGGCAACACGGAATTGAGTCCACCTAACGTGCCATAGGATTTCTTCCGGGGCAATGTTCTTTAGAAAGTTTATCCATTCGGAATAAGACCTATTTGGGATGTGTTTCGATTCTTCCAAAAACTTTTTGATTGGGTAAATGTGGACATCAATCTCATGTATGTCCATGTGGAGACCGAATTCTTTGATGTGGGAAAGAAACCATATTTGCAAAAGTGCAACCGGTGCATGCAAGCTTCCTCTTTTGTGTTTCTTAAAACGTGTGAGAGATAAGAAAGTTTCGGCCAAAATCATGTTCATGAAATTCATTCCGCTACATACTTGCCTAACTATATGCGCAACTAATGGATTCATGGCTTTCTTTTTATGAGGAAAAACTACAAAACCAAAGGATGCTAGAAGAAACACCCGAGAGGACTGACGCATAGATTGCTTAGTCGAATATGCATAATGTTCAACTAAAAAGGTGAGCGGACAGCTATGGCTATTAGATTTCATAACCTTCTCTAACTCATTGGCTTTAATATTAAAAAATGAAGCTAAGACACTTTCGGGCTTTAAACCGATGGGAGGTCTAATAAGTTTGGTGATTGGGACAACTCCTATGGCAACATTATATTCCTCAATAGTCAGGACCAATTCATGTCTACCCAACATGAATGTAGACGTCGTGGGATTCCAAAAGTGAGCCAATGCCTGGATTAGACTGAAGCGAGTCTTGACATGAAGCAAGGACACAAGTTTTTCAAATTTTGAATTGATGTAATCATGGCCACTTTGATCTAGTCTGTTCCACCATTCCAAGAGTATGCTATTGGGAGCAAAAATGATCTTGATGTCGGACCTCCTCTTTTTATCTAAATCACGAAGGGCATTTGATTGATCACAACATATTATTAGAAAAAGAAATTTAAATTATGATAAATGTAGACAAATACTAAGGGACGAAGAACAGCTAAAACTCATAGAGAATAAAGATTAGTGAAAACATAAAGACATGTGCATGTCTTGTTGTGAGATTCGACGCCTACCAATTGGGATAGACGAGGAGGCTTGAGGCTCCCATCCCAAGGGAAAACTGGGGTCCCATGAGATAACAGAGTTGAGCTGGCTCACTACCCCTTGTGACTTAGGGTATGCATGGCAACGTTTCTATTCCCGAGAACAATTTCTGTTTAGAATTTTTTTTTTTTTTTTTTTCGTTCGGAACAGTTTCGAGCATTTGAAGGCGTTTTTGAATTTTTTTTTTTTTTTTGTTCCGAGAACATAAATGTGTTTGGTAAAAATTTCTAATTTTTTTATTCTTTTAATTTTCTTTTTCCTTTTACTTTTTTTTTTTCCTCCCTCGTTGGCCGCCGTCGGCGAGGCTCGACACGAGCTCGCCGGGAGGCTTGCCCGGCCACCGGCGAGGGTGCCTAGATCTGCGAGGCCAAGCCTCGCCGGTGGCCAGGCGAGCCTCGGACGGCCAGGCATCGCTCGGCCTCGCCCAGATCTGCAAGGCCGAGCCTCGCCGGTGGCCAAGTGAGGCGAGGCTCGCTGGTGGCGGTCGGGCGAGGCCGAGCCTTGCGGTGGCCGTGCAAAGGCAAGGCTTGGCCTCGCCGATGGCCAGGTGAGGTTGCGAGGCCGAGCCTCGCCGATGGCCAGGTAAGGCGAGGCTCGCCAGTGGCGGTCAGGCGAGGCTCGGCCTTGCCCAGATCTGCGAGGCCAAGGCTCGCTCGGCCTGACATCGCCTGGGCGAGGCTCGGCCTTGCCCAGATCTGCGAGGCCGAGGCTTGCTCGGCCTGACATCGCCTGGGCGAGGCTCGCCCGGCCTGGCATCGCCTGGGCGAGGCTCGCCCGGCCTGGCATCGCCTGGGCGAGGCTCGCCCGGCCAAGCACAGCTTGGGTGAGACTTCGGCGAGCTTGCCAAACCTCACCCTAGCCTAGCGAGGCGCCGGACCTCGCCCAGCGGCTCGTCGGCAGCAGCGATGGGGCGGCTGAGGGGTGGGAAAAGTAAGAGGAAGAGGAAGAAGAAGAAGAAGAAACGAAAAGAGAAAGGAAAAAGGAAAAACAGAAAGGAAAAAAAAAGTGTTTCTTAAAATTGTTCCCGGGAACAAGAAACAACTTTTTCTTGTTTCTGATTTCTACTCCAAATCTTTTCCGGGGAACAAATTTGTTTCCGAGAACAAAAAATTTACCAAACGTGTTTATGTTCCCAGGAACAAAAAATCTGTTCTCAGGAACAAAAGAATAGAAACAAGTATTCTCGAGAGCGTTACCATGCAGGCCCTTACAGACAGGCTCAGCCTTCTCAACACAATCCTAGTTGGCTTCCTAAAGTGCAACTCGAGATTCTGGATCGTAGGATGTGCGTGCAATTGTCTGGTGCTAAAACGAATAAAACATGCACGACATGGTATATCATGCATATACTGTCTTAGAAATTTTTTCAAGCATTCATCCGTACACTTCCCCGCAAATTAATCATTAAGGAACAATCCTCTCCTTACTATTCATACCTGTAAAAACATCTCAACGACAGTTAGGGGCGTACCTGAGAATCCACATGCAATGATGAGATCATACAAAAACGTTTTCGAAAAGAGAAAGCCAAGCCTAAGTCCTCTATAGCTTTTAACAAGTCCCTAGTGGAGTCACCAAACTCTTGCGACCCTCCCGAAGTGAATCCAGCGGTGGTTAGATGAATTACTAAGGAAGGGCAAATGACTTCTCTTGCAAAAGATAGAAAAAGAATGTTTCCTACCAGATTGCTGACTTCCAGAGCTGGGACTTCCGGAATTTACATGTCCTACATTTGAGTCTTCTTTCACAGGCCTTGCTCCTTGTGGTTGGATGTTGGCAGAATGTAACTGCATCGGTGGTCTAGATAACACAAGGGACTCACCAGAGCGCTGATTATTCAAATCTGGACCATGCTTCATTAGAAGAATTCTCCCTTCCATGTCATGTTCCCGATCCGATAAGCTGAAATCTTGTCTAGCAAGATTACCAAGCAAACCAATTTCTACAAGGAATATAAAAGGAAAAAAAAAGAAAAAGAAAAAGAAAATCTGTAACATCACAGAAAATTCCATGCTTCGCACCCCATATCGACTACTAACTCTTAAGAGATACGTTTGTTCCTATCAGTAAAAATCATACCCTGAGACGGCATGAGTGCTCTTGAAGCATTGGGACCAATGGTTGGCTGGGATGTTTCCGATTTTACATCAGGAGTTTCTTTTACGGGGATGCCAGCCACATCAACAGCATGGTTTTCACCCTACAAAGAAATCAAATGAAGAAAAAGTAATTTGGACCCGTTCATGATAAAACCAGGACCCCAAAACTCCTGATTTAAATGAAATACAAGTAAAAAAGTGGCCAGAACCTATATCAAAGGTTACCAGATGATTAAGTCTTTCATTGGTTTCAGCACCATGTATTCCATAAGCAAATGGAGCATTTGCAGAACCATTTGTTACACAACCAGAGTCCTGATATTAAGGCCAGATGATAACAATAGATGAGAACTTTAAACAGACCTTCAAATTTCTCAAATTTGACCATACTGAAAAAGTCAGTTTCAAATACCTTTGATGTCAAGTAATTGCTCACATCAGGGGCATGGGGTAAAGTAACCACCTCATCTTCATAAAATACTTCAGAGATTTTCCTCAATAGGTTTTCATCAAAATCCCTGGATGAGAAAAATCATATCTCAATCAGATGCTATAGACATCAAAATGCAACTCAAGTCCAATCTTCTGATGTAGATGACTTTACATACTTTGACTGAAATCCAGATACTTACTTGAAAAAGTAACCCCTGACCTTACATGCTACATTTCTTGCCATATAAAGGACAGGAACAGCATTCGCAGTCTGAAAAATATCCAAAGAGAAATATGTGTGTTCATACTTTAATTTCTATTAGTCATAGTGAAACATGCCAAAAAGTAAAAAAAATTCAAAAAATCTGGACAATGAAAATAGCCAAGGTCATTTGGACAATTGGCCTTTATCCTTGTCCATATATCACTTAAAACATTTCATTAATAAGAATGAAGCATATGAATAAGATAAAAGGAGTCAAGATGAATTATATAACGAATAGGTAAAATCTGTATAAGCATTCGGCAAAACTTGCATATTTGAATATACCTTCTTACAGTTCGAACTTTATGGTTTCAAACTATTATAAGCATAAAAGCTGACACTGTTCCAAATGTTCTCCATGACGTTGCCTTTTGTCCCTTCTGTTGATGAAACATAATAACGGAGAGCTTTTCCTTCCGAGTTTTGATTTCCATCCACCTCATTCAAATTGACCTAATGCGCCAAGAAAGGCAATGACAATTTGATCCCATTTTTTAGCTAGTTTTCCAGTACCAAAAAAGACTTAAAAGTTATTAAAAATTAACAATCCTTGATTGTTTGCATGACTGTCTCCCATTTCTCTTGAAAATCAGTATAGTATGACTGCCATCATGACATTTAGACACCAAAGAAAGTTCAGTGGAATTTGCTTTTACTAAAATAATGAAAGACTATCCATAACAGACATTGAATTAATAATCTAATACCTCTGCCTGAGGAGCATAATATGGAGCAAATGGAGGAACTACATGCACTCGTGGTTGATCCCTGTCCTCCCAGACCTTTGAGCGGTCATCAATCACCATTGCCATCTTGGGATGGCAGCTACCATCCTGAAACACATTTAGCAATGATTTCCTTGAACCTGGCATCCATAACATATTAAGCATGAATAAGATATTGCTGAGAAGAAGAAGGTTGAGTAGCAATGCGAAAATGAGGAACAATTGCTTGCTAGAATTTGACTAAGTAAGAGAACTAACATCCTAGTAGTTAGAAGAGATAGGAATCAAAAGGTGGTATACTTGAATCATTAATGAAGATGTGACTATGTAATTTCATGAAACAAGAAAGAAAATCTAATAAAAAGGTTGCAAAACCAGGGACCGCCGGAGGTGGTATCATAAAACCCAATAAATATCCGAAACAAATATTAGTAAGTCTGTATACATGTAACACGTCCCACTACAGTACCATTTGATGAACTCCACTGAATCTAAAGCGATGCTCTGATCGGTTAAATAAACTTTCCTCAAGCAACATAACTCATGCAATAAAAAAGTTCACATCATTTAAAGTCCGTACGAAGGAACAAATGTATCAATATTAGGATCTCATTCCATGTGTACTCCACAGATTGTCTCACCACTTCAGAGAAAACTGTTGAATAATCACATAAAACTTTCACAAGTGAGGACATTGCTCATATAAAGGCGGGATATACTAATCACATAAAACTTCCACAGTACTTTCTCTTCTTAGTTCTTAATTAAATTATAAAACACAGAAACAGAAGGCTGAGGTAAACATTAATCACCAATTCCGCTTATGATCTCTCTGGGTAAAGAAGACAAGCAGATTCTATTAACCTTAAAAATTTTTGTAACAAACATGCACTTACCCTGCACATGGACTGGGCTGGGCTGGGGATAAAAAAACGAAAAAACTAAGTCATCGCACGTGTGTATTTTTTTCTTTTTTTTTTTTTTGGGGGGGGGGGGGAAGGGTGGGGCACAGGCAAGTTATATGACGCAATGGATCAAAACCTGTTCTATTAGCCATAATGTCAATCTATCCTAGTGGATTTGAAGATGGCAGCGCCATAAAAATGCATTCGTAAAGTGAAAATTGGCTTAAAAGATAAACACATGAGGTTAGGAGTGGATAAACTTTGATTTTTTAATAAAATGAAAAGCAGTAAATTGCCCAAGCATGTCGCATTAGTGGGCCACCATTCAAATCTTTAAGGAGAGTGACGAAAAGAGACATGCTAGGCAACAGCAATAGTATTCAAGCTCGGAAGCGAGAATAAAAGGAAAGCAACTATAACTTATTGGTCATTTAGACGATTTCTGTTAAAATTAACTATATTGTTTGTAGTAGAATGAAAAGAAAATGGAATGTCTATTGTGGTACAACCAATTCAATAGGTATCACTTTTGAAGTAATTCACTAGCAATTTCAAGAATTTGGCAATGGCTCAGTAATACGAATTATGGCATGATACCTCAATGTGGTATAGTGGGGTTTAAAAGTTCAATTTGCTTGCCTTGTTACACCCGCGCTTAAGCATATGTATATAGACCCATACGTACAAACACACAACTCGTAAGAAACAGCACCCATCTCCCTCAGACATGAATCTGGACTATAGGGAAACTACCACGTTAGTTCTGGAGAGAGATGGGATAATGCGCACTAAGAAAAAGGGTTTAGTCCTTCTCACACAATTCTTCCATAAGAACCCATATGGACACTATATGAAAAATGGTAAATCGAACCCCTGCCCTCAACTTAGCATATTCATTCTCCTGTTGGTTACTCCACGTATAACCAGATCAGCATGTGAGCTTCTAATGAAATTAGTAATTACTGCATAATGACAAACCATCAAACTATTAACAAATAAGATAGTAATCAACTCGCAAACTTCACATATAACATCTCCTTCAAGCATCTTACTTTTGTACATAAGCAGACAACTTGCCTGATTTGACACAAACAACCTGGTTCAAGAGTTGTTTTTATTAATTAGGCATGCTTCAGGGTCAAGAAGCCTCCACATCTCCAAAGCATAGTCTCTTTCAGCCATTGTGCACACATAAACTTCAAACCTTTTTCGTCCGTTGGCAATTAAGTAACTCCTTAATTTGTCCCATGCAGGTCGTAATCTCACTAGCACACTAGTTTCACGGATCTGCATAAAGGGAATAAAGATGCTAACAAAAGAAATACACAAGGCTTTCTATATCTTGAAACATATAATTCAGCATTAACCTTAAAAATATCATCATTTCACATTATCTGGCAAGTATATTTTTTTCTTAATTGGGTGAACCAGGCATTGCTAATAGAAACAAGAAGTGGAACCTCTTCAATTGGAAAGTAGGCTGCAGTAACACAATAGCGAATCATGGACAAAGGAATTGATTTTGATGACAAGAAAAGTTAGCCCACCATCATGCACATCACTTTCTCAATCTACAAAAACATTTGATCGGCGACTTCTGTTGAAAGCCATAACCTAGATTGTAGTTTACACTTGAATATAAAACTTGCCTTGCTCATTTCCCTTTGACTCTTAGTATGTCTTTGCTCACTGGAAAGGCCCATGACAACTCCCAGATTTTGTCAGATGACAGCAAATTAAAAAATAAAATAAAATTATTGCATGAGCCACTACTTTAGAGTTTAGATAAATGAATTAAATAATGGAAGCCAACATTCTTTCTGAAGGTAAATGAGTCAATAGTCGACTATTTCCTGCTTCAAACCCCTTGATAATTTTTAATATGTTCTCCCTGATGCAAGAGAAAAGGTCCTAGTTCTGATTTGTCCACAAAAAACATGCCTATGGTACATGATGACATCAATATAAAGAGTAATCATCCCCCACAGAGCCAGTATTCCATCCGTTAGAGACAGCTTATGCTATAACACACACCCCAAAAAAGAAAGAAAGTAAAAAAGCTAAATAATAATAGCAGCAAAAATATCTTCTAACCTCAGGATTGATGCGAGTGAGGATGATATTCTTTTCCTGCAATCTAATTACAGGTCTAACAACTTTCTCATGGCTATCTGAAAGCTGAGGGACCTCCTCAACCTGAACCTTGTACATCTTTCCATTATCCACAACACAATTACTGTCTGCATACTGCTTCAATAGCGCTCTATCATCTACGTATCGCTTCAGTTCAGCTGACATTCCCGACATCCTCACGGAATCAGTCTCCCTCGCAATCCGGCCTCGGAGAGCCTCAATTCTGTCCCCATACGACTTCATTGTGTTGGCAACAATGAGCGTCTCATCAAGATCAAACACAATTGCGAGGCACCGTAGATTAAGCAGTCCCAGAGAGGACTCGTAGAGACCCAAGGGAACCGAAAAGCACCAAAAGCACGGGGACTTCTTCTGCTTACTAGGCATTGCCACCAAGTGTATTTCTTCATCGCCAAGCAATACTACAGCAGTCTGCCAAAGCAGGTTCATCCATCAGAGCTCTCGCTCGCACACTCTAAAACCAACAGAAACACTACACGCATCAGAGACAATGCAAGACCTGATCATAACCAAGCACTCTGCACAACACGAGAGACGTTCGACAGCATTCTTATCAGCAATTAAGGACTAAAAGGAAACAGAGCGACTTTCGAGCATTTGAAATCGGACGATCCGGTCGCGAACAGAGACCTTGGACTCTTGGAAGCAAGAGGCGTGCAGGTTGATCAAATTAGCCTGCTCGACCGGAGCGAACGGCTCGAGCTTGCACCGGACCGAGGAAGAGGACACGGTGTGGAGGATCGAGAGAGGGGGACACCTGTCGCTGATCGGGGAGATGTGGTGGATCCGAATCTCATTGTTGGGGAACTGGATGCTCTGGCCGTTCGCCGGAACCGCGTCCAGCTCCCCCAGCCGCAGATAGCCATGATAAACCACGGACTTGAACGCCAAACGGCTCATCGAAGGCTTTCTCGCTCGCCCCGACCGCCGAAATCGCCGCCCAGCGCTGCACCGAGAGAAGGATCGCGAATGTGCGTCAGAGAAATCGAGCTCGCTTTCGACGGATTCCGGTGGTTCCTCTCTGGTACGTCGACTTCCTCGTCGCGCGCTCTCTCTCTCTCTCTCTCTCTCTCTCTAATCGCGGGAATCACTCCGAAATCTGGAACGAATTTATAGGGGAGACGGGGAGGACGGTTCATGTTGGAGGGCGTGGCGTTTCGACTGATCTTAGGAATATGTCTTTGTCAGTACGGACAATTTGTCTCTTGGGCAGCGAAATCGTATATCGTTGTACAATTACTAATTTTTTCCTCAAAGTCTGCCCTACAAAATATTGACTAATTTAGAGGGACGCGGTTTCCTTTTTAATATGACTAAGTCCATCCGTATAATCAGTCAATTGCAATTCAAAAAAATGGCTCCATTCCTTCTTTTTCTTTGCCATTTTTTCGATTTCATATTAGTGTATAGTTGTCAAAATTAAATATTTCACGTGTTTTTTGGTGTTTTAAATAATATTTTTAGCATAGTGTTAGATATTTCTATAGCGCTTACATGTTTTGTGTAAAAGTATCTCGTCAATAGTAAGCAAAAACGATACATTCTTTATTATAGCAAATGAAGAGGATTGGTTCTGACCAAAAAAATATAAAATGAAGAAAGTTGATATATATTTTGGACTACTGAAATTGAAAATAAAAAATTCGCCAAAAAAGTGAGCTTGAGATAAGAGGGACAAAGAATAGTTAACTTCTTTTTCTTTTCTTTTTTACTATTGGCAAGATACTCTTATACAAAGCATGTAAGATGTGACAAAAACATTATGCACAACGAGGCAACATGATATATTTTTTTGTAAACAATTTATGGATCAAAATAATGAAATTCCACTTACATTTCTGAAAAAAAAATCTTATTTTATGCAATGATTTGATTTAATCAAATTTCATCTTTTAAATTTTCATTTTTGACGATGTAACTGTGATTTTATTTTGGAAAATCTTAAAAGAGGGTTTTTATTTATGGTTCATCCAATCATCCCATTATATGTGTATTTGTATAAATCAAATCAATAAAAAAGGGTTTGATGGTGATATGTACAAAGATTTGAAAGTTTATAAATAAGTGATAGTGTTAAAAAATAGTCTATTTAATTTTTTTCTAAATTCTACTCGACAATTTACATTGCCTTGATTACCTGGAAAAGAACTAGCTTTCTTGGACTCTTCTCTTTTTGATAAACTAAATTTTATGAAAGTAAAATCTAACAAATAAAAAAATAGTATCTTTAGTATAAATGTGATACCTATGTTAAACAAAAACTAAACGTATAAATAAAAAAGTAACATAAAATTCCTACATATAAATAGAAAAATTATAGAAAAAGGAAAGTAAATAAAGTTGCGGTCACCACATTAAATTGCAATTTAATGACTGAGGGAAATTTTGTCTTTTTGATAAAAGTTGGGTGGATCTACTCAAATAGAAGTAGAAATAATGTTGTCCTTAATTTATATGGACCATTTTTCTTATATTCTCCTCTCATTTTGGTACTTATTAGGATTTGTACTTGCCTATACAATATCGTGTTATCTTTAATGGTGCAAATTAGCAATTATTGATAAATGAATATTTTTCATGATTCTTCCTATTAATTATTTCTCAACTATGATCGAGTCTCTGTTTTACATCTATATAAAATTTAAATTTGATGATACAAGTATCTTTGTTGGAATGTTTTATGAATTTCATATTTATTTCGTTCAAAAAGAAAATTTTGTTTGCAATTTGATCTAATTTAACGGGTAATTTATGCCCGAATACATAATTCAGTTTCACAATGCAAAAAACCAAAACTTTATGTTATGATAACAGTGTATCTTCTTAGTGAAGACTAGGAAGGACAATGCCTTGGACGACATAGCTTTTATAAAACGGCTTTGTTGGATCCATCATAGCTTTTACAAAGGCCCTCCAAAGTTTTGCTCATGACACAGACACTAGTCGAATTAGTCCAAAAAAATATGACCATAACGATATAAATCATTCTTGAATTTTGATTCAGTATACAATGTGGTCTATAAACTTTATTCCAATGAGCAATGTTGTCCTCAAAATTTTAATTTGTTTGATTTGGTCTCTAATTTTTTTGTTTAAGTTTAATTTAGTCTCCAAATTATATGAAAATATTCATCCCCAAACTTGAATGAATAAATGGGCAATATTGAATATTTGTATATAATCTAGAAACTAAATTAAAAATGTATCAAAAGTTCTAGAACTATATTGAACAAATTTAAAATTCAAGAATGTTATTATAAATTAGGCTAAAGTTCATTGACTATATTTAACAAATTAAAAATTGAGGGATTACATTACAAATTGGATCAAAATATAGAGACTAATTGTGTCATTTTCCCTATAAAGAACATGAGGATACCTCTATATTATTCATAGTAGAATAAAAATGAAATGGAATGTCTATTGTTGTGTGATCGATTCAATAGAAATCTACCTTTTGAAGTAAGTCACTAGCATTTGCACCAATTTGATCTTAAGCATATGCAATAAACTCATATTTACAAACACAAAACTCGTAAGAAAGAGCACCTATCTCCCTCGCACATGAATTTAGACTATGGAGAAACTACCACGTTAGGTCTGGAAATAGATGGGATAATGCGCAGCTTACCGCACGAGGATGAACCATCAAACTATCAAAAAATAAGATAATAACGGAGCGGGTTTTACAAATTGCACACACCTTGTAGCACACACGATAACCTGTAAAATAAATATAGAATATGACCAGACAAAAAAAAAAAAAAAAAAATCAACTCACAAACGCCGATGATACCATCTCCCCCAAGCATCTCATTTTGTACATAAGCAAACAACTTGCCTAATTTGACGTGAACAACCCAAGTCAAAAGTCGTTTTTATTAACTAAGCATGCTTTAGGGTCAAGAAGCCTCTGCATATTCAAAGCATAGTCTCTTTCAGCCTTTGTAATCTCATAAATTTTGGGAAAAGGACATCATAAATATCATAACTCTTGTAACATGTTCACTTGAGTGTCATATTTTTTTTTTCAATCACTTAAATATTATATAACTTTTTAATTGATCATTTGAGTATCATAACTTTTTTAAAATGTTTACTACAAGTGTCATGTTACGTCGAATTTTCGACACTTGGGCAAAAGTTTTTTAAAGTATACGGCACTTAAGTAATTGATTGAAAGTTATGGCATGGCTCAAGTGGTCAAAATAAAAAGTTACGACACTTACACCAATGCCCGTATGATACTTATAGTATCCTTGACATCCCTCCCCCTCTCCCAATCTCACTAGTGCACTGGTTTTCACGTATCTGCATAAAGAGAATAAAGATGTTGACAAGGTAATTCAGCACGAACCTTAAAAATATCATTATTCAACATTATCTAGTAAGTACGATTTTTTCTTAATGGATGAACAAGGCAATGCTAATACAGACACGAAGTGGACCCTCTTCAATAAAAAGCTGCCTGCAGCAACACAATAGAGAATCATGGACAAAGGAATTGATTTTGATGTTAAAGACTATTAGTTGGAGAGTAGACATAGGCTTAAGTATGAAGTCAAATAACTACATATTGCTGTATGATCTATATACTTCACTTTCTTTACATACTAGCATCAAATACACTGACTTAATTCTAACTCTATCTTGTGTGCTGATTGTTTGATATTTCGCGAAAGTTTTACAATATCTTTATAAAACCAATTTAACCCTATTTTCTAAGTTGTATTGTTAGCCTTGGCAGCCGCAACTTAAAACCCCATATTTCTTCCTTAGGAAGCTACTTAATATGGTCTACGTGTTTATGTGATAAAAAAAAACTGGTCACCTGCTATTTTGAAATCTGGATTAAAATTGTCATTTTTGGATGTTTATGAAAATCAATCGAATGCCATAAGTGATCTAGGGGCATAATAAAAAAAAGTCTAGCAATCGCTCTTCCCAATGAGTTGTTCGAACAAAGCAAGGAAAAAAATGCAGGGGCTACCTTTGATCTGGCCCTACAGAACACCCGGTTTGTTTGAATTTGCAATTATAGGCTTAAAATCATGCTTTGCCCATAAGTCTATCCATGTCAAGATTATATTTTAGTTAAAAAAAAATTGAAACTACATTTTGTGTCTAAATTTTTCAAGAATCATTATCATATCACTTTGCAAAAATCTTTTGAAAGTGAACTATCATTTTTCGCATTCGTAGACTAACATTGCCTTTCTTTTCAGGTTGTGCATGATGGTCACTCCTCATAATACCCTTCCTATGACTATTAGAGTAATTAAATATTAAATCACATATTTATCTCATAGCTTAAAGTTTTAAAATAGTTGGTTTAATCTCATATGCTATTTAGCATGAGGCCTTGAGTTCAAATATTTTTAAATCCCTATTTACCTCCTCAATTATATATTTCCACACTTTAGATTTAGACAAAAGTCTAATTTACGTTTGAGGGAGAGTGTTAGAGTAATTAATTATTAAATCACACATTCATCACTTGCAAGATGGTTAGTGGTAGCCATTATAGTAAAATTGCTTTGTGTAGGCACTGACTTGTTTATCCATTTTTTAATTAAAATGAGTGATATCAATTGAGATTGGCACTTGCTTCCTCTAATGGACAGAAACGAGTTAACCCAAATGCTCAAATAGGGGCACGTGCAAAATTAACCTCAAGCACATTCAAGAGAATCAATCACTTTCGATCTCTATAAAAGACAAAAGGGTATAATTGGTGCAAGTTGAAGCAACTCACTTATGAACTAATCTAGTCACCGTTCCTAATCTTGCCCTTCTCAATTATGTGATTGACACGATTCTCTCTTTTGCACAAGTAATAAATTTGAACACGATGTGAACAAGATAAAGATATCAAAATAGCACCCTATTTGGTAAAAATGGTGTATTCCATTCCTAAACTCACTTTCACTCGCAAAATTTTGGCAGGAAAGATATAAAACAGATATTGAATAGTTTAGAAAAAGAAAAATCATTTGACGACCTATTTACCGAAGAATAAATTGGAAATCGTTCTTTTTTTCTTTTTTGACTTTTTTAAAATTGAAACTTTTATTTTAATAATTTTTATATATTCTAAATATGTCCAAAATTTAATTGAACAGATGTATCTAGTGAAAATTTGCTTTGAAATGACTATTGAATCAAGTCAAAAAAGACCTAAGGAACTAAGGAACTGAGGAACTCAGATAGGGCAATTGGCCCTCAAAGCAAAAGAAGGGACAGATCGCATCAAAATGGAACAATGGGACAATGGAGACTAAATGCGGGACTGTCAGGCGGTCATGATAGAGCTCCAAGGAATACTTAATTAAGGCAAATGGCCTCGAAGCAGACTCTTTTGGGGGTTTGGGGGGGAGAGACAAATGCTAGAGTTTATCGACTTGGGAAAAAAGGTGTATTTCATTCTTGAAGTTAATTTAATTTCGTATGGAAATGACATGTCTTTTTCTTTTGTGGGAAAAAGGACTCAAACAAAGCAAAGGTCCGATGGACAAGCATGACAGGAGAGAACATAATCAAAGCAGGCGAAAAGATGAAGGGAACAAGGTAGAATACATCCGATCGCAGGGGCAACACCCCTTCCCACCGAGAAAAACCCAAAGGGACGCAATCATCCGAGCCAATGTCAAAAGACAAATGGTGCAGTGCACCCACCCACTGGAGGCAACCCCCTAGCTTATGGATCATGATAAGGAGACGGGATCATCCAATCCAATGCAAAAGGTTATATGTATGGCTCATAAATTTATCTTAATTAATTGTTGAATTAATACGTTTTATGTCCTTAATTGCATATGACAATAGGAAGGTCGTATCATAATGGAGCAAAATAGTGAATTCTATAATGGGTGCATTTGTATCAATGATTGATGTTTTTCTGTCTTCGCCGTTGTGTCTAACTTGGTCTCATTTCTTTTATAGAAAGAGCTTTAGCATACTGAAGCAAGGAATATTCCTTTCCTTAATCTTTGATATTCGCTTAGGCTTAGCAAATTCGAAAACATTTAAATGACTTGTCCAGGGCAAAACTTTTGAGAATAAGTGGAAGAGGCACTTAAAATTTCTTAGCAGCGTAAATTCCCGGAGCATAAAAGGACATATTCGATTCATAAATTTATCTATATTAATACGTTTCATTTCCTTAATTGCACATGACAAAAAGAAGGTCGTGTCATATGGAGCAAAAAATGAATTTTAAAATGGGTATGCTTGTATCATTGTTTTCCTATGCCGTTGTGGGTAACTTGGTCTCATTTCTTTCGTAAAAAGAGCTTTAGCATACTGAAGCAAGGAATATACCTTTCCTTAATCTTTGATATTCGCCTAGGCTTAGCAAATTTGAAAACATTTAAATGACTTGTCCAGGGCAAAATTCTGACAGTAAGTGGAAGAGGCACTTAATATTTCTCAGCAGCGTAAATCCCTGATGGAGCAAAATTCCCCCAGTGGAGCACAACCTATTGCAGGGGCAGCAACTCTTACCACCAAGACTTGATCAAACAAAATCATCTGATTTGACACAAAAGGGTGTATCATTCCTAAATTAGTTCAACTTAAAATGGAAATGAATAGGTCCAAATCTTATTTTGCAGATGAAGCAATGTGCTTGATCACAGTGGCCACACATCCTACCAAGAAATCACAACGAGGCTAAATCATCTATTTCGGTGTAAAAGGGTGTGTGTCATTCCTAAATTGAATCCAATCAAGTGTGGACATGTCCCATTTCTTTTTTTGCAGGTGATAAATGACGCAAGTAGCTAAACCGACAAAAATCTCACCCATATAATCCCTTTCTAATGAAATTTGGGTTTGTAGACCCTCGGTTTCCTTTTGAGTGATGCTCTCTTTACTATCTTCCCGCCATTTGGGTTTGCAGACCCTTGGCTTTCTTTTGAGCGCCAAGAGCTTATAGACTCTTCACTCTCTTCCAGCCATAAGAGATTGTAAGCCGTTAGCTTTTGTTCCCAAGTCTTAGATGTGGAACCCTAGGCATTTCAAAGTCCTATATAGATTATCTTAGGCACTTTAAGCCCTTGATGTGGAAACTTAGGTGTCTCAAGTCCCTTGTGTGAAAAACGTTAAGACATTTCAAGTTCCTGTGCAAAACCTTAGGTACTTCCCAAGCATCAGGGCTACAAGTAGGGGTGAAGCGTTAGGGCTACAAGTCTACATTGGCATTTGAAGAACCGATCTTAATTTTTATTTAAAAAGTAAACAATTCAATGCCAAAAAAAATGTCACCTCAAATAAAAATTTTAATTATAAAAGTCACTTGACATTAATTGCCATCTCACCCCATTTGTTGCTTGAATTTCTATTTATTAGAGGCATAATGAAATAAACTTAAATGATCATTTTTTTAAACAATCTTAATTGTTTTTATGGTTTCTTGCTTTTAGCAAGTGTGAAATTTTTTTAAATTTGTTGAATATGTATTAGTATTTATAGTTTAGTTAAAATCACTATTGAAAAATGTAATTTGAAATAATTGATTTAATTTTTCAAAAATACAAAAAAATAAAATAAATGTCGTCCTCAATCTTAGGCTAAAATTCCCAAAATGAGGACTAACACTTCGTGTTGGTCTAGGGTCGGGTGGTGGTGTTCAGGACCATGCTCACCCCTACAAGTCTACACTGGCATTTGAAGAACCGATCTTAACAAAAAAAGTGAACACTTCAATGCCAAAAAAATATCACCTCAAATAAAAAATTTAATTATAAAAGTCACATAATTTCTCTCACCGGAATTTCTTATTAGAGGCACTTAAATGATCGATTTTCTCTAATTTTGGCATTTAAGTGAGCCACTAAAAAATTTTGGCACTAAAATAAATGCCATACACAAATTATGGCACTTCTAGTGTTCTCTTGAAAAAGCATCTTGAAAGAATAATCCTCGACAATCTATCCAACACCCATATGAATTATATAAAATATCCTCTTCATTGAATACGTAGTTTTTTAGACATACAATTTGATTTAGATACAAGACGTAATTGCTTATTCTGCAAGGCCAAATAAGAGACTTTAGCTTGCACCTCATCCCGCTGCCGCTTAAGCTGCTCAATTTGTGCTTTGAGAGCGGCGTGAGTAGGCTTCATCGGTTTCTCCGGTACCAAGGGCACGAACTCAGTATCCACCTGGCGATTGATGTACTCTAGGGATGCTTGGTGTTCTTTCATTTGTCCTTCCAACTCTCCAGCATAGATGATCTCTTGCGGGTGACAGTCATGCCATGCCCTTTCGATGTAATCCACTTTTTTTTGGTAGATGTGTGACAGAGATTCACCGATATCCTTTTGGGTGAGGTTCAATTGGAACAGGTCCGACTTTAGAGGAGGTGGGATTTCTTGAAGAGCGCCGTACTGTCGAATAACCCTGAGGGGATAATAGGATGTGCACCCCGTAAATCCTATTAAGGGGATCGGATTATCCGATTGGTGGGTAAGACGAGCAATATGTAATTGAGTCCACCTAACATGCCATAGGAATTCTCCAGGAGAGATGTTTTTCATAAAATTTATCCATTTGGCTAAAGTTCTCTTTGGAATGACTTTTGCATTTTGCGAAAAAATTTCCATTGGAGAAGTGTGGTCACTAATCTCATGTAGACCCATGTCGATACTAATTTTTTTGATGTGGGAAAGAAACCATATTTCCAAAAGTGCAACTGGTGCATGCAAGCTTCCACCTTTATTTTTCTTAAATCGTGTGAGAGATAAGAAAGTTTCTGCCAAAATCATGTTGGTGAAATTCATTCCGCAACATACTTGCCTAACTATATGTGCAATCAATGGATTCATGGCATCCTTGGTATGAGGAAAAACTACGAAACCAAACAATGCTAAAAGAAACACCCTAGAGGACTGAGACTGTGACATAGAATGCTTTGTCGGAAATGCATAATGCTCGACTAAGAAGGTGAGTGGACAACTATTGTTATGAGCTTTCAAAACCTTCTCTATCTCATTGATTTTACGTTCCAAAAATTCAGCTAAGACAACCGAAGGCTCTAAACCGATGGGAGGCCTAACAAGCTTAGTGATGGGGGTAACTCCTATGGCAACATTATATTCCTCTAAAGTTGGGACCAATTCATGTTTACCGAACGTGAATGTAGACGTCATGGGATTCCAGAAGTAAGCCAAAGCTCGGACTAGATTGATGTGGGTCACGAGGTGAAGCAAGGACACAAGTTTTCCAATTTTTGAATCAATGTAGGTGCGGCCACTCTGATCTAGTCTCTTCCACCATTTCAAGAGTATTCTATTGGGAGTGGGGATGATCAGGATGTCAGACCTCTTCTTTGTACCTAAATCACGAAGGATGTTTGATTGATTATTACAAATTATTTGAAGTAGGAGTATAAATTATGACAAGGTAAACCAACACAAAAAGATGAAGAATAACAAAAATTCATGGGGAGGATTAAGTTTAGTAAAAATATGGAGACTTGAGTGTAACTTGTGAGGTCCGAGACCTACTGGGTGAGATATATTAGGGTACTTGAGACTCCCATTTAAACAGAAAAAATGAGTCAAGTGAGATGAGCGAGGCTGAGCTGGCTCACTGTCACCTACTACTTGTAGCCAGGCTCAGCCTTCTCAACATCAATCCTATTTGAGGACAAAGACACCACAAGTTTGATAACTTTTGTACAGCCCTCATTTAAGAGTCATACAACTTTTCATTTTCAATCACTTGATTGCATGACTTCTAAAATACATTTACTTGAATATTATAACTGCTAAAAAATGTATATCCAAGTGTAAAAAATCCAACATGCCATGGCATTTTTTAAAGTTTTAAAAATTTATGACACTTAGGTGATCAATTAAAAAGTTATATTAACTCAAATGATTGGGGAAAAAAAACATTATGACACTTAAATAAGCACTGTACAAAAATTATCACACTTGCGATATTTTTATTGCCTCATATTTGGCTTCTAGGAGTGTGACCCGAGTTTTGAATCGTGGAGGTGTGTGAATAGTGCTAAAGCATATAAAACATGTACGACATGATATATCATGCATAGATAGCATAAAAGAACTTTTGGAATTAAAAGATTTATCCTTAACCTCCCTGCAAAACAAAGGTTAGCAAACACTACTTTCCTTATAAATCCAACCTATAAGAACATCTAAATAACAGTTAGAGGCATACCTGGTACTCCATGGGCAATGACGAGATCACACAAAAATGTTTCTAAAAGAGAAAATCATACCAAAGTTCTCTATAGATTTTAACTAATCCCCAGTGGAGTCGCGAAGCCATCGCGACCCTCCAAGGCGATCCCAAGGTGGTTAGAAGTATTTCTAAGTGAAAAGGAAAAAGAAAAATTTATACCATATTGCTGGCTCCAAGAAGAAAATTCTGCTTCTTTTTGATCATGTCCAGACCACACCTGGTGAAAAGGGAACCAAGGTCAAAACCAGAAGTAACTTGTAAACTAAACATTAGATATATGTTACAAGCAAACCTCATCTGCCTTCACTTGAGATGATTTAGAGAGGAAACAAGAGGTACTTAAACTCGAAAGTTTTAGATCGAGCTGATTTTGATGAGCACCCTGCTTATTGAACCTTGGTGAATCAGCTTCTTGAGAAAAGCCAGAACTTCCAGAATTCATATGGCCTTCGTTTGAGTCTTCTTCCACTGGTGTCTAGATTGGGGAGGGGGCTCACCATAGCCCTGATTCATCAAGGCAGGTCTGGCAGGATTATCAAGCAAACCAGGTTCTACAAAGAAAAAAGAAAAAGAAAAATCTGTTCAGATTGCATGCTTGTAAACCCCATATCAGGTAAAAACTCTTGGACACACTATGTTCCTAACAATGGAGAATCATACTCTGAGATGGCATAAGTGTTCTTGAAGCATGAGGACCAACAGTGTCTGCTTTTGTAATGGTTGGCTGTGATGTTCCGGATTTTCCATCATTAGTTTCTTTTACAGGGATATTAGCCACATCAATGGCATGCTTTTTACCCGAAAAAAGAAAACAAATGTAAAAAGTAATTAGGACTCGTTCATGGTAATATCAGGACCCCAGAACTCCCAATTCAAATGACTGTATAAGTGGAAAAGTGACCAGAGCCCATATCAAAGGTTACCGGAAAATCAAGTCTTTTATCAATTTTTGCACCACGCATTTTACTGGCAAGTGGAGCATTTGCAGTGCATTTTGGAACAAAACCAGAGTCCTGACATTAAGGATAGATGATAACAATAGATGAGCACTTTAACAAACCGTCAGATTTCTCTATTGACTCCATATTGGAAACATCAGTTTCACATACCAAGTAATTGCTCACATCAGGGGCATTGGGTAAAGTAACCACCTCATCTTCATAAAATACTTCAAAAGTTTTGCTTAATAGGATTTCATCAAACTCCCTGGATAAGAAATATCACATCTCAATCAGACATCAGAATGCAACTCAAATCCAATTTTTTGTTGTAGATGGCTTTATAATCTTTACTGAAATCTTGATACTTACTTGAAAAAGTAACCCCTGACATTGCATGCTACATTTCTTGCCACACAAAGGACTGGAATAGCATTTGCGGTCTGACAAATAACCCAAAAGAAAGTGTGTATTCATACTTTCATCTATCCTATTTATAGGAAAACCCATTTCATAAATGAAACCTCAACAACATGCCCAAAAAAGCCACAAAAAAATAAAAAAATGAAGAACAAATATAAAAGTGGCCTTTGTCCACGTTCATATATAACTTAGGACCCATTTCAATAAAAAGAACGAAGCAATCAAAATAAGAGGGAAGGAATTGGGACAAATTATAACAAATCAAAATGGTAAATAATAAGAATGTTACTGCATTTAGCAACAGTTTTGTATATGATTACACCTTATTACAGTGTGAATATCATGGTTTCAAACTATCACAAACATATAAGCTAATCATCTTTCTATTGGCAAATGCAAGCCCCATTTAATGGTCTATCTATGATGTTACCTTTTGGCAATGTCAATTTCATTCCCATTTCTTACCTAGAATCTCAGTACCAAACAAGGTCTAGAAGTTATTCTAAAATAACAACCCTTCATTGTTTGAGTGACCATCTTCTCATTTCTCATGCAAATCAGCCCGACCAACATAATGACATTTAGGGACATAAAGAAACTCAGTGGAATTTTCTTTCACAAAAACAATGACAGGACTACCCAGAACAGACATAACAAATTCAAAATCTAATACCTCTGCTTGAGGAGCATTATATGGAGCAAATGGAGGAACTACATGCACTCGTGATTGATCTCTATCTTCCCAAACCTTTGAGTGGTCATCAATCGCCATAGCCATCTTGGGATGGCAATTACCATCCTGAAACACATTTAGCAGGGATTTCCTTGAACCTGCCATTCATATCACATTAGGCATAGACACTACTGGGAAAGAAGACAGTTGAGCTACAATGTGAAAATGAGGAACATTTATTTACTAGAATTTGCCTAAGTAATAAAACTAACATTTTAGTAGTTAGAAGACATGGGCTATCAAAAGGAGGCGTACGTGAATCATCAATCAAGATTTTTATATATGTAATTTCACAGAACAAGAAAGAAAATCTAATAATAGGTTGCAAAGCCAGGTGGACTAAAGTTAGTGGGACTATGGGAGGTAGTTTCATAAAAGCCAATCAATATCTGAAACAAGCATTAGTAAGTCTGTGTACAAGTAACACATCCCATTGACAGACACTATTGCCATTTGCATATTCATTCTCCTGTCAGTTACTCCACATATAACCAGATCAGCATGTGAGGCTCTACTGAAAGGAGGACAAACCATCAAACTATTAACTCACAAACTCCAGACATACCATCTCCTACAAGCATCTTAGTTTGTACATTAGTAGACAACTTGCCTGATTTGACACAAACAACACGGTTCAAGACTTGCTCTCTATCAATTAGGCGTGCTTCAGGGTCAAGAAGCCTCCACATCTCCAAAGCATAGTCTCTTTCAGCCATTGTGCACACATAAACTTCAAACCTCTTACGCCCTTTAGCTGTTAAGTAACTCCTCAAGTGGTCCCATGCAGGTCGTAATCTCACTAGCACACTGGTGTCACGGATCTGCATAAAGGGAATAAAGATGCTAACAAGAAAAATACACGAGGCTTTCTATATCTCGAAAAATATAAATCAGCATTAACCTTAAAAATATCATCAGTGGACATTATCTGTGAGAATGATTTTTTCTTAGTTGGGTAAACAAGACATTGCAAATAGAAACAAGAAATGGAACCTCTACAATCAAAACCTGCCTGCAATAACACAATACTGAATCATGAACAGACGAATTAAATTTGATGATGAGAGAAGTTAGCCCACCATTATGCATATCACTTTCTCAATGTGCAAAAACTTTTGATCAGCAACTTCTATTGAAAGCCATAACCTAGGCTGTAGGTTACACTTGAATATAAACATGCCTTGCTCATAACCATTTGAAATAAGTATGTCCTTGCTCACTAGAAAGGCCCACGAGAACTCCCAACTTTTGTCAGATGCCAGCAAATTTTAAAAATAAAAAATTATTGTATGAGCCACTAATATAGATAAATAAATTAAATAAGGAGAGCCAACATTCTTTCTATAAGAAAATGAGTCAACGGTCAATTTTTTCCTGCTTTAAACCCCTTGACCAATTTTAAATATGTTATCCTTGATGCAAGAGAAAAAGTCATAGTTCTGATTTGCCACAAAACATATGCCTATGGTGCATGAGGACATCAATTTAAAGAGTAATTATTCCCCACAGAGCCAGTGTTCCGTTCGTTAGAAACAGCTTATGTTATAAAAAAAAGAAAAGAAGAAGCGAAAAAATAAACAATAATAGAAGCAACACTATCTTCTAACCTTAGGATTAATGCGAGTGAGGATGATATTCTTCTCCTGCAATCTAATTACAGGTCTAACGGCTTTCTCATGGCCATCTGAAAGCTGAGCGACTTCCTCAGCCTGAACCTTGTACATCTTTCCATTATCCACGACCCAATTACGTTTTGCATACAGCTTCAATAGCGCTCTATCATCGACATACCGCTTCAGTTCAGCTGCCATTCCTGACAGCCTCACCGAATCAGTCTCCCTCGCAATCCGGCCTCGGAGAGCCTCAATTCTGTCCTCAAACGACTTCATTGTGTTGGCAACAATGAGCGTCTTGTCAAGATCAAGCACAATTGCAAGGCACCGTAGATTGAGCAATCCCAGAGAGGATTCGTAGAGACCCAAAGGAACCGAGAAGCACCAAAAGCATGGGGACTTCTTCTGCTTACTGGGCATTGCCACCAAGTGTATTTCTTCATCGCCGAGCAACACCACAGCAGTCTGCCAAAACGGATTCATCCATCAGAGCTCTCACTCACGAAGTCTAAAACCAAAAAAACACTGCATGCAGCAGAGACGATGCAAGACCTGATCACAACCAAGCCCTCCCTTCAACACGAAAAACCTAGAGCAGTATTCTTTTCAGCGAATCAAGACTAAAAGGAAACAGAGTGGGGCTTTCGAGCATTTGAAATAGGGCCATTCATCGCGAACAGAGACCTTGGACTCTTGGAAGCAAGAGGCGTGCAGGTTGATCAAATTCTCCTGCTCGACCGGAGAGGACGGCTCGAGCTTGCACCGGACCGAGGAAGAGGACACCGTGTGAAGGATGGAGAGAGGGAGACACCTGTCGCTGGCTGGGGAGACGTGGTGGATTCGAATCTCATTGTTGGGGAACTGGAAGCTCTGGCCGTTCGCCGGGACCACGTCCAGCTCCCCCAGCTGCAAGAAGCCGTGATAAACCACGGACTTGAACGCTGAACGGCTCATGGTAGGCTCTCTCGCTCGCTCCGACCGACCGAAACCGCCGCCGAGCGCTGAACCGAGAGAAGGATCGCGAATTTGCGTCGGAGAAATCGAGCTTGCGTTGCTAGGGTCTCGACGGATTGCGGTGGTTTCCCTCTGGCTCGCCGTCGCAGTCGTCGTGCTCTCTCACTCTCTCACTCTCACTCTCACTGCGGGGATTCACTCCGAAATCTGAAGCCAATTCTTAGGGACGATGGTGAGGAGGGTGACGGGCCTGAGATTCCCCTAAATTCACGAAATTGCCTTTTTTTGGTACGGACACTTTACCTTTTGCGGAACGAGTATGTACTAGCGATATAAACTTTACGAATTTTTCCACAAGCTTGCCTTACAAAAGATTGATTAATGTGTAAGATGTTATTAGCAATATATATGAAATATGAACTTCTCATAATTCATCTTTATTTTGTTCAAATAGAAATATTTGTATGAAATATGATACTTAATGGGTAAGTCATGCCAAAATACATATTCCAATTTTACAAAACAAAAAACTCGAGCTTTATTTTATGATAGCAATGTATCTACTTTGCAAAAAATAGGAAAGGACGACGCCTTTGATGGGTTCAAATGGTAAGAACTTTGATGCAGGTACATGGACCCTACTCTAAATCCATCATAGCAATAGTCCCTCATTCAAAAATGTTTGAGCAATACCAGTTATTAGCTCATGCAACTTTGGGTACAAGATAATATATAAGGTTATGGCAAATCACCTAAAACCTTGGCTGCTGTAATCAATCGCAATAGAATGGAGTGCCTATGTAAATACTAGAAAGATTCAAGACAACATCTTAGTTGTGCAATAAGTAATTTACTAGCTCCAAATTAGGAAAAGTAAGAAGAAATTTTCTGCCACTTTCAAGCCAAATATGCAAAAGGCATATGATATGTTGGGAAAATCTCCTTATGTTATTTTGACAATGACAAAAAAAAATTAGATGTTATTAATGTGTATTGGTTTAGTACTAGGTGATAAATGCACAAGCCATTATGCATATGGTATACCATCAAGTGTGATCTCGATATAATCATTGCTTTGCCACAATTGGGAATGCATTATCTATATGGAAAAATAATTGCCAATGTCTAAGGTGTACAAGACATTGGGTGTCAAGACACTTACGAGTTGGAAGGATCTCTACCAAGGTGATTAAGTTGGAAGGAGTTTGATCAAGGGAGAACAAGTTGAGGAGAATGTCAATGTCATGATGGCTTAGAAAGACCAAGATAAGGGCTGCAAATGATAAAATATCCGGCTAAAAATTGATTTCTAAAACAGACATTGATTTTTTATTTCTATTTTTAGACAAGTTTCTAAACAAAAATATGCATTTAATAACAATACAAAATGACTATTTTCGGAATAAAAATTCGTTTGATAACGATATAAAATTTCTCTCTCTCAAACGGTGACAGCAGCGATGACGACTAGCAACCACTAGCGACAGCGATAGCGGGCGACCAATGAGAGGGGGGAGGAAATGGCGACAACAGTTAACAAGCGACGACAATGGCTAGCAACGATGGTGGCGAGTGGTGGCGACTAGAGGGGGGTGAACAACTAGGGATTAGAGAGAGACTCATTCAAGTAAGACGTAGAAAAGAGAAATGATTTATGGTTTCTATTCTAAAAATAAAAAAGTAAAAAATTTGTATTTCTGATTTATATTTCAAACTTATTTCTAAAAAAGAAATTTGTTCCAGAAATAGAAAAATGAAATTGTTTTACCAAATAATTTTTGCTTTAAAAACAAGTTTAGAATAGAAAAATAGTTCTGAAACAAAAATAAAATGGTTATCATGCACATCCACAATGTGAATAAATGGATATACTTTGGTAATGGTGAACAAGTCTAGAAAGGTAATGTTCATTGAAACATTGAAGATTATACTTGTAAAGGTGAACAACTTAAGAGAGTCAAATCACCAACACGGATGGAAGGACCAAAAGAGAAAAAAACAGATCATTATTGAGACAACAAATTATTGCTAAAGTAGTTCTCTTTAGATGAGGTGAAAAGACTATGACAAGACTAACGATTTTAGTGAGTTGAGAGAAGAAGAGGAATCAATGGTGATGTTGATAAATATCAAAGGTCTTTGGAAGCTAACTCAGTCAAATTAGTGAAGACGAGGAATTAGTAAGCATGTTAATGTCCTTAAAAGTCTTTAGAAGCTTATGAAACCAAGAGAATCATTGGAAAATTGATTGAAAGTCATTCCCTATAAGCTCGTTAGTGGAAAATATCAACAAACCAAAAATAATAACAGTCGTTATTTTGGGTAAGGAATCATGGTAATATCATGTCCTAAAATGTGCTGGTATCTGCTCATATGATTGGAACATTGATCAAAATGAAATTAGCCATTATGAGGACTTCAAGTTCACATTAGAAGTAATGGAGATGAATCAATGTAGTTATGGTGATTCTTATAGGATATAGACACTGAAAGCAACAGTCCAACATGTTTGGGAAAACTACCACAATTAGTAGCCATTCTGATGCTAAAAAGCGACGGAGAGCTAATTAAAGATTAATGATGGTAGAACTAATGGTTACTTCATGGAGTTGAGTAACAGTCCTCAAGGATTGGATAACTATATATACTCAAACAAATAGCAATAGTGAGATTGAATGGAAACAAACAAACCAAGTCCATAACTTTTAGTGATAGCAATTGTGATGCTAATAATATCCCTATGAGATGATACTACGGTTGTGTCCTATAGTGTTATATATCATGTGAAATGAACAAGAGTTGTCGATCGTAAATCGTAGTATTGATTACTAATTGATTCTAGTCTTATTGTGACCGTTAGTCCAAAGAGTGCACGTAGGCTTAAGGATAAAGCTAAATCACTATAAAATTTAGTGTACAAATTTCTATCTCTTTAGTATCGCCACTTTTGTTTATATTATTTGTTCATTAGCAGCACTCCTAATTACGTTAAATTGTTTTTACTACTAGTTAAGTTTAACTTGTTGTATTGATCTTTAGAGTTTCTCATTCAACCTATTCACTCCCTCTAGTTTATATTGTTAGCTCCAACATGATAGAGTTGAATCAAATTTTTTTGAAACTTGAATGTTAAAAATGGGTTTTCCTTGAATATTGGGTCTCTTGGATTATGCAATGTCTTAATTGTATTGTTTAGCAACAAATTCAATAAGGAACCTCTTCCCTATTTTAGCTCATCGAGAGATTTGCGACAAATGATCCTCTTTCTTTATATTTATTTACTATTGTGGCAAATGTTATATCTCTTCTTATGAAAAAAGCAATGGGAGATAGAAGTACTAAAGAAATTTGATTGAATAGATATTGTCCTACTTTAACTCATTTGTAGTTTGTGTGGAAGCTAACAATATCAACAAATAGGGTGAATAGGTGATTTTAAAAAACTTGACAAAATATTGCAAAATTATAAGCGTTAAGCTTGAGATAAGCATAATCAATAAGTTGTCATATGCATGAACATGTAATATTAGTTAGTGCACTCAAGAGTTTATATTAGTTCGTCTTGGTGTAAACCCACCTCTACTATCCTAAACTAACAACCTATTAATTGGATTTTACTAGCAATCATTGAGTAGTTACAATAATATGTGCCACTTAAGCACTATCAATGCTACTTATAACCAAGCAAATAGATCCCACCATCTCACAATTAAGCATAAATTACAACACCACTACTCTCTTCTTCAATGTCTATTGATATACTTTTATACAACTAAGTATCCAATCTTCCCAATCTTCAAGAGTATAACTCTCCAATCTATCTATTGGACAATTGTCTAGCAAATTAGTTTAGTTGTTGAAGTTAATCAAAGTTTTCGGAGATTTAGTTACCCACATAACCAAATCCTAAATGAAAATGATCTGTATATTAAGAACTTGAACTAAATTACGAATTAATATGGGCTTGACAGAGCTTGGGCTTAATTAGCTTATGAGTCAAACCCTAATGCGGTTCACCGTTAAGGGAGATCACAACACAAAAAAGGACAAAGACTACGAAAAAGAAAGGAAATAACACACAATCCTTCAATAGTGTCTTCTCTTATAACAAATTAAGGACAAGATGACCTTTCTAAGAGGCTGAGTCCCATAGAAATAGTTTCTTGTTAAGATATCCCTATAAGAGAACACAATTTGAGTAATATATTAAACAATCGATCGATCACCAAGTTAATTAAAAATAAGATTGAGCTAAATGACATAAACAAATAGTTTAATTACAAGGAAATCTCTATACATTCAAACTAGAACATAAAGGAAAATCCCCATAATTTCCCACTAACACATAGAGGAAAATCTATATACGATCAAACTATGACATGAATGGAAATTCCTATACAATCCACTTAAGAGTGCCAAAATACGAAATACAAGGTATTTTCCTTGCCAAGTGTGTAAATCCAATGGAGCCATTAGTACTTTTGGCGTGTTTTGCAGGGTTAAAAGATCGACTCTTGTCAGAGCATCATCCCGCTCCGTAGTAACTTGCTCAACTTGGATTTGGAGTTGAGAAGGCTTCACTGGAACATCGAGAATGGTTACCACGCATTCAGACTCAATAGGATGATTGATGTATTCAATTGATGCATGGTATGCCTTCATTTCACCTTCCAACTCGGTAGCCCAAGTAAACTCTCGAGGGACGCAATGTTACCACACTTCCATGATATGCTTAATTTTCCCATCAAAGTTCGATGCTTGCTTATTGCTAATGGAACCCACTAGGAAATCAAACTCAAATAACCCCAACTTCAAAGACGGCAGAATTGCTTGTAGGATGTGATACTAACATGCCACCCTTAAAAGGTAGTAAGAGAGGGTACGATTGATTCAGCATATCCAAGGAGTTTTCGGTCTCCAAAGCCTCTTAAAAAAATACTAGAACATTTGGCAATTATTTTCAAGGAACTTTCAAGTAAAAACCAGCATTAGAAAGGCTAAAAGCCCAATGCTAGCCCAATACTAGTGAGGATTAGCATTGGACCTTTAGCATCTAGCTAAATGCTAAAACTAATTTTTTTCTTTCAAAACTACCATTATCAATTCTTCAAATTTTGATTTTGTCACTAATTATTTTTTTATTAAAAAAGGACCAAATCCTTCACCTATCCTACGAAGGACTATGGCCGCTAGCGACTATCACCCGACCTCGAGTGACCCTCGCGAGATCTAAGCGAGGGCCACCTTAGGCCATGAGACCTTAATAACCTCAACCAACGATTGTCGACACTAGATCTAGCTCACCAACAAACATAGCCCTTCGCCAAACTGGCGAAGGGTTTGGTCCTTTTTTTTTCAATTATATATATTTGAATTTTTTGTCATTATTGTCAAAATTTATATTTAAGAAGTTGCATATGTTATTTTTTAATTATAAACAAATAAAAAAAAAATGTTAATCATCTAAAAGGCTTTTCAAATGTGTTTTTTACCAAACAAAATTTCTTTCAAAGTTATTCCTCAAAACATAATTGACCAATCAACATTTGCATTTGCCCAAAGTCCTTTAGGCTAAGTTGCTTTTTCATTTTTTCAATGAGCTTTCAAAATACTGAACCAAACGCACCCGTACACTTGGTGAAACCCAATAGAGGGATTGGGTCATCCTCTTCACATGTAAGCACGCTACATGAAAAGTTGCCATAGAAGTTGCTCCGAATGTACATTTTTCAAAAGATGGATCCATCCAAAATAAGACTTTGTAGGAAGGAAGTCGATCTTATCTACATACCTTTGAATTGGATGGCAATCTTTTGAAATTTCAATCATATGCTGACCAAATTCTCTAATGTGGGATAGAAACCAAATTTATAAGAGTCCTACAAGTGCACGAAAAAGTCTCATTTCTCTTAAAACAAGTGAGTGATATGAAAGTTTCCATCAATATCACGTTTGAAGAACGTTTAGATTGACATGCTTGTTGAACCACGCTAATAATTAATGGATCCATGGTTTTCTTAGGGAAACCCAATAGAGGGATTGGGTCATCCTCTTCACATGTAAGCACGCTACATGAAAAGTTGCCATAGAAGTTGCTCCGAATGTACATTTTTCAAAAGATGGATCCATCCAAAATAAGACTTTGTAGGAAGGAAGTCGATCTTATCTACATACCTTTGAATTGGATGGCAATCTTTTGAAATTTCAATCATATGCTGACCAAATTCTCTAATGTGGGATAGAAACCAAATTTATAAGAGTCCTACAAGTGCACGAAAAAGTCTCATTTCTCTTAAAACAAGTGAGTGATATGAAAGTTTCCATCAATATCACGTTTGAAGAACGTTTAGATTGACATGCTTGTTGAACCACGCTAATAATTAATGGATCCATGGTTTTCTTAGGGATAGGAAATATTATGAACCCGAAGAAAGTTAAAAGAAGACCTAGCAAGTTAGTTACCCGACTCTTTAGGTAAGCAAAAAGTATTTCTCTAGGAAAGAGAAATGACAAGCACTACCATTTCCTTTCAAAATCTTTCCAATGGAAGAAGCTTCGACTCGTAAAAATTGAGATAAGAGTGAAATGGGATTTAAGCCAATTGGTGGCTTGACCAACCGCCAAAGAAGTGGCAATTCCTATAGCAATGTCATACTCCTTGATTGTTGAGTTAATTCATGTTATACCAAATACGAACATAAACGTAATCGTGCAATGGCTTTCATGAGGCTTATTTGTGGCTCCACATGTAGTAAGGTCACAAGGTGTCCAATCCTCTTTTTGACATAAGTGTGCCTACCTTGGTCTAGCTTATCCCACCAAGTCAAGAGAGCTTTTTCAAAGAGCAAGGATGATGCCAAGTTCCAATCGCCTCATTTGTGCAATCCTCTTTTTGACATAGTAGCACTAACACGCGCTTGGTGAGAATTTGTGCAGTTGCAAAATCCCTAATTTGATTGGTGACGGGGACTTCTAGTATTGGGGAGATGCCTCTCATTGATTCAACCACTCAAGTTCATTCCCAACTGAAAATTCAAGAAATTTGCAAAATTTTATAAAGTAAAGAATATACTTACAACCGGTGAAGCTAAAATGGGTTTCAATCACATAACATGCGCATGAAAGTTGTGAGGTTCAATGTCTAAAGGTGAGAAATAGAGGTGCGGATCCCTAGAGTGCTAAAATTTAGCATAGGAAATTCTTAACTGCCATAAGTTACGAAAGATTTTATTTAAATGTCAAAAGTTATAAAAGTTACATTTAAGTATCAAAATTGAAGTAAAATATATTAGTTAAATACCAAAGATAAGAAAATCTGTCCAACATGTTGATATAGTACTTTTTCAACAAGTTGAGATTGAAATAGCGAGTCACCAACACCTAGGTGGGGGTTAGCGACTATGGATGACAAGGGTCGCCGACGATTGGGTGAGGGTCACCAACTCCAGGAGAGGCCAATGACCCTCTTCTAGATCTAGGAGAGGGTTGCTCGCCCTCACCCTGGCCTCAAGTCCACCAAGGGCCACTAGTGCTTGCGCAACCCTTGCCCAGATCCGAGAGAGGGTCGCCACCATCTCCGACATTTGGTAAAGGCCTACTAGCCCTCTCTTAGATTTGGGCGAGGATCCTTACCCTCATCCAATGCAACCAAACCTCATCTCAAGTCCGGCAGCACTTACCTAGGCCAAGACAAGAGCACGCAACCCTCGCCTAGATTTGGGAGAGGATCACTGCCCTCTCTAGGTGTCTCCAAAGGGCTTGTCGACCGTCGAACCTTCGATTGACGAAGGTTGCTAGCCCCTCCCAGGCACCAGCGACCCTCACTGCTCATTGTCGCCACCCCATCGATGATTGGGGTGACAACCACAGGCAAAGAAGCCCCTCCCACCTATACAATTTTTTTAATTTCATTTTTATATTATTTAATTATTATTTATATTAAAAAATAAACTTAAGGCCAAAATGACATCATTTTGGATGAGAGGAAATTAAGGTGGATCTCCGATGAATTATGTAGGTGATAAAAATTATTAAAAAATTGTCACATAGAATTTTCGCGACTAGTCGCCATAGTTGACACTAAAATGAACCAATTTTTTTTAAAAATAACATTTAAGTGTACATTTCATAAATTTTGGCACCTAAATAGGCATGTTTGTTAACACTCTCGAGAACAACTGATTCTATTTTTTTGTTCCCGGAAGTAAATTTAGAACATAAATTCGTTTGTTAAAATTTTTGTTCCCGAGAACAAATTTGTTCCTAGAAATAGATTTGGAGTAAAATTAGGAAGCAAAAAAAAAGTCGCTTCTTATTCTCGAGAACAATTTCAAAAATCAGTTTTTTTTTCCCTTTCTATTTTTTTTCTCCTCTTTCTCTTTCCTTTTCTTCTTCCTCCCTCAGTCTACTGCCACCCACTGACCACCGTCGTTGGTGCTGGCCAACGAGTGGTTGGGCAAGGTCCAGCGAGCTCGACCAACCTCATGCTGCTTGGGCAAGGCCGATCCTCACCGAGCTTGGCAAGGCTTGCCTGGCCACTTGCGAGGCCGAGCTCACCAATGTCCAGCCATTACCTTATGCCACATTGGATTTACACACTCCACCCTTCATAACTCCCAATCTACATCACAATTTAACACAAATTTGTGGACTAATATTAGTTTCCACAAGACGATGACATGCGCCGCCAAAGAGGACACGTTAGTTAACACTCAATCAAGTTATTTTAGGCCTAACTCCTCTAAGGTTTATAACCAAATCTTCAACGGAGGTTTATAACCAAATCTTCAACGGAGTTACCAAATTACCATGATCTTCCTAAAGCGGTCAAAGAAGATGGATTTGGAGGTAATTCCAAAGATGGACTGATGGTTCTCAATTGGCATTGTTCTCCCAAACCATTACCTTATGCCACATTGGATTTTCATTTTAGTTAGAAGTGTCCATTCAAATGAGTCACATCTAATCTACTGGAGCCAACCAAAAATCAAGCGAGATATGAGACCATATCTCACTTTCTATGCACCTAGAGAATCTAGATACAAGAACTTGATTATTAATAATTCAACTAATGTCATTTTGGTAACCTAACTTAATTGATTTGTTATCTAATTGTACATGCAATTTTTTTATTCCATTTTCAATCCTAAAGGTCTTGTCCACCACCATGCCCTGTGTTTGTGTGTTCATTATGATCCTAATGTTTTTGCCTAATCATTCAACAAGACTAAAAGGAACACAATCAAGAAAATGACGTGATGCAAACACATATCAACGATTATAATGAAAACTTGTAAACAAATTGTGGAAAGTAACTCAATACAATATTGGGCAAATAATGTTACTAAGCTTTGTTGCGATCCCCAACAAATGATCTCTTTTGAGCTTATCCATTAGAAATGAATTCTGATTCTTATCCTAATATTAATCTTTATTCTAAGCCTATAAGAAAAGGTTCTGCCGGGCTATAAGGTTCAACGGGAGTCTAAGGGACCGTTCAAAAGGTCCCATTTCATATGAGAAGAGACTGGGGACATTTTCATTTTATCGGATCTCCTTAAAATTTGTTCGCGGCAAGTCCCAACTTGAACAAAGCTAGTTACTATCACTTTTATTTTCATTTTTAAAAGTGATATCTAAGCTAGGCTATTGAATATAGCCTATGCTCAAACCATCTTAAACCATTTATATCTTTGGAGTTACTTCAGGCCCGTTTAGTTTGGCTTTGGGTAAATGTATTTGAAAAATGAAAATACCTTAAATAGCTTTTTCGAAATGCCATAGTGCTTGGTATATTGTAATTTTAAAGTGCATTGGAAAATAACTGACTTAAATACCATTTGGTAAAAATTATATTTGTAAAAGACTTTGGATAAAAAAAAATTTAAAAAGTCTCAAATTATGTCCTCTTGAGCTTACCAATTGACGAGCCAAAAGAGCCGCCAAAGGTGGCTATCACCAGGGATTTGTGACCCCTCAGGCAGCAATCATCAGCCACTATCCAGCTACTCTATGAAAATCAAGGAAGATGAACAAAGAATGTGAACAATGCCAAGATTTGTATTCTGAAAATGCTAAAAGCCCAGTGCAAATGGGGACCTACCTTGCGCTTTCAGCTTTCCCAATGTTAGCATTTGTACAATGGGATCACAGAAACACTTGCCAAACCCCTCATATGTTCCCCTCCAAAGCCCTTGGAAAAGCTTAAACCAAACGGGGCCTTAATCTAAAAACTAAGTCCACAATTAATCCTAATCTAAAATTCAAAGCTTAAATCTATTAGTAATCCTAATGAAGGCTAGTAAGAACTCCAACATCCTCCAATTCGCCTCATGATCCGACCTCCATCATTTCACATCATCCATATGTGCACCAATCTCAAATAGGCATTAGCATGCTCACACTAGCGAAAACAATGACCAAAAAATCTACACGGATCATGGATTGAATTTTTAGGGGAGATTTGATTGTGCAATTGATAATATCCCAATCCACCCCATATCAACAATTTCTAAAGTAATTTTGTTAGACAAAGTGGGAATCAATTTCCAGAAACGATAAGTTGATATACTTGGTATTCCACCAATTAAGCAAACCATCCTAACTACTTGTCGATACATGCAAATTTCAACACCAATTGAAAGTCATTTCAATTCAAATCACAAGTGTTCATGCAAGTCATCAAATAATTAATCAACCATAATTAGCACATCTCATGTAACAATTACATTAGAAAGAAAAGTCGAGATCACTTAATTGTTGACTTCTCAGTTTTGACCCTAATTTGTCCGGTCAAAAAATTTTGTCTTTGGGCAACCAAATGATTTCGGTTATGAATGATTCTTACATGGCTTAAAAGCTTATGAAGTCCTTCAAGTACGTAGTTGACCCCTTTTTTACAAGTTTGTACTTTAGATTTTGAGTTTTGCACATTTGCCCCAACTTTCAGTTTCTCTTGATTAGGTCCCCTTTTTTTTTTTTTTTTTTTTTTTTTGGCTCACATGGCAAATTAATTCAAAATTTCACGAAACTTTTAAATCCAGTAGTTCATGATGTCTTATACAATTTCTCTTATTATCACATTTTCAATTGGAACCCACCTTTATGAATTTTCAAGCTTTATCTAGGCAGTCAGATTTCAGTTTTCAATTACTGATAGTTTACTGGTCTGGCTTTGAAAATTCAATTGACGCTTTTCCAGTTTCCATCATCTTCAATGTAAAACCTTCAAAGATCGTCCTTCAGTCAGATAAACTCTCGATAACTTCACTGAATCTAAACCGGTTCTTCCAAAAATCAATTAACCTATCAAATGAGCTTAGAATTCAATAAAGTTAGATTCATTGGAAAGCTTATGATGTCTTCTTCAACTTCCATTTATGATTTCCTCAAATTCCAAAATGAAGTATTTTAATTTTTCAGATTTCTGAAATAGATGCATTCAGATTCTTAAGAACAGAGTTCAATTTCAACTTTTCTAATCCTGTGATCTGGATTTCAAGGTGGACTTGACCCAACAAACGACACTCAAATTTTCATCATGATTATATCAAGTCAAATCTTATGAACTTAGAAACATTTTATTAGTTAATCATTTTTTTTCAGATTTCGAATTATTTTAGGGTTAATCACCTAAATACAGAGACTACCTCATAGAACTCCAAATTTGCATCTATCACTACCATGCAATCAAACTCATTTACAAGTATTCTAATCATCAAATCAAATTCATATAAGCTCAAAACACTCCTAATCATCATCATCATCATCATTAACAGTATCAATCATATAAAAACGAAATTCTACATACCCTAGTATTGATTAAATTAACTAATCAACAAATTGAGGCATGTGAGGTTTCATCATCAAAATTGCAGCAAAATCAGCATCAGGACACACATCAGCATCCTCTGCCAGCAAGCATTCATCAAGCCTAGGTGTCCTAAACATGATTTAACAAGTGATTTCTTACTTCTAAAATCATGCAATACAATATTCATCAACAATCAAAGCAATTCTTCCAAATTTTCATCCCATCCTAACATCAATCATAGATTGAAAAATACTCTTCAATTTTATACTATAATTGGAAGAGGAATCCACAAATGATTTTATAAGGCTTGCATCAACAATCAACATTGGAGGAAATTGAGGAAATTTCCAGCATGAGGAAATTGGAGAACCAATGGGATTAGGACACTTGGTGGCCAAACAAATGACCTATGTCATGAGGGAGCTCTGGCCAAGCTAAGGCAGGTCGGAGTAACTTAGACATGATCGCTCGTCACCAGAAAATGCGCTAGAAAAGGTAAGGAAACCAGCGCAAAAAAGGCTAAGCTAAGAGAGAGAGGGTTTGAGAGAGATATTTAAGTTTACAGAGCAGAAAATGAGTTCTTCTCCCTCAAATTTTCAGCCAAAGGGTTCTTAACAGAGGGAAATTTGAATTCCCTCCAAATCCTAACCATTAGATCTAGATTTTTTATCCTAAAGCCTCAACTGAATCCTTAACGGCTAAGGAAAGCACCCATTGGTTGATTTTTAAATGACTTTGATAGGTGATGTGGCACTTGGATCAACCAATGATTGGATGGCTTAGAATAGGTGTTACATGGATTAATGTGGTGGTTTTTGTTTAATTGGGAAAATTGAGCTTAATTAATCAAGTGAGTGAGCCGCCCTCTTTTGGGCATGTGGGCTTATGATTCAGCCATAATGGACCGAACATGGATTGGCCCATTGGGCCAGGCCAATTAGGTTAGAGTCCTTGCAATTGTTCATTATTTTCAAAATTCCTTCGGGATGCCTAAAATGTTTTGAAATTAATTTGTTAAGCTCAATTTGATAATAAAGTGTACAAGTTGACTATATTGTTAAAAGTCAACTGTCAATTCAAGCTCAATCCCAAGGGTGGAACACCTCTCAAAATTCTCTCGTTTGAAATTGCCAGAATTGGATCCAAGATCTTCAATTGTCATTGTCCCTAATTCAAATACCTAGAACAAATCAGATCTAGGAAAGTGATTAGAAATTAATGAAATTTTAATTTTTCAATCAAAGGTCAAATTCTCAATTTGACTGAAAAAGTCAACCTTTGACCATATAATGAAAATTTGCAATTTAAATGTCTAGTTCTACATGCCTACATTGGCTTGACACCTGTATGCAATTTTTTTATGTTGCATTGAGTTTTGATCTAGAGTTTACCTTTTAGATTTTACCTTAGAATTTTGATTTAAAGTAAACACCTAAAAGTCAACTCTTGATTTATTGAGAAATTGATGCCTAATTACTAATGAAATGCAATGCTCCTAATTTTTAAATGCAATTGGGATGCTAAGAATACTTAATTGACTGTGTTTTCTCATCAGAGTTTTGACTTGTCAGGAAAAAAAATGTGTCACAGTAACATAATGGAAGATTGCTTGCGTGTAAACTGCATACCAGGTACAAACACTTGGAGACACATGTTCCTAATAGTGGAGAATCTTACTCTGAGCTGGCATGAGTATTCTTGAAGCATTGGGATCAACAGTGTATGGAATTGTTGTAATGGTCAGCTGGGATGTTTGGATTTTACATCAGGAGTTTCTTCTACAGGCATGTCAGCCACATCATCAGCATGCTTACCCTAAAAAGAAAACAATGAAAAAAAGTAATTCGGACTCATTCATGATAAAATCAGGACCCAAAATGTCTGATTAGAATGAATGCATAAGTAGCAAAGTGACCAGAGCCTATATCAAAGTTTACCAGAGAATTAAGTCTTTTATCAGTTTCTGCACCATGCATTCCATCGGCAAATGGAGCATTTACAGGGCAATTTGGTACAAAAACAGAGTCCTGACATTAAGGACAGATGATTGCCATAGATAAGAACTTTAAAGACCTTTAGATTTCTATAACAATTCCATACATAAAACATCAGTTTCAAATACCTCTGACATCAGGTAATTGCTCACATCAGGAGCATGGGGCAAAGTAACCACCTCATCTTCATAAAATACTTTAGAGATTTTGCTTAATAGATTTCCATCAAACTCCCTGGATGAGAAATATCATATCTCAGTAGAGATCAGAATGGAACTCAAATCCAATCTTTCATTGCCGATGGCTTTATAAACTTTAACTGAAATCTAGATACTCACTTGAAAAAGGAACCCCTGACACTGCACACTACATTTCTTGCCACACAAAGGACTGGAACATCATTTGCAGCCTGATAATACCAAAAAGGAAATATGTGTGTTCATACCTTCATCTATATTATTCATAGGAAAACCCATTTCATAAATGAAACATTAAAAAAATGCCCAAAAAAGCCAAAAAAAGTTCAAAAAATTTAAACAATGAATATGGCTAATGTCATTTGGACAAGTGGCCTTTATCGTCATTCATATATCACTAAGGACCCCCTTTTCAATAATAAAAATGAAACAATCAAAATAAGATAAAAAAAATCGGAATGAATTATAACGAATCAAAATGGTAAATAATGTGACTATTACTGCATTTGGTGACAGTCATGTATTTGAGTATACCTTCATAGAGTTAATATTTTAAGGTTTCAAACTATAGTAAACATATAAGCAAATCACCGTTCTATTGCCAAATGTGAGCCCTATTCAATGGTCTATCTATGATGTTACCTTTCTTCCATCCTATCAATGAAACATAACAACAGAGAACTTTTCCTTCCGAGTTTTGATTTCCATCCACCTCATTCAAATTAACCTGATGTGCGAAGAAAGGCATATGTCAATTTGATTCCCATTTTTAAGCTAGATTCCCAGTACCAAACAAGGTCTGGAAATTATAAGAAACCAATAACCCTTATTCAGTTGAGTGACTGTCTTCCTGTTTCTAATGTAAATTGATTTGACCGACTTAATGACATTTAGACACAAAAAGAAGCTTAAGGGAATTTTTTTCACTACAAAAATAAAAGGATTGCCCGGAATAGAGATAATGTATTCATGATCTTATACCTCTGCCTGAGGAGCAAAATATGGGGCAAATGGAGGAACTACATGCACTCGCGGTTGATCCCTGTCTTCCCAGACCGTTGAGTGGTCATCAATCACCATTGCCATCTTGGGATGGCAATTCCCATCCTGAAACACATTTAGCAATGATTTCCTTGAACCTGCCATTCATAATATATTAAGCATGAATGAGACACTACTGAGAAAGAAGCAAAGACACTACTGGGAAAGAAGAAGGTTGAGTAGCAATGCAAAAATGAGGAAAAGTTGTTCACTAGAATTTGCCTCAGTGATAAAACTAACATCCTAGCAGTAAGAAGAGACGAGAAATGAAAAGGTGGCATACGTGAATCATTAATCAAGATTTAACCACATTATTTCATGAAACAAGAAAGAAAATCTAATGGTAGAGTTGCAAAGACAGGTGGACTGAAGTTAGTGGCACTATAGGAGGTAGTATCATAAAACCCAATATATATCCGAAACAAGTTTAGTAATTATGTGTACATGTAACACATCCCATTGACTGACATTATTGCTGTTAGCATTTCATTCTCCTATTGGTTACTCCACATATGACCAGATCAGCTGTGAGTTTCTAATGAAAGTACAAATTTCCACTTGAGGATGAACCATCAAACTATTAATTCATCAGATACTAATCAACTCCCAAACACCTCACATAACATCTCTCACAAGCATCTTATTTTGTACATTAGGAGACAACTTGCCTGGTTTGACACAAACAACACGATTCAAGAGTTGTTTTTTATTAATTAGCTGTGCTTTGGGGTCAAGAAGCCTCCACATCTCCAAAGCATAGTCTCTTTCAGCCATTGTGCACACGTAAACTTCAAACCTCTTACGTCCTTTAGCTGTTAAGTAACTACTCAAGTCATCCCATGCAGGTCGTAATCTCACTAGCACACTGGTGTCACGCATCTGCATAAAGGGAATAAAGATGCTGACAAGAAAAATACACAAGGCTTTCTATATGTTGAAACGTATAATTCACCATTAACCTTAAAAATATAATAATTTAACAATAACTGGTGAGTATGATTTTTCCTTAGTTGGGCGAACAAGACATTGCTAATAGAAACAAGAAGCAGAACCCTTTCGATCAAAACCTGCCTGCAATACCACAATACTGAATCATGAACAGATAAATTGATTTTGATGACAAGAAAAAGCACCCCACCATCATGCACACCACTTCCTCAAAGTGCAAAAACATTTAATCAGCAACTTCTGTTGCAAGCCATAACATAGATTGTAGTTTACACTTGAATACAAAACATGCCTTGCTCATTGCCACTTTAACTTAGCATGTTTTTGCTCACTGGAAAGGCCAACGAGAACTCCCAACTTTTGTCAAATGCCAACAAATTATTAAAAAGAAAACATCATTACACGAGCCACAACTGTAGATAAATGAATTAAAAAAGGAGAGCCAACATTCTTTCTATAAGCAAATGAGTCAACAGTCAATTTTTCCTGCTTCAAACCCCCTGACCAATTCTAAATATGCTATCCTTGATGCAAGAGAAAAAGTCCTATTTCTAATTTGCCACAAAACACATGCCTATGGTGCATGAGGACATCAATTTAAAGAGTAATTACCCTCCACAAAGCCAGTGTTCCATCGTTAGAGACAGCTTATTTTATAAAATAAAAAATAAAAAAAGTGAATAACTAAACAATAATAGCAGCAAAAGTATCTTCTAACCTTAGGATTGATGCGAGTGAGGATGATATTCTTTTCCTGCAATCTAATTACAGGTCTAACAACTTTCTCATGGCTATCTGAAAGCTGAGGGACCTCCTCAACCTGAACCTTGTACATCTTTCCATTATCCACAACACAATTACTGTCTGCATACTGCTTCAATAGCGCTCTATCATCTACGTACCGCTTCAGTTCAGCTGACATTCCCAACATCCTCACCGAATCAGTCTCCCTCGCAATCCAGCCTCGGAGAGCCTCAATTCTGTCCCCAAACGACTTCATTGTGTTGGCAACAATGAGCGTCTCATCAAGATCAAACACAATAGCGAGGCACCGCAGATTGAGCAGTCCCAGAGAGGACTCGTAGAGACCCAAAGGAACTGAAAAGCACCAAAAGCACGGGGACTTCTTCTGCTTACTAGGCATTGCCACCAAGTGTATTTCTTCATCGCCAAGCAACACCACAGCAGTCTGCCAAAACAGAATCATCCATCAGAGCTCTCACTCACGCGCTCTTAACACCATAAAAACGCTACACGCAGCAGAGACAATGCAAGACCTGATCACAACCAAGCCCTCTCTACAACACAAAAGACCTAACATTTTTTTAATCAAAAATTAAGACTAAAAGGAAACAGAGTGGCATTCGAGCATATCACAATCGGACTATTCAGCGCGAACAGAGACCTTGGATTCGTACAAGCAAGAGACGTGCAGGTTGATCAGATTCGCCTGCTCGACCGGAGAGGATGGCTCGAGCTTGCACCGAACCGAGGAAGAGGACACCGTGTGGAGGATCGAGAGAGGGGGACACCTGTCGCTGATCGGGGAGATGTGGTGGATCCGAATCTCATTGTTGGGGAACTGGAAGCTCTGGCCGTTCGCCGGGACCGCATTCAGCTCCCCCAGCCGCAGGTAGCCGTGATACACCACGGACTTGAACGCTAAACGGCTCATAAAGGCTCTCTCGCTCGCTCCGACCGACGCAAATCGCCGCCCAGCGTCGAACTGAATCGCAAAATTTCAAATGTGGGCCGGAGAAATCGACCTCACGTAGCCGAGGTTTCGACGGGTTCCGGTGGTTTCTCTCCGGCTCGCCGTCGAAGCCGTCGTCTCCCCTCTCTCTCCCCCTCTGGTTCATAGAGAGACCGAAATCTGAAAGGAACTAACCGGGGAGACGGGGAGGAGGGTTTTCTTCGAAATCCGAAGGGACCCAACGATCACTTCCATCGTTCTTAAAAATATATTTTAGCTAACTGGCTTATTGGATCAAAGTGTGGGTCACTGATCCAACGACGGAATTTTTTTGGGGCCCACAATTCAGTAAGGTTGGGGTTTGGCCCAACTATTGGATTCGGCCTCCAAACCCAACAAAAGGTAAAACCTTCGGTCCTGGGCCAAGCCGTGCACCGGCCTTAGCCCAAAACGGGGCAGCCCCTGGCACGGCTGGCGGCCTAATACGGGCCGGCCCGTTGCCCAGTCCTGGGGCCTTAAAGAATTTATTTCCTGGCAATTTTAGCATATACATGTTGACGGTTAGCAATCTCCGTTCCAGACGATGAGTCCATTTGGTTCGGCTTTGCGAAGGAGTTTTGGGCACTTAAAGGACCTTGGTCAAATGCAAACCCATTTGATATGATTTTTTGGAAGATTTAGCCAGATGCAATTGTATCTCCAAAGGACTTTAAAAGCTTTAAGCCCAAGGTAGGTCTAGAATTATTTTGGGAAGTTGTATTTTCGAAATGCAAGTCGGTACTATTCACGCGACGGTATTGTTCATATTCTCCAATGAGCCAATGAGTCCAATGATCACTAGCCAAGGGATCCTCAATGTTGACGACCGCTACCTAAGGGGTCACCGACCCCAGCAATCACCACCTGAGGTCATGCAACCTCAAGCATCACTTGCATGACCCAAGTATCACATGAGGTCCAACAACCTCAGGTGGTGGTTGCTTAGGTCGTGCGCCTAGGTCACCAACCTAGGCGACCATCTATTTAGGCCATGTGAACCCATGCAACGAAGGCCTTTGCCTGAGTTGCTTGACCTCTGGTCGTTGGAGGGTGGCCGACAACCAAAATTAGCCATCAGTGAATAGATTTAAAAAAAAAAAATCTTTACACTTTTTTTTAATAAATTTTTTTAGCAAAAGTCATTTACAAAATACAATATTTACCAAATGGTATTTAGGCTAAAGTTATTTCGCAATGTAATGTAAAATTACAATTTACCAAACGCTATTTGCATTTTCGAAAACCCTTTTAGCTCAAAAGTATTTGCATTTTCTTAAAAGTATTTGCTTAAAGCCAAACCAAACGGGGCCAATGTAATAATTGAAATAGCTAATTAGCATTTACTCAATGTAGATATATTAGCATTCTAGGAAAAATATGCACTGACTTATTTAAATGTAACAATTTAAAAAGCATCGAATAAATCAAAGAAAATCATTGAAAAACAAATAGTAAAATAAGAAAAGAAAGTGGAGAACGAGGATGGAGGAGACCGTGGGTAAGGCTCCCTCCATAGTTGATCACCCTTTATGACTTAGACAAGTTGTTTGAGAGTACATCCCATGGGCGAGAGGTTACAGCTGCCTACTGAGGCCACGACCCCAGTAAAGCGATCGACTCACCTAAAGTCATATCTCAAGCGAGCCCGACCCTCGCCCGAGGGTCGTGCTTACCCTCAATGGAGTGGCTGTAGCCATCATAGGTCGAATATCGCTGGCAGTGGTGGTTGCCGCCATGTTGATCATTAAGTTGATGGAAAAATATAATTCAATTAGGTTAATCGTCAATAATATTTTGGATCCTCCGTTAGTTGATTTTAAGAAATTCATTTTGTCTGAAAGGGGTCAACGAGTCCGACTTATCACGTGCCTCAAAATTTGACCCAAGCGATCACTTCGATTCTTTCCCTCACTCCAGCGAGTTACGTCGGGATGGAAAAACAAAAATAATGAACCCATCATTCGCACTTTTGATCCTCGCGATAATATCATGGAAGAGGCATCCAGCTAGCGAGGGACTAGCGAACCATGGATAGGATCGGATTTACTGAAGAGCTCTTCCGGTTTGGCTTCGAAATGATGCAGCCATTTAACATCACATTTCTACTTAACAGTGTAAAGGGCGACGAACTCTTCGTTTTTTACAGGGTCAAAGACCATAGCATAAACATTTCATCCTCGACCGCGACAGATTCTGGACAAATTGAAGCTTCGGACTTTAGGAGGTGAAGGTGTCGATGATGGTCGTGTGGAGGGGGTCGCTCAAGTGGGTGGCCCAGTTGTTGAGGGGCCCCTTCCCGGTGGCCGCCGCCTGGACGGCGAAGCCGAGGAACGCGACCATGGCGAGGCGGGCGTGCTTGATCTCCGCCAGCTGGAGGATGGCCTTCTTCTCGGGGTCGGCAGCCAGGCCGAGCGGGTCGAAGAACTTGCCTCCCGGGTAGAGCCGCTTCTCGGGGTCGAGCTCGGCGTTCCTCTGGAACTCGATGTACCCGATCACCACGACCTCGATCCAGATCAGCGCAGTGATGGAGAACGGAAGCGGTTGCCCGAGGTAAGATGACCCTTCAACAAGCTCTACCTGATACGAAAATGCCCCATAGATAATGAGCTTCTACAGATTCTCACCCAGCAAGGAAATGCAGAGCTTAAGAGTCTTAGAATAAAGCTCACGAACACTAGAACGCATCATGTAACCTTATAATTGGTGAAAATAGGGCTTACACCATCTAATTCCGGAAGGTACGAAGAAAGGGAAAGAAGAATTTGACCTTGCCAGCGTCTTGCCAGGTGACGCCGGTGAGCCACTCGACGGCGAGGGCGCCGAGGGTGGCGAGCATCGCCCACCTGCCGTGGATTAGCTCGCACTCGCGGAACCTCTGGAGCCCGAACACCTCGGTGTACGGCTGGAACGGCGTCGACTTCACGTCGGCGTTCTCGAAGCGCGTGCCGATGATGTCGCCGGCCTCGTTCTTGGCCAGGTTCTGGTCCAGCGAGTCCAGGTCGAACTGCAGGTACTCGGCCGGCTTCCCCAGCCCGAACGGGTCGAACCCGTAGTCGCCGACCAGGCTCCCGTCAAGCCACTCTGGCGCCGTCGCCCCCGGGTACCACAGCGGCCTGTCCGAGCTCCGCTTCGCCGCCTTCTTGGGCGCAGCCTTCTTGGTTCCGAACCCAAACCGGGCCTGGACCCGACCCGAGCTCGGGACCTCCGGCAGGCGGGTCCCGATGAACGAGGACGCGGCGGCGGCGGTCGTCATGGCGGCCATCGGCGGTTGCGTGAAACGAGAAGAAGCAGAAGCTGAGGAGACTTAGGGATCGAGGTACGGGATGTGGCGATGTGATCATTCCGGTACGTTTTTTTGGTGGTTTTATCTGGGATTCGAAGTGGAATTCTGATAATCTACGGCGGAGCTTGTGGGACGTTGGATGGGAGGGCGTATCCATCTGACGGCGTAGGGAGTTTCGGGCTTATCTTTCCTTATCTGCATGTGGGCCCCGGCAACACTAAAGAGCGAAGAGACCTCGTTGCAATGACTCGTCTCTCCCGTGGGAGGCGGAGTTTTTTTTTTTTTTTTCAAAATGGCGATCTCTGTGGCTGAGGTTGTGGGTGGGAAGAAAATCTTTGGTACCTTTCGCTTCTTCACTTTGATCGAGTGATGGGCCCCGCCAGTCTAATATGAACGGATGAGATGTTGGAAGTAGATTGTCCCTGTGGATAATTGGAATAGAATGTGTTGATGCGGGCACAATTAAATTTTTACGTGACATTTTTTTCTATTAACATATTATTTTCATATCATTATCTTTCTCTTAAAATAGGAATATCTCTATCACGATTTGATTATATATCATCACAAATGAGGATTAGTCATGCCATATGACAATAAGTCATAATATCTTGATATTTCATCTGAAATTTGATTTTCGTATAATAAACTTGTAAATGATATAGTAATCAATTGATTTGAATGAAAAATAAGTTAACAATATCCTTGTATATTTAGAAGATAAGTTGAAAATCAAGAAGCCTTTTAATTGACTAGATTTAAAAATTAATATAATAAATAAGGAAAAAATTAGGAAAATTTAAGATGCATAAGATCTTTTGTTTGTTTGGAAATGAAAGGTAAGATATTGATGTTTAATTAACAATTCTACTTTTGTCCATCGATTGATGAAAAATGAAGAGCTTTCTTTTCTTTTCATTTTTGAATGAGGGGGATAAGAATACTATACTTTTATGGTCAACATACATACGATCGATTTGATGCAATCATCCTAAAATTAATTTGGAAAATAGAACTGACTTTGGCCATTTTTCTATCGAAAGGGCCTCGGAGCAAGAATTTGTAAGGGAAGAACACCCAGCCCAACTTTCCTTTGGAGCCATAATGCTAAGCACGAATGCAATGAACGCAAGATGAAATCGAGCAATGAGGAACTACATTTGTTGTGCCGAGAAACACTTTTACAACTTAGCACATGATGCCCAAATTTCAAACGAAGCTACTATAGAGTACGAGATCTAAAGGGTGAAATCTGATTGATGCAATTACCATATCAACCTACCGTCGATCACAAAATAAAAAATGAATTTTAAGTAGAATTCACAAAACTCATCGTCTTAGTCCGATTGAGCAAGTCATAACGAATTCAAGTCATAGTAAATCCATGCAATCAAAGATCATTTCCTGCGTCGATGAATCTTTACATGGAAATAGCTTATGTTTTTACTTCCTATGATATATCCAATTTCATTGTGGATACTGCGGTCCTTTAATGCCATTGGTGTTCAATGTTTTTATAGTATCTTCACCCCTTTTTCCTTGCAACGAGACAAAAGCTAAATCAATTCCGTAAAGAGAGAGAAACACAATTTAATAAATAAACCAATCCATTGCCATCAATAAAATACACCCTCACGCAAGTGAGAAACTAATGCAATTTATTGTTCGGATAACGATTACATGTTAATCATTCGAAACAGATGAAAAAGGTTAGATGACAGCCTCCGCTACGAAACCCAGGAAAAGAGAGCAACACATGCAAATTCAAAAGCCCGATCAGTGATCTCTAGGAACCGAGACACGAACACGAATCGACCCGTGCGGATCATCAGACGTTGATCTTCTTCCGGAGCTTCTCCCATCCTTTCTTACAAGCGCCCACCGCCTTGCGGCCATGTTTGACCAGGTGCTTCTTCAAGTCCTTGGCCTTCTCCTTCAAGTCCTTGGCCTTGTCCTTCACTTGCTTCTGCAGCTCCCCCATTCCTCTTACTTCAAAGGCTTAAAGTTTAAGCCTTTTTTTCTGGAGTTGAAGAGGAGAACGAGATCAAATGGCCTTCTGACGAGAGACCCCATCTAGTTATAGGGGCCGAGCGACAGCCCTTTTTGTCGATTCTGTTTCTTTTCCATCTGTCGTCTGGTTAATTACAGCTTTGCGGGAAACTCAGAGCGCATGTGTGGGGGGAGTGGCAAACCTTAATTTAGTCGCATTATGTCGGAGCAACACCGGAGATGACCTGTTTTTGGTGGACGGCATGGGTTTTGTTTAGGTGGCGTACCGACCGGAAACGCCTTTGCAACTTTTACGACGCTTTTAACAAACAAAAGCACGTAAAGCGCCTAATATGGCTTACCCGTAATTGACAGCTTATAGAAACACGCGCGTGCCAGAAAACAAGATTTTCGTGCCAAAAATGCATTTACGAGAAAAGTCTTTTCCAATCAAAATCATAGTCTTGATAAAAGAGTTTAGAGAAAATTATGTCGCGTTGTTTGTCATGTATCCTATTTATCCCCACGTACTCCATCCTTCCACCGCTAAGCTAATTCATAGGGTAGTAATTTTTATTCATCCTCGGTGGTATTTATTGTGATATTTATGCAAAATTGAATGTGCTAGAATAGAAAAGAATTTTCTGTAAATTAAAGAACATTTAACAAATTTTTTAAAGATAATCAGTGCGAAGCTTGTGTGAGAGCACTAGAAGATGTTGTAAAAGTTGTTATTTTTTATTTAAATCAAATTCATCAAGCTTTTTAAAAATTCTTATGGATTTAAACCATAAAACTAGCGCAGTGTGTGAGCTAAATTAAGATAATATCATTCTTTAAATAAGCTTAAAAAAAACTATATTAAAGTATTGTACAACAAGTTTTCAAAAGACCACAATGATATATGTTAATGAAACTGAGACTAAAGTAAAAGTATCATGTTGACGAAAGTAAATAATGCTGGGAGACTCTCGATCTATTAAGTGTTATTTTCCCCGTAAATAAAAGTAAAACCTTGAAGAATTTCAATTTTCATATTTCTGCTTGGTATTTTCATTGACAAGCATATATCACATTTGCTTAAGGAATTTAGACATAGTTTAATAGAAATTTCAATCGTATACAAAAAAAAGTCATTGGGAAGATGGCCACGACGGAAACGAAATCAATTTAATTAGATGATGAAAAAGGGCATTTAATTGACTAATAGAACTTCATTACTTGTTGAGAAATGTATTTAAAAAATGTAACATGAGTAACATAGAAAACGCTCTAATATTAAAATGTCAATATTGACCAACATTTATTTGCTACTTTACATCCGTTTGCATGAAGACTTTGAGTTTTCGAAGTATTTTTGACAAGATATTTGTTTACAAAAAAAAGCTATTGAGTATAACTTGATTTAGTGACTCCAAATAATCACTTGCCGTGACTTTATTAGATGAAAATAAGGAGACTACAGACCGTTATAGACAATAATTACCCGTGCCTAAATCCATGTGCACATACGAAGCAAATGGGAAAGAAATTAGATAAAAGAAACGAAAAGAAATATGGTGGATTGTAGAGTATGTGTAAGACACAAATCAGAAGTATCCTCCTTAAAGTGGGATGTGGCAGCACTATAGAATCCTGAAAAATATTTGACTCTGTAATAGTAAATTATCTGAGAGATTCATTTATTTCATAAAAATAAAAATAAAATTTTCTATTGCTTGAAATACTTAGTTATTAAAAAATATTTTCACTATCGAGAATAATCTTTAATTTACTTATTTTCTTAGATGATAGAAATATTTTAAATTTATTAATTTTTGTAAACAATATAAATGAGCATTTTTAAGAAAATATTTTTTAAATAATTCATTTTTTACAAAATAAATGCATATGAAATTCCGCATTATGAGATTAAAAATCGAATATAATCCTTTTGTTGTTCATTGAACCTTTGACATGCTTAGCTGAACTTAGTGATTGTTGTATGTGTTTTAAGCGAGTGAGCACCCCGAAGAAGATCGGTGGACTCAAAATCTAATTGCGAGGGGAAGCCGTTCCCTAGGCAATAAAGTAAAGACAAAGGGGAGAGCACCCAAGTTGGTAGAAACCCCATGCAATTTATTCGAAAGTTCTATGCAAGTCCTTGAAAAGCTCAAGAAGGAAAACTCATAAGTGGGCTACATACTGCTCTTTAGAGAGTCCTCCATATTTTCTGGTAGAGGTGTCAAAATGGGTCATAAACTCATATTATGACTCACTTTTAGTTAAATGGGTCAAATATAGGTCAAGTGAAAGTTAAATATGGGTCAAATATGCGTCAAGTGAAAATTAAATACTAGTCAAATATGAGTTAAGTAAAAATTAAATATATGTCAAATATAGGTTGAGTTAGTCATTTAACATAGAGCTTCGAGTGAGTTTGAATTTTTCTATAATAATAATGGCTTTTAGTAATATGGGTCGGGTCGGGTATGGGTCGTTAGATTTACATTACATGAATTTAGGTCAAAACGGGTTAAACAGGTCAATATGGGTCGGACCATTTTCGACCCGACCCAAACCCAACCTGACCCACCCATTTGACGGGTCTATTTTCTGGTGCTAGAAAAGAAAAACTCATAGCACCAACAAGGGTAGTAGGGGATAGAATCCTCACCATCATAAACAAGCAGTCCACCGTAAGCATGCTGCTAGATAGGCTCTTTGGAAGGTGGAGGGAAGCTAGTTCCACGTGACATGATGAAGCCAACTGTGAAGGGAAGCCCTTTCCTTAGCAAAAAAGTAAAGACACAGGGAAGAGTACCCAAGTTGGTAAAAAATCGCAAGACAATCTACTTGAGAGAAGCGTAACTTTCTTTTCCACATCTGGTCGTCTTGATTTGCGCATCCATTAAATGTTTATGATCGGAATTTCCTAGCAATGCGGTCCATTCTTGAAAGAGTATTGTATCGTAAATTATGCCGAATAGACGATCATGGTAAAAAGTTATGATACTTTCCTTGTAAAAATCCAATCGTTCTTGTATATGTCACGATTGTACGGTCATGGTTTAAAATTACAATTCCAACCATCCAATTCAGGATATTGGGAAAAGCTCTTCACAAGCACGACCAAATTATACCTTTTGGTGGAATTTTATGTGATGTTTTGTTTCCGCTCCACCTTTGGTATAACCTTAAATTAGGTGTCTACAATGTAATTATCACGACCTGCATACTAAGAGTGAATCTCATAGCTATCATGGTCACCGTGACCACCATGATCACTTCATCTATCACAGTCACCATAAATATTTCTCCAACCAAAATCCTATCTATCCCCCTATGAATTGTGTTCCTCTGGATAGCTCGATTGGATGTGACTTACTTCAAACTGTCCAAACAAGGTCACAAAATGATTGGCCATGGTGTGATCCCACATGGCGCCACTTCGTTATCTTGATCCAAGTAGTCGTCACATCCCGTCATCATGTCTTAATAAAATTACTCAAATCTCTAAGACAATAATCTCGAAGATTATCATGTCTTGAGCCATTGTTATGATCTTCCCCACCTTTTTTTAGAAATAGGAAGAAAAATGCATTACTCTTAGGCTCCGTTCATTTTACAGAAAATAACTTATAGAAAAATGCTTTTCGAATTTTTCAGCATTTGTTTTACGGAAATTAAATTTATTGAAGAAAACATTTTTCATTAAGGGAGAAAGCCTTTCAAAATGGGAGAAAATGTTTTTTACTTTCTTTTTGCATTTCTTTGTTTTTGGCTAGTCACTGGCCATCATAGGTGGGCCTAGAGCTTGTTGGTGAGCTTGAGGCTCGCCGACCTAAGCTCATCAATTTGGCGAGGCCTAAGGCCGACGAGCTTGGAGCTCGCCCGATTGGCCAGCGAGAGCCCTCGGCTTGCTAATCTGGTAAGGCCCAAGGTCGGCAACCTCGAGGCTCGCCGACCTAAGCTCATCAATTTGGCAAGGCCTTAGGCCAACGAGCTCGGAGCTCGCCTAATTGGCCAACGAGAGCCATCGGCTTGCCAATCTGGTAAGGCCCAAGGCCGGCAACCTCGAGGCTTGCCTGATGGGCAATGGCCTCCTCGGCTTGGTGGATGCGGTTGAACTTCTTGCGGAGGGGGCGGAGGCGCTTGTTGACAAGGCTAAGGATGGGTTGTCGGTCGCGTCGGAGGGAGGGGCGATCGACACCATTGCACGCAGTGGTCCGACGAGGAGCTTTGGGTTCTAGGGTTATGGCGGCAGTATGACCTTGTTCGAGCGAGAGCTTTGGTGAGTTGGGCTAGGCGGCATCTGGTGATTCGTTGGGAAGAAGACGATTGATAAAGAGAGAGGGGCCCTGCTTTTCGTTAAAATCGTAGTGCCTTTTTGCTTCTTCTTTTTTCTTTGATTTTTCTTTTTTTTGGTAGCATCACACAAAACTCTTTTGGCTTTTGAAATTATGTACGTTTGACCTCGTATTTTCCAACTGGTTCATAATACTCCCGTGAACTTTTATTTTCTCACGGCTGTTAGCCCTCCGCTATTTTTTCTCGGTTAGCATGTACGGTACATGACTTTCAAAGGTTTAGGGAAAAATACTAGGAGAGGGCAAAAGAACTTAGAACTGTCCAAAACCAAACTAAATCGGCAAAGACTAGGCGGTTTCCAATTCCAATTTACTAAAACCATTCAATACTAATTCAGTTCTCGATTTTAGACGTGAAACTATCCATCCGAATTGGATTTGCATGTGTCTGGAAAATATTTTCCTTAACAAACACTAGAAATTTTTTTTGGGGACTTTCTTAGATTTAAGCTGAATACCAGAAAATAAAATGATTTTCTGAAAATATTTTCCAAAAAAATTCATTTCTTAAGAAACGAATGCAGCCTTAAAGGTTGAAACTAACCAATTATGTTATTTATCGTTGCGTGCACCCATGAATGATGACAGGGAAGCTTCCACGGTTTCTTTAATGCAGCGAAGGACAGGTGCTCGGATGCACAGAAGATGGAAGAAGCACACGGAATCCGTGGCACTTACGGCAGAAGTCTAAACTGACAACCTAAGTGGTTTATCTAGCAAAAAAAAAAAAAAAACACAGAAAAAGCAAAACTGAGAGAGGTTAGGTATTGGTGCGGGCGGAAGATCCGTTATAAATATCCTTTGGACAAGGTGGCGAAGAAATATAAATTTATCATATTACAAGAATCTTAAAAATTATAACATTTTCACAATAAATAACAAATTAACAAATATCATGAAAAAATATAACAAATTTAGGGCTTATTTGTTAATACTCTTGGGAATAACTGATTCTGTTCTTTTGTTCTTAGAAGCGGATTTAGAACAAAAATTCATTTGGTAAATTTTTTGTTCCCAAGAATAAATTTGTTCCGGGGAATAGATTTGGAGTAGAATTAAGAAGAAAAAAAGCTGTTTCTTGTTTTTAGGAACAATTTCGAGAATCAGTTTTTTCTCTCTCTTTTCTCTCCTCTTTTTTTCCCTTCCCTTTCTTCTTCTTCCTCTTCCTCCTCCTGCCCCATCACCACCCCATTACTGCCCCTGGGCCGCCACCGACGAGCTTGCCAGAGCCTCGCCTCACCATCGGTGAGGTTCGCCTAGCCCGGCGAGGCTCGAGCTCACCCAAGCAGCACATGGCCAGGCCTCACCGAACCTCGCCCAACTGCTTGCTGACCACCACTAGTGGTGGCGACCAAGAGGAAGAAGGGGAGAAAAAAGAAAAAGAAAAAAGAAAATTATAACAAAAAGTATTAAAAATTAAAAGAATCAAAAGATCAAAATTTTTTACCAAAAACATTTGTATTCCTGGAGTAAAACTTTTAAATAGTTTATCAAACACTTTAAATACTTATAAATTGTTTTCGAGAGTAGAATAATTTTTTATTTATTTTTGATCAGAAATTATTCCTAGGAGTAGAATCGTTACCAAACACATCATTAGCGTAAATTAATTTTTTAACCATCAAGAACCCCAAAATGAGACACCTGTGATAATTTTAATTGTCGTTAATTTTTATTAAATTTTATCGTCAAATTATTGAGTTAGATGACGCGTAATTGATGTATATAACATTTTGGGATTTACTTTTTGTTTGTTTCAGATATACTAATTTATGATTTTTTGTGATATTAATATAATATAATGAAATTTAGCGGATGGTATATTTATCATAAATGTATTAATTTGATTTTTTGATGATTAAAAAATCAATTATTATAGAAATTTTCGTCATTTTAACTCAAAATAAATATTTCTACTCAAAAAATTGAGCAAAAAGCAATTAAATAGATCCAAATGGTGTACTTTCTCCCGTGTCAAGAAACCTAGCTCCACTTCTTTTTTTTCCATCTCATGCTGCGTCCAAAATTTTGCAAAGTTGTTTATCTCCTTGTTAATAATCGAAATATTTCACCGTTAGAATATTTAAGTATTAAATAACATATTTATTTAACAGTGGCAACAGCCTCATAAAATCCCTTTTTATCACAGATTTTTTAATTTATATTTTGGGGCGAAATGTCCACGTGCTCTTTTTGTTTGTCGTAAAATGAGCCCGAGTAGCCCTTAAACGGGTTCTGACTCCACATTAGGAAAGTCAAAGACGCTTCTAATCTTTTTACCACGCGCGTCATCTAACTAGCCCACAGCTTCCCCTTGATCCCACCAATCATCTTCCGCCACGCCAGCACGAAGAGCTCTCATATTTACCGTAACGCCACTCGGGCCGGTGGGGGGAACATCTATCGTTCACTTCCCATTGGTCAGAGACCGGCGCTTCAAATAACGGTCCCTCTTCTTCAACTACCAGTCGCCGCGGAGAAGGACGACCGGCTGGTGAATTCGTTCGCCCGCATTCTCTCGTTTCACCTGCATTTTCCGATGGCCTTGTCTCGACGCGGACATCCAGCAGGTGCGTCGCTCTTAATCCCCAAATCGGTTTTTTTGCTATTAGAATTAGGGTTCCGATCGATTTCTCGGAATTGATTCTCCGATCCTCTGCTTCAGCTCACGCTTTTCTTTTCCTGTTGGATCCATCCGTTTTTCCTTTTATAGAATGGAAGATCAGGGACAGAGCTCGAATCAGACCTCTTCGTCTTCTTCGTCTCCCTCCACGTCCAATAGGGAAGCTACCGGCGCTTCGTCCTCGTCGTCGTCCTCGCCGGGGGTCGTCCGCGAAGAGGACGACGAGCCGGAGCGAATTGACGAGCATGAGTACCGGAACCCTGAGCTGGAGCAGCAGCACGTCGGGATTACGTATCGGGGGAATTTCGCCTTGTTCGATGATGGGGCGGCGATGATCCGAGACGATACTTGGTCTTGCATCATCGTGGTCCTTACCTTCTGGTTCTTTGGTGTGTATCGGCTCTGTAATTGGTTCACATTTTGGGAATGTCTGAATTCTTTGGGATTGTGCGACTAGCCATTCAAATGCTCCGCGCGTTTTTTTTTTTTTTCGTGTGTGTTTGATTTCCACCGTCGTTTGTATATACCTGTCCTGTGACTGAGCAATAAAGTGGAAAGCCAAGGTGATTGATCATACTTCGGATTTTTGCAGTGTCTATGACTCTGATATTGGGAGTTTATGGTTCGGTGAGCATAAGGCTCGGGCCAAACAGCTCGATTCTTGTACAGCCAAATTCCATTTTTGTGCAATCTCTGAAGGTAATGGACTGTTTCTCTCATTGCAGTGTCAAGTTGTTGACTTTTTGTGCTACCCTTCAATAGCTTGTTTCTTTTTAGGTGGAGGAGTTGGATGATACCAAGCCTGGGCCACTTCTATATGGGTTTTATAAAGCTCCTCCTCTGGATGTTACCACCACTTGGTCTAAAACTCAAAATGCTTCTGTTCCAGCTGATTCACACAAGGCAAGGCTTCTATCTTTTAGCTACTGGGCGCTGCTTTTTCACATTCTAAAATGGACGTTGCTTCAGAGTCATTTCTCATTTCAGAACATCAATTTCCTTTATCTTCTTTTTCAGGAGTGGATATATTACTTAAATGAAGGGTCTCAAATTAATATTACCTACAATGTGAGCTCTGCAGGTTCCTCTGTATTTCTTGTCATTGCTCAAGGTAAACTTGAAATAATTCGTCCACCTTGCAATGTTGTTGCCCTAACTTGTTGGAATTCACCTGCATTTTGCTGACTTAGATTAATCATAGAAGCGCTGCTCACAATTAAGCGAAATTTTCAGTATGATGATTGTCAGTGTCAGTGACAAAATTTTACAGAGAAAGAGTGAATTAGAACTTCATGTTGATGAACGGATTTATTTTAATCATGTTAACGTCATTATTGTTTCCGGTGATGGTTTACTAGATTGATCTGTACTTACTTACTTTGATCATTGCATAGCAGAAGGAGCCAATACAAGGTGAAAGAAGAGTTTTGAGAAAATATCCTAACCAAAGCCCTAAATTTTGAGCTTTAAAAAGTAACTACTTAAATTGCAAGTTATCATGTGCTCTCATAGGGGGCAGCTTCATGTTAACTAGCAACTGCTCCTTAGATGTAGGTGAATGCTACCAGAACATGATTAAATAGACCCCTGTTATAAACACAAGCAAGTGTGAATGAAATGCTTGTTGGAGAATTTTTTTTTTCCCCAAAGCATGAGTCAAGGATCCATGTGTTGTGCATTCTGATGATTATTTATAGATGATGTGTTGACAAAATTATTAGTAAATTTTGGAGTATCAACATACCCCGTCATTAGCTTCCAGAACTCAACGTTAATCTGTCAACTGCAGGCAGTGAAGGCCTTGCCCAATGGCTTGAAGACCCAACGTATCCTAACACCACTTTATCATGGAATGTTATTCATGGTTAGGAAGGATTTGAGAGTTTGTTAAATTTTGCTTCGTCTATTGCATACTAAATGTCTTCATTAAACTTTTCTCAGGGGTTGGCATGATACAGCAAAACATATATAAATCCTCCAGTTACTACATCGCAGCTGGCAACTTGAACACAGAAGAAGTGGAGGTAATTGTGGAACGATTCATAAAATTCTACGTTCCCAGCTGTGAAGCATAGATAACCTTGAGATGGAAAATGTTTAGTTTATCCCCGAATGAATGCTTGCTATATTGTGTTGTTTATGAGACTGATTTGCATTGATTTAGTTCGGACTTCATACTTACTTAAGACTTACGTGCCAGACTAGACAGAAAACCTTTTGCTTCATAAGATATTTAGCTGGAAGTGGCGTGGAGCAACAATAAATCTTGTTTTAACTAATTGGTTAGTAGTGCTGATGCCTGTTGCTTCTGTATCTTGTTGTACCTTCACTTTAATGAAGTACATATTTATCTGGATGCTCATGATTCAATCGGATTGTGTAGTTATTTTGCTTAAGCCTGACATTTGATGGGGCAGAGTTTGATCCTTACAGATTGGCCATTGCTATGTGTTGAAATATTGTCCCAAATCAGTTTACAATGCATTCTAAATGCTCCTTACATTCACGTGGTCTCCCTCCACCTATAAACTTAAGCTTTTGGATTGGACTTTCTAACATGGTATTAGAGCCAGTTACCCCTTACGTGAAGGTGCATGGTAAAAAAATTTCCATGTGAATGTGGGTAGTCTAAAATTCCACGTGCAACTCCTGATTCAACTTGCATGTAAGAGGGAGTGTTGAAATATTGTCCCAAATCAGTTGACAAAGTGTTCTAAATGCTCTTTATATTCATGTGGTCTCTCTCCACCTATAATCTCAAGCTTTTAGGTTGGACTTTCTAACACTATGACTAGATTCCACCAAACATGGGTTTTCTACAACATGAATAAGGTTGTTATAGTACATTTTGGCCATCTCTTCTGAAGGTGCTGGTATTAGAGTTCCACTAGATAATCAAAGCAGTTTCTCCACATATGGACCCCATTACCTACTTAGGGATGAATTCATGGAGATGTTACATAATTCGGTTTGGGGGACAACTTTTGTGCTAAGTTTACTGTGAGTTACATAGTTCACTCCTTAGCTAACTTCTAGTCTTTCTTCCAAAGCTGAATATTGTCCAACTGGAGATTATTTGCTCTCTGAATATTATATATCTCTATTCTTCTAGATTGAGTACTCTAAAATAGATCCATTTATTTAATGAGAGGAATGTAACCCTGAGCTTTTGCTATTCAATTGATAACTATTGTATGATGTGATGCTTGGAACTCTTTTGCTAGTTGCACTTTTCTAGAGCAGCTGAGTTTATCTAATCCCATGCAGCTATCAGGCTCGTTCTCTCTTTAGTTTTGCCTTCTGAGCATAGTCCAGTTTTACATCATCACTCTTTTTGCATTCTCCAAAAGATGATTCTCAGTCCAGAATAACACAGTTCAGATCAAGTACAGTTTTAACTTGACTTTTTTATCTTTTGTTAAAAAATTGGGACAATGGATAAGATTGGATAAGACTTACAGCATGAACCGATGATCCTGTAGTCATTTGACTGGCTATTGAAAGAAAAAGCTTGCATCTGCTCCTCCTATCTATATATTTTCTTCTTTTTAAAAGCTTCAGCAAAATGAACTCTGAATAACATAATGAAATCCATTTATCTGATCTTTTCACTACTTCCTCACATCTCCAGCTTTTGGTGGTGCATCTCATGTGTTCACTTTAAATAGAATGGGTCCATGATTCCCTTTAATTTTTGAAAAAGCAATAGTTGTAAATGAGACTAAAGGAAATTCATTATGTGGAAAATGGTGATGGTGGTATGTGTTTAGTGATATGCATAGTATAACCTCCATGTCATGGGATGCGGACATTCTGTGCTCAAGTTAGAGATGGTAGAAATTTGTCTCATTAGTGATGATTTGGTTGAACTTTGAGCTGTAGAAATATAGGGGAAGCATAATAGGGACAACTTACCACATATGTGGAAGTGAGTACTGCAGAGTAATGGTTCAACCGTTCAAACTTCCCAGTTCAATATTAGTTCAAGTCTGGTTGGAGAAAATGCTGTTATTAGGCACAGTTTAGAATTCAATAAAAAGGATCTATCTAAATCACAGATATTTGTACCCTATGCATGTGATGTTTACTAAGATCTCGAATTCTTCGTGTATATTTGTTCCAATCATCCTTGTTGCTCACTTTTCATCTCCTTCTATGCTCAACAGGTTCAATTGAACCTTGGAGTGAAGGCTTACCTCTATAACACGACCTCAGCCTATTACAAGTGTACATTCTCCCACGGCGAGTGTAGTATAAATGTTCTTTTCCCAGAAGGAAATGCTGCTGTTATAGCTACACCTGGTCTAGGACAGGTAAAAACTTACTAAACCTTGACTAGTATCATTTTGTGTTCTTTTAACTTATTGCATAGAGAATTTTGAAAGGGGTTGCCCATACAGAGGCCCTGCTAGGTTTTTGTTACACAAGGCTCTTGAATGACTTGACCGTTTCTCACACCCTATATATCAAGATCTATAATTGGCTGTCTTTTGCTGCAGGGAACACCCAGTGATGACTGGTATGTAAGACTGTCCTATGGCCCGAGATGGATTACATATGTTGTTGGAATTGGTACGAGTGATTTTCACATTCTGTCCTTTCCTTTCATCACCTTTAAATTGTGTCAACACCCCTTAGGGAAATTGATTTTTGTAGGTGGAATGACAGTGCTCATGCTACTAGCCTTCAATTTCTTGAACAAATTTCATTGTAGTCGTGAAGAGGCAACTGGAGCACCATATAGGCAAATGGAAGCTGAGAGAGCACCTCTTCTATCGTACAAAGATGATGATCTCTCTAGTTGGGGGTCATCCTATGATTCCAATTCACATGATGAAGAGGATCTAGAAGAACTTTTGGCAGCGGGAGCTCCTGAAGGGAAGCTATTGCGAGATGGTGAAAATGGTAATAATACACGGCGTTTGTGTGGAATTTGCTTCGATGCTCCCAGGGACTGCTTCTTTCTTCCTTGTGGACACTGTGTGGCTTGTTTTGAATGTGGACAAAGGTAACTGCACTCTGAACTGGTCTTATTTTTGAAGTTTCAAAAAGTTTTCCATTTACACTAGCAACCTATTTGGTTTTGTAAATAAAAGAAAATTAAGGTTCTCAATAGGGCTGTATGAACTCCATGAGGATCTAAGTTCTGCTATGCATGAAAGAAACACAAGGAGTAAAAGATGAATGAGAGGAGAGGAATCCATACTTTTGACTGTTTTCCATCCTTCTTCTGTTATTTAAATTCACGGGAGTGTAACATCCTGTTTAAGATGGGTGGAAGAAATGGCTTAAGCTTCTCTTCTTTAGATGTTCGAAATGTTTGGGTACCAGCTAATTGGGAGTATATGAATGTAATGAGCTGTTTACACTAATAAGCTGAAACGCTTAGCATATCAGTTTCCTTAAGTTCTGCATAAATTAGTTGGAAAACACTGTTCAGTCTCCTCTAGATTTAGTTGACATTAAGGCAGTGCTACTGTAGTAAAATATAAGGACCTTAACACATGAAGTCATACTAATTGCAACAGGATAGCTGAGGCAGCTGGTACATGCCCTATCTGTCGGAGGAACATGAAGAAGGTGAGGAAGATTTTCACAGTTTGAGAACATTGAGGAAGATCCAGTTTTTTCGATGATTTACTAGCCTGGCCAAATCACCGGCAAGCAGATCCTTGGTGCTGCCTCCAGTGATTTCTTTCTGGTGAATGGCACTGATCAATTAATTATTGTTGAGCGATTCTTGAAAATAGATGGGACCATGTCCCCATTTGTTCCAGTGGCTTATTGGTTTGTAAAGCTGTTTCTTGGTATAGCTATGTGAAGATATATCTTAATGTAGGCTCCATAACCGCGAAAAGATTTTGTTACCGAATACATATTTTCTTTTTAAACAAAGTTGGCACCTTCTCTCCTGTGCATGGCAAGGATTATACTACAGGGCGGGCCTAATTCTGTATTGGAAAACAGTCATCAACAAGAGCCATGGCAATTGCTATGGGGTTAGTTTCGTCATACTTTGTCACACTTGTGAGCTTATCCAGTCGACTGAGCCGAAGCCCCTTCTGCACATGCTTCCTTTGAGATGACTCTGAGGTGTGGCATTGTGTCTTGCACGCGTTGTCATGATCACCGCACAGCTTGTCTGAATGAGCTGCTGCATCATTCTCACTACTCTTGTAAGGCAGTGCCAAATGTTTTTCTCTTGGCTCTTGGCTGGGGAAAGGAGAACCACATTCGAAATATGGACAGCTTAACTAGGCTATGCATGTCTTCATGTAATAGTAGGAACATATTAATCTCCTGGTTTGATTCTTAGACTGACTAAACTGATTACATTAAGCAGAAAAAGGTAATGTTTTGATTCGATCTTCAAATTTGAATAGAACTTATCAACACCCTATCTTTTGAACAAAAATGGAGCCCAAACTGCGGATGATATTCTGACAATGACACGAGGAGATAGTTCAACATATATAGATGACCATACTTTAATTCATAGGAGTTTTATTAGATTTGCTGTCATCCTAAAAAGAATACTTATATTCGACCGTTGTGTGATTGACGTGTGCGCATAAAAGTAGTCTTCATAAGAATAATTCAAGGGCAAATGCATAAATAACTCGTTTCATTGCAGTAGATCTTATGAAGAGTCTTAATTCTAGGTGTTTGTTTTTCTTAATTCAATGTGGTTGGGAAGTGCAGCTCTATAAGTGTGCAATTATGCATGTGAAAGATGAAATGATGAATGTGTTCATGTTCATATGTATGGGTTTGCATCTTAAAATGATTGGGTGAACATGAATCCACGAACGTGGAAATTAATAGTCAATGTTCCCTTTTTTCTTTTTTTTGGGTTCTCTAGATAAAAGAATTGTGAATCAACTTTTCCACTGAAGTAGAATTTAAACACTCCTATTAGGAACATGCTAGGAAGGACACCCCACTAGAACACGCATTACAATGGATTTTGATGACAAATTAATATAATAATCACAATTATGGAAGATAGCAGGGGCAGCAGAATCATGATCAAGGAAAAGTGGGATAAAGAAACTTTGACTTGTCAAAGAAAAGAAGTGGACCAACCTTGGACTGTCAAAGGTGGGGAAACAACAGCGCAAATGCGGTAATTTTTTTATTACTTTTTAAATTTTTGAAGCTTTTGAAGCTTATGAATTTTTATTTTCCTTTTTTTAAAGGGCCAGCAATAATCACCTACATCCCTCGCCAACCTTAAAAAGGGCAAAAATATAAAATAAAAATTCAAAAAAATTGATTTTTTTGTTTGGGCCGGCAAGGCAACCACTTGCCAGCCCGGGCAAAAAAAAAGGAAAATAAACATTCAAAAAATAATTTAAGAAATTTGAAATTTTCTTGAATGTTTAATTTTTTTCCTTCTTTTTTTCGCTGACAAGAGTTACACAACTTACCATTGGCCTTTTCGCTTTCCCTTAAAAAAGGGAAAAATAAAATTAAAATAAAATATTTAAAATTATTTATACCAATGCACGTTGAATTTTTTGGAGAGATAAATCATTGATGACACTTATCATTTTTTTTAAATTTATGATATCCAAGTGAGAAAAATGGTTACGGCACTCCATGGACAAAATTACGATACTTGCTCCATTCTCATCCGGTCAAAGGTAATGATGGCCACTTTTAACATAAAAAAATGTGAGAGAGATAGAGAAATGAATGCAGCAAAAGAAGACAAGTCGAACACTTCTTCTCCATTTGACCAAAAGATAAAAAAGTAGCCCTCTTCTCCATTTTCTATGGATGTCATGCGAAGGGCCGAAAATGGTTTGTCCTGAAAAGATAAATAAACAAGCGGTGCACTTTCCTGACTGCACTTGTGCCTCTTAAAATCATACATTTTTCTTTTTTCTTTTTTCTTTTTTTTGTTGTTGCTATTTGACACGCTTTATTTCGATTCCACGCCGGATACCAACAGAGCCACAAAAAGTGCGTCCTTCCATAAACCAAAATTAAACGAAAATAATAAAAAAAAGACCACCTTTCTTTTCTCAGATCAAAACGCTCAAAATCTGTAAGCCCTGACATCACGTTTCTCATATATTCCTTTCATGACAAGAAAATATCGAGTCCTGTTTTTACTTTTAACATCGAGTTGAATATGTGAGTTGGAACTTTATGAAATTATCATTTATTATCCAACAAAATTCATATAACCATTGAATCCATATTGTAACTTTTCTTGAAGACTCTTTTTTAGACATGTCCATATTAAGAAAAAACCAATTAAAAACGTGATATCTCGAAACTAAATCGATAATTAAGTACTTTGACATAGTATATAATCAGAACATTGGATTCATGATCGAGCTTTTGATTCAAATGATCAAACGGTAAATACAAAATTAAGTTTCTCTTGACCAAGATATAAGTTAATTAAATTAATAATGAATCTAATACTGATAGAAAAAAGAAACTCCAAAGATTTTCCTTTTGTGAAACGAGTATTTCAACTTCCATATATTTTGTTGGGACAGATGATAAGGTCACAATTTAAGATTATGTATGCCCAGAAGAAAAAATGAGATAACAGATTAAAAGTACTCTTAGAAGGAATAATTATATGAAGAGGCCTTCCAACTTCTCAAGTGTTGCTTAACAAAATCAATATATATATTTCTAAGTGTTTGTGGGATTGTAACAATGAGCTTACCATGTCCCTACAAGTTTCATTAGGGTGGTTCTTACGGAAGCATTGAAGGCAAGCATGATTCGCTTAATATTATATAGCAACGTCACTGGACTAACACAAGATTTGTGGTAAAATGATGAGGAATTTAACAAGACCAATGGTGGTTTCACTATCGAAGAATGCAAGGTAGCATCCATTTTAAAATTAATTCATAGAATTGATGTATTCATAATGACGTGATGAACTTTATCAATCGGTTCTTGAATAAGTACATTATGCTCCCAATTGAATCCACCAAGATATTTGACATAATTAATATATAATTATCGAGCATGACATAATTAATATATAATTATCGAGCATGCATGAACATGATGCATGTGCAGTAAATTGACAGTTGAAGAGGCCTTCCAACTTCTCAAGCGTTGCTTAACAAAATAGAAAAAAGTTCTAAGTGTTGATGGGACTGTAACAATGGCCTTGCCATGTCCCTACAAGTTTCGTTAGGGTGGTTCTTATAGAAGCATTGAAGGTAGGCATGATTTGCTCAATACTATACAGCAACGTCATTGGACTAACATGAGACTTGATATTAAATGATGTGAAGTTTAACAAGACCAATGGTGATTTCACTATCGAAGAATGCAAGGCAACATCCATTTTAGAATTAATTCGCATTATCGATATATTCATTATGACATGATGAACTTTGTCAATCAATTCTTGAATAAATACATTATGCTCCTAATTGAATCCACCAAGATAACTGGCATAATTTATATATAATTATCGAGCATGCATGAACATGACGCATATGCAAGAAATTGACAATTGAAGAGGCCTTCCAACATCTCAAGTGTTGCTTAACAAAAAAAAAAATATCTAAGTGTTGGTGGGATTGTAACAATGGGCTTGTCATGTCCCTACAAGTTTCATTAGGGTGGTTCTTATAGAAGCATTGAAGGCAAACATGATTCACTCAATATTATATAGTAACGTCATTGGATTAACACAAGACCTATCACAAAATGATGTAGAATTTAACAAGATCAATGGTGGTTTCACTATCGAAGAATGCAAGGCAGCATCCAATTTAAAGTTAATTCATGGAATCAATATATTCATAATGATGTGATGAACTTTATCATTGAATAAGTACATTATGCTCCCAATTGAATCCATCAAGATATTTGGCATAATTTATATATAGTTATCGAGCATGCATGAATATGACTCATATGCAAGAAATTGACATTTGAAGAGGCCTTCCAACTTCTTGAGTGTTTCTTAACAAAAATAAATAAAAAGTGTTGGTGGGACTGTAACAATGGGCTTGCCATGTCCCTACAGGTTTCATTAGGGTGGTTCTTATGGAAGCATTGAAGGCAAGCATGATTCGCTTAATATTATATAACGACGTCACTGAACTAGCACAAGATATGTTATAAAATGATGAGGAATTTAACAGGACCAATGGTGGTTTCACTATCGAAGAATGCAAGGTAGCATCCATTTTAAAATTAATTCATAGAATCGATGTATTCATAATGACGCGATGAACTTTATCAATCGGTTCTTGAATAAGTACATTTTGCTCCCAATTGAATCCACCAAGATATTTGGCATAATTAATATATAATTATTGAGCAAGCATGAACATGACACATGTGCAAGAAATTGATAGTTGAAGAGGCCTTCCGACTTCTCAAGTGTTGCTTAACAAAATAGAAAAAAGTTCCAAGTGTTGATGGGACTATAACAATGGCCTTGCCATGTCCCTACAAGTTTCGGTAAGGTGGTTCTTATAAAAGCATTGAAGGCAAGCATGATTCACTCGATACTATACAACAACGTCATTGGACTAACACGAGACCTGATATAAAATGATGTGAAGTTTAACAAGACCAATGGTGATTTCACTATCGAAGAATACAAGGCAACATCCATTTTAAAATTAATTCGTATAATTGATGTATTCATTATGACGTGATGAACTTTGTCAATCAATTCTTGAATAAATAAATTATGCTCCTGATTGAATCCACCGAGATATCTGGCATAATTTATATATGATTATCGAGCATGCATGAACATGATACATATGCAAGAAATTGATAGTTGAAGAGACCTTCCAAAATCTCAAGCGTTGCTTAACAACAACAACAACAAAAAATCTAAGTGTTGGTGGGACTGTAACAATGGACTTGTCATGTCCCTACAAGTTTCATTAGGGTGGTTCTTATAGAAGCATTGAAGGTAGACATGATTCACTCAATATTATATAGTAATGTCACTAGATTAACACAAGACCCATCCTAAAATGATTTGGAATTTAACAAGATTAATGATGGTTTCACTATCGAAGAATGCAAGGCAGCATCCACTTTAAAATTAATTCATGGAATCGATATATTCATAATGATGTGATGAATTTTATCAATCAGTTCTTAAATAAGTACATTATACTCCCAATTGAATCCATCAAGATATTTGGCATAATTTATATATAATTATCAAGCATGCATGAACATGACACATATGCAAGAAATTGACAGCTGAAGAGGCCTTCCAACTTCTCAAGCATTGCTTAACAAAATAAAAACAAAAATTCTAGGTGTTGGTGGGACTGTAACAATAGGCTTGTCATGTCCCTACAAGTTTCATTAGGGTGGTTCTCATGGAAGCAATGAAGCTAGGCATGATTCGCTCAATATTATAAAGCAACACCATTAGACTAACACAAGACCTATTATAAAATGATGCAGAATTTAACAAAACCCATGGTGGTTTCACTATTGAAGAATGCAAGGTAGCATCAACTTTAAAATTAATTCATAGAATCGATGTATTTATAATGACATGATGAATCATTGAACACGACATATATGCAAGAATCTGACAGTTGAAAGATAAAATAAAATTATTAGCAAAATTGCACAATTTGAAGAAATTGTATACGGAAAGATCAAGATATTTTAAGATTTGAATTTTTAGTTGTTGATCTTGTAGAATAAGAAAGATAGAAATTTTAATAGTGAGCTACATAAGAGACGAAATAAAATTATTAACTTGGCGCATGAATATAGTTGTAAACTAAATAATTGAAGATATCTGGGGGGAGAAAGAGCGGATTTGAGTTTCATCAGAAGCAGAGAATATTTTTATAAGCAGATTATGTAATTTGTTTTTTTTTTTTTGTAAATCAAAATAATATCGATTAAGCGCGAAAGCCGCCACGGCGGCATCGGGAACCGCCGAGGTGGATCCACTATCCCTACTTTCCTAGTCAGACTCGGAGCCGAAGCCGCTCAGCAGATCCAACCGCGCGCACTCGCTCGCTCGCTCGACAGGGCCGTTACCACCGTCCGATCGCACTGCACGGCCGCTCCATATCAGCCAACCATCGTCATCCCGCACCTATCCCACCATTTCGCCCAAATCCGACGGCTCCCATCGCACCACGCACGTCGAAGCGGCACCACCCTCCCTCTCTCCTCGAAACCATTCAAAAGCCGCTCTCGTACTCGGTTCCTCGCCACCCTCTGCTTCTTCTCCTCCATCGTCTTCTTCATCCTCTCTCTCTCTCTCTCTCTCGAGATGGCCGGAACCGGAGTGGTGGCGGTGTACGGGAACGGAGCCCTGACGGAGGCGAAGAAGTCGACCTTCTCCGTCAAGGTCGGCCTCGCCCAGATGCTCCGCGGCGGCGTCATCATGGACGTGGTCACCCCCGAGCAGGCCCGCATCGCCGAGGAGGCCGGCGCGTGCGCTGTCATGGCCCTCGAGCGCGTCCCCGCCGACATCCGCGCCCAGGGCGGCGTCGCCCGCATGAGCGACCCCCAGCTCATCAAGGAGATCAAGCAATCCGTAACCATCCCCGTCATGGCCAAGGCCCGAATTGGCCATTTCGTCGAGGCCCAGATCCTCGAGGCCATTGGCATCGACTACGTGGACGAGAGCGAGGTCCTCACCCCCGCCGACGAGGACAACCACATCAACAAGCACAACTTCCGCATCCCCTTCGTCTGCGGCTGCCGCAACCTCGGCGAGGCTCTCCGCCGCATCCGCGAGGGTGCCGCCATGATCCGCACCAAGGGCGAGGCCGGCACCGGCAACGTCGTCGAGGCCGTACGCCACGTGCGCTCCGTGATGGGCGACATCCGGGTACTCCGCAACATGGACGACGACGAGGTATTCACCTTCGCCAAGAAGATTGCCGCCCCCTATGACCTGGTCATGCAGACCAAGCAGCTCGGGAGGCTGCCCGTGGTGCAGTTTGCCGCGGGAGGGGTGGCGACCCCGGCTGACGCCGCGCTGATGATGCAGCTGGGCTGCGACGGGGTGTTTGTTGGCTCGGGGGTGTTCAAGAGTGGCGACCCGGCGAAGAGAGCCCGGGCAATCGTGCAGGCGGTGACGCATTACAGCGACCCGGAGATGTTGGCCGAGGTGAGCTGCGGAATAGGGGAGGCCATGGTCGGGTTAAATTTGACGGATTCTAAAGTGGAGAGGTTCGCAAGCCGGTCGGATTGATGGGAGGATTGGTCAGTGACATGAAGGTGTTCAGCTCAGGGCTACTCTGTTCTTGGGAATAACAAGGTAAAATGTTGGGAGGGTTTGTAATGGGAGT